>OX438745.1:25161700-26361700 GCA_949316235.1 Oegoconia quadripuncta | reverse complement strand
TGTCCAGCGATCATATTGTGATCTTCCAAAATCCAAACTAAGGCCGGTATTAATAAAGCGATCTCAAGATTGAGTTTAAACTTGGGTAGACATTTAAGATAGGCTTCATATAAAATGTATGTTAAGTATCAACTCAAGATTACGGGCCTAAGTATTGTTCAGGAGAGCAATTAAATTACCAACAATTTATATTGTCAAAACCTTATTATTGGAAAACGAAAATACGGTGATAAAATTTTAATTTTTGTTTTGACCTCAACGAATGTTGGTAAACGTATTTTTATTTTTTTTAAACCAAAATTCCAAAATCGACCGTTCTAGATTGCTAGAGACCAATTGGACATGCTGAGTTCTGTGTTTTAAAGTCTGCCTTAAAACAAAAGGATTGCGGATTTGAATCCCGTCAGGGGTAATTCTGTGTACAATGAATACGAACATTATGCCCCAATCATTGATGTGTACCTATATACATTTTTATGTATGTCTATTATGTTAGTGTGATGTTGGGAAGGACTCCACCGACTAGAGCATAGCTCTTTAATATAAGAGAGAGAGAGATATTGGGAATAAAGGAGCTTATTTCTAAGATAACAGATACATCCATGATCTCATACAAATATGATCTCTCTGAAATATTTATTTTTCTCAAACATGCTTGGAAGTTTTAGTATTTTTTTTACAACCTACTTCGAGATAAATCGAAAATGCTGTACTGGTGAAATACATGCGAGTATGTTACATGCGACGTGTGTAGACGCCGAATAAATTGAAATCTCATATCTGCCGTGTTATTTAAAAATGGAAGTATTCTTTTTACTCCGAAAAATGGCATCCACGAAGGTAACTTATCGAAGGTTTTATTTAAATTTTGAACTGCCTTGCGAATAGAAAGCCGTTTGCTAAAAAATAAACGATGAATACTTTGGCGCGTGAAAATTATTGTTGTTTGTCATTGATTTTGCGTCGAATTTAATTTGTGTTGATAATTTGACATTAATGTTCTGTATATTATGTACTACTTAGTTTGATTTTCCGTGCATGAATTGAGAAAAGTACTATACAAGTCAGGCCGCAACCACGCATCGTACGTACGACCTTACGTCGTATTACCATGATCGTCCATCAATGCCTCTTTTGCCGGACACTGTAGTAGAAAGTACTACAATACTTTAGAAATACCTATTAGAAGATAACTGTGAGTGATCGGGACCACCATAGAATACGAATTACTTTTTTAAATTGTCACGAGCCGCTCGTGCTGTGGGAAGTACTAGACATTGTATTTGCTTACTGTTTCTTACAATATGCATTCATAATATGAAAACACTTAGCGAGCCAAAGGAGCCTACGTCCTTCTACTCATGAGCGATTAGAGATAAAACTTTCCTAAGAAAAGGAAGCTTATCGTTTTCTCAAGAGTATTAGACTGCAAAGCAGGTTTCCTAGAACCTTCCTAAACCAGCATATTAAATGATAAAAATGTCTAGAGTTTTTATTTTGTTAGGGTCTTGAAAACTGAAAGGCAGTATTGCTAAATTCCAGGTATATATTCGACTTTCCTGAAGTCCTGCACAATACCGAATTGCATATTATATAAGCATTGCATATTAAATACAATCTTTGTTTTACAAAAACGAGCCGTTCGCGCAATTTATCAATTGAGACCTGCAGTGTCACTTAGAGATAGGTTTAAAGTGTATAACATTCTAACCTTTTCGTCACAGTACATTTTTGAAAATCTAATGTATGTCAAAAAAAATATAACATCATTTAGGAAAAATAGTGATAAACATGATGTCAATACAAGAAATAAAGATAAACTTGCAGGTCACATAAGTCGCCTCCGCAAAGTCAGTAATTCATTCAAAGGGTTATGTATACGCTTTTTCAATAAGGTTCCAGTTGATATACAAAATCTTCCTCTCAATAAATTTAAAGATACTGTAAAACAGAAACTTATTGAGAAAGCATATTATAAAATATCAGACTATTTAGATGATAATCATCCCTGGACATAATCAGATCGTTCGCATGCCAGGCTATTTCACAATTAATAATGAAATTTAAAAACCTGTTTGTAATATAAAAACCTTTATGTAAAATCAAAGCCTGATTTTAAAAGAGCAACCCTTCGAGTTTCTTGCTTGTTCTTCTCAGGGGAAAATTGCATTTTGAACAAGCAGTAGCTTAAAAAATTTAAAATTTACTATGTAAAATTGACTATTTTAAGTGTACTCTGTGTACCTACAAAATAAAGCATTTTTGACTTTGACTTTGACTAAGTACTTACACCGCCATTTCAGGTTTGTATGAAACCAAAGGTATCTATCAGCGCAGCTCTCCATTGGAGAGAGATCCCAGCTCGTAGTTGCACGCAGCCACGGCCTCGCGCACAAGTTTTATGTGCTCAAACCGTCGTCGGCGTCGGCATTGACTTTGTTAACCCCCGACGAAAACCGACGGGTATTATGTTTTTGACGGTGTTGTGTATCTTTATCCGAACGTCCGATTTGAGCGCGGTTTTTAACACGCTTTTTTATATTAACGACTTAACCTGGGGACGGGCTCTTAGCCATGTTTGATGAAAATCAGTGATGCCTTTTCGAAGATATTTAGCTTTTAACACAGTTGTGTATTTCGATGACATCATAGTCATTTGAGGGTTTTCTAAATATTTATTTTCCTCAGCTATGTTTGATGGAAAGCGGTTAACCCGTTTTTTTTTTTTTTTTTTTTATGAATAACGGTTTTCGAAAATATTTAGCTTTTAAGGCTAGCTTTTGGTCTTGCTCTATCTGGATGATATAATCATTTATTCGATTAATGTTGTCGGGAGTTGTCTACATTTTTTAATTTATACTTGTATTATGCATAGATCGGAACTAATCAGTCTAATCACTCCACACTCCAGCTGTGCAGCACGAGCGTGGTCCGCGCAAGCCCAAGCTGCACGCAGGCGCGCTGAGCGCTCTACCACCCCCTTCACTCGGGCACGCTCACAAGCCGCACGCGCTCAAGCTGTCGCCGCCCTCGCCGTACACCTCGCTGTCGCAGCCGTTTAACTTCCAAGTATGCAGCTGTTACCTATACAGGGTGGAAACATTACCTAGTTAACCACGTTGCCTATGAAATGAAGTTAAAACATTTTTAAAAGGGATATTGTGTGGATTTTAAATTATTACATTTCTGTACAATTTCCGCCTTTAAGCGTGTGATACTATAGACTACTAAAAGTGTTGTGCACGTCTTTATGAATTTTATGGTTTAATTATTATAGCAAAAATATGAGACCAGCGAAAGTCAAAATATCAGACAAATCCCGTTTTTTTGTGAAGAAATGATTTGTCATTTTGTTCACTAGACGTCGCAGCATAACTCTTATATGCTGACAGGATCATCGCCTGGACACACTTAACGTTTCCACCCTGTTCCTATTTTCGTGTTTTAGTTGTTTTTCTTCTATTTCTGTGCAAAACCGCCCCGCGGCTCAATGTAAACCACATAGGGTTCGAGGTCGCGGGTTCGATCCCCAGGGGGGTACATATTTTTAAATGTCCGCCTGGCTAGCTACCACCATTCTTATCTGAATCTGCCGCCAAACAGCAATGTTCATAGCATTGTTGTGTTCCGGTTGTTAGAGATAAGATAGCCAGTTACCCAATCTTCTGCCACGCTGGTATTTTCAAGATATATTTATTTATTTATTAACGAGAAAGTAGTTCGAGAATAGTTTTAATGTCAACCATAGCACTTAGTAGTTATGTGACAACTAACGATCTTCGGTGAACGAAAATGAGCAACAGAACTAAATCAAAATAAGAACTTACTGCTAGCGAGGCATTATTTGTTTGGACAAATTCTTTACGCCGACCCGTCATAAAGCTGTATATTGTTGATGATCAAAGAAAAAATAAATACTCCCAGTTCAGCATAACCGGCGTAAGCGAGCAGGCACCGCTGAGCACAGCATCGTCGGCCGGGTCAAGCGGCGCGGGCGGTGCTGGCGCTGTCAGCCCGCTGCCTATGTTCCCCGAGCCGTTCCTGGCACCACCGCCGCCCGGCCTCCTCCACATACTCATGTCCACTGACAAATGTCAGGTATTAATCTATAAAATCATCTACCAAAACTGAAACCATTTCGAGAGAAGACAATAGTGTCTTTATTTCAAGAAACACCGACCTACCGTTTTTTTTAGGTAGCACTATTTTAATATTATTTATATGTGTAGCTACCCTATAATCTAAAAAGTAGCTTTTTGTTACCTTAGCTCAGTATTTGGTGATCCATGACAAATACTCTACAGTAGGTATGCATGAAATTTAATTCGTGTAATTCAGGTGACTCCACTCCTGATTAGGGACAACTTTCCACTAAGAATGATAGCCGAATTCAGCCGAAAATTGTTGGACTTCCATAATAAAGCTGGTTTCAGATGTTAATGGCAATTACACGAATTTCAATTCACCCTGCATAGAGTCACTCGAACTATTTTTTTGATACTGTTTGAACACGCATATATACATACATAACGTCACGACCTTTATCCCAATGGGGTGGTCAGAGATATCCCAAACAATACAAGTTTAAGAGGGGGTCGCCCCCGTAGGTACTATATTATTTCACCTATAAGTAGATTCCATATCATCGCACTCAAGTATCAACTTAAGATCGTCTCAAACTTATTACATATTAATAACTACTTTAACACTCACTTTTATACTCTATATACGTTTCTTTTTGTAAGGAGTTGATGTGGAGTGCTAAACAGCTGCAGCTCCAGGGGGACCCGACGCTGCTGCGACCACCGCTGAGCGCATTTGGGGCTCCGCTCGCACCCACGTGGGAATTATTACAGGTGTGACCATTACTTGTGCAAAACAATCTACAGTTGTGACATTTTTATTTTATAAAATTTCGAAAATGTGTCAATGTATCGTCAAAATGACTACAGGCATTCTATAGCAGCCCTCTAGTCTTGTGTTACCTTGCTATTCATCATCTTCATTATATCAGCCACAAGGCGTCCACTGCTGAATATAGCCTTTAACATATTAATATGAGATTATTTCCAAAGTAATAGCTTGTAACACGATCATTCAGCAGTACTAAATGTAGGATGGGTGACAATCCGCACTGTGTTCGATTGTGGGTTGCGTCGGTCCGCATACACTCATTGTGCGGAAAAGTCTGTGGCTGAAATTTATGTATTTATGTAACGATGAATCATATAAACAAAAAACGGTGATGTGCGAGTAAGACTCTTAACTCCAAGTACTTTGCATATAGGGTAACTCCCGGATTGGTGCCACACTTTTTGTATGCGCTCTCTTAAAACCCTTTGCCAATAGCGAAGTATCATTTTCAGGCAAAGGTAGATCTGTATTTCAGGTACAAAAGCGTTATAGTAACCTTTTCAGGAACATATGAATTTTAGAGTTATGAAAATTCTTGCAGTCCCCCAAAAAATGGGGGATACAGACGATAGATGACCGTCGAGTAAATAAGGCTCGGAGGATATATGCCTTACATTGAAATACGTGTACATTTAAGGTATCAAACAATACAATAATATGTTTGCATACTGTATCCTGTCCAAATTTGAGTATTGTAACTTTAACAGTTTACCCCTGACAAGGGTGGAGGATAGATGCCCCATCCCCTGATAAGGCATCTATCCTCTACGCCATTTTTGAGTAGGGCATTTATCCGCAACACTAATGAAAAGTTAAATGTAAAATTTTAAAAATGATTAGACTATACTTATATTTTACTAAAAATGAGTAAATAGAGGAAGGTAAGTACTATAAATAATAAATACATATATTCACGCCTGTTTCCCGTTGAGATAGGCAGACACCTCCCCCTAGGCATTTATCCTTTTTGTGGAGGATAGATGCTTCGGGGCATCTGTCCTCTTAATAAATAAATCTAAGAAATCAAATAATAATAAAAGCAACTAAAACATGTTCTTTAAGCTCTTAGCTTTAATTTGAAACCAATCATAAAAATTCTAACCTTATTAATAAAAAGTTCCACTACTCTAAGAAGTATCCAAAATTAAAAAACAAATTTCGCGCGTAAAAATTTTCCTTTTGTGCTATCAAGTAGCTGCGTGGACACCTCGCAGTCGCTCTCCGTGTGCTGGTGGGGGACGGATAGCGCTTCGTAATAGATCGGAATTTAGTTTATTACTTGGAGTTTTTAAAAACGAGGCACATATTCCCACCGAGCACTTATCCGGGATTTACCCTACAATGTAATGAGGGATTGACTATCCTGTCTATCTCAATCAGACGGAAAACATTGCTCTAATAGAAGATAGGAATATAGAAAAGAGGTGGTGGTATGCAACTAGTATCACTAGGGACTGGCAAATGCCAAAACCTACTATAACCTACTATATAAAAAGTACCTACCTACCATGTTGTTAAACGTCACCTGTCAAATTGCCAACAATCTAAACACTGAACAATGCGCGGAAATTTCCCTGTGTCAGAAAGTGGTCTCGAATAATTTTAAGTATTCCTGTGACCTAATATCCATTGATTCATTTTCTTTTTAAGTAAATTGATATAAAAATTGTTTTAGAAAACAATAACGGGTAAGTAGGTATTCGCTATTGAATTGAAGAGGCGTGTTGCATTGACTTGAGTAGGTGGCTTTTTGACTGAGGGGCGGTCGCTATACCGTGATTGGACGAGAGGGTGACTTTTCGCCTTGCCTTGACTTACCCCGCCCATAGCTCGCGGTGGCCACGCGGCACTGTGAAGTCAATATATTCGCTTTCACTGGAAACAAATACTGTACATATTATTTTGATGTTAGATGCACTTGATAATATTAGCTTGTTTTCATAATAATAAATAGAACCTTTATATAGAAACTAACTAGACTAAGCATTTAAATTTAAATGTTTACATATAGGGTATTTATCTATTAGTATGTCTAATAAAAAGTTAATAGTTCGTAATAAGAGTTATCTTAATTAAATAAATAAATACCCTTGGACATACACACAGCCCCATTTATTACCACCCTAAGGCTAGGCTAGACTAAGCTTGTATTATGGATACCAAATGATTGATATAGGTACTAACACTATCCAATACGATCAAATTTTTTTCTAAATGTGTACATATTAAATGCAAACATCTATAACTCGAGTGCACTTGTCCGTATTCGTCGTTAAAAATATGCGGGGTTCGATCCTGCGATATCTAGACATTGCAGTTGGCTGCAATGTCACTAACCACTACACCCAACATATCGTTTTATTTAATTAAAGAAAGTATTGCACAAGTTACAATTGTTTTTAAAAACTTTGGCCCGCGTATATAGCTGTTCTTTTAATCTGTATCTGTAAAGGCCGGCAACGCATCTGTAACCCTTTTGGTGTTGCGGGTGTCCATGGGCGGCGGTGATTGCTTTCCATCAGGTGACCCGCATTCTCGTTTGCCGCCCTCTCATATATAAAAAAAAAAAAAAAAAAGTATTAATTGCTAATGTTTGAAGACCCTTGTTGGGCGCCAAAAATTAAACAATTTTCTTTGAATGGAATTTAGTTGCTTTAAAATAAGAGATAAATTGATGACTTATTGTTGCATCAGGAAACCAGCGCACGCCTTCTCTTCATGGCTGTACGTTGGGTACGCTGCTTGGCTCCCTTCCAAGCACTTGCACCGTCAGATCAGTTGCTTCTCTTGAGGGCTGCGTGGAAAGATCTGTTCCTGTTACACTTGGCTCAATGGTCTGCACCCTGGGACCTGGCCCCATTACTCGCGGCGCCCGCAGCTAGATCGCGTCTACCACCTGATCCACTGGCTGATTTAGAGCTGACCACATTACAGGTAGGTTAAATTTTCCTCCAGCTTCTTAGTATTAAAATCAATTAATTAATTAGTTTAGGTTTTGGACCAAATTCGCTTCTAGTATTTTGAACGCTGATTCGTTCAATATGAATTTTCGAACTTGCGGATTTCCTGAAGAACACTATTCGATTATTTTGCATTACTTTCAATATATCTATATATTGAAGTACGTACCTAAGTAGATAAGGTATAAACATCTATCATGCCATTTTATTTGAATTAACAAGGCCACCAAAAGCTTACTTGTAATTTACATTAATTTAATTAACCGAATATTATCTATTATTGGCAAATGGTTTTTAATTTTTTTGTCTATTTTAGGTAAACTTACATACAATAAATTCATTTCATTTAATTACTTGTGTTTTTACAGGAAATACTGTGTCGGTTTCGACAAATTGCACCTGACGGTAGTGAATGTGGTTGCATGAAGGCAATCGTTCTTTTTTCACCAGGTACGTAGATACCGCCGTCTTAAATAGAAAACTTCACTTTAGTCGAGGTCGGTTTATACGTGTGAGATTATGCCTCTTTCCCTTTACCAACAGGCTGGTTGACCACTGTATTCAATGCACCCTCACTATCAAATTTGTATTTGATGTCGAGATTACAGATGTAACGGACAATAGTACCTAATCACCATCAGGTGGCTCAGTTGCTCGTTTATGATACCATCAAATAAAATAAATGAACCAACCCGCATTATGACCCATACTTTCTTCTTGTGGGGGAGGCTCTGCTCCAGCCGTGTGAATGTAAGGCTGACGACATGTGTAAGAACAGTCAATCAAACTACAATTGTTTCTCTTGAAGTGCGGTCGAACATATTATTTGGTATCAATTAAAAATTTACCTTTTCCTTCAGACACGCCTGGATTAAGCGAGACGCAACCAGTAGAGATGCTACAAGATCAGGCTCAGTGCATATTGGCAGACTATGTTAGGACCAGATACACTCGCCAACCCACGAGGTGAGTCAATTGCACCTACAGTCGAATGAAAGTATGTACCTACCGTGTGTTTTCCATTTCTGCACAGGATAAGACTAACCCTTATCTTCACGTGGTCAAGGGTGGATCCAGCTTTAGAGGGGCCGGGGGTCAGAAATATCAAGTTCAGACTGGATAGCCTACAAAATAACAATAATATATCTCTAAGAGAAATTATATTTTAATTCAATTAAGTCTAATGCTTACCACAAAGAGTATTTATTATATGGAGAGTTATCATAAAGATCTGAAAAAAAATGAACAGCACGTCCTCCTCGAAATCCATCCTGCCTTCCGGAAAGGGATTCAAATCGTATGTCAGTGTAGGCTTTGTCCAGGTTGGATGTGCGAGTAATACAGGTGAAGCGCAATACTAGATGGTTACATCATCCATAATCTTTGTGTGGTTGACATATAAATAAATATACTGCAGAGTGCATTCAGTAGTGGTGGAGTTAGTGGAGCCTTTTTATGTTTTCGCGAGGAAATGTGTTACGATATACCGCCTCGCCCGGGGGTGAGCACGGTTATGTGGAACTCCCCTCCCCATACGGGTGGAACACCCTCTAAAACCCCGCGGCGAACTCCCTCGGCGGTAGAGAAAACCTGGGTTCGCATCAGCGGCTTCCAAATCCCCCCGCACTGCTAAATTTTTTATTTTTTGGTGCACTTACACCAATCGTCTAGTCCCAAACTAAGCAAAGCTTGTACTATGGATACTAGATAACGGATAAACATACATAAATATTTATAAAAACATCCATGACTCGGGAATAAATGGTCGTATTCATCATACAAACATTTACCCCTCGCGGGATTCGAATCCGCAACCGTTGGTTTCGCTGACACTACACCAATCGGTCGTCTTGATAGAATATTGGAATGTTTGTAGATTCGGAAGACTCCTCCTGCTGCTGCCATCACTGCGAGCGGTGCGCGCGCACTCCATCGAGCTTCTACTGTTCCGCGACACGGTGGGCGACGTGTCTGTGGCCACGCTGCTGCACGACATGTACCGCATGCAGCCTGCGCCCGCGCCCTTCCCGCCCTCTGCGCCCACCGTTACCGATTGTTCCTCCCCTTAGACCATAATTCCTCTATGACCACAGTCTACCTGGCCGTTTGTTGGCAATTCGGGAAGTTTGTATGGCGTTGTTTTATCATGCTATGGTAAAACGAAAATGCCAGAGTTTCTCTTTCGGCTCAATTGTAAGTTGCATAATATAAAACAATAGGTACCTAAGTACGACCAATACTAGACCACTGATTACGTTCGCTGTTTTCTGATACAGCAGAACCTCTATACCTGTTTTACTATTCTACCTATTGTAGGTTGTTAGAGTGACAGAGACATACAAGTTTTCAAATGTTACAATGAGAAAACAAAGTTAGTGAAATTCATAAGCCCGGCCGTTTCTAATGTTTTATCTGACACTCGACGGTAAATTCTCGGAATATTGAATGCAAAATGTTAGTTGGTTTTCGGCACAGTAAGGATCAGACCAAATTATCTTCCCGGATTGACGTTAAGATGGAAAAACAATCAGCATAATCACAGTAGCGATGGGCAGCAATATAATTGGTGCGAGCCTCATTAACAACCATATGATGACCTATGGGATGTCCCAGGGTAGTTTATGGGCAAGTTCCCCCATGAAATGCTTTTTATACCTAAGTAATTTTTTCTTACTTTTTCTTCTTTCCTACTATCGGCCTCTAGGCGCCGTCTGTGGTATATTTCCATTAGGGCCTGAGCCTCACTCATCTCTCTTTTCTCATTAAAATTTAACCTTCAGCGTGACTTTTTTCATTTCATTTGGTTTTTCTAATTGTACAGTGGCTTCTGTAAGGAAAATGTCCATTCCATTATAACTTACCCGACACCTACCATTACTTAAATGTCAAGGAAAAAATAGCACTTTTCTGTGCCTTTGATGTAAATTACATAATTTTAGGACCGACTGGTATTATTCTGATATTCCACACAAACATAATCCGACCCAATGTGATGACTTCCGGAATGATTGGTATTCCAACCACATACGACAAAATATTCTAGTCTTTTCTAGTCAGATAGTTTTAATAATATTGTATAAAGATTAATAAGTTATTAAAGGGTGTTCATTAAGATTTTATTATACAAAAGTGCTGTTCCCTTCAGTGATATAATCTCAATGAAATTGTATGTAAAATAATTTTTTTTTCACAATATTTGAATTGTTCCGCTAGCATGGTGTAAATATAAAATCATCATACATATCTTTTAACTTGAAAGTATAACGAGAAAATTTTGTATATATATTTAAATGTATCTCAGATAATGTAATAGTAACAGCTGTTAAATGTATTATGATAAACAGTTTTGTTGTTTCATTTCTTAAAAAGTAGCCTATAATTAAAACAAAATGTAATTTTGAAGTCACAGTTTATTTGCACTGTCAAATAAAATGTTAACAATGATGACAACATAATTACTCGTATATTATTACTATACATTACATACTAAATTATACAAAAACTGTGTCGTTTTAAAGAAAATACGAAACAATCAAAACAAAATCGCAACATACATCTATAAGCTGTAGTTGTTCCCGGCATCATTCAATCAGTCATGTACGTTTACTTTGCCAATAGATTGTATCGCCTCTACCGTAGACAGATCGACGGCGTCGTCATCTTCCGTCTCCTCCTGTAGTTTCGGCGTCTCCTTCAGTGGTTCAGTACGCGGGAAGTCGAGTTTACTCCAAGAGCCAGGCTCCGCCTTCTTTAATTTTATTTCCACTTTTGAAGGCATCATCGACGCACTGCTCTGTTCTATGTTGATTACCTGAAATAAATGACTGTTAATTAATTCTTTGGCCGCATGGTTCCTGGCAGAATAGAACCAACCCGTCTCTTCCCTTGGGCATAACTATTATCTAATCTGTGGCTTGGTCGTCGTGGAGCAGCAGCAACATTGATGCTGAGCCCCCAAAACATTTGCGATAGCCACTCGCCTACCCGAGGTGTGGCGATTAGGACAAAGCATCTCACGCAAAGCGCTACAAACCGCGGAGAGGCTTATGTCCAATAGTGTACTTTTATGGGCTGTAATTCTTTATACAGGGCGTCCCACGGCTATGCCACATGGAGGGAAAGTACCTTGAATTTTGTAGATGGAACATTTTACTGAAAGAAGACATTATTTTAATTTAAAAAACAATTTAAACTGCATTCATAGATTTTTAAATAAGTACATGGTTGAACCGGAAATCGAACCATTTATTTATAAAAAAAAATTACCATGTAACTTTATCATACCGATCGAAAGGCTTCATCATAAGGATTATTTTTTGCTAAATAACATATTGTCAGAAATAAAAGGAAGACCATGAATTTTAACATTAGACGTTCAATTTTGTTCAGAAAAATGAAAAGCTGACATTGCCGTAAGGACATACAACTGACATTATCATTACTAATACTAATTACCCACTCGAGAAGTATGCATCATTTCCCTATTATAATTTAAGTTCATGATAAAATGATAAAGAGATACGTAATTAGTAAGTAGGACTATCTCAATGAACATTTTCTTTCCTGGATCGGGACAAATGGACGAAAAAATGGCCGCCGAGATCCCCAGATCTAACCCCGTTAGATTTTTTTAATGGGGTTATGTAAAAAATTTACTTTACAAGAACCAGTGTCAAAGTGTCCACGAGCTACAAACTGAACTTCGACGTATTATTCTAAATATCCACCACAACATGATCAAAAAATCGACAGGGAGCGAAATAATCAAAAGAGTGCGACTTTGTATTGAACAGGATGGGACTCATTTTGAGCATTTGATAAATTTGATTAATTTTGTATTAAAAATGTTAAAATTCATGGTCTTCCTTTTATTTCTGACACTATGTTATTTAGCAAAAAATTATCCTTATGATGAAGCCTTTCGATCGGTATGATAAAGTTACATGGTAATTTTTTTTTTATAAATAAAGGGTTCGATTCCCGTTTCAACCATGTACTTATTTAAAAATCTATGAATGCAGTTTAAATTGTTTTTTAAATTAAAATAATGTCTTCTTTCAGTAAAATGTTCCATCTACAAAATTCAAGGTACTTTCCCTCCATGTGGCATAGCCGTGGGACGCCCTGTATATCTATCTTTATATATATAAATAAGGTATATTTATCAATATTAAAACATGTAAAAAACAACTAAAAAAAATTAGAAGGTTGATGATTCAATTTCTATTATAGTTACGTACTTTTTTAAGTTACCTATTACCTTATATATATATTCGTGTGGCAAGCGATGTGGTTCAATCATTTGTGGTACGTTCTTCTTATAGCTATATGAAAAACTTTTATTTTGAATAAATAAAAAAAAAAGATATATAAAGAAGATAGTACAGTTAAATTGTTTATAGATCACTGTTAAGAAGGTATGGGAGGGAAGCTGCTGCTTTTTCACACGTTCCTTTTGGGCGAAGTGTTTTGAAAGACTTTAAGGCCCGTATTAATAAACCAATCTCAATACAAGTTCTGAGGCTGTATCACCCGAGATGCGTCTTAAGAAGTTGACGCTATCTCAAGCTCCGTGCTAATTTATAAACCAATCTTGAGGTCTACTCAGCTGAGATCACTTCTCAAGTATTCACCTCACCGGCGAATGAATTTCTTGAGTTTCGTTTATTAATACGTGCACCTCTCAAGTGAGTACTGCTTGAGTATTCACATGCTTTTCAAATCTCAAGTTAGGTTTATTAATCAACACGTTTACTTGAGACCGGTCACAAGACTGTTCGCAATCTTGAGAATGGTTTATTAATACGGGCCTTAGGGTGTGTTACGTAATTATGAGGAATAAGATTGTGATAATGGTTAGTATCACACTCCATCAGTCTCTTTACCATCTTTACCCATGGCATAACTAAATACCTACATCAACAGCCTGTCCTTACTACAAGAACTTCATCTCAGTAAGAAAAAAATGCCACAATCCATCACGCAAGCCAAGGGCAAATTTTGAGATTGTTAGACGTGTGGCAACCTGAAAGTGAATTGTTTTTAAGCCACGCGTAGACATCCGGCTATAACTGACTTCGTTGAAAACAATTTCTCAAAAATTACTACAGGATGCAATGATCGCGCCAAATAACCGGTCGCTCTGGAAATCTATGGAGGAGTTATGTTCAGTAGTGGACGTCCTAGGGTACATACAGCATAGTATATAAATACAGCAGCATACAAAATTGGACCAATAGAAATTATTTCTTATTATAAATTGCAGTTTTAAGTGTAGTAGTAATAGTGAGAAATACTCTTCTTGGGGTAATCCATAGGTTGTTGGAAGTGTAGTGTATTGATACCGATGTATTATAATAAAGGGTCTTGTTCATGCAGCATCACAATAGACAACTAGTCTTATTTACGGAACTGTCCATCCTCGACCTAACCACCAACTACATTATCGCAGAAGTGTGAATCGGTCTTCCTGTAGGAGAAAAGTGGTTCAGGAAAAAGGTGTGATAATAATATACTGATTTAATCTCCCAACACTTGGTGATTTTTAACGCAACTTAACTGACTTTCGAATAAACTTCAGTGTTTGTTTTAACTAAATATATTTTTTCTTCATAGGGAAATAAGTACTTGTGACATACAAAGCACAGTTTTATCCACCTATACCATATATCTCTTCCTTTTCCATGAACTGTGCTGGGTGCAACCTTGATGTTTGTAAATTGTATAATAAGACTTACACCTCTAAGCTCGAGATCCAATTCGAAGACTGCGTCACCTTCTTCACGGAAAATTAGTTTAATATTAAGGCGAATAGGGTTCAATTTTATAAAGCTTAATTTCGGGTCGTACTTTTTAGCATAAACGCTCACGATAACAAAGTCTGGCGTTTGATGCCAATCCCATCTACATTTCACTGTTCCAGCAGTGGTGCCCTGAAAAAAATATATATATTTTAATTAATCATAATTATTATATTCCAATCGTATAAATGAACAGAAAATTAAATGCAAACAAGCATACAATATCATACATTATAACCCATGGTACTTTCTGTGGTTTCATATCTCGGCTATTACTCCAACGTGTAGGGTTCGATTCCAAGGCAGGACAATTTAGAAAAGAAACTTTTCTACGATTGTAGCTGAAAGCCGCAAGGAAAGCTCAAAAATTTCGAATCCAATGAATTTATAGAGACAAGAGATTTCAAACCTAATTTTTTAAAATTAGAAACCGCATCTATGTCGAAAATCGTATCATCGAAATTGAAGCATGAGTGGGCTACTACCACTGGACACACAGATCGACAAACATAGGCGTCAAACTTAAAACACCCGTCGTTTTTGCGTCGGGTGTTAAAAATAATGGCTTATGATCACCTCTTTTGACCACTTGTGCGTTCCAGTTGTGCATCCTGGTTGACTGAGGAAAGTGTTGAAATCGGTCGTCCTTTTCTGACAGCAAGACCAGAACTTAAGCCCCTCGTGGAAAATAGGGCACCCAGGGTGGTAGGTGCACATGGTGTTGTTTGTTAGAACACCCTCATATGTCACATTACAACCGCCATTCTTGCAACTGGTTCCAATTGTAACTTCCCTGCATACAATTAAACTTGATAAAGTTACAATAACATAAGCTAAATAAAACCGTTTAAAACATCCCTTCTTTCCCTTCACTCTTGAACGACATAGTTAAATACAGGTAGGTATTTAATTATTTTTTTGTAGTAAAACAATTCATAATTTTAGGTATTGTTTTTGGATGCAGCCATCTATGATATTTGAAGGATCGAAAAACGTAGATATATAAACAATTCTAATGGAATACATAAAAAGTTTTAATGAGTGAAATAATTGATATTTTGTCATGCATGTACAATTAAATCATGTAAAACTACTATAATACAACTACTAAAAAAATTACAAAACTAAAACAGTGCTTTACTTTCACAGTACCTGTATTGAAAAATTCCTTTGTATATCATTCACATACCATTTACAGTCCTTTAATCATCCAAAAATAATTATTGGCTGCATCCAAATAAAATGATGCCAGATTTGTATGAAGAAATAATGATGTCCGTTGGCATATTTCCGTACCCGTCCTCAGCAGTGTTGGTTTTCTGTGTAGTCTTTTGGACGAGTTCCTTCAGTGAGTCTGCAATACGCGCTGCGAGTGGTACCAATGGAGTAGTGAACGGCGGCCTCTGCAGTTGCGGTCCGACAACAGGCGCCCTTACCTCAATCACCTCTTTTTGCTCCAATTCTTTGTCTAATGCTTTTTTTTCGGGCTCTGGGGGTTTCTATACGAAAATTGTGAATAAGTAATACATAATGTTGTATTTCATTAATTTATTTGTACATCACCATAGTCAAAGCTAATGCTATAATAAAAGAATAAAAACAATTGTTTACAGATTTCCTATTGCTGTACTTTTTACTTAAAATTCTATGACGTCATCATATACCTATAAAGATAGCCGCCATTAGCAATTTGAACATTTTCACAGGCCAAAAAAATTACAAACCCTTAAATATTTTAGAAATGAAGATTCGCCTCCATGGCTCAATGTAAACAACATCCCATCAAAAACAATACTTGTCAAAAAAACCAAGTCTCGCAACTCAGTTGTTCTGCGGTAAAAAGTTGTGAGATCCATGTAATACCAAGTCGGTTGTTAATTTATTCAGTCTCTACTTAAGCGACTTTCTGTCTTAATACGTCCAGTCTCTAAGACCACGATCGTGGTCCATAACAATTGAAAATCATTTGTGTCTGGAATCTCCGTACTCGAAGCATTAAGTTATTACGTAATAATTAACAGCATCTTATAGTGACGCATATCAATATTAAAATTCTTTAATGTTTTATATAAATATATCGAGACTTGGCCATCGCACTAAATAATTGAATTAAAAAAAACACATGTAGTGTTTTCAGGCGATTGAATTTACACGTCTTTTCAGGCGATGGCCAAGTCTCAATATATTTATATAAAACATTAAAGAATTTTAATATTGATATGCGTCACTATAAGATGCTGTTAATTATTACGTAATAACTTAATGCTTCGAGTACGGAGATTCCAGACACAAATGATTTTCAATTGTTATGGACCACGATCGTGGTCTTAGAGACTGGACGTATTAAGACAGAAAGTCGCTTAAGTAGAGACTGAATAAATTAACAACCGACTTGGTATTACATGGATCTCACAACTTTTTACCGCAGAACAACTGAGTTGCGAGACTTGGTTTTTTTGACAAGTATTGTTTTTGATGGGATCTCATTTCTTTTTGTATTTTGTAGATACTTAGGTACTTAAAGTATCAATATTTAATTTATTTAAATTATTTATCCGAACAACGTCCAAATTGTAAGCAAATAATATCAGTAAACCAATGAGAGTAGCCTTTAGTCGTCAAACTAATATAGTAATCGAAATTATCAATGAAAATCGCAAACTTATAGGTAAGAATTCTGGGCACATCCGAACAGCATTGGGTCGCTCGCGCGTATGAGCGCGGCTGCTGCTCGCTCGGCGACATTCACCTTTCCGCGCGCCCCGCCACTGTCCCCGCCCCGCGCCCTCGCGCTAGCACCGCGCAGCGCGTAGTAACGGCCCGCGCTCACTCGCTAGCATCGCAGCGCGTGGTATATAATTATACAACCTTACGCACTCGTAATAAGTACGAATACGCACGTAGGTACGTTTTTTGCATTAATAAATAATTTAATACACGTGTTTTCATCACCGGAATACCCATTTTTTGCTCGATTTGGCAGGGGCACTACCATGCGCCTATATTTATATGGGACTAGCTTAAACCCACGGCTTCGCACGCAATAATAATAATTGCCGTAAAATAAAATATTGAAAAATTTAATTAACTGAAGACTTGGCTGTATGGGCTGAATTTTCTTTGCTCTCTTTTCTAGATTTTTTAGTTTTTCCTTGATTCATACACCAAACACTACTTATATTCCAAATTTGAAGCTTCTAGGTCTGCTAGAAGTGCCTTAGAATTTTGATGATCGGTGAGTCAGTGACTGACAAAATTAAGAAATTTGACCCCTTATAATTCTTAAAATACTGGTTCAAATTGAATGAAATTTTAAATATACGTGTCTTTACAATGCCTGCATAGTTACTGAAAATTTCAGTCTTCTATTTTTATCCACAACGAAGTTACAGGGGGTCGAAAATGGTCTGAATTGCTTCGAGAAAAGGATGGTACGGCCGTGACGCTTTTTTGCTCGACTTGGTGGGGGCACGGCCGTGCCCCCAGATAGAGTTTACGAATCAGCGGTCGCGGGTTTGATCCCCAGCAGGGTACATGTTTAGTACTTGGGTTGGTGGTAGGGCATTTTAAATGTCCACCTAGCCAGCTACCAGCATCGTATCTAAGTCTGCCGTTAAAACAGCAATTTTAATAGCATTGTTGTGTTCCGGTTGTCAGAGATAAGACAGCCACTTCCCCAAATAAGATGGAGTTTCCGGGTCAGTATGCTTCCACCTTCGGCCTCATCTTCACTTAACATCAAATATGATTGAGGTCAAGTATTAACCTGTTGTGCATAAAAAAAAGAATAAATTCAATTTTTAAGAATAAAGAATATTAAGTAATTATGAACAAGTTCACTAGATTTGTCAACAACCCTATTATTTATAAATGAAGTTGTATAATTCAAATGGATGGATGAAATCAATGTTAATGAAATAATGTCTATACACAACAATATCATTGAATAACAATATCTATTTCCCTCGTCCTATTATATTTAAATCTCTCCTTACATATTCGTTTATAAACTCCCCTATTATTCCTATTTTATCTAAATTTATTACAATTAACAATATAAAACTATAACAACTAACAAATTGTGATCGTCCATGTGTTGTTGTTTGTTTTAGATACGCAGTGTGTCAGCGAATACCGTTCTTTGGCTAAACATACGCTAGCCTCTTCAAACACCAGTATTTGGCAGAATTACTACAAAGTAGTAGTTGCCATTAAAATAAAAAGTGAAAGTGAACAATATCATTGAATTGACATGGATTTGTTTCAATCTTGCAATTTCATTGAGACCTAACTCAGTTCCATGTTCATTTATTTATAATTTGTAATTTAATTTCAATTTATTAATCACCTAACTCAGAATTTTTACTAATTATCTTACTAATTAATTATCTTATGTGACACTTTAATATAACTGTGAAAACTATTATTTTTAAGGCTTTCCATTCACTCACAATAAACTTATTATGTTGTACCTATGCAGTAAAAATCTGTATTTGACTTAAAATTAGTAATATAATACTGTATAAATGTTTTGTGATTATGCTGTTGATTCAGTATGAATAAAATAAAATAAATAACGAGTACCAATGACGCTGACCCTAGGGAAAATTATTACATACCACATTTGAGTGTTTGGACATAGTGCAACCTTTTATGTTTAGGAATTCAGTGAAATCGACACTTTTCTTGTTACAACAGGACCATCCTTTATAAGCGTCATGAAAAACTGGTGACCCAGGGTGATGACAACACTCATCTGTAATTATAGATTTAATTCTAATTATGAAAAATTACACCTATTTCAAGTTGCAGGCAGATATAGATATGGTTAGTGGCCTCTTGACAGTCAGTGTTCTTTAAGTCGCCATTGTAGATCACCAACTCGTTTTAATGACTGCCTTCAATTCAAAACTACCAGGACACACTATTTAATGAGCCATCTGAAGCACAGAGACACTTAATATTAAAATGCCACTAGTGGTCCATCTGGCCAAGAACAAACCGCCCATTGGTTAATTTCGCAAATTGAAAACGAATAGTGTATGCGACCGTGACATGAGTACATCCAGAGCTAGTGAACATACATTAAAAGGCAAATCATTTAAATATTATAAAGGAATAAAAAGTCATTATTTATTTCTAAAAATGTTAGTAAGACATTTTATGTCAGGATAGTATCAATTGGGTTCACAACGTCCACTTCCTACTCCTCCTCCCTCCCAAACTCCCAAATTTCCATGATTGTCTATTATGATCAGGTTCACAAAAAAGTGGACAATGTAATAAAATTGTTTAGTTTTGTTTTCAATCAGGTTCAAAAGGTCCACTTTTTTGTGAACGTGATCGAAAACAAAATAAAACAATTTTATTACTAATTATTTATTTTATTGAGATGTATAAATCAAATTGTAATGTGATTTCTAACCTACGGTAACGCCCCCTTGCAACATAATTTTAAGCAGAAATAAATCCTCAATATGTCAAAAACTTTCTAAACAAATTGATAATTTCACAGCTGGAGCCTCTATTCGAAAATAGACCCCTTAGAATTCATAGAATGATCTAGACAATTACCTTTATCGTTTGTATTGGGATCAAAGAGCTGTCCACAACCACGGTTGTAACACAGTACCAAATTCTTATCTTCCGGCATTTCCAGTCCTTTTACTTATTGAAACAATTCATAAAAACAATATCAATTTATTTAATCCCCAAAAACCACGAACGAAAGCACTGCAACAATAAACGCAACGCACACGTACTCTTTGACGCACACTTTCCTCTAGGAGAAGGCAAAGGGATCTAGCCCATAACAGCCATGTCTTATTTCTCTTATTTCTTCAGTTTGTAAGTCAGTCTCAGTCAAAACAAGTAATTCGTCGTATACTTGGCGTATACAGAGTCTAGTCACGGTCAAGTCATTCTTCAGTAAAGTGGCAGAATGCTTTACAAAAGATTTTGGCGGCTTCTTGTGGGAACCCGAAAGCTCCGTTACGCACTTTAATTTACACTTCCCTTCACTTGTACACTATCACTAACGTTTGCTGCACAATATTCTGCCATTATTAAACTTCAAAAGTTAGAATGCACAAATTATAAGACTTATAAAGAAAAATGCTACTTCACTCGCCGAGTTCCCGCCAAAAAGCCTCTTTGACGCACACCTCTAAAAATAATAATTTTTTTAAAATTACTGACTTTGACAGCTCCTTTTTTAATTTTCCAACAAATATGGAAGGCTAAGGGATTTAAGTTTATACAGCCTAGTCTTCTGTAGAACCGACTCTTTGATGACACGGGTGTAGTTGTAAGAAACTCAAGGGAACAAGGTTCTCAATTCTGGCAATTGTGTAAAATCAAAATATGGTACCAGTATCTCTGTGTAGGTACCAAGAAGCTTATACCCAAGTAGGTACGAATCCAAGTACTCAGAGACCAGTATCAGCCGTATGGCTGATATGTATGTATACACTACACTGGCAACACAGATGGCAACTGTCAATCAATGACCAATGTATTGTGGGATTTGTGGGCATTGTGGGCGTGCAAGCAAAATTATGTGAAAATCTTCTATCCTATTGTGTGTTGTGTGAAAATTATAATGGATTTGTAGTGGAACGTAATACTCATATAATTCCCCTAGCGATGTAGATATAATAATGTAGTGTATTTACCCTATAGAGATATTGTACTCAAAAGTTCGATCAAAATGATTAGTTTAACAAATATAAACAATATGAAAAAGAAAAAATAGTCGCCTGACAGGCAAGAATTGTTCACGTATCTTTTAAAAATGATAAGATAGATTTGTGTTTCAAATGTGCAGTTGTAGTAGGTGGTAACTCTAAAATGAATTTGATGCGCAAATTACGTGGGGCCAGCTCCTCGGCACCGTCTGAAGCAGGCGACGGTTCCGGGGCCTCTCACGTACAACTCGGCCTCATGCATCTTAAAAAGTTGTTTGCTGAGTACACACACCCTCCACAGCCACTCTCTGATGTTGAGAAAGACGACAAACTATACAATATGCTGCCACTGTTTTGTAAGGTATGTAAGTTCAGTTAGCATTGTCTCAATCCTGGGTAAACGTCAAGGACAATGATGACATAGTCTTAGTTACAGTAAAACTCTGACATTGTAATATAGCATAGATGTTACATTTGTTGCAAAACATTTAAGTTACAAGCAAACTTATTTTCACAGCCAAGTAAAAGAGTTTCAAGTTTTCATCTGGGCCCCATGTTACAGTATTGCATTATATCTCTATGAAAGAAAACATAAAGAAACCTCTAATAAATTACAAACATTATATTTTCATATGCAGGTGTTTGGCACAAGTCCATCAAGTGAGATGAATGAAAAGTTCTGGGATATACTATCCTTCTGCCAGCAAGTATCGAAGCTCATGGTGTCTGAGATCAGGAAGAGAGCAAGCAACCAGAGCACCGAGGCAGCCAGCTGTGCTATTGCGAAGTTCTTGGAGATAGAGAATTCAGAGGAATCTAGCAATGGATGGATGTTATTGTCAACCCTAAATCTTTTGGCAGCTGGTGATCAATCAATAATACAGGTATCTGTTTTGTTCAAGAATCATAAGTATTTATCTTCAGAAAAAGCTTTTATTAGTTATCTACTTTCTCTGCCAAATTTAAATACAATTGTTTCAGAGGTTTAATTTGAAAAGGTAATAAAACCACCATGTTTGGTTGGTGGTAGGGCATTTTAAAATGTGTGCTTGGCTAGCTAGCACCGTCTTTCTTTATTGCATCAAAATATTACAAATAATATTATCGGAGTTAAGCTCGCCGTTGTACATTTTATATACAATGCATATTTCTGTAACAATTTTGTGTACAATAAAGATATTAAATAAATAAATAAATAAAATAATTAAACTACCTATGTCAAACTTCTATTTCACTTACCTAATATGCCTTTTTTTCCCTTACGATAAAAATACTCATCCAGTGTAATACATAACTATACCTACTGCGAAATATATACATAACATAAAATATACATTATGAACTTACATATGCATAATAATATGACAAAAGATGGGAGAGATAATGCCCTGTAAACCTTTTCTTAAACTTGCACTTCCACCTTTGGCCTAACCTTCTCTTAACATCGGGTGTTATTGCAGTCAAGTGCTAACCCGTTGTGCATGAAAAAAAGAGAGCAGTGCCACAACGACCTTTACCTATACTTAGAAGCCAGAAGACCTGGCTTGCATTACTAAAATTTTATCTATTTAAACAGTATAGAAAAACTTTTATTTGAATATTTGTACCCCATTACTTCTCAAACTAAAAGGTTGTGCATCTGCTCAATTTTCGACATCTCCCACTCCCAATTACCCACCATTTATTGATCAAGCATGTTGTACACCAAAACCAGTTTAAGGTCCAAATTTTTTTTACATTTTATTTCATTGTTTATTTGTGATTAATTTCTGTTGTAGGTCATGACCACTGCATCCATTCCTTCAACATTAGTCAAATGTCTATACTTGTTTTTTGATCTCCCGGAAATACCTGAATCAGAAGCCGATGTCCAAGATGGAGTTAGTGAATTTACTCCAAGGGAGAGAAGAATTTTATTGCAGAAGATTTTTGTACAGGTTGGAATTATTATATTTTATTAAGATAATCAATGAATTGGACATCATAAAATTTCTAATGTTATGTTTAGGTTGTCCTAATTGAAAAATAATTGAAAAAACCCCTCATTTCTATTATTATGTTTGCTTAGGTACTTGTAAGGCTATGTAGTCACCCATTCCCCTGTGAAGAACTAGCAAGGAAAGATGACTTGAGCTTATTATTCTCTGCCATAACATCATGGTGCGCACCACACAACATAATGTGGAGGAAGTCTGCAGCTGAAGTGCTTATGACTCTGTCTAGGCATGGCCTTACACAGTCTGTAGTACAGTATATACATAGTAAGTACATGATTAAATATTCATATAATTTGTTTGTAACATATTAATGAGATCTATGGTTCAAGTTGTTATGGTGTTCATTAAAATTCTTTCCCAAATATCTAATACATAGTGTACAATTTCTCCCACTCCTTTAAAAATAATTTTCTTATCCGCCATATAAAACAATAATAGTCCCTTGAAAAGCAGCTGTTATCCAATTATCAATTTATTAATCAAATATCAATGGACACTTCTGAAACAAAATTTCCAGAATTCTGGACTTATCAACTGGTGCGGTCTAATTATGTCGTGTTATAGCCGATTCGAATATGTTTTGCAATGCTGATCATTTCACAAGTATGATAATCAGAAAGAATTTTTCAAACAGATATTTTGGGAACAGGATGTTTTTGGAAACGCACGTTATGGGAAACGGATGGATTGGCAAACTGATGTAACGGAAAACTGATGTTTTGTGCCGCACATAAAGATCTTTATAGCCGGTCATTTAAGTTGTATAGTTTTAAGACTAAAAGACTTTCTGTATCTTGCAAACAACAATAATTTTTTCTTTATTTATATAGATTCAACAATACCATTCTAAGATCATTTATTCTATTTATACTTCTATTGAAACGTACAATCATATCGTAATACATAATAATGATGATTAAATTAATACCTTTATTTTATTACAGATAAAGGATGTGTTGCACTTTGTATAGAGAATATGCAAAGAATACCAGAATTGACACCATTAGAGGTAAGCAACAAAACAACATTAATGATATTTTTTAAAGACTACTAAAACATGTATACAACAAAAGGAAAGAAGAATTTGTTACATTTTATATTTTTTATTCGATATATGTCTTTGGTAGAATTAATTAACTGTGTTAGTACACAGATTGCAATGTCTTTTTGTTTGCTGCAGGTGGTGGAGATGTTTGTAGCAGCATTCTGTTTCCTAAAAGACTCAAGTGAAGTTAGTCAATTACTGTTAGATGATTTTCGCTCTTGTCAAGGATATTTATTTCTTTCGGAATTTCTTCTAAAGTAAGTTTATGTTTATTTGTTTACAAACGGTTTATTATACAGCAGAAAGTACTCATATGAATCCAAAAACTTACTTAGATTTTTGTATAACGGTACTTGGTTTAGCATTATTAATTTAATTGCATGTGCATGTTTAAATTGCCAGTTTTATTTTGTAGTTTTTTATTTGTTTATATTTTGTTTTTACGTTTTGACAGACACGAAAGACAACAAGTAGTGCCCGATTATTTGACATCAGGGTAAGCACTGTTCACTTATTTTGTAATTTTGATGTTAATTGCACCTGATCACACTGCCATTTTTTTGCTTAGTTTATTTTTTTGTGTTTTTTTATTATATATAATGTGTTTTTAAATTTTTGAAGGTGTTTGAACTGATCAATTAACAAAGAGGCAGCATACCTACGCATGCAAGGCGCGGTTTAGGTCAGGAACTTTAGGCGCTCACATTGTCCTTTCCTCACACTGCACCCTGATTCTCTGTTGACATGTATGCTTACATCTCTTAGATTTCCTAGCGGTAATATTTAATTATAATCTCACCGCTGTATCACGCTCCCATCTCGCGCTTCAACTGGAACGAAGCGAGCTAATCCTGAGAGAAGGGTATCAAATTTATACGATGATAACTTTACTTTTTCCTACATTTCAATGCAACATGAAGAGAAAGTACTTAAAATTTTGAACCAACCCAAAGAGATTTTGTTATTTTTACAGAAGTTCATTAGAAAGCCTTGATCCTTATAATTGACCCTATCGATTGATGTCATGAAATTAAAGTTTCTTTGTTTGTACTAAATCTTGCTTTTGAAAACAAAGTCTCCTAAGGATAGATAGTCTTCAAAATTTAAAGTGCATTTCCTTTTTATTTATGTTGCATTATAATGAGACACTCGATATATATTTAGGCTCGAGGAAGAGCGTGTAAGCGGCACGGAGGCACGCGCAGCTCTCCGTAACCTGGTGCTAATGATATCGTCTCTATGTGCGTGCGGCTTCTCGGAACTGCGGCCTACTCGCGCCAACACCGAGCTTTTCCAGCTGCAGGGGTTCGTGCTGCCCCAGCCGTCCGCCTCCGGGCAGGCCGTGAGGAACGTGCAGGCATTTCAGGTGAGACATCGGCCTGTACACACTTATAGGCTGATTTTTTTATCGCGCTGAGTCGCCGCTGACCTAATTTCTTCTTAGATTGTTTTTGTTTGTGCTGAGTAATCAACGGTGTTAGACAAACCAACGTTGTAATTATATATATTCGACGATTGGTGCCAAACGTTCACCACTGATTCAGTGCTACTGTGAAATTAGCCTTTTACCCCCCTTGAATCACAACCAAGGACTCTCACACAGTGCATTTTTCAAACCACGCCCGACCACGTTTACGTCGTACCACTTTAAGCAGCTACAACGAGATTATTCTTTGTAATCACCATCCGCCCACTTTTTAACCGTTTTCAAAATAGGAATAGCTTCTCAAATCGACTGTATTTTTTAATATGTTTATTATTCGATATCTTCGTCAACCGATTTTGAAGATTATTTTTTTGTTTGATAGGGTTTATTGCCATAGTTGTCCCATTGATGCACTCTTCAGATAGAGAAATGAACCTTACTGAATTCTGTCGTTTTCCAAATTTTTGGCGGGTTAATTATTGTGGGTTGTGGTGTGGTTTGGTACGTCTGTAGGGCAATAAACGAGAGGTATTGGTACTTAGCAACTCGCTAATAGCGCAAAAAATTAAAAGGAAACAAATTAAAATATTTACTATCTATTGAACAAAACAGTACATTTTAAATTTCTGCACATATATGTATATGCCTGTAAATAAGGATAATGTTAAACATTACAATGTGTTCACAAAATTGTAATATTCTAATTTCTTTTCAGGTTTTACAATCAGTCTTTATGAAATCCAATTCTCCAGCCCTGTGCTGTACAATTTTAGACGCAATATCGAGCGTTTATCATGCAGACAATGCTAATTATTTCATACTAGAGAATCAGAACACACTCAGCCAATTCTCCGAGAGAATATACTTGAAAAACGCAGAAATACAAGAAAAATTCTTCGAGCTGTTGGAGTTTATAGTTTTTCAATTGAATTTTGTGCCATGTAAGGAATTGATATCACTATCTCTTTTACTAAAAGCCAATAGGTCAAGAAGCTGTAGCATACTGTGTATGAAAACGCTGCTAAATATCCTAAAGTGAGTATTGTTGATTCGTGTAATCGTTCTAATTGGTGTATTTGGGATTTAAGTGCCGATTCATTACATTCTTTATTAATGATTGGCTGTTTGCTGTGTTTTATTGCAGACATAACGCTATATTCAAAGACGTGTACCGGGAAGTGGGCATGCTCGAAGTCTTTGTCACTTGTCTCTCGCGATACGCCGTGTTTCTGAAGGATAAACAGTTATTGGAGGAGGAGAAGACCAAAAAAGATGTTGTTACCGAAACTACGTCAACCGATAAGATGAACGATTCTCCAAAGGCTCCGGAGAGACGGAAAAGAGCTTCTAAACAAGATTCGTTGATAAAAGATCCGAACTTGGAGTCTGAAGAGGAGGAGTTGGGTGCTTTAGTGATGGAGGGTCTGACAGCACTGCTAAATAGCAACGCGAGCAATTGTAACGTTTTCAGAGACTGCGGTGGTGCAAAATGCGTGCACGGAATGGTCGTTCATGAGTCTTGCAGAAGTCAGGCATTAGGTAAGATCTCATTTTTCTCTGTTATGGCTCTTATTTCCTGGTAATTATAGTTTCGATGGTTTACCGTCCCACGTGTCTTAATACTACTTAATTTTTGTTTCTTAAACATTGAATTTTAATCGCAATACCTAATATTGCGACCCAAATTAAAAATCTAGTAACAAGTCTCACATATAAATAGGTTTTCGCAGGCATAAAATCTATCATCAGTGTATAAACGTTTCACTGGAAAACTGACAAAAACTTGGGTCGTAGAGACAGACGCTTCGTTTTAAGAGTTATACTTTACCTTAGTTTAATTACGATGTGAAATAAATGATTATAAATGGCTTATATTTTCCGTCAGGTGTGATAAGAGAACTAATTGTGAGCGGTTCAGGCGAGGAGGATATGTCGGCGTTATTATGCGGAATGCACGCGGCGCCCAACGACGCGCTGCGGCTCAAACTACACATACTGAAGGCGCTGCTGGCTTGCCTACGGGACTCGCATCGCACTAGAACTATTTTCAGAAAGGTGCGTACATACGATACGAAGCACTCGTGGCGCAGTCGTATTCGCTATTAATTTTTTATTAGTTAAGTAATTTTAAGTTGAAGTGAAGTTAAGCAATGTCTGGCGCAGTCAGAACTGGGATGGGGACCACTAGTGGCATTTTAATAGCTCGAGTCGCTTAGCTTAGACGGCCCAGAGGGGCATAACACTGACTGGCAGATAGCCACTAGTCTGACACAAAACCACCTATGGGTGCGTGTATCCTCTCCTAGTGAGAGGAGGCTGTGTCCCAACAGAAAGGACACGGAACGCTGATCATGAATGAATTATATTATTCTTTTCTATAGGGTGTTACTTGTTATACTTCAGACTTCCAAAAGATTTGTTTCAACTTTATTAACTCAATAGTTGATGCAGATCACTATTGTATTGTTGAAATGTGTTATTGCTTGTACTCAATTTGGTATACGATAGTGGTGGGCAATGTCATGTTACTACCATCTTATCTAAGTCTGCCGCTAAGCAGCAATATTAATAGCGTTGTGTTCTGACTGTTTGAAGTAAAATAGACAGTCCTCAAATAAATTGCTGGTTCCGGGTGAACGCGCTTCCACCTCCGGTCTCATGGTCACTTAAAATCAAATGTCAAGCAATTATCACGCATTGAGGTCAAGAACACCTGTTGTGCATAAAAATAATTTATTAACACTGCTGCCTTGCGGCAGACTTGGTGATTGCCAGGCGGGCAGGATTAAAAATGCTATACCACCAACTAAACCGAATACTAAAATGTACCCTGTCGGAAATCGAATCCACACGAATGTCTATAATCGCATAATAATTTTCAAGTTTTTGGATACCAACAAAGAAATTCTGTATTTCAGGTTAGCGGTTTTGTATATGTAACAAGCGTGCTAGTATCTCTGGAAGGCAAATTGCGAGGCAACGAGCCACTGGAGCGAGATACATTACAGCTCATACACATCGTGTTTTACACCGTCAGCACTGCTATGCGCTTCGAACCAGCTAACGCCAAGTTTTTCCATCATGAGGTTTGTTTTGTATACTTTAATTTTATGGATATAAAGAATAATTAAAGTTAAATCTCGAACAAAACTGTGATGAAAGTGTACGGACTTTGCTACTGATATTCAGTCTCCTCCAGCAAAGTAGTTGCTACCAGTAAAGAGTGCTAACAGTAAAATATATTTAGAGTAAAAACTGCTAATTATGGACCTTATTACTTTGTAATTGCGAAAAATAATATTTTATTCTTGTTTTACTCATTCTAGATTTGCATGAGTACGCTTTCTGAAACGATACGTCTGCTCGGATGCTTCACTGAAGACACTGAACTACAAAATGACTCCCAATCTGGCGAAACCGAGCTCTATGAAGTGTTCCACGAGATTTTCACTGGCAGCATATTAGATATGACGTATGCACATATTGAATTAAAACATATTGTAATAAAGTGGTTGTATGTTAGTGTATTAAGTGATAAAACAATTTTTTCTATTCTCCTTCAGGTTTCCAGAAAAAGTTCCGGCAGTTTTTGTTCACGCCTGCATAGTTTTGAGACTTCTATATGATGTTGCACTTGACTCGTTCGACAAACCCACATTCTGTGGGTCCCTAAATGTAAAATCACCAAGTTTGACGCGGCAGAGCTCTGCTATTAATGAGGTAATTTCTATAGTTAACAAGCTAAAACAAACGAATACATAATGTTTTGAAATACTTACAAATACGTTTTCGAGATGCAGTCGAAACCAGCGGGCCGGACAGCTCCACTGAATCTCTCTGTGGGCAGCAATACAAGCGAGGCGTGGGTGGTGCATTCGGGCGTGGTAATAGTGCTGGCGAAACTGTTGCCTGCTCTACCGCGCCCGCCCGAATACGAGCCACACGCGAAGGCCTTACGGGACTACTTGGCTCATGTCCTCAAAAGTTTAGTCAGGAGGTAATTTTACTTATTTGTGATTTAATTGTCCTGGTAAAATGAAAATCGAAGTCGAAACTGTAGTCAATTTGGTCAGCATGCATTGCGTTTTGATTTGACGTTAACGGTCGCATTTAAAAACTATTAAAAAAATTGTTGTCCAAGGTTAAATTGAAACAGTAGTAATTAACTGCTCTGCTAGGGGCACTGTTCTTACCTACTCTAAATAGTACAAAGCAAAGTCGCTATCCGCGTCTATGTGTTTGTGCGCTTAGTTGTTCCAAACTACGTAACGGAATTTAGTACTGTGTTCACTATCCTTTAAAGAATTTCTTCCGTAAGGTTTATATGTCAATACAGGGCAAGAAGACGATGATGATATCTCTTCTGTGTTTCTATTTGATCAAAACTGCCATTTCTATTTATAATTACAAATTTCCAAAAATAATCAGAAATGGGCAATATTTTGATATTATTTATAAGTTTTTAGGCTCTCTTTGAAGGATATAAATTTTTCATGATTGGAAGATTTTGAACGTTAAAATTTGGCTGGAATTCTATGGGCAATATAGCGAACGCAACCAGCAAGTGATGTGCGGCGCGGGCCTGGCGGGTGTCGTGCTGCGCGTGTGCGGAGCGGCGCTGCGCTGCGAGCGGCACCCGCTGCACGCGCCCGCCATGTACATGCTGGAGCGGCTGGCCGCGCATGCGCTCCGACCCTCCGAGCTCAGGTACGTGCCTCCGGCTCAAACCGCCGACACGCCGCCGCCAGCTTATACCTGGAGGAAAAGTACTTTGATTATAAGTATTCAAAGTACTTTGCTATCTTAAGAGATAGCAAATTTTACTCAAAATGAACATTCCATTATTTTTAATATCTACTTAAGTATTTCAAAACCATAAAACCCGACAGCATATTTTGTATTTTGCGGACGTCATGTTGGATTTATTTACTTTTTTTTTGTTTTATTCGTTTTATTCTCTCCTCTCGGAGAAGGCAAAGGGATGAAGCCCATACAGCCATGTCTTATTTCTCTTATTTCTTCAGTTTATAAGTCAGTCTCAGTCAAAACAAGTAATTCGTCGTATACTTAGCGTATACAGAGTCTAGTCACGGTCAAGTCATTCTTCAGAAAGTGGCAGAATGCTTTACAAAAGATTTTGGCGATTTCTTGCTGGAACCCGAAAGCTCCGTTACGCACTTTAATTTACACTTCCCTTCACTTGTTCACCATCACTAACCTTTGCTGCGCAATATCCTGCCATTATTAAGCGTTTAAAGTCAGAATGCACAAATTATAAGAATTATAAAGATAATTGCAACTTCACTCGCCGAGATCCCTCCAAAAAGTCTATAAATTTCTTTACTATAAATATATCCTATGACACTCGGGGTACCAAGACGAATCTAACGACACCATGCTCTTCGAACTCGGTCAAGCCGTTTAGGCTACAGAATGCGCCAAAGGGATGGATATACATATATACTTACATAAATGCATGCAATAAAAACAATAAAACGAAATAATCGCACCCAAAACCAACTTAAAAAACCCTTTTCAAAACTAAAATTATTTACATCTGGCACCCATTATATGGTAATTAAAATTTTCAACGCCATTCCTAATGAAATTAAAAATATAGAATCAAACAAATCATTCACCCAAAAACTAAAAAGCTTCCTTGTTAAAAAAAGCTACTACAACCTAAATGATTTCTTGCAAGATAACAAAGTATTTATATGATATTTAAGGATATTATGATTCCTCAACGCCTACTTTAAGAAATGTTTATGTAAAAAATCTTAATATATATATATATATTATATATATATATAACTGTGATAATAACTATAGTTAAGTATAGAAAATAATAAACTGTCAGGCCCTCTCCTAATGTAAGATAATATTGCCATGCCCCAACGGGGCGTCACAAATATTTATTTAAGACCTAGTTTTACTCGTAAGCATGTACGTACTACTATATTTGTGATACTGCAATAAACGTACTGAATACTGAATACTGAATACAATGTGGTGCAAATCGTGCCACGGGAGAGGCTTAAGTCCACCAGTGGACTTAAATGCTGTTGATTAAATTGAATAAAATTTGAGTTCCGATCGTTTTCAAAGTATGCAAAAGTGCAAAATATCTGTTGTACGTCCACTGCTCAACATCGACCTCCGTTGATTTTGCGACTGGAGGAACTCCTCTATCCAGCGACTTCCTGCCACCTTTATCAGGTCATTCGTAAATAGAAAATCAATAGTCATAGGTTCCACCCTTAATATTTCAACTCAATAAAAATGTATTTTTTTTCAGAGAGTTTCTACGAATGGGCAACCCTCTCAATTGCATTGCTCCTGAACCAGGACAAGTCTGTAAGCCTGGTGGGCCGGTGCCTCTAACTCGAATTAAGACTTTAGTTTCCATGACCACCCCAAGAGACTATAGGTAAGTTATTTAGTAATGCTATTAACAACAGTACTCACTTGTAATATCGATATAACACTGATTTATTTTGTAGATCGCAGAACTCATGTACACTGCCACCTTTTGTGGAATTTGACATGTCAGCTGAGGGATTTGGCTGCCTGTATTTGCCAAGCATCGCACCACAGTCGGCTAATTTAAACGCACTCGGCACTCAGGACAATGCCACTCTGGGTGGTATCGGGTCAGGTACGGAGTTTTGCATAATGTAGCAATAATCATTCTCAACAGTTCGGTATTATTTTTGTAAACTACAACGTGAACGAAAATTCATTTATTTATTTGCTAAAATATTATTGCGCCGTGTGATTTCCAACAAAATTATGCTAATTATCTTCGTCTGCTCCCGTGGGTATCGTAAAAGGCGACTAAGGGCCTTTCACCAAAAGCTTTTATAGACTTGCAAGTTTTAACGATGAGGGACTCACCCGCTGTTACGTGTGTATTTCTGTATTATTTCGAAAGGTGAACCATCGATATGGTTTCGAACGTTAAACTTTTAATGTCTAATAATAAACCCAAATGCTCAAGTTTGGGTAATCTCTGACCAACCCATTTGGAATATGGGTTACGACCATAGATCGGAGTAGGTAGATCGATTTTGCTTACAAACTAAATTCAGCCGTATTTATTTTGTCGTAAAGATCAGAGTTAATAAAAATATTTATGCGCATTACGATCTTTTTAAATTTAATAGAGAAAATGCAGCATTGTCATTGGGTAGTCCAATGTTAAATTTACTTTTTTCCTCAGTTTGAAAACGATGTAAGTCATACATTTTCATTAACTTTGATAGTTATCATGTGAGAAATACGGATGAATTTAGCTTTTTTTAGGTCATGCATGGCGTTATATATGTATGCAAAATATCATTTAATTTTTAAATCAAACTGAAGCTTAATCAAATTTCAAATACAGTGATTTTAATAGAATATGGTCTAAATCCTCTTTCGTGTTCATTCACGTTGGTTTCTTCTTTTTAAAACGGTGACTGTCAAGTATCGGACGCATCATGACATAATGTGTTACTGTGATTTATGTATTTACATTATTTAATAACAAGTTCTCTTTTAGGAGACAGAGTTTTCCCCCCTCAAACCGGTCTTACATATTCAACCTGGATATGCGTCGAGAAGTATTCTGACCCCCGCACTGACCCCCACTGTGTGCGACTACTCACACTGGTGCGGAACATAAGCAACAGTCGGGACGAGCACCTCGTCTGCCTCACCGTGGTACTATCAGCGAGGGACAAGGCTATCATCGTATCCACACAAGAGACTCTAGTACCACACAGTAAGTTATGTTTACTGAAATATGCTTCGAAAAGTATTCCCACATTATTAGTATTAGTACCCCCACATTGACCCCCAACCCCATTCATTTAATTTTTTTATATACACATTATTTTTTTGTATAATCACATCAATTAATGATATTTTTTAATTTATTTTCTAGAAATAAATACATTCTTATTAGATTAGTCAATACTCAATTTTAATTATAATCTTTATTCCCAAATATTGGATAAATGCAATTACAATTACATTTCATTGTAATTGTAATTACAATTACTTAATAAATTTGTAATTTTAAGTTGTTAATTTCATTTTGTAATTTTATAGTTAGTAGTTAATTACATTTTACCCAACACGATAAGACTTCTTTGAAAGAGTGTCAACAAACAAATAAGAAGAAAATTAATAAATACAATACGTACAACGCAATACCTACGCGCCTATTATTTAATTTTTATTTGGTTAATTCGTAAAGGATGGAAATTACAGAAGTTGCGAAACTGCTGGCCCATAGCGTCGGTGCCCTATTAAAATAGCCAGGGTGTAATCCACCAGTTTCGTTCCCAGACGTGGGCGAGTGGGAGCCGGAGGGTTCGGGAGAGTGCGGAGCGCGGGTCTGGTGCCCGGACTTGCAACATGAGGGCCAATGGCATCATTTACTGCTCGTTCTCAACCGTGCCGTGCTCAAGAACTCGTCCTTCTCGCTCTATTTGGATGGTGAGATATAAGTGATTATTGTAATCAAATCTTTCTGTACACCTTTTTCATTCTTTAACACTTTCCGGGATACATCACACCTCTAGACGTAATAACAATAAAACTTCTATTGTGTCCCGGAACGTGTTAACGCATTTACGGACACTGTACCAGACACAATAGAATTTTTATTGTTATAACGTTGAGAGGCGGGTTGTGTTATAAGTGTTAATATTGTAAACTGTAAATGTAAACTGTAAATGTAATATTGTAAACTGTAGGTAGCGTTGCGGTTGTTGCTCATGGATCTCGATTAGAGAGCATAGAGGTAGGTGGGACTGTAAAAAATTAAGCATATTTTCTCTTTTGTCCTGTCGTAAGTGGTGCTGATGAGTACCATAAACAAAGAGGTTGAATCTACGAGTACGATAAAGTAATTCCACGGCGTCGTAAAGCTAGTAACACTATAAAAATCATAATGCTCTGTTAGGTCAACACATGCATTCCGGGAAGCTACACTACGTGAGCGCTAACCCGGGCGGCGGCGCGGCGACGCTGTCGGGCGCTTCTAGCGTGTACTGCGTCGTCGGGACTCCGCCCCAATGGCGACGATACTCCCGCCTCGTGTGGCGACAGGGGCCCGCCATGCTGCTCGAAGACGTAAGCTTACTTACAAAACTGAACTACTTAAATTGAATTGTATGAAAATTTGAACATTATGAACACGCACCATTTTCTGATCGCAAACTAGGCAAAGCCTGTGCTATGAATACTATAGGTAACGGATAACAATATTTACATTAACGTATTCATCACACAAACATTTACGCTTAGCGAAACTCAAACCCTCAACTGAACAAAAACGGAGGCCGAATGCATTTTTGCTTACCAATAGTTTCTATTGCATTTGTTTTCCAAAATATTCAATTCCGTGTATGTCTTCAGGTACTTCCAGCGCAAACAGTTGCCGTGATTTACCAACTAGGCCCACACTATGTCGGCACGTTACAAGCGCCACTGCTTCCGGGAATAAACCAAGAACCTCACGCGCCATTGGTCGCCGAAGAGAAAGTCGTATTCGGGATCAACGCCCGAGCGATGTCTCAACTAACTCTCGCTAAAATTCGGAAGGTCTACAGCAAAAGCGATAACAAAGCGATTGCGAAACAACTCGGTATGTCGTCTCACGAGAATGCGACTCCGATACGGATATTACATAATTCTGCGGGACACCTGATGGGACCCGCGAGGTGCTTGGGCGGGACTGTGGTGGGGTATTTAGGTGTGAGAGTGTTCTGTCCTAAGCCCGCTGCTATTATGGTAAGTTATTTATGGCTTCCTTATATCTTAATCTAATTAAACTTATAATTTTAATATCTTTGTGTCATGTTAAATATGCCAAGTGAGCCAAACTTACCAAAAACGGAGACGTTTAGTCACCACGATACTGCTTATGGAGACAAGAATAATGAGGCCTCTCGGTACTGGCAAATGCAGGTTCGTTAATAAAACGTTCGTTGATGCCTTTTCTGAGTCACAGCAATAGTGATATAAGTCTGCTGACTTGCAGTCTCGTTGACTCGTCGACTAGTCCAGTCGACTCATTGCACGCGCGTCAACGATTTACGTGGTGATATCGCAGATCTTGCCGTCAGGCCTCAAAGCGAATTAATAATATAAGAGAGAAATAATAGATCATGGATGTAGCAGCATAATTTTTGACCCAACTCGCGAATTCGAAGGGTAATGTTTCGCGCATATGTAAAGTTGTTGACTCCTACACACTTCAACGTAATGTATGAAATGCGGTAATATTAACTCACGAGATTGCACAGAATAGTTGAACATCAGCAAAAATTCATAAGGGTCTATTCCGTGACTAGTTTTTAAATATTTTACACTTCATCTCGAACTTCGCTGCCAAATCCTCCCATTATTTAAAGTATGCTAATGCTACAATATAACAATATAATTATTATATTTACACAGGTGGACACAGCCGGCGGTTGCTCAGTATTACTAGGTCTAATAGCGATGGCGCAAGACGTGGAGTGTCTATACGCAGGTGTGAAAGCCCTCGTGTGCGTGGTGCGCTCTAACAAAGCCGCCCAGGCTGAGATGGATCGGCGGAAAGGGTACCAGACCCTCGCTATGCTGCTGAAGAGGAAGAAGCAACTCCTGAATTCACATATCCTACATCTTATCTTCGGATTAGTGGGGACAGTTGACAGTCAAAAGGAAACTTCGTCGATACCTAACTTAACTGCTTTCCAGGTGAATGACGGTTTTATGATATTGCTGCTTAGGAGCAGCTGCTAAACTTTAAATATGAAATGACTTGGTTTCACAGAGAAACATCACTTTCATTTTACACAGTGGCATGTTAAATTGAATTATGACACTTGAAAAAGTTGGAAAATGACGATACTTTTGTTGAACACACTTAAGCGAAATTAGGACTAACTTATGTTACATTTTATAATTTTATTTAATGGATTTTGACTTAATTGTTTATTACAGGATTTAATATGTGAGCTAGAAGTGTGGCTTGGAGCTCCCGGAGGCTTAATAAAGTCTCTTTTAGAACATTTGTTAGAATTAGCAACTGAAACAGCGCACAGAACGCACAATCTACGCACAATGAGGGAGTTACAACTAGTCCCCAAACTCCTCTACATAATCAATGACGTCAAAGTCGTCTGTACAAAGAATGTTCTCATACAGCTACTGGCTGCCTTGCTAGGAGGGCAGCCCCGACCAAGCGACTTGCTATGCTTAGGTCAATTCATGGCCTATACTTTACCATTGCCCTCTCAAACAGAAAAGGGTGTTAATCCCAAAGAAACCGATTGTGAGAAGGAATGCGAAGGTGAACACATAATACTTCGCAACAAATGCTTCAACCTTTTGCACGGATTACTATTCACCGCCCGGAATTTAGTAAATACTATCGTTTGCGAGGAGATATCACGAGTTCTCGGTATGGATTGGCTGCTCAGTTTCATGCAGGAGAACGTTCATCCAACAACAGTTCTGTGGGCGCTCAGAATATTGGTTATTTTATGCTCGGGACAAGGACAGCAGTCCGCTATTATGCAAAGGTAAGATTTTGTTTAAAAAAATACTCTTTACCTTTTCATTGTTAACGCCAGAATATTAAACGCTCCTTAACTTTAAGAGTCCTTTAAATATTATGCTGTCACTCTCATGTCATTAATATTTAAAGCGACGGAAAGACGTATAAATTAGGTGTTCTTGAACTAAGAAGCGTTTGAGTTTCCAGTTGTTTCAGAGTTTTTAAAGTCAACCTTTTTCAAATATTTTAATTAGCTATATTGTAAAAGTAATACATAATAGTGTAATATTGTCCCTAAAAGGTTGCTTTTTACATTATGAAATGTTAATGTCGCAAAATAGACGTCTTTATGCTCCTGCCTATCTCTATAGGTAGGAGCATAAAAACGTCTGGTACGTACGTTGCCCGGTATACGTTGATCCAGTCAATGGATAATGTAAACCGGGCATTATTAAAAAATGTGCTCATTTCTTTTGGAACTGGTCCTACGATGATACTACTCTGATCGTGTATTATATACGCGTTTCATTCTACCTCCAAGCCGAAATGCACACATGCGACAGCAAGTGGTCAGAATGTATTAAAAAATATATATTTCGGACATTTACATCCATCATCTAGTCCCAAACTAAGCATTTCCATCCACATCACCTGGATGAGTGGAAGTCTACCACTGTACGTTTCTCAAGAAACTTCTTACCCGTACGACCACCCTGTGGAACGGACTTCCGGCAGCGGTATTCCCGAACGAGTACGACATTGGAACCTTCAAGAAACGAACCTACACCTTCCTCAAAGGCCGGCATCTGTGACCCTTTTGGTGTTGCATGCACGTTTGCCGCCCTCTCATATAAAAAAAAAAAAGCGAAGCTTGTGCTATGGATACTAGATAACGGATAAACATACAGCCATGACTCGAGAATAAATGTTCGTATTCATCACACTAACATATACCCCTCGCGAGTTTCAAATCCGCAACCATTAGTTTCGCTGACAAGGTCACTATCCACTACACCAATCCGCCGTCAATTCATATTTATATAGACATTAGGTGACCATAATGCATACCTAATGTCTATGTCATGTCTACTCTGTGTGAATCGCTCCCTAGATTGTCCAAATGTTTTATTGATCAGGTTCCGCGAAGGGCTCGGCAACGGCGGCTGGCTCCGGCACACCGAGATGATCGCGGCGTCTCAGCAGGCAGGCGTGGTGTTAACCGCCACCATACAGTCGCATTCGCATCTGCACACATCGCTGTTGCATACCCCTGGATTTTCTTTACTGGCATGGTAAGAAAATACGCATATTTCACCTATTCTAAGTACTTGATGTAGGCCGTTTCTTTGCAGAAATTCAGAAAAAATTCAGATCCGTATCCTATCCGATATCAAGCCCAAGTTTTACAAAAGATGCAATTGTAATTTATTATGAAAATTCATATACCACACCATCGACCACACACACAGCCGATAGACGCCTGTAGTTTCATTTACTGTACCATTTTAATTTTGTCAACTAAATATCGCATTCCGATTAACCCTACCAAGGTCTTTGACAGTTAATCAGAGTGAAATAAGTTAACAGGGTTAGCCAATATCTGAGTCGGAAGTTTTTGGACATCTGTTTGATTATTGCCTCTCGCCTTTTTTCCCCTCGCCGTCTATGGGCAGGGCTTTTTGCCGGGAACTCAGTGAGTGACGTTGCATTTTTGTTTTTATTTCTTATAATTTGTGCATTCTGAGGTTTGAAGCTTAATAATTGCAGAATGTCTTGCAGCAAAAGCCAGTGATGGTGTACAAGTGAAGGGAAGTGTAAATTAAAGTAAAATGAAGCTTTCGGATTCCCACAAGCAGCCGCCTAAATCTTTCGTAAAGCAATCTGCCACTTTACTGAAGAATGACTTGAATGTGATTAGGTTCTGTATACGCCAAGCATACGACGAGTGACTTGTTTTGGCTGAGACTGACTGACTGAAACGGAAGAAATAACAGAAATAAGACATGGCTGCATGGGATTAGATCCTTTTGCCTTCCCCGAGAGGAGTGAATTAAAACGAATAAAAGTCTATGGTCAGTGTGGTTAGGGTGGCACCAACAATTCTGATACCCAATAGTCAGTTCTATAATGTAATACAGCTCTCAGATTAATATTTAATTGACAAGAAATCACCTTTAGGTTGGTGCTGTCACACCTCCACATACCCGAGTTGTACTACCTCCTATTCGGGCTAACTCTTGGGCAGCCCATGCGTAACATCGGCTCCGATCGGGCGGTATCTGTGGAGCGGGTTTGGGGCGCTGCCTGGGGCGCAGCGGCTCCGTCGCGACAGTCGTCTGCTGCCGTGGCGGCCAGGATCAGCCTGTGCCCCGAGGCGGTCGTCATACTCCTGGGGACAGTCAGGGCGCTTATTCATGCCGAGCCTTCCACCCTGCCCGACTGGTTGAACGATCATCCTGTGGCTATTATACAGGTATGCTTAATGAGATGGTAGTTTTGTGATAGTGTATTAATAACATATGAAATTTTCTTTATCAAATTTGATCCAAATGTGTTGAGATTTGAGATGATATAACCACTCACCCAAATAATTTGTGCAATCCGAGTGAGGGCGCTTCCATCTTCGACTTCATCACGATGAAGTCAAGAACTAAAGTCATTTGTAGTCGAAGGCAAGCGATAACATATATATATATATTACACTATATGTACACTAAGTCTTCGCCAATCTATTAAGTAATGTCTCCATTTTCAGATACTCTTCTCATTATACAACACATTGCAAGATTTTGTCACGATAATGATGACCGCGGAAGTTTTGACTGCTTTAGCTTCAACGTTATTCCCGCCAAACAGTCCTGATGACATTCACATGCGTAAGTCAATTATGGCATTTTGTTAAATTTAGATAAAACATAATTGGTGACTTTACAAACGATAAGAAATAAAACAAATCTTGACACTAGTCTGTCTGATATAAATTCACGGCACAGCTCAACTCAGCTCATTAGCTCAACCCGTTCCTAGACATAGGAGCCCGCGGTGATTCTGCAATGAGAGAGACGTACGAAGGTTGTCAAGTACCAACTTGCATCTATGAGTATATTCTGAATGGTAAAAGATGACTTCTTACCATGTCATAGTCAATGTTGCCGAATGATTGATGCCTCTACATCAACAGCCCCTAAACATCCCACTGCAGGGATATAGGGCTTCCCTCGTATAGTGAGGGAGTATAGGCTATGACTTCACGTATAGGCTTCACATGCCTTCGAATTTTTATTTCTCAGGCGTGCAGTTTTCCTCACCGTTAATGCCTCTATCGCCTCTTAATTGGCCACTGTTGGGCTGTTGGATCACTACATCACTGTTAAAATTTTCGCGCAAGGGTAGTTGAAGGGTGAAAGACATACATTTTGATTTATTCCGAAAGACATTTTGTTTTATTCCGGGAAAGTAAAAGTACGGGCGGCCGAAAGTTTATATGCTATATATGTTTTGTTTGTCATTCTTTATAGCAATATGCGAAAGCGGCGAGAGTTCCGGCACGTCTACACCGGGCTCTGAAAAAGAGGTTGTGTTGGTCACCGGTAGCGCTAACTTGACCCAACACGCGGCGCGGCAAGGCGTCATGGACTTCCTGAGGGTCATCGTGCTCGACTCTCTGCCGCTCAGTGTCTCGGGGAAGACAGCACCGGTAAGAAGCCATAACTCTCGTGCCGACGTGAGATGCCAACGGTTCCGAACAGGTTGTGTGGCTGAGTATCATTTTCCGTGTTTAGTCATCTTGCTCAGGACTAGTCAACGCCCGGAGGCAGCACCAGAGCAGTAACTGCTTGTTCGCGTTGTTGCCTGCTTTTGTCCGAAAAATCTTAAGGAATTGGCGTTTTACATAGTTTGCATGCAAACCTTCGAATATGACCACATTCGTATTTCGTATTTGTAAATAAATATAAAGAGGAATACATAATTAAACATGTAAATGAATATTATGTGTGAACAGCGACTCTATACAAATATTGCGTTGAATTTTTGTAAAATAACGTGTTTTATTCAAATAAAAGTTAGTCACCAGTGTCTTGCTAGAGAGTTGCTGTTCGCAAAATGTGTTTGTTGTGGTACCCACTTTCATTATGATTTTGTTGTATATAATAATGTAAATAAATTGCTTTTATTGGTCCAAAATTCGGATTAGGTAGTGCATTATCCACCGTATTTCCATATAATGGTTTTCTAAATGAACATAGCCTACTTACATTATTGTGTTGTTTTTGATGTTGTTGCCTTTATTGGTTTAAAAATCAGTAACACACTGACATTGCGGTTGCCCGTTCGTTTTAGAGTGCTGCACTCGCCACTGACTCGGTACCGGCGTCCATGCTATGTAGCGCCTGCACCGCTCCGCCACGATCTTACTTTTATTGCGTAAATATGCGGTTTTGAGTTCTCTTCTGTTAACTTCTCAGTGCTGTCAATAACAACTAATTTCATTACCACTAACTTACGTTTTATAATTTCATACAGCAAACTAGAATTTATTAATGAATCGAGTTGCATAGCCTTACGCATTACCGCACTTCACTGCTCGTACTCGCGTGCTTGACACAGTCACAGTATACATTATGACTTGAATTCCTTGCTTTTTCACAAACTCTCTCATCACATATGCGCTAGTTCCACTACAAATTTTGTTGTCGTTATGTTTCATATAATGTGTATGTGCTTAGTATGGCCATAAGTTCTGTTACAAATTAAAATGTATATATTTTTCAAAGAAACAATATAATCAAAATAACACTTACGTGTAATTATGAATGGTCAATTTTATTTAGAATGGCAGTCTTCGGTTTGGATGCAGACCTTTATTCTGGATAGCCACGAATCTACGAATTTAGTCCTTGCTCTCTTCAAAGATTTCTTGAGAGACTTAATGTCTGTGTAATGTTTTGTGCAGACAATATTATGGACCTCAATTGGTAGTCCAAGAGTGTTTGCTTTTTGACTGGACGATGGCCAGTCTGCAGCTTCTATGAAATCCGGAACATTCTCGAGTCGGACATCTCAAATTAAAAGTCATTCATTCGAGATGTCGGCTTCCTTACGAATTATTTCATACGCGAGATGTGCGTGAGATCATCTTCAGTGCCAGGAAATCATTCCTCAGGTTGGAGTTGTTCGTACATTGTAATCAGGAGCAGAGTTCTGCTGGAAAGCCCATGGTTACATTATTGTAAAGTATATCCTGACTGAGTGACATTTCGCTACACGATCCGGGAGGGATGGAATTTATAGGCCTATTATACAAAAATGAAGCTTTCTAACTTCTTGTAATCAGGACAAACCCTACAGGGCATGATTGATGTGGGAGTGTCATTACTTACTTGACTGATCAGGCTTCAAGTCGAACTTTTTAAATTGTAACATTATTTATTTGTTAAACAATCTAAACATCACGCTTATATTTGTTTAAACCTATGCCTAACTAAACGAAATCGCGATGTAAACACGCAGACTGTAAGTTAACGTAATTTTCAGGTCATCGACCTTGTTTTGGACGCATCGCCCGCGAACTCAACTAGTCAACAGCAGATAGAATACCAGACAGAAGTGTTGACCACCCTAATGGAAAATTTACTGAATACAGAGCTGTTTGGAACCGAGTCAAACATCTCGAATGTGTGCTACTTAGCCGCTAGGTTGGTTGACAAACTTTGGCAAGGACAACTTTCTAGAGATCCTCATGAGGTACGTGTCTTCCATATTTCTCACACCTTTTGTAGATTCTATAGGATATAAAGACGTTTCTTACTCTAGATATTTACTCAACTAGTCGGTAAATTTTTTATTCGTTTTAAACTTCGGTGAATCGGTTATATGGAATACGATTAAATTCAGTTTACCAATGCCTCACTTCCAAATAGACTTTAAACCGACGACGACCGATTGGTGTAGTGGATAGTCACCCTATCAGCGAAACCAACGGTTGCGGGTTCGAATCCCGCGAGGGGTAAATGTTTGTATGATGAATACGAACATTTATTCCCGAGTCTTGGATGTTTATATAAATATTTATGTATGTTTATCCGTTATCTAGTATCCATAGCACAAGCTTTGCTTAGTTTGGGACTAGATGATTGGTGTAAGTGTCCGAAATATTTATTAAAAAAAAAATATATAGGTGATATTTGTGATAAAAACAACTGACAAAAGATTTCTCGCCAAACATCTTCGGCCTCATTTTCACTTAACATCAGGTGTGATTGAGGTCAACTGCTAAGCCGTTGTGCATAAAAAAAATTATAACAAGGAATAAATGAGATCTCATGTCTAAAATATAACGTTAGAAATTCAAACATTTATGAGCAGCCATCAGCCCAAAATTTTCATAGCGCCCTATGTACTGCAAGTTTTGGGAAAAGATTAATATATTCTCTCGTTCCAGGTATTCGATTTTATTGTAAAACTGGTAACTCAAGCTAAAAAGAAGTCATCTGTGATATCTTTAGAAGGTCTACATCATTGTTTGAACAGAACTATACTGTTCCTTTTATCACGCTCTACGGATTCTATCGCTGATCAAATGTCCGTGTTGGAAGCACTTCACAAACTTACCACGAACAGGTAATTTCATTTGGCGCTTTTTACAATTAAAATATTAGGGAAAGTTCCTTATCTTGTTTATTAAATTATAGAAAAGACTGATCCAACCTCTAAGTAGCTTTGTGATCCTTTTACAACCAAGTTCTAAAAGGTATTTCAAATATCAATTAAAAGCATATTGTACTGAAAAATTATGTGCAATAAAATAACATGAGATTTGGGTGCATCTGACATTTCAAGTGGATTTTAGTTTTTATTAAGGACAATAAATTAGAAAAATCGTAGTTAAAACGTGTTATTATACTGAAAACTGAAAAGCAACGATATGACTTGACGTGGTGTATTCGAAATTCACGGCGGTAAACCGGCAATCATTTGTTCCCAGGTTACTAATATTCGGCGCTGGTAACCACGAGCTCGAGTTTATCGGCTGTCTTATGTATTGTCTATTACAACTGAGTGCAAACATGAAGATAGCTCTAGACTCACACATGCGCACCACCTGGCACGTCAATCCGAGCGGTGATCTCGAGTCAAGGGACGATAAACTTACCACACATCAAGGTCAGTGGCATAACACATCTACTCAATGACCAGAGATACCCATTATGTAGTTTAAGCATATTCCCATTTTTTGTTGTACTCAATTTTTTATAAAATTCCACTGACGCAAGCATATATTGTCTTCTCACGATACAAGTTTAACCTAGGTCAGAATTCGTCAATAACCTGTCTGCACTCTGTAATTGCTTTCATATAGCATGTCTGCTTATCCAAATATATGAACTGTGAAAAGTCCTGTAGCAATAAATACGTTTTGTATTAGCCTATGTTCACAGCGTCGGTGGTTCAGTGGAGGAGGCACAGTCTCCCAATTTAGGAGGCCCAGGTTCGATTCCCAGGCAGGCCATGTACCAATGAGTTTTTAAATTTAATTTAATTACCTATGTGCTATGTAATGTAATGTAATAAATGTAAGTACCTATATTATTTATCCGACTGCTCTTAAACGGTGAAGGAAAACATCGTGAGGAAATCTACATGCCTGAGAAACAAAAAAATTCGAAGGCTTGTGAAGTCTCCAACCCGCACGGGCCAGCATGGCGAACTATGGCCCATACTCCCTCAATATGAGGGAAGGTCTATATCCTTGCAATGGAATGTTTACGGGCTGATGATGATAGTCCTATGTTCAGTATTGTACGTCCTGTGGCTGATATGATGATAGACTTTTTTAAAAGAAAATAACGTTTTTAGGTCGTAATCTAATGGCGGGCGCAGCGCGACGGGTTTGGGAGGAACTATACGCATGTAAGAAGCCGGCTATAGAGGAGGTGTTTAAAATGACTCTCGTACTGCCCTTGGGTAATGCGCGTGCGCCTGACTTGGCCTCAGTGAGGGAACAGCTGAACGAGAGCGCGCACAAACTATGGATCAACTACATTGACACTGAGAGAAAGGTTGGTACAAATACATAGATACAGGAACATCAGTCCTAACAATTTTCTAACTCATGTTAGTTTTTTCCATCTCTTTGTTCTGGTGTAGTATATCTTGATTAATAAAAAAATCTCGCATATCTGTGTATTCCTATGTATTACATAGGTCAGAAAGGTGATGTTCCCGAAAAATACAGTTGTGTCTATAAAAATTAGTTTCTAATTCACTTTGTTCAAATTAGGCTGTATATCGAGTTCCTTGGGAGCTCCACAATCAGATCCAGTCGAAAATCCAGAAAGTGACTGGAGGCTTGACCCGATTGGCGTCGAGAACTAAAGTGAAGAAGGAAGATTCAGCTAAGCAAAGACCGCATCCTCCAAGAGACCACGCATTAGCATACATGCAGGATCATATTCAACTAGTCAGGTAAGTAATCATTCTTCAACGATCTATATAACATTAGAATCCCATAAAGGAAATCGGAGCTTCCCAACATATAATTGTTTGCAATATTAGTAATCTGGGGTGGCAGTGGCACATGTTTCAAATTAAATTCTAGCGAGACTATCAATTTCTAATTACGCACATACAAAAAGGACGACATGACATTTTAACTTATTTCGTCAGAACTCATAGCCTCAGATGAATTTAATGATTGAATGATGATTTGATGATGTGATGAATAGTTGTCATTTCTACTGTTCTTTAAAAACCGTTGAGGATGTGTTTATGTACAAACTAAATTAAAGTGACGGGATAAAAAATGTCATGTGGTAGTTTTTGTTGTCTCCTAAATTAGTAAAGGGTAAAGATTAACCTAAATCTAAAGTTTGTGTAGCTAAGCCATCCTCTTAGTAAATAACGACATTTTCTTCAAACTAACATCAATTATTGGATAACAATTCAAATGACAAATATATTCTTGCGCATTTTTGTGTCAGTTACTATATTCAAACTATCAGAGTTTCGGAAAGGCAATAACTGTGGGAAAAGAAGCGGCGCAAGAAACTCACTTATCTTCGTTGTTTTTGTTTTCTTTTTTAAATACATTTAATATTTCTTTAGACAAACATGGTGCGTTCAACTACAAACGGCAGCTAACACATCTCTACATACCACTCGTTACGTGCAAGCGGAATGGGCCGGCGCTTGGCGGGAATTGACTCGCGAGAGGGGCCTCTGGGGTCCCCCAAAAGCTTCGCCATTAGACAAATGGGCCCTCGACTCAACTGAGGGCCCGTGCAGGATGCGTAAGATGCTGAGGCGGAACCATCTCTTCTATCTTCACTATCCGTATAGGCCGGAACTGGATAATCCCGATAATGTAAGTATGTAAATAAAAGCAGTTGTTAATCACATAATTGTCCTAAAATGCATATTATTATGTTCCAATACAAAAGTGACGTGCTTCTTTGGGTGTTCTGTAATTTTTTGTGTCTTTTTAAATTGTATTACCGGTTAGAACCAGTTATTTATTCCCGTGGTTGTCGTAAAACTAGCTTATTTCTAGCTGTGAATTAATATTGGCACAGTATTGTACTAAGGACCGCCACAACAAAGATGCATCGCAGTAACTTGCTATGCGATTCGCGTCCCGCATTGCATGGTCACCTTATGTTACAAATGCAAAATGACGTACAGCGTCGCACTGCTTTAAGTTTACAACTTATCAAATTGTGAGAGGTAAGTCTAAACTTTCAATTAATTGACTTTATCTTTTCAGAAACAATTAAAGTATAAAGTAGCGCAAAGTATAGACAGCAAGGGATACTACAGGGTGTACCAACAGTGGCGAACGGCAGGCAATAATCTTGGTGAAGCCGACGGAATTGAACCTGCCGACTTACAGACTTACGAAGAGGAAGTTACTAAGTAATTGTCTTTGATATTAAGATAAATCAAAAACTTTTGATTATAATAGTGCTCCACGCCAAATTGATAAAATGTAACACTTTTGAATGGATTAATGTATATATCTACCCGTCCATTTATTCATAAATTAAAAAGTGTAAAATTTTACAATTGTTTCTCTATTTGATAATTGTTTCTACATATGTGGTGTGTTTCCAGTAACCGAGATATCTCGCTTGATGTGACGAATGAGGGTGGATCGCCTTCAGATCTAGTCAGCAGTGGCGTGGTCAGCCGCGGCACTAACCAAACATCCGGCGAAGGTAAATAATCCTAATCCCAACTATAATGTTATAAAAGCGAACGTTTGTGTGTATGTATGTTATCCCTTCACGCCTAAACGGCTGGACAGATTTGGTTGAAATTTAGTTGGTAGACAGATTAGGACATATAGGATACTTTTTATCCGGGAAAAGTGACTGGTTCCTGTAGGATAGGTATTATTGGTGGGATTATTTTTGAGTCACAAAGTGACGCATTTGATAGAGGAAGGAATTCTACGCAGACAGAGTCGCGGGTAACAGCTAATGTACTATATTATGTAGAAACAAATTACTACATTCATTGACAGAGAAGTTTTTTATGAATTTTATTGATTCGGTGAACTATTGAGTTTTGTCGCGATGTTTGTAACATGCGAAGAACCTCGGTCAGTGTTGCTGTAATAATTTTCAAAGACTGTATCCCTGTACAATACACAAATTAATATTTTACGCTGTCCACTATACCATCCTTATAAGAAATTTTATAAAAAGTGATTTTAAGTTGATGTTAATTTTACAGGAAACGAAGACGGCCCTGATAATGAGGACGAGGATGAACAGCAACACCCTGCCCCCGACAACCAGACTCTCTTGCGGTTATTGGAACACCACGAGAAGGTAAAATTGATGTCCAATGACAATTGTAACTTTGTTATTAATGCGATCCAGAATGCGATGTCATAACTGTTGGTATATTTAATAACTATACTAATCTTTCAGATATCTCACATGTTCCGCTGTGCAAGGATACAAGGTCTGGACACAACAGAAGGATTGCTACTATTCGGCCGTGAACATTGCTACGTCATTGATGGTTTCACGTTACTGAAGAACAGAGAGATCAGGGACTTGGATAGCTGTCCAGATGACTACGAGCCCATTCTGCCCAGTCAAGGCATCCAAAGGAGTAATCAAAGGCAGTGCTCTAAGTTCTTATATGAAGACATACGGTATGTATTACTCATTCGTGTTTTGTAGGACATATAACAAATTATAGCGGTTCTTATTAGACTGTAATGTAGTGTTATACTCTTATTTACTAACTGAAATCCCGAATATGCCAGTCGTATAACATCATTTAATTACCGAATGTTTTTGTTATATGGTCTTATACTTTTTAGTTAGATTGAATTAGGTACTAATCTTCTGTTCTTTTATTAGGGAGGTACACAAAAGACGATATCTGCTACAACCAATTGCGCTGGAAGTATTCTCAAGCGATGGTCGCAATTACTTATTGGCATTCCCGAGGAAGGTCCGGAATAAGGTATGAAACTTTGTCATTCACAAGAAATATTGCGGAAAAGCTGCCAGCAGGAAAAGATCCGAAAGGATTTTTTTGAAGCAAACCAAAGAGTCATCGACGTTGCTACTTTTTGGGCCAAACTAATTTAGGTGTTTATAATTTTTGCCATTGACTCGAAAAGACGAAGACAAGAAATATTACAGAAATTTGATTGCATACCTTTTATCCATTTTTATCTCTAACTCGAAGGTGCCACCGGGGCGAGCGCGGCCCGGTGATAAGCAACACTGTATTATTGCGCGGTGGTGACGAGAAACTGGTATTCGGTATTATATTTATATTACTGTAAGGACATATCAAAAATATTTATAATTTCAACAAATAAGCGTATGGATAGAGCCTCAAGCAAGTACTACGCACATCTCAGGATTCGGTCGGAAAAACCAAGATGGGTATTGGGGCCGTGAGAGGTGATGCGTTATTGTATGGTCGTGGAATAGGTAATGTTGGCAACTGCGTAATTAATTAAAGATACAATACTATTTCCCCAACAGGTGTACAGCAGATTTACAGCGCTAGCCACCGGCATGGCGGACAGTGCGGCCGGCTCCGTGGCGGGCCAGAAGCGCGGTGTTGCTGTGGAACAACCCGCTGGTTTGCTGGCCACACTCATAGGGGACACCTCTGTCACACAGCGGTGGCTGGTCAGTTTCTAGTTTTATTATACTATTATAACTTAACTATAATCCGTAGTGACGTCAGCCAGTGGAACAATCTCGCTTAATAGAAAGTGACGATGTAGTGGTAGAATGAGCACGCTGTTCCATTGTATTGACGACATGCGGGTGGAAATCCGCGCCGAATAGGAGGCATACCTAATATTCACTCTATAAATGAAGATGATAAGACTGAGGATTCGGAGTTAAGTCTTACCCATCTACTTTCCAGCGAGGCGAGATTTCCAACTTCCAATACCTGATGCACCTCAACACCTTGGCGGGTCGTTCCTACAACGACCTCATGCAGTACCCCGTATTCCCATGGATCCTAGCTGACTACGACTCACTCGAACTGGACCTTACCGACCCGGCTACGTTCAGGGATCTCACGAAACCTATGGGCGCACAGAGTGCAGACCGGTTGGAGCAGTTTAGAAAAAGATATAAGGTGTGTTTAGCAAGTAATTTATTTATGCACTAATAAGAGTATCAAGTAACGTAAAGGAACATTCATAACCTAAAAAGTGAATTCATAAAGTTTCATCTAAATAGTGGTAAAACAACCGATTTCATCATCATTTTGAACATATCATTTGGAACGGAAATAAGTTATATGTAATCTAGAATTATCCTTATTGTGGGTGTCGTTGGTAATTTGTATAATTTGCCTGCTTACAAACGGTATTTAATAAACGCAATTTTGTACAATACCTAAGGCAGAACATTGATAGTTAAATTATACAAATATTGTCATGGCTTTAATTTTAATTTCATTATTTATTGATGAAATAACAACCAGACTTACTAATTGTTACGTTTGCCGTGGAATTTTGTAAACGTTTATTAACCTTCGTGGATTCGTAAGAATACTGAATGCTGCCTTCGGTATTATCACAGTATTATACAAAACAACAAGCGTTCTAAACTGACTATGTTATTTGTGAACGGGCAAGCAAACAACAACAAACAAATTGCCCCCGCCATTGACATGTGGTTGCTTAATAGTATAAGATCCGGCAATAGAAATATATACCCTCATCTGTTATTCGACGATAACAAAATTAATATGTTAGTTAATGAATATATTAATACATTGAAAATGGGTTGCCTAGCTAAATCGCGGGCCAAACGGTTAATTAATGTAAATCCAAATTAATTGTTTTTCAATTAACTTCCCCGATTTGTTATTTATAAAAATCGACCATTATCTGAAAGAACATAACATAAGGAACTGGAAAAATATAGGTTGCCTACTTTCCCTTCAGCATAACTATGGAGTTGTCATGTATAAACATGCGAGCAAGCGTTATTAATATACCCTCATCAGTTATTTAATTGATTTTTTTTTTAAATTAAACGTTATTTTATTCTCTTTCTAACAGTATAAGGTTGCCTCAGTAAAAGTTTGTCACATGCACGGTTGCTGTGATTTTAGATGTGAAGTTTTGAGCGCAAGCGCGGAGAGTGACAGAGAGCGTTGCACGCACTTCTCCATGCGACAGACAGAGATGCTGATAGTCTAATAACGTTATAAAAAATTCCTATATTTTCGTGCAATAATAATAGAATGTAAATTTTTCTTATTATTGTATTTTTAATTGTTTAAGTATAATGAAAATATTATTTACAAAGAACGACGATTATTGTCATACTATATATTTTATAATTTTTAATGCTCTTTGTAATGGTAGTAGTAGAAATTTTTTAATTGTTTGTCTTTACAATTTAAACAATCTTTTTGTTTAAAATATATATATAATATATCAATATGTATCAATATATCAATATCTACTCCATACATCAAATATACATCAAGTATACAACCGTTACTTTTTTATAGCAAGACGAATGATAACCAAAATTATTGATTAAATCCAAGTTTAACTTAATCTCACTGTACGCAAAGTTTTTTTCTCGCCGAAACAACAACTTCAAAAATCATTTCTTAAAGGATTCTTTATCAAAATCAATAACAGAGCCCTTCAAACCACAAACAAAACACTTTTTCATTTTTAATTATGTAATTTTTTGTTAAAAAGATTAATATTTTTACTAACGAAGTATACAAGAGCACGTTTGTTTACACCGGAGAATAAAATATGATCTAGTTATCTTTGTCTAACACACAGAGAAAGGAACATGTCTCTCTCTCGTTAACTCAGCAGCTGCCTGGCGCATGCCTTACGGGCATCACTGCGTCTCTGTCTGTCGCATGGAGAAGTGCGTGCAACGCTCTCTGTCACTCTCCGCGCTTGCGCTCAAAACTTCACATCTAAAATCACAGCAACCGTGCATGTGACAAACTTTTACTGAGGCAACCTTATACTGTTAGAAAGAGAATAAAATAACGTTTAATTTAAAAAAAAAATCAATTAAATAACTGATGAGGGTATATTAATAACGCTTGCTCGCATGTTTATACATGACAACTCCATAGTTATGCTGAAGGGAAAGTAGGCAACCTATATTTTTCCAGTTCCTTATGTTATGTTCTTTCAGATACTGGTCGATTTTTATAAATAACAAATCGGGGAAGTTAATTGAAAAACAATTAATTTGGATTTACATTAATTAACCGTTTGGCCCGCGATTTAGCTAGGCAACCCATTTTCAATGTATTAATATATTCATTAACTAACATATTAATTTTGTTATCGTCGAATAACAGATGAGGGTATATATTTCTATTGCCGGATCTTATACTATAACAAGATTTATTCCATACACTTACACTGGTGTAGATTCTAATGTGTTCTAATTCTCTAAATTTAAAACCAGTTTTAGAGGGGTACTACCGCGTCTTATTATTACAGAAAGAAAGAGACAGCATCACTCTCAAACTGGTTCTGGTTAGAGAAGACATCAGAATGGACACCTCTTTTATTTTTTTCAAGGATTAGCCTGGGTTCGAATCCTGAGCCATGTTTGAGGTATTTTCTTAAATCTTCTGTAATTATTAACTCTTATATAAGCTTATATGGAACACAATGTTCTAATCTCAGTTCCAAACTTCTCCATATGGACACACTAATTTAAATGACTTACATTGTATACTATAATCTGCTCTTTTTAGGAATGGGATGATCCCCATGGTGAAACTCCTCCATATCACTATGGAACACATTACTCGTCAGCAATGATCGTATGCTCATATTTAGTGCGAATGGAGCCGTTCACGCAACACTTTTTGAGGTTACAAGGCGGTCATTTTGATTTAGCTGACAGGTATGTTGGTTTTTATATACATACATCATTCTTTATATAGGTTTACTGGTGAAGATAAGCCTCATAACTTGCTTTTATAGAACTTGTGCAATATTTATAGTAACTCACATGTGAAATAAATTTTGTTTGTTGCAGAATGTTCCACTCAATAAAAGAAGCATGGAACTCAGCGTCGCGGCACAATATGGCTGACGTAAAAGAACTGATCCCGGAATTCTTCTACTTACCTGAGTTTTTAGTAAACTCTAACAATTTCGATTTAGGTAAAGTTGTAGTTTTTACTTCGTTTTCGAAAACTACTTGTCATCTGTTGTGGGGTTTTTGTAATATTTGTTTTAAAAAATAATGTCAATGTTAATAAAATGTCGGTGGCTTCCAACTCTTGGCTACAGTCGAGTTTCAAAGCAAGATTTCAACAATTTGACGTTATCGACGTTATTTGTGTCCGTATTTTTCAATTAAAATACATACAATTTTTGTGACCCTTGCTGCCTATATCATCATCAGGATGTGAGCCACAGGATGTCTATTGATGGATCATAGGCCTTTCCCATAAATTTCCAGAGCCATCGGATTAAGCGGTCTGCATCCAGTGACTTGTACATACATATATTACAATATGTGACTTAGCTAACATGCTAACCACTCCACCAGGCCACAAACAGTCCGGCGTAGCGCTAGGCGACGCGGTCCTCCCGCCGTGGGCTCGCGGCGATCCTCGCGAATTCATCCGTCTTCACCGCGCGGCTCTCGAGTCGGACCACGTGTCTCACCGGCTACATCACTGGATCGACCTTGTCTTCGGCTACAAGCAGCAAGGCCAGCCTGCGGTCGATGCCTGCAACCTCTTCCATCATCTATTCTACGAGGGCAACGTTGATATCTACAAGTATGTATTTGTTTTGTTATCGTGATTTGACAAGTTACGATATAATTCCAATGTCTTCTTTCACTATCTATTTTACTCTAATATTAGACCGTGTTCGAACTGGCACAGTGCCCTTTAGCTTGTAATTTCAATAGCTTAATTTCGGAACACAACAACATGGGCATTGAAGCTTGGCGGCAGAAATAGATATGAGCTGGTCTCTTGGCAAAGGGAAAGGGGGCCAGCATCAAGCATGCCACAGTTTCTAAGTCTCGTACAGCTGCATAAGCTTGTGACACAAGAAGTCCCCAGTGCAATCCTACAATGGGCTACGTAGTATAACAATATTCAGCTTTGTTTGATTTTTTTACCTTGATATGAAGTTTGAAATAGCTTAGCAAATTATACAGACTATATGCTTGGATTTTTTTGGCTGATTTATCGATAAACGAGAGGAGCTTTGTGACAAACATAGCCTACAGTACAGAATCAGTAATAATTATTTTTTATGTTTTCAGCATCGACGACCCTCTAAAAAAGACCGCTACAATAGGCTTCATTAACAATTTCGGCCAAATACCAAAGCAGTTGTTCAAAAAGGCACATCCAAGTAAGAAGATGTCCCAGCGTAGCTCGACTATTCTCGACCCCAACAACATCATACCCTCTCAGGGTATTACGCCTCCGGAAAAATTGTTCTTCCACAATTTGGAAAATTTGAGGCCTTCATTGCAACCCGTAAAAGGTAAGTGGAAACAAAATTCCATTGTTTGCCATATGCAGTTCGGTATGATTAGGTACCATCTAAGATGGTAAACTTGTGACCGCTTCAGATGTCCGATAATTAAAGTGAAGACATCAGTGCCAGTGTCGGCACTACCCTAACTCTAATAATAATATGGCGGTGACCGATAATTTACTTGAATGGGATCTACACCGAAGTATTGCGTCCACTATAATTAAGCATTTTCTTACAGAGGTGAAGAGCCCAGTCGGCCAAATCATCTACACCGAAAAGGCGATACTGGCTGTGGACCAGAACAAAGTCCTAATACCGCCGTCATACAACAAGTATGTGGCGTGGGGGTTTGCGGACCACTCTCTGCGGATCGGCAACTATGACAACGACAAGGCGGTGTTTGTATGCGAGACCGTCGCACAGGCGTGCGGCGAGATAGTTACCTGTGTCTGTCCCTCAGATAAGACTATAGTCACAGCTGGAACTAGCACGGTGAGTGATGTTTGGTATTTCTTACTCATGATTTGGAGGCCTCACCAAAACTAGTCTGACATTATAATTTTTAACTATTTTATATAACCCAAATTGACAGCTGACATACAAACAACAACAAACAGCAGTGTTAGAATCACCAAATGTTTACATCCCGTATCACTGTCTCATTCACTCGCACACGTTCTTTCTAGCATTATAATTTAATCAAAACACACTGTAATATACTTATTTTTAAACTTTTACAACTTTAAAATTTATCGTAAACATAATGTGTTCTGTCGGTGGTCGGTTTCTTTTTTTTAATCGGGGGGCACGGTAGTGCCCCCGCCAAGTCGAGCGCGAAGCAAACACTGCCGTACCATCCTTTACTGGAACCATTTCGCCGCATTTTCAGGCCGCTATTTTAGAACCTCTGGATAAGACTAGAACGCAGAAATTTTCGTCATCCAGTAAGCTATAATCACATACTTAAAATCCAAACTTTTCAAGGCTGTAGGTCATTTAGTTCCGAAGTTAAGCGAAAGCAAAGTTTCACATTTATGACACTCACGCACTCACTCACTCACTCATGATCATCAAAATAGAACTGGTACTTCCCATAAACTCAGAGAGCTGAAATTTGGTACAGAGTTATGGTTTAATGGCCACATAAAGGGAAAACTATAAAAACTAGGATAATCGAAGATCTGGAGTACCTGGTGACCCTGATTAGGAAACACAAGAGCCCAACCAAACTATTAGAGATCGACATATACCGCCTTTACAAAAAATATTCAACTTGGTGGGCCGCTTCATTTGATGTCAAAAATCGAAGGTCTGAAGTATCTGATGAAGAACCCTCAGCTGGTCTCAGCTGTATTAGAGATATGGTAATGCCCCCTTCTACTATTGGTACATAGAAAAATCGACTGTCATTGCAAAAATCCAGCGTAGTGGGACACATCTTCTAATTTAATCTAGCCTATAGCATCCCACTGCTGGGCGCATGCTTCCCCTTCTGCTTATAATACGCATATAAATAAAATTAAAGGAAAACTCAGGATAAGACTACACTGGCTTTTATACTTATACTTACAAGTTTACAAGAAGAAATAGTCGAACGATTAACTTTATATCTGACGAAGAACCCTCAGCTGGTCCCAGCTGTATTAGAGATATGGTAATGCCCCCTTCTACTATTGGTACATAAAAAACTCGACTGTCCAGCGTAGTGGGACACATCTTCTAATTTAATCTAGCCTATAGCGTCCCACTGCTGGGCGAATGCCTCCCCTTCTGCTTTTAATACGAATATAAATAAAATTAAAGGAAAACTCTGGATAAGACTAGACTGGCGTTTATACTTATACTTACTTATACTTATTACAAGTTTACAAGAAGAAATAGTCAAACGATTAATTTTATTCTACTCGAACATTACACAAATTAAATAAACAAACGAAAATTTGGTCAAAATATAATGCATGGGCTAAGAGTGGCGGTGATACCCGCACGCGTCGCTAGATGGCGTTGACTGTATTTTAAAACGCGCTTACGTTTTGTTTTTCCGATAACCTTATATGGCAAAGTGGCAACCGGTCGCGTTACAGTCGTTTACGACATTCTTCTATTGCGCTTGAAAATGTTTGCTAGGGATTAGGAGGGATTATTTGCATTTCGTTGATTTCGCTGATTATTTCGTGAGGTTTGCTAAGGTTAATGGCAGGTTGTTATTATATTAATTCAAAGATTTAAACAGGTTAGGAATTATTTGGTTAGTGACGGATTACTGATTATTACTTAATCATCAGAATTAAAAGAAGTTTCAATTGAATACTTTATTTAATTGTTAGTTATTTAGTACCTACTTTTAGTTTACTAGGTTTAATTTACAGTTAGGCAGTACTTCGAATCGCGTTCGTGTTTATAAGTACTTTTCTAGTATTTTCTAGTATTCTAGTTTAGTTTATTTAGTTAGATATTACTTCGTTTCGTTTAAAAACATGATTAATTTAGCTGTATTTCAGTACTAGGTAGGTAGTACCTTTGGTAGAAAGTTCATTGATAATTAATTATATTGACACTTGTCTAATAATTAAGAGTTAACGTTTTGCTTATAGTTTGTATAGATTGAGTAGGCAGAGTAATATTTTCTTTAAGTTTTTTTTATTAAGACAAAAGAAGTCTTAAAGATATAAGTAGGTTTTAGTCTAAATATTATCGGTATTTCTGATTTGTTGTCCATATACTAAAGGTCGTTGAGTTTAATTGTGTTTGATTTCGCAAGATAATAATTATCGTAAAAAATGTCGATAATATTAAAAGACGACGATGAACTTAGTGGCTACCAAGTAGTTGGTATGCCCAAAGACGGGTCTTGTCTCTTCCATTCAATATCTTTCTTGGTGTATGGTAGAATTGACTCAACTTGCAGTATCAAGTATATTTGTAGATACGTGGGCATATATATAATATGCCCACGTTTCTACAAAAAGAAGTGAAATGCTGTTGAACATTCTTAATAACATTAATAGCGGTTCTGGCGACAGATTGGTGCAATGGTGTCATGGAGCACCTGGTTTTATACCCCTGTGTACCCTTCAACGGCCAAGTCACACAACATTAACTATAATAATAAAGAAATCGCAGTAAGGAACCTTAGACTTGGCACGACTTTGTATAGATTTCATTACTTTTTAGAGATAATCAAGCAGCTCCATCGAGACTTGGCTAGTTTTTTACTGAATGTTTTTGGTGGGATTTGTTCTTTTCCGCGGGCAAAAGGTACTGAGCCATACAGTCAAGTCTTTTTATCTATATAGATATCCTTTTTTGACATTCATACTTGTTATTAACAATTAAATTGAAGATTATTTATACATGATAAGGATATGGTAATGGCTGACATAAGTAATTACTAGTCTATATTTTTCATATTTGTTTTAGAATGTTAGATACATATTAGGACTTTTATATCCGATTTGAAATTTATATTTATTTTGATATTTAGTTATCTATGTCGTTTAATTATCTATGTCGACCTGTTTGGTGTAGTAGTTAGAAACTCTGACCTCTATACCAAAAGGTTGCGGGTTCGAATTCCGCAAGGGCATAATGTTTGTATGATGAATACGGACAATAAGTATTTATTTACAAAAAAAATGTAAATGTATTTATGTAGTATATTAACCATCTGGTATCCACAACACAAGTCTATAGTTGCTTAAAGTGGAACTAGATGGCGCTGTGTGTATGTCCAAGGTTATTTATTTATAAAACTTCAGTAATTTCGTAATCGTGATTCACTGCTATAATAGTTTACATCAGTTTCCGTATACTTGTGATTATGAAAATAAATAAATTATGATTACCCACGCGTACGGAATTGGAGGCGGAAAGGTAGTTCAATATAATTTCATTTCAGGTTGTCACTGTATGGCAATACTCATCTCGCCGCCGCCGCTTAGTCGTCAAAGTGTGCCTATATGGTCACGAGGAGGCAGTGACGTGCCTCGCGGCTAGCCCCGCGTACAATCTGGTGGTGAGCGGCAGTCGGGACGGGCAAGTGATCGTGTGGGATGTGGAAAGGGGCGCTTTTGTGAGACAACTCACACCTCGCACGACGGTACCACCGCCTCCTGTGTCCGCGCTCGCGATTGATGATCTCACTGTGAGTATTCTGATAATTTTGTGTCTTTCGTACTACCATTAACATTCTTACATACAAGAAAAAACCCAACTTTCATTTGGTATATCTACCATGACCCGACGAAAGCAAACAAATGACAATATTAAATAGTTAGGACATAATTTACGTTTTTTTTTAAGAACAAGTCTAAGTTATTTTATTTTCTAGACAGTAGAGTGTCAAGGTCACAACAGAATTGTTTTGGTACCTCTGTTAATAAGATAATAATCGCCCACATACTCTTATTGTTGTCATCCTGTAGATTAGAGACACAAAGTCTTGACGTTTATTTAGCCCCGCTCGTGCTGGCCTCATCATCATCAGCACGCACGAGTCCACTGCTGGACATAAAGTAGGCGTCTTCCAACGCGCGTCACAGAGCTGTATATTCGGCTGGATATTATTTCTAATCAACTGCTTTAAACGGAGATTTGATCAAATTCAAATTGAATTTGGTTCTGGTATAATATCACGTTGATACGTCGTTTATGTCCAGATTCAATCCTAGGCCGACCCTCATTGAGCCAGCATTAAGATTGACTTAGAATCTTTAAATTTTGCATGAAAGAAATCTTATATCACAGCTAAAGGAAAGAATCCAAATATACAAACATCCGAAATGATGTTGACACGGAACCCTTGAGACACGAGTGTTACTGTTCCAGGGCGACATAGCGACATGCAGTGGCAGCTGGCTGTATGCATGGTCGATCAACGGCACGCTGTTGGGCGCGGTGGACACGGTCGGCAGCTCGCAGCAGGTGCTCTGTGTCGCGTTCAGCCAGACCAGAGAGTGGGATCCGCTCAACGTCATCGTCACAGGATCCACAGACGGCGTTGTCAGGGTAGCGTGCATATTAGACTGTGTATTAATCCTCACTGTAAGTCGACTCCTCAGGCAGCAGAAGAAAGCCATCGGTTTACAAGAAAATTAGATTTTGAAAATTGATCTAATAAGCTGTCTAATAATAAAATTTTGTCAAATTTAAACCGTTGTGCTGTGCCTAAGCAACTTTATATTTGTATAAACAATTTATAAATTTAATTAATGATTAAAATAATAATATCGTCGTGTTCTTCAATAAGATCATTTGACCGCACAAAGCGCCCGCGTCACACTTTGTTCGACGTCTCATAGATCGAGTCGATCGAAAGTGTGGCAACCCTTCAGCAGAGGAACGAGTTTAACTGCGGCCAACGAGCGTCATTTTGTGAGTCGTGAGATTGCGTTCGGTTACATGCAATATTGCAAGAACTTCACACGACATAAAAGTAATGCTTGAAACGAAAATTACGTGACGCATAAAACGGGACTCGCAACTCCCAAAATTGCGCTCGTTTCACCGTAACGATATGTTTTCATGTTGCCGCAAATTATAAATACTTTTCTCTTACTGACACGCGGAAATAAAGTGAAGACTTGACAACACATGTTAAGAATAGTTTCTTTAATTTTCAGATGTGGTCAATAGACTACGTTGCCGAAACAGTGGAAGATCAATCGCAAAGTATGGACGCTCAGAGCACTGAACCAGTCAGCTTGGATCCAATCTCGAGTGTTGACATTGAGCAGAAAGATGGTCACCAATTGTCAGTGCAGGATAGCGAAGATTTGAAGTCTGAGAGTGACCTGAAATCCGAGAGCGAAGTACGGTCTGAACTCGAGCCGAAAACTGAAGATATTGATCCAGGTAAACGAGAGGCAGCTATCAAGAGGGTGGAGGCGTTGGTCAAGCAGATGAGTCTATCTCAGGAAAATGAAGGTTGGTGTTACTTGTTCAACTGCATCTTTTTTAAAATTTTTCGAATCACGATAGCGAAGTTGTGACTATATCTTCACTTTAGTTGCTATCTACATAGACGTTCTAACTAAATGCAAAGGAAGTACTTACCTTCTTAGACAAGAAGGTACATGATCTGATCATCTGTGAACTGACCGAAATTTATATTTATATTTTTTTATAGTTTATTGATTGCATTTCTTTCTCCAGGCAATCTAACTAAATCCGCATCAGAGAGCTCGCTATCTGACGCGTGTGAGACCACTAGTGCTAAAGAATCCGCTCGGCGACACGACGAGAAAGATATCTGTAGCGACAACGACGAACCTCAACTCACACAGAAGGAGGACCCCATCGATTCTTGTGATGAGGCCAAACAAGAATATGACAATGAGAAGGACTTAGAAGCAGAGAAAGAACTCACGCAGCGAAGTAAACTGCAGAAACAAGGGAACGTCATGCTGAGGCGCAAATCGAAAGGGAACCCGCTGTACAGGAAAAGTCAGTATTGTAGCTACACTCTTGCTGGTTCGCAGTTCGTATATCGATAACTTTCTTAAATGTTTTTAAGTATAAAAACGGTTATCCTTGTTTCATCATCATCTTATTTAAGAGCCCTACTCTTGTCGGTGGAGTTTAAGAATAAGCTACATGCAGCAAATAAAAGAGAAGTCGTGTCTTAGCCTTGTTTTCACTTTATAAAAACTTTTGTTTCTCAAACATGCTTGGAAAGCATTATTTTGACAAATAAATCGAAAATGCTGTACTGGTCAAATACATGCGAGCAGCGGCCGGCAAAGTTGTATAAAATCCTTATCTGATGTGTTTAGCGGCCGATTATATTACTAAGAAAACTCATATATGCCATGTAGTTTAAAAATGGAACTATTCTTTTTATTCCGAAACATAGCAACCACGGAGGTAACTTATCAAAGGTTTTATTTGTATTTCTAACTGGCATTGCGAATAGAAAGTTTTTTTAATAAAAAAGTAACAAATGAATCTGTGGTTTTCTGCAGTCACAGAATTACGATCAATTTGAATGTAGACGTTATTTATCAAATGTTATCTTAAATAGTGTGCAATAACGTTGATACTTAATTGATTGATCCTAAGCGTAACAGTATAGACCAGATTATTGTCATTAGCGCACCAGCGTTATTCGTGCGAATCTCCCAAAAAACTGCCATCGCAAATCCTCAGCCCCAGTATGGTGATTAGGGCACATCCTCGTTGTGATTTGAAACCTTTACGTTACTAAATGTAACACAGGTGGCGGCAGCATAGGCGATTCAAGCGAGTCCGGTTCCCTGGAAGCAGCCGCGGGCCAATCCGTTGAAGCTAACCAGGAAGGCGGACTGCGCACGAGCAAATCTGATACCAGCCTTACCGATTCTTTCGTGGTGGTTTCCGCACCCGCCTCCCCAGCGCCGCAACACAAGCAACTCAAGAGCAACACTACCACTGAAATAGGTATGATAGTTTGATTTAGATATAACAGTATGAATTTTAATTCCCCAAAACCAATTATTTGGTTTGTCTGTTGGGAAACATCTCAATAGATGTTACCAATCATATTTACGACCTGTATGGTGTGGTGGTTAGAAACTCTGACTGCTATATCAAAAGGGGGTTTGAATCCCGCTAGGGGCATATGTTTGTATGTAAATATAGAGATGTGTTCCCGAGTTATGGACCTTTTTCATGTATATACGTGGGACACTCAGAAAATTTTGCGAAACAGAAAAAAATTGTTCTATGGGCAAATATATTTTTATTAAATCTTTTCAAAGTACTCTCCACTAGCATCTATACAAAGTTTCATGCGTCTGAACCAATTTTCGAAACACTTTTTCCAGTCCGCCGCAGACACCTCGTTTACGGCCTGCTCGAACGCTGACAGCGCATCTTCTGGCGATGACAATTGTATCCCTTTGAGCTGATTTTTTATTTTTGAGAATAAAAAGAAGTCACACGGTGCTAGGTCCGGGCTGTAAGGAGGGTGACCTAGGAGTTTGACCGGCGTGCTGTCCAGGAAGTCCCTCGTTTTGAGCGCGGTGTGCGCGGGCGCATTGTCATGGCGGAGCAGTAGCCCACGGAGCCCTGTGTTTGGTCGCTTGTTGCTCACTACAGAGAAAACTTCTGGCAAGCATTTATTAATATACCATTCGGCGTTGATGCTTCTTTGGTTTTGTAAAGGAATTGACACCAAGTAGCCAGTCAAATTGAAAAAGCTCGCGATCAAAATTTTCCCCCCTGCTTCTAGATCGCTTCACTTTGGTGGGCGTTGCTTCGTTTTGAAACACCCAAACTGTCGACTGGCGCTTCGTTTCTGGATCGTATTGATATACCCAGGACTCGTCACCTGTAATGATGTCATAAACACGCCGAGACGAACCTGCTTCAAATTTGTTAAGCATATCACGGCACCATTCCACCCGGGCCTGTTTCTGAGCATCGGTGAGGTTGTGCGGCACCCAGCGTGAAACTATCCTCCTCACGCGAAGATGCACGTGCAGAATCTTGTGAAGGCTTCCCGATCCAATCTGCACAATGTGCTAAATCTCTTGGTATGTTACTCGCCTTTTGTCTTGGATTAAATTTTTCACTGCTAACACGTTTTCTTCCGTAACAGCCGTCGAAGGGCGACCACTTCTTTCTTCATCCCCCAAAGTTAGTCGACCGCGCCTAAATTCATTATACCAACGATACACGGTTGCCTTAGAAGGGCCTTCATCCATGAATGCCATTTGAAGTCTTTCGTACGATTTTTCCGGTTTCAGGCGGCACTTGAAATCGTATAAAATCATAGCGCGATAATGTTCCCGGTGCAGATCCATTTTTCACTGAGACACGATAATTTAAATTAGCTTGCAAAAAATGTGGAGGGAAAATTTGAAATTGGAATGTGCCTATTTTTACTTATAAATAATCATATTTTTAAAATAGATTTTAACTGGCCAGTCTCTCATTCATAAAAACTTTTTATCGCAAAATTTTCTGAGTGGCCTGGTACAAAAAAAAACTGTATTTGTGTAGTTTAATTATCAAGCATCTGGTATCCATATTACAAGTCTAGTTGCTTAGTGTGGACCTAGACAGTGGTGTGTGTATGTGCTAAGATATTTATATTAATAATCAATAACTGTTACACAGCGTTTACAACATTATATTGAATTTTTCTACATATTCAATTATAGTTGTAGAGGTATTACGATAATTACTCTAAGCCCTGTAGTTGAATTTTTTGTATCTATTCAAATAGCTATTTTTATTGGTTTCTAATCTCAAACCAATAGACATTTCATTGAACAGCAAGTTGATATAGTTCGTTGAATTAACCTGAAAATTGATAAGATCGATTGAAATATACTGGTCGTATTGATTTAGCTATCTCTTTTCCAACTTACTTCATTTTTTAAATAAGATGATTGACGACTTACATTTAGATGGTGATAGCTTGCCAGGCGGACATTTACAATGCCCTACCACCAACCAAACCGAGTATTAAAGATGTATGTACACCACTGGGCATCAAATCGGCAATCTCCGATTTTTAAACACTATGTTGTTTATATTGAGCCACGGAAGCGGTCAAACTTAATTACGTTATCAATTGTATGATTCATTTTTTGCATACTACCAGAGTCCGGCACGAAATGGATCAGACGGCTAGTCCTTCGCGGTAAGCTGACGATGCACACCGCTTACGAGCGACGCGACAACGCGAGCCCGGCCTCCGTCACTGCCGTGGCCGCGGCTCGCAGCGGACGGGGGCTCGCGGTCGGCGACGCCAGGGGACGGGTAAGTTTGCTTATAGTATCACGCGTTGTAGCGCGATTTATGTTATGCTTCGTGACACAATCGTGTATGTATGTTCTCATAGCGTTAATAATAATAAAATTTTATTGCAGGAACTTGTCCCATTTTTTTTATGCACAACCGGTTCGCACTTGACTTCAATCGCATCTGATGTTAAGTGAAGATGAGGCCGAAGGTGGAAGCCTACTGACCCGGATAAATTTACATAAAAAAATAACGCTTTAGACGGTTTGGAATAATTTAGCGTTTGTACTATTTCAACGCATTCACCTGATCCTCTAACTGGTCTGCTATTGTAGTTTCAGCGTAGTATTCTTTCTGACACGGCTATTGCATCGCTAAGATGTAAAGAGTATAAAATATTACAAATTCTTAGCTAGAAAAACATCCATGGTCGTGTCACGAAGTACAATATTTACTGTTCCGTATAACTTTACAACTACCACAGATGATGGTTGGAAGAGATCTCTCTTAGAGATAAGCTCACCTTTGTGCATTATTTAGTACTGTTTTCTTATTTCTATCTTTTTATTATTTTAATAAAGACAGAATACAGCGATTTGGGGCATAAATCATCATCATATATCCACAGCACGTCCACTGCTGAACATAGGCCTCCACCATAGAATTCCAAAGTGATCTGTTAGAAGCGGTCTGTATATATACGTGGATAGAATAAGTTACTATAATTACAAATACCTTGTACCCACTTATTCCGCCCACGACGCCGCAACCGACCGATGCCCTTACAATGCCCTGGCGACAGTGCACCGCCCGCCTGCATAATCAAATACAGGAGCAGGCAAACATCACCACCAAGGCGAGCACCACACGACAAGCAAATATGTCCAAGATTTAGTTACTCCTTCTTCCATATATTTAGATTGGACGTAGCCCCAAAAAAATATTTAAAGTAAAGACTATTAACGAGTTAGGTCAGTGTGAAATTAGGCCCATGTGAATGTTGCAGATATTTCGCTGGTCGGCACCAGATATGACGAGTTCGTCTGCCGCGAAGGGCGGCCCGGCCGACCACTGGATTCGTGACGACACTGCACCCTACTGCACGCAGTGTCAGGTACCTCGCCTTGCATTGTATCGTTATTCAATTCATTTTATTCATTCATTTGTAATCATTATTAGTTTTAGATTTTCGACAATGTGTCTAAACGACTCTTACGCTCCATTCCATACTAGAGATGTATTGAAATTTAAATTACAGTTTTAGGAACACACTAATATCTCGAAATATAAAATAAAACTACGCGGTGATTCACCTAAAACTAGCATTATCTCATTCAGACACTGACAATAATTATTATGGATTAAAATTCAGGCTAATTTTTGAAAAAACAAAACACTAAAATGCTATCAAAATAAAAAAAAACACCTTTTGAAAATATATGCTCTGTGGTTTGTGGCCATGAAAAAAGGAACAAAAAAAAATTTTTTTGTAAAATCTGTTTTTTTGACATCCAAAGGTTAAGGGGCTCATACAGCCTAGTCTTCATACACGCGGACGAAAACTAACACTGGTTTATCTGTGTTCGTAGGTCCGTTTCACTGCGCTGGAGCGGCGCCACCACTGCCGCGAGTGTGGGCGAGTGTTCTGTGGGCGCTGCTCGCGGTACGAGGCGCCGGTGCGACGGCTGCGAGCGCTGCGGCCCGTCCGGGTCTGCCAGCTCTGCCACCACAACATACACGCCACCAAGGAGTAGGCAGCTTCCGTACTGGGAGTCATGTCACTGTTCAATTATGTTGATCAAATCAATAGGATCAGGACACTGTTTTCGCGCTTAGAAATTTTTCATCCTCCCTGTATGTAATAACACAGGAGCAAGAAGTTTAATATAGACTTCTGCCGTGTTGAGGTCTGAGTAGTGATCAGTACAGCTAGCACAATTTGGAGCGATTCGAGTGAGATAAAATGAAATAGAATGAAATAATTATATAGAATGAAAGAACGTGATCTCGGGCCAAGTATGTGACGTTTATTTGCCAAACTAAGTTTTGTTAAAAAAGTGACAAGATTTGAGACACGAGAAATTATGTTGAAGCGCTACCTATGTCACATCATAATATAAGTTGTGCTAGCCCTGCAGGCAGGTCTTATGTTTTAATAACGTCATTAAAGGAATAATTTATTATAATTCAATATATTAATGAAATTGGGGTTGATATTTAAGTTGGTATTGGTTGTGTTAATAAATTTCGTACAGTGTGAACAAAGTTATATATAGTGCACGTAGACAACAATGTATAGATTGGTAAAGAATGGAATAATATCCATAAAGACGTTGATATGAAATCGAGAATGTACAAATGTTGAGGTTATCGATCCACTAGTTTTGCCTGCAAAGGCGCTTAGGTGTTTAGCTAGCTTTGCTGGTTCATGCACGTCGCTGGACGACACTGTTGCAATTACCTAGCATAGTGCTCGTGCAAAGGATCATGTGACAGATATATATCTCAAATAAATTTACTATGATATGATTTGGACGTAATATTAAATATCCAAGATGAACTGGTCAATTCGAAAGTTTGTCGAAAGAGATAATTATTTTATCTATATTAAGAAAATACAATTAAAGTGAGTTATTTAGTAGCGATTGAAAATATGCAAAAAAATATATTATCGATAAACAACATTCATAAAAGACTATTTGTTAAACTTAATGTGATTTCTAACTGAATTCGTGTATTGGTTCAATTATTCCAAAATTACAATTCATGACATAGAATGAAACCATTTTGACGTACAAAATATCGCTTACAAAAGCTGCAAGCAAAGAATACATAAAACATAAATATAATAATAATTATTATGTAGCTTGGCTTTTTGTTAGATATTATTGATATTTATTGTGTATACATTTATATAAGGGTAAATGTTATCAGATTAGATGTTAAGTGCAATCACGTCATTAGATTACAATCATGTCATATGAAATTAATTATACTCATATACTCATTACATAAAAATATAACTTGTGTAAACAATACATAATCTTTAGCTGGAATATTACCGGCGGCTGTTGTTTAAGTAATCCTTGCTTTATTAAATCAAATACAATAATGTTAATTTTATTTTTGACATAATTTTATATTTACAAGTATCAATTAATTTATACGAACAGAATTTTATTTATTACTTTTTTTATAGAACTTGGTGCTCTTTTTATTGTTTGTCTTTATTAAAATGTCATATTTCAATCAGTATTAATATTTTAAGACAATGAATTGATTAAACGCCTTTATTACTGCCTCATGGCATGGATCTCAAAATTTCAAATTGTATGTGACTTCTATTAGCAGCACAGTAACGAGCGATATGTAAATTTTGTCATGTAACTACCGATAATTTCGTCGTTTCTAATTTTTTTTAACTTGGAACCTAACAGTAATAGTATAAAGTATTTTAATAATTTATTATCGTATAGTGTAGGTATTTAGTTATAAAGGCTACAATAATTAATTAAAGTGACCATTAAACTCATGTTGCAAAATACCTATACGGCAAGCTTCCGATTTATTAGAAATGGTTTTATACTATAACTGAAGAATATCGTTCGCTTACTGGACTATAGTTTGTTGTTTGACTCCACTATACAATTTAGTTAGTTATTGTTTTGAATGTATTTTTATAACTTGAAACAAACGTGTATTCGTGATGTACCTAGACTTTTTAGTACCTATTATTATTTATTGTGCTTAAATTTAAATTGTTATCTCGTCACATTCATTCCAGCGTAGATGTGGAATTCTGGTGTGGCTTAGTTTAAATTAATTAGCTAGTCATAATTATTTAGCTTATTACCTTGTGTTTACATTGAGTGTGATGCTTCCTCGCATTGATTTATAGGCAATTGAGCTCGTGTGAAATTGAATTAAGTTCATGGTTATTATTGTACAATTAATACGCATTTGTAGATAACATTTCCTAGTCGTATCCAAGGAAAGAAACAAAACATTAAAAGACAGCATGAAGACGGCAGGTCAGCCTTTTGTATTCAATCGATTACAGTTGTCGTGAATGGTTTTGGTCATGCCGTATTTCTGAATGTGCGAGTAAAGCTCCTGATAGTTCCTCCATTTGAGTATTTGATAGTTTCTGTTTCAACACGCTGACTTGTGCAAGATGATGCCTTACTATTATGAGAGTATCCTTAGCCCCTAGATATCTTTCTTCGTTAGTGAAATCATATTTATATATAAAAAAACATTTCTACTTGCGTGAAGTGTTTATATAATATACAGGGTGAATTTGGATTCGTGTAATTCCCACTAAATGGTGATGCCACTCTTGATTACGAACAACCTTCCCCAACGAACCATAGCCGAATTCGATCAAAAATTTTGGATTACTCATACAAAGGAAACCATACTGAAACCACCTTTAGTATGGCAGTCCAAGAATTTACTACTGATTTCGGCTATGGTTCCTAGTGGTAAGTTGTTCGTAATCAGGAGTAGATACATCAGTAAAAAGGAATTACATGAATTAAATTTCACCCTGTATAACGTACAAGATCGTAATTAACGTATTCTCATAAATTTGTTTTTTTTTTCGATATTTGATGGTTTAAGTCTGTGTTATACATGTTTGTTAATTATTATTATTATAAGTAAAGCTCAGTTTAATATGCGTTGAATGTCTGGCGGAACTGGGCATGATTATGCCCACACACTGTGGATGTTCTTTGGCACAATTTGTTTTAATAAATCATTTACCAATCTATTTTAGAGAAATATATTAGCGGTTCCAACTATTTTTATTACAATGGTTGGGGTGCATGCGTAAATTATGTTAGAAGTATGTGTTCCTATTATTAGTGATTGTTACACTTGATTTGCTGTCGTCTGTATGTACAGTATTATCGAGAAAAATTGATAAGTCTGATTGTTAGCTCTTTAAAAATTGCTGTGACAACCTTGTACCAATTTCGCCGGGAAAATATTTAGTATCTATTTTAAAATGAGAACCTTTTGCAATAGCGAAAGAACATAAAGGAATAGAACAAAATTATGAAATATTTCGTAAACAACTCGAGTGTATTTATTTGTAATAGCATCCTAGTTATTATATTATTTATATTGCAGCTATTTATTTATAGAGTACTTGTATATATGGGCGAGGTGGGACACAAAGTTTACTATTTCCTTAACTGAATGAGATATTATAATTATATTCTGATATGAAGCCTGTGCTAATTGCGTGTTTTTTTTTCTAATTATTTGATTTCAGTTTTGTGGAAATTTTCGAAAGTTCACGCCGTATTATTTAAAATCTGTGTCAAGTTATGTAAACGTACTTTTCTATATTTGTGAATTCCTAGAGGAAATTAGAAAAGCGTCTCGGGATGTTATTCTCAAGCAGAGCTGTTTCGATATGCACTTAATGAAGAATAGCTTTGTTAGAATTATATTGTATCGTTTTGACCTCATTGTAATATGAAGCTCTTAATATTAATGGATGTTTCTTAGTCACCTGAACTGTATAGAAGGATAATTTAAAGACAATATAATACGTTGTTTAGGTAGTACGTAGGCACTGAAGTTTATGCCGTTGACTAATGTATTCATGTATAAATGAATAAAATGGTACTGCAAACCAAATTGGTGTTTTTAATTTTTAACTCCTATTAGATTCAAATGTAAATTGAATCGCCGAATTAATACTTGAACGAACAGTAATACACCACAGCCAGTGAAATTACGCCAAGTTTTAGGTGTTTCAGTTAGAATTTACTACTTTGAACTTCTTTAGACTGATGTTCTTAATATTACGTAAATATTTAGTTCGATACATATATATAATAGTTATGTGTTTAACAAGAGAGCAAAGACGGTGTTTGTCGTGAGTGCTAATTTTGTAATTAGAACAAATGAAGGATTCCTGAAGCGCAGCAATTGACTTTTCTTTTCCATCAGCGAGGAAAATATTACATGTACCTACCTAAGAAAAACAATTGAAAAACCACACATTTCGTTAGAAATAAAACTCAACAAAAAGTCACACAGTCAAACATCTGTTGTTGTTGTTCTTTCAACTGTACTGGTATCGAATTATTGTCTTTTCGTTGAATTCATTCATTTATAAATTTATAGACTTATCCGTTAAAAATAAACTATTTTCTCAAAGCAGAAGTAAGAAAATTTGCTTGTTTTTATTTTCTTTAGGTGTGTGTTCTGAAATTATGCCAAAAATAAAGTTATGTTTTAATTAAATATTTGACACATTTTAATATGAACGCATAATTGTATAAATTCAAATCACGTTGTCTTACTAATATCAAAAAGAATGAGCAAAAATAAGGTTTGTACACTCTTGTAACAAAAGCAACATTTCCAAGCTGGTGATGTGACAAGTTTGTGTTCTAGGTAGCCTATTTTTTTTATAAACCAGACAAATAAGCTGTTTTCAAGAACGAGAATTAGACTCTTTCATGAAGTAAAATGGGGGTGCTTATCATAAAAAAAACGGTCTTCGTTTGATATTTTTCGTGGTTAAAATTAATTATTCTGCGAGTGTGTAAGTGATAATATTCGTATTACTCGTTTAGGAAGAAATTGCACTATATTAAAATTCATCTAGTGAACTGTCATACATAACCCATTTCAAACTTCGTTCAGGCATCGTACTGGTAAATAAGTATATAATAAATAAATGAACACATTTCAACTAAACATAATATTTATTATTTCTTTATAATATTTGAACTCTCATTATCTAAAATATCTACATATATGCGTTGATATTTACATGCTTTTAGACACAGATAAATCACTGTAGAATATACAAGTTATAACATCCAACAAATAATTTCGAAACAACATGATTTTGACAATATATTAAGTACATTTTTTCCGATAATTCATTTTGTAATAAGTTAGGGTACATATCTCACAGAATAGGTTTTGTTTCGGGTACAAGCTATCCTAGGATTATAATTTATGTACTTTATATGTAACGGCGAGTTACAACTTTACAAAATATGGTGCTGTTATTTTTTTGCGTGCACGTATTTAAAATACTCTATGACATCCTACACAATTCACAGTATCACAACGTATATTATTAGGCAGAACGTCAAAATTACCGAATAATTAACGAAGCGTCGTAGGAATATTGTACTTCACTGAATGGAAGAATAAATTACGATATATTTTTGACGTTGAGTCCAACAAAGTAACAAATAGGTATACACTCATCCTCTATTTTATAAATATAACAATGTCTATTACAATGCAACTTCTATGGCAATGGCAGTTACCAACCATACGTTTGTTATCGTTATGTGCTTCTTATGAAACTGGATTATTCTAGTTACAGTCACGATAGTTATACCTACGATAGGCGTACCTACGGACCCAACAAAACATTAAAGACTACAATATTCTCTAATCATGTACATTTTTTGCTCTTATTCTTGACGTCGTAGAACTTAGCAGGTCTTAGAATATTTAAATGATATGTTGTGTAAAAAGTGAGCACTGAATATTGCTTTTTTCGCTGGTTGTCTTAAGATATTCTGTTGCGTCCGTTCTTTTATTATACGAAGGTCAAGGTAGACTAAGCAGACTGTTCAATATTTTGAGTATTATTATATTTTTAAAAGTAGGTACATTAAGTACTATTTTATCGTTAAGAATTGTTACAAATCGTAAGTACACGTGCTATTAATTATATCCAAAGCTAGCTAGTGATATGCATTATACAATTTAAACTACCATCACTGCCTTGTTAATTTAGAGAACAACCTGGAATGTAAAAATGCAAGAGATGCGGCTTTCATTATTATTTTCCCCCAACCATTAATTTCTTCGCTTATTAACATTGCTTGAAAATCAAAGTATGAGTTTACATAACACGCTTTATAGAAACTGGACACGGATTTGATTTTCATGAAATGGTAATTCTTATTTATTTAGCCTGTACGTCATTATCACTAATCAGCCTAGTCCTAAAGTCGATGAAAGGAGCTTCCATAGACCGGGCCACACATACACTGACTAGTCAAAAAATCAGTATATTGGCCCATATATATGGAACTCGCAGCTTTCTAGTATGGAGACCTTGTTAGTGCATTTAGAACTGCTCCCAATAAGTATTGTGATCACGAAAAAAAAAATAAACGGCTGATCTAACGCAATAAAACTAACATATAAAAATAACAGAATAACTTAAAGAAGTAACATTAAAACTAAACAATTATAACATGTAAGTACGCGAAATTTACTAGTTGAAAATCATAGACAGTACTTAATGAAACGAAAGTCACACCATGTCTCCCCTAACACCGGTCTCTATTTATAATATTCACCAATAAAAAAAGTATAAAAAAAAAACAGATCCACGAACGGTAAATATCCTACAAATTTACAATTATATACAAAAAAGGAAAATATATCCAAAACCCTACAGTTACGTATCGTTAAAATACTGCATTGTTCGTTTGTTTGTACGCACTGATCGGCAGCAGCGCACTCGGCAGCTAATACTGTCCATGGACGATATACGGAGTAACTTACACGACACCCACAATACACGGAAAATGTGTGCAGCGCAAAAGCACAGTGCGACTGGACGAGATAATTAAGTACAACATTTACTTAGCTACAAGTGACACACGTAATTTCGATTCATAATTTTTATCGTATAGTCATTATAATTACAATAGTGATATAATTTAGTACATTTCATCAATAAATAATTTTGCTCTACATTATTGGTTAAATGTTTTGAACTGGCACCGAAGATAAATACAAAAATATTTTCAATATTACTGTCCGATACAGTATTAAAGGAATCTTTTTTGGCTTCAATTCGTTAGAAATCATTCAGCGTGCAGTACTACAGCTACTAGTCAACCCCTATACCGATTGCATATTACAGGGATGGTAATAATAAGTTTTTCTGTGCCGTTGAACTCACAAGTGCATTACTTCCTTACTAACACTATGAAACCCTAAGTCAGTGAAATAAGTACGTATAATCACATGCATTCTAAATAAGTTGACCAAAGGCTCGCATGAGTATGAAAAAAAAATAGTGATATCTCACTTCAGCAGTCCTACATTATTGAAATCAATATAAAACATAAATTTCGTTTGAATGATAGTTTTTCCGACCTTTGGTACTAGATGTCAACGGTTAGTTGTATTCAGGAAAATTATTTCCAGTCTAAAAGGGCAAGAAATCGTCCCAATCGCCGCCCAATGTCAATATATTCAATTCGACTAGTCCAACACGGTCATACACGGCAATATCACCGTCGCACGCGTCGTTACAATAATAAGTAAAAAAATACCTAAACAACAACGAGGAAACGAAGCTTCAAGTACCCTTTCCAATACTATCCCATATCAAAGTGGGTTTGAAACGAATAACTAACAGCGTTACACTTGGGCCGACAATTGATAACCCCCCCGACAGATATTACAACTCCAGAGATTATGCCTAACATCTTATGGTAGGCAGGGTGTCATAAAAATGCCATTATGCTGCTATTGCAATTTTTAATTAATAGAAGCCTTGTTTGCTAGCTTTAGACATCAGCGATCACCGGTTACCGGCCCAGGTGTAAGTTCCCACTTTTTCTTTCGCGCTTCGAAATACGTACATAGATTGTTTACTCCACCCAGTCGTATAAGACTGCCTCATCTCCTGTACGCTTAACTTTAATTTACAAACGATAAGACCTCCAATTTTGTAAATTAACCTTCCGTTTATAAATTAAGAAGAAACTACGTTTGCATGGATGTGGTTGTTGTGGGCATTCTTTGCGGTCTGAATACCATCACCCATAGATATTTATAGCGGTGTGGGCGCAGGCGTGAGGAAAGGGTTAGTCGAGTGCCCAGCGTAGGATTGGGCGCGGCCTCCGGCGGCCAGCGGTGGGGCGCGGGCCACGCGTCCGAGCCACGCGTCTGGGTGAGGCAGGGCCGCCGCTATGGGGGCGGGCGCTGCCGGCGCTACCGCTACAGGCGCAGTCTCCTCTGTCAACGCACGGAGCCCCATCGACAGCTGCTGGCACATCGCCGCTACAGGGTCCTCCACTGGCTTCTCCTGCGGATAACGAACGAAATGGTCCTCAAGAATTTGATATTTTTGCCGTATCGACTCGCTAAGGACGATCGAATTAAGTTAGGAAAGTGCGGCTAGCTAGTCTCGATAACGTACGAGTGTGAGCTATTCATTGATCGAAACTTCCACCACACAGACCATAGACTCCTTTTTTTTCGCGTGTAAATGCGTTTCGCAAACCCCGCGGCGACCTTCCTCAGCAGTAGGGAGGACCTGGGAACATCATACATCACACATACTTAACACTTTTTGCGTAGCTTAAAAATACGCTCTATTACTAAGTCTTGCTTTGCCCATTAGCAAAACACTGGTTTAATCTCTAGTGAAGTATCCTCGGACTCACCTCAAGGTGCGTGGAGTCGTTGAGGGCCGGTGTGTCGTTGAGGGGCGGCGCGGCGCTGAGCGCGGTCGGCACGGGCACACGCGGCGGCGACGCCAGCCCCAGCCGCTGCCGCTCTAGATTCGACGGCAGCTCGCTGATGCGAAGCGACATCTGGCGCTTGAACGGGGAACTGTAAACGAATTTACAACTTACATATCAGTTTCATCTGTTTGCCTAAAAAGTATGTAGCGGGCTTTATTTGGCCAGGTTTTTCTTATGCACAACGGATTAGCACTTGACCCCAATCACATCGGATGTTAAACGAAGATGAGGCCAAAGGTGAAAGCGTACTGACCCGGAAACCAAAATATTTGGGGAACTAGCTATCTTATCTCTGACAACCGGAACACAACAATGCTGTTGACATTGCTGTTTGGCGGCAGATTTAGATAAGATTCACATGATTTAATTTAGTGTTGCGTTGCCTAGAGAAAGTTGGTAAAGCAGAAGAAATAGCTGTTGGCAACAGTTGAGAACCGAAGAGGAAAGATGATAGGTCACTTGATACGACACGACAAGAACATAATTAAGGGAAAGTTTAATTAAAAACAAGAAATAGCCGCAATTACTCTGACCAAGTGAAAGAAAAGGTCAATGTTGTGTCGTACTAAGGTTAAATCGAAGGCGGAAAGCAGAGAGGCGTCAAGAGCATAGCTCTTAAATTGAAGAAGTTGCCTACAGAGTAAACAGGCGAAGCGTTATGCAATCTGCCTTCATTGTCCGTCGTTGTGAAATGTATTTTGTTGCAAAAGAGGGCTAATACGCTTGGCTTTCGCGTTGATGTTGCTGATTCAAAATAAGAATGTTTAACAGCGATTATTGTACAGTTTACCACTGTCGCCTTGCTTCTGCAAGTTACAATACAATACAAATACTCTTTATTGCGCAAAATAATTTACAATAATTTTTGATGATAACAATAGAACACAAGTTACATGACAAGTCTGACCATATTGCGCGGAGAATGATATGTAGGTATATCAGCGAGTCTTGCATGATTAGTCTCTCTACAACGGCAGGAGATAGATCGCTAGGTCATGTTTCATTCGGGTAAGATGCAAAACTTCTAACTCGTGTTAGAAGAAAGTAATGATCCAGATCCATGCTCATATCGTGATATTTACAATCTGGCGAACGTTCTATAGTTGACGGCAGCCATTGTTTATCTATTGTGACTGCTTAGTCTGGTAAATGCCGCTAAAACGAAATAGATTCATTCGTATCTTGGAAGGACAACAAGTGGCTGATTCAGACTTACTCATTCTGAAATACGGACCTGAGAGTATAGGTATTTTTGTCGAATCTAAAGACACAGAGACAGATCAATACCGGAAATCACACAGATATGTATATATCTCTCAGATCTAACATTTCCATTGTATTACTATTTAAATGTGGAGATAGATGAGCGTTGTGCAATATTTTGGCCTGAAATTCCTTCCAATACTTTACAGTTGGCTGCGTGCCTAAACTATTGGAGTGAGTAGTTAAGACGAGTGGGCTATGTCGAGGACGTGACCGTGAGTTATACGTGGAACATGGAAGCAATATTTGAAAGAGCAATGACTTTTCATTTTCTATATCATTTTGAAATTACTACTGATGTGGAAGAATTGTTCGAGTTATTCTATAATGCGTGTCTCATTGCGCCAGACTTCCTTATTTGTGCTCATAGCGTAGTTGCATTCTCATCCTAAAACGCTCAGCGAAGCGGTTTTTCTTTTTAATAGCAGCATTTGCACGGGTATATTAGTCGGTCCTGCCCCCTCATTGTCTAACTCAATCGGAATGGACTCCAACACGGTCAATTTTAACCAATTCAAGCTTGAAATATCAAATTCGACGAATAGTATCTCTTTATGGCAATTAACTCATTGACCATTGAAGCTAGACAATAAGGTCGCTGGATCATTTTCTGGTGTCTAATTAATGTGTGTAAAATAAATATTCGATAATTTATGCCAACATCACGTTTATAAATCAGGTCACATTTAAAAATCAGAATTTCAAGGCGGAGGTTTCAGTATAAAAAATAGAATTACGGATAACCAATCCTGCATAAAAACTGGTGATGGTGTGATTCAACAACAACAAAAATCATATTTAATGTTGTTTTCTAATTTGAAACGACGTCATAAAGCTATTTAGCATTAATTTTAGAAACTTTTAAAACTTAGCATTAATTTTATTTGGATACTCGAGCTTTTTAACTTTAGACGCCCCTTAAATATCACGCTGTCACTTTTAACAGAAAACAACGAGAATTTGAAAGCGATGGAATGACCTAAGGGATTCTTAACATTAAGAAGCGTTTGAGTATGCGGACGTTGGCAAGTTAAACACAACATTAATGATAAAGTGGTGTTATTATCCTTTACAAATTATTTATTATGTAATTTCATCGATATCGTCATTGGTTACGTACTGACGTGTGATTAGTTGGCTCATTACTCGAGCCAATTTGGCATATTCACATTGGACATCGTTACCGATGACGATTTCGATGACGTTACAGAATACCGCACGTTTATCTGTGAACAAAGAGAAAGTGTATAGTTACCTATTGTTGAGATGCGCGAATCCGCGGAATGAGCCCTGGCGCTCAAGCAGATGGGGAGCGGCATGCGGACGCTCCACGGCGAAGGGATTATGCGGCGTGGGGCGCGGCACCGCCGTCGACACGGGCAGAGCTATCGGAGACGCCGCGTCGGCTTCCGACGCTCGCCGAGCCGCTATAGCCACCGTCGGGTTCGATACCACCACTGGAAACGATATCAACATTATATTTAGTTTTATCACACTTGACCTTTTCTTCTTATATTTGGAAGATACAGTCATGATAAGCAACTAATGCAAGAATTAGCCATTGATACTCGTATACCTACAAATATTTGAATAAATATATTCAGGGAAAAACATTCACAATATATCGGAATGAGTACTGAGTGACTAACGCCTAACGACGCCGTTTTCATGTGATTATTATATAAAGAAAGAGAAAGGACATTTTTTTAAACAAAACGAAATAGCACTTGATCTGAATCATACCTGATGCTAAGTGATAATGAGGCAGAAGGTGAAAGCGTGCTTACTCGGAACTCCCTAATTATTTTGGGGACTGACTATCTTATTAGCTAAGCTTTTTATGATAGAGTGGAAATGACATAAAATGGCGAAAATTAGTGGTATGTGCTGACAAAAGCTCAACGCGCCTTGTTGGCCGAAGAAGGAAAGGTGAAAATGGAATCATATAAGCAATTCCAATGCACACTCGCCGAAACATTTTCGAGAATCTACAATTTTGCATCACGAATCGTCATCTAAAAGCTTTCACAGTAGTCTTGCCTCACCTGATTTCCGAAAGGAACCCTGCCTCGTGAACGCATGACTCGCTGCGTCGATGCTCATAGAGACGGCACACTCTTTATCTCGGCGTTGCTTGCGCTCGAGGCAAGCAGCGAAAGCGCAGCCGACAGCGTGCGACAGTCGCTCGCCGCTGTCGCGCGACGCGAGGAAACCGTGGCACATCCACCGCCGCGTCGTACCGTCACGACAGATATAGCTGGAAGATAAAAGGTTCAAATATACAATAAGGCTTACTTGATTGATTACTTTTTAAAATTTACTTCACTAGTCATTAAGAGGTATATAATACGAGTATATCTCAAGTACCTTAGCAAAACGTGCTAAATCTTGGTCTTTCATTGCAGGGGTAGATAGAGGAGACACATTTCAGTTGCGCATTTTAATAATTTAATATGCAAGTGCAAAATAGGGTTATTACAACACGAGTGTTGCAGCGCGTGTCATAATTGACAGTACGAGTATTGTAACGCCTATTTACGCAGTTTTATACTTTACTTTTTCTACAAACATACAGTAAGTAATTGGAATTTTACATTGTTTTTTTTTCCGATAGAAAGTTAATTTGGTTGATGCTGTGCATGCACTTTAGTGCAATGTGGGACGGTGGAACGGACAATCTAACGGTTTATGGTTTCATATTTAAGGATAAGTTAATAATAAGGCAGACGGCTGCACCCACACATACAGGAGCTGGAAGTAAGGCCACATATAGCTCCAATTCTCATTATGAAAAACGATCGTTCTAAACTGTTCCTCGCATCAGCAATGAGCAGCATAAATAGTTCACGAGAAGTTTGCGAAAAATCATGATATAGTGGCAGTTTTCCCACTATAACGCCATTGGAGTCTTGTGTCCATAGTGAAGCAGACGGGTGCTTTGATAATAACATTACAAACAATATAAAATTATCAACACAAGGTTCATACCATAGCGTGGTAAAGCACGGAAAATTATTGTTTAGGTAACCGTTTTAAGGAACTTTAAAATTGCTGTACTTATAATGTATAAAAAATATGTATTTACGAGGTCATACGACTGACGAATGACACAAGCGATCATCTTGTAAATTACACGACTTTACTCGAAATTGTAATCGTCTTGAAACTTAAAACAATTCTTATTTACAGCACTATGTTGATTTCGTCATTCGTTGTTATTTGTTGTAAGATTTCAAGAGAACGTATTCTTTCCGATTTGTGTTCAGTTTTTATTCGATAAAAGTCAGAATTCTTAGCTGTAATTCGACTAGCAACAGAATATCCCATTGTCCGCTAGGATTGAATTAACTCGAGCAAATGAATTTTAATATTAGGTAGTTTCGCAAGTCCAGAAAACCTCCTGGTCCTTTACTTAAAACTAAAGTTCTCTCTAAGAGCCCCACTTTCGGTGGTTTACCTGAAGCCTCGCTCGTGATTCCGGTCGGGCGCGCAGAAAGACACCTTCTCTATAGTCTGATCGACGATGAGTCCCTTGGTCTCCTCCTCCACCACCCTGAGCCCATCCCCACTAACGTGAAGCACCGCGCGCACAGGCCGCCGTCGCGAGTTCTGGAATGGGTACATTCAAATATTAGCCTAAATTCAAATGGTTTTATTCAAAGAAGGGTAGGTATTTCCTTATTATTTAAGATAACAAGCAGTGAGTAAGCTTTTGTAATCGAATGTCGACGTCATCTGTAGACGAAAGAGACACAAAAACTCTTAGAATAGATTTTGTCAATAGCACACAATCATCATCATCAAATTTATATCAGTTTCGGTTCCTCATTAGTCAAATCGATACGTAGATAAAATACAATCTAATCGCTTTTAAGCCTTCTGGTTTTAGACGTCCCAGATAAATTCTTAGTCTACAAATTGTAACGAATCAGATATTTAGGGAATATCTTACATACATAAAGGATAAGGAGTACTAATTTAATAGTTCTCAAATGGCTTTGGCTTGATTTCTCTATAAATTATTTACTAAACCAAAGAACTTATCGCGGCTTTTAACTCAGTGAGGGTAAATTATATTGTTTGTTCTCAATAAAATGGAATTACGCCTCAGCAGGAGACTGGGGGTTTTCATTAGATAATTGCAGCGACGATTCAGGTCAATCGTTCAATTTAGTTGTTAAACAATATACTAAAAAGGCGTACAACTTGACAAAGCACCGAGATGATCAAAAGTAACAATGTACGCGTAATTACTTTGATAGAGGAGGGTACTTTTTACTATGATAAGGACCCCATCACTGTGCGTGTGTATACTCAGCAATCATAACCCTTCCTCCGTAGTTGAGTAAAAATTGCCGAAATCTAAGCTGAGTAGACAGTTATGAATCCAATCAGCTTTTCGTGTGTGGTGCGATATTGCTAAAGGATTTATCATAGGCCCATAGAGCTCTTAACACCGATAGCCAGCCAGCTCAGGAGCAATTAATTGCTCCCGAGCTGGCTCTCAACAAGTATAGTACATAAAAAGCACAACTGCAGCCACCGTGAGTTCACATAAACAACTCTCGTTACAATAATCAATATTTCTATCACTGTCACTCACATCAACAAAGAGCAGCATTACTAATAGATTTCGATAACGTGAATCGTCCGCGTAACCTCATGGTAGAGACACTGATCTACCAAACTGTACGTCTTTATATCTTGGTCTTTACTGAGTTAATTTGTATAAATTTTACTACGCTCTCGCTAGGATGGAAGTGTGTAATCTAGAGCCCAAGATTATACATATATTTGACGTAATAAGGTCTGGGCTGGTGATGATTGTTACAGTTACGGTTACACAGGCAACATACGAGTCAGAGCTAGTAAGAAAAGAGAGACCGTGCTCATAATACATAATGCATTTATTACAGATACGAAAAAAGTCTGTTAAACTAGTCTAGACTTGCCCGCCCGCTTGTTAGAGAAGAGAAGTTGTGTCCTGAAATCATCCGAGCGTATACTATGCATGGGACGCTTCGTTCAGTATGTAGGTAAACAACTGCAAATCCCAGGAATACCAGATCTATATTTTGAAAAGGATTTTTCATAGCTACGTAATAAACGTTTAAGCAAGTAACCAGATGAGAACCAGATAAGAGATCATTACTACTTATGACACTCTGTAACCTCTCACAGATATGACCCACACTTTCGACTCCATTTGAAAGGGAGTACTATAACATATGCGAACGCATTGTCATTTGAATACTCTTTTATTCTTCATACCAGAGAACAGCATTGTTTACATCGATGCTTGACGACAGATAAGAGGGAAAGTGTATCCAACTAGTTGGCTTCCTGACCAAGTCATAGGGTCAATCAACCAATAGGCAAATCGATTCGACACCAATGCTTCGCAGAGGGCATTAGATGCAGTAGTCTTCTGTACACGACCCGTCTTACCATCTATATTATTTCTTTGCCAATATCGAATACTGACCCTAAGCACTTTGAGCGCCTCCTCGCAGACCTGCATACCCCGGGACTCGAAGACCTCCACACAACCGAGGTACTTGACGGGGAAGGTGCATGTGCCAGCTCGAACGGCGTTCTCGTCCGCGTGCCATTGGTGCGGGCGCGCCGACTCGGGCGGTGAGCCACCCTTCCGCCGGCGAAACGACTCGCGGAACGAGCGGCGCAGGCGCTCCATGCCGGCGCGCGGCGGCGACAGCGCGGCGCCCGCGCGCGCCCGCCGCAACGAGCTACGCACCGACGACTTCTGCAAAGAGATAATATCAAGTTTAATTTAGTTGTTTCTACAGGGAGCTCGCAATTCGCCCCGAAAACCTAAAATGGTTGATGGCATTGTGGGAGTTGGTGCGGCAGCGATTATATAGGCACCACATCATTGGCTTGAATGTAAACCAAGGCTCCAGAAGGTTGGGGAAAATTGCCCTAGTACCTGGAGGCACGGATAACCCGCATTGCACTGCCACAGCAGGACCCGCCCGTTTCGTGCAAAACAGTATAGAAAAGTTCCGGTAGACATCCAAAATTTGCCTCTATAAATTCAAAACTGCCCTAACACAGAAAGTTTCTACACAGTTAGTTATAAAATTTCTAATTATTTAGTTGATAAAAAGACTTGAAAGTAAGAGTACGACTGTTCCGCGATATTCAGATTGTTAACTATTTTGTTTTAGCACTAGGTATGTTTTTCCTTTTGTTGAGTTTGAACATTAAAAGATATGTGGCTATGGAGATTAACTAGCGTGATTGCGACTCTAGGTGTAGTTCGAGCCTATAGGATGTTCTGATGATGCATTTAGAACCTTTTGTAATGACAGGAAAGGTGTGTGAGCTTTGTTGTCTAGCATAAAAATATGACTACAGTTGACTTAAAGTGCATTGTTCTGATTCCATAATTCAGTTATGTGAATGTATCACATTTCTATTGGTAATTACGAGCATGTTACCCCATTGGGCGTCAAGTTGTTTCAAGCATGAGTTTGAATTGAACATAGGTACCGCTCGGAGTTTATGGGCGATCATTACGCTTTCAGTAAATATTTCCCTTGTGGAACTGGAAATTGTCCGTAAATTTCTCTCATAAATTTATCGTTAAGTACCTATTTGTACATTAACACTAATGGTTTTGGTATATTTCTAACTAGCTTTCCGCTCGCGGCTTCGCCTGCGTGGAATAACTTTGTCGCTGAAATTTGTTTATCCCGCGGGAACTCATTTTATCGGGATAAAAAATATCCTGTCTTAATCCAGGCTATGTTAGAATAGAATAACTTTATTCGCTGATAGAAATACAAGGTACACTATATACGAAATTTCATCCAAATCCGTTCATCCGTTTCGCCGTGATTGAGCAGCAAATAAACATCCAAACTTTGGCATTTATAGTTAGATTTCTCTTGTGGAGTAAAATGGAAAGTGTACGTAAATTTATCGTTAAGAGCCCAAATATACATTAACACTAATTGCTTTGATATATGACTCCAAGAAAATGGGCAAATGCCTCGATGATACCTATATGCTACAATACTAATGTAAAATCGAGAAAAGTAAAACAAACTGTCGTTAAATCCACTAGATAAATTACTCAACAAAAATATTGTACCTTTTTTCAAAATGATATCTATAACCTGGTGTACAACAGAAAAATTGGGTCAACTGGCGTTACGATTATACGATACGGGAGTAGATAACTGAATTCATTGCAATATCATATCATGATGGGCCGCCACGTAATAGATTTCGTATTGTTACAAATCTGCGATCACCTCCTAATCTAATCGTTAATCACACCGTCCAGTAATAGCCTATCGATGTGATGAAATGAAAACCATTTCACGAGAAATTTGGACTTGCTGTTACAGTCATGCAAAAACATTACTGTTTGTGCATGACTGTAACAGCAAAGTGCAGGCTACAAAAGCACATTTGACCTTAAGGTCCAAATTTCTCGTGAATTTTTTTTTTATGTACAACGGGTTGGTACTTGACCTCAATCACACCTGATGTTAAGTGAAGATGAGGTGGAAGGTGGAAGCGTACTGACCCGGAAACCCCATCTTATTTGGGGAACTGGCTATATTAACAACCGGAACACAACAATGCTATTAACATTGCTGCTTGGCGGCTGATTTAGATAAGATGGTGGTAGCTAGCCAGGCGGACATTTAAAATGCCCTACCACCAACCTACGTAAATTTGTAGCCTGCACCTCTATTCATTACTTACTATTATTAGATGCTGACGAATTGTTGCCTTTTGAGTTTAAGTCCCCAACCCGCCTTGGGCCAGCGTGGTGGACTATGGCTCATACTCCCTCATATACGAGGGAAAGTCTATATCCCTGCAGTGGGATGTTTACGGGTTGATGATGAGTTTTTTTGTATGTTATAATATTAGACATCCCGGGAAACATGTTTCAGAAACTTTATTCAGAAACAGAAGATCAGACTAACTTATTGATAAAAACAAATGCGTGATGCCACTTTACTAATTTAATTTAATAATAATATAAATAAAAATAATACAGTAAGTATTATTTAGACCATTTCAAAAAGGCTGTCTTAGTTAGATGAAGTTCTGACACCCAAACTAAGTTTCACTGTGCTATGGAAGTCGGCGTTCTTAACAGTTCGATAGATTCCGAGGTTATCTATTGTAGCCCAGGGAAAATACGGTTTGACCTCGGAAAAACGAGTAACCGCGATTTTCTTGAAACATTTAATAAAGTATTATAAATGTAGTTGCTAAAAATTAAGCATTTGTAAGAAAAGCAAATAGGTACTAAGCAAGTAACTAAATAAGCTAAAGTTGAAAAATGTGTTTCTTTAAAAAAATGCTCACTTGATGGGTATTTCTTTAAATTCAAAACATTTAGAGAAATTATCGTTACATTTTATTCATTTCATAAGCAATACAGCTCGACGACATTTTCAGCTGAAACACATGCATGCCTAACTATAACATGCTTAGTTTTTTATCCATATTAGTTAACTGTGTTTAACAAAAGTCTACCTAATTAAACATCAAGTAGTATTTATTGTAATTAAGATACAAATAAAAATAGGATTTTCTTAAAAAATCTAGACTAAGGGCTCGATTTTTTAGCCTTAAATATTCAAAATGACATCTATAATATACCTCTATAAGGTAGCAATTATATAAGTGGTTCTGAATTATGTCTAGCTAAGCTATATTTTTACCGTATTTTCCCTGGGCTATTTGTATTTCAATAGACAAACGTGTTTTGGAAGTATTACCAAAAAAATAAACAACAAATAACTTTAACGTAATCATACGTAACTAATGTTCAAACTATGGCACATCACGGATGAGTGTAAATTCTTTTTTATCTTGCCTATCTCAGACGAATCCTCCGTAATTTATGGTCGGAGACTGAGGACGTCACTACCAGCAATGCAGCAATCACCGCGCCACGCAATAACTTATGTCGAATTACTGAGAACATATAATTAGCGTGTTGGTTGTATAACATGATAAAATAAGGTACTAGTTACCGTTTATCTCTAGATATTTAAAACTGTGTATTCAGAGACCTGGTAGCTGAAGTAAGCTGGTAAGATTTAAATGTTGTCACGGTACAATTAGCAAAGGGTACCCCTAATATATAAAGTTTTGTAATATAATTCCTGCCTAATAGAGGAATGCTGTCCTATCAAAGTTTATACACTTTATAGTGACTACTCGTAATTGTAAAGAAAATCATAGCATCATAACCTGTCAGGACTACTCAGGTGTCACTTTAGAAAGGCTTATATAGGAATTTGAATTCATGTAATTCCCATTAACTGGTGACGTCACTCTTGATTACGATCAACTTTCCCCAAGGAACAATTTTCGAATTCGATCAAAAAATTTTCGATATCCCATAAAAAAATATAGCATTCTGAAACCACTGAAGTCCAACAAATATCGGCTGGTGACTCCACTCCTGATTACGAACAACTTTTGCACTAGGAGCCATAGCCGATTTCAGCCGAAATTGTTGGACTTCCATGCTAAAGGTGGTTTCAGAATGGTTTACTTTGTATAAGTAATCAATCAATCAAGTAATCTTTATTGCACAAAAATTCTACAAAACACTTCATAAATATAGCTTCAAAAAAATTGTAGAATCAGGCGATCTTATCGCTATTAAGCGATTTCTACCATACAACCTTTGGGTTGAAAGTAACGGGTAAAAAAGTAGAACGGGTTAAAAGCCAGTAGGTAGTGCACCAATGATTTAATATATATATAATGATTTAATATAAATACTAAACAATAGATATAAACATACATACATTAGATATGAACTTCAACATGAAGGTAATCGAAATTTTTTTGATCGAGTTCGACTATGGTTCCTTGGGGAAAGTTGTTCGTAATCAAGAGTGACGTCACCAGTTAATGGGAATTACACGAATTTAAATTCACCCTGTATTTACATTAGGACATGTACACATAATTCCAGTAAAGAGCGGGGTACTCGGCTCGTTTAAAAACTTATTCAAGAGGTTTCTGAAAAGGAAAGGGTGTCTGTCCTACAAGTTGAACTTAAAATTTCCATCTTGAATAACTCGATTGACTACTATCACAGTTTCCTGAACGTATTTAGCAAGGCTACATACGAGTAATTGTATGTTCTGCAACTCTATCTGCACACGGTAGGTACTCACCAAAACCGAATCGAACGAAATGTGTAAATTGCTAAGAGTGGCTTTTACAAATTAAGTATTTTAACCGACCTCAATAAAAAGAGGTGGTTGTCGATTCTGTATTTTTTTTTGTATGCTTGTACATAATATCTTCGACAATTGTTAATCGATTTTGAAGATTATTTTTTGTTTGATATGGTATACAGCAAGATTAGTCCCATAAATCTGGTGAGAATCTGATGTTGCGCGTTGGAGATAGATAATGGAACCTTAATGACCTCGACTGTTGTGCCAATTTTTAGCGGTTCAATTATTAAGACTACTATGAATTTTTCGAAGGTTTGGGCCATAATCCAACGGGGCCCGTTGGCGGATTTGTGTCCGCATAGTGGCCATCTGACAGTCAGTTTAAGCCGCCCCTGTAGGCCACCGACTTGGCTTGACGACAGCTTTCAATTGAAAACTACAGGGAAAAGTGCCCTCGGAAACACTATTATATTAAAATACTGCTAGTGGACATATGGTATGGATGGCGCACTAGACACGAGTACTTCCCAAAATTAGTCGAGCAACTCGTTTAGGTTAAGTACCTATTCAATATTATTTTCAAAGACTTGACGAATGAGGTAAATTAATTTAACTAGGATTTACTAAGTATACGAATAAATGAACGAAATGAAGTATGAAACTTAATAATCCGGCGATACCCCAATTCTAACAATTGGAAATGAAATTTATCAGTAGGTCCCCAAACTAACACAATCATTACGTAAAATTGTTTAAAACGGTTGGACAATAAAACTTATTAGGAGTTATGGATGGTTTAAAGCAAAGTTATTAGCTCGGATATTTCCTCCAAATATGAAGGATTACGAATGTCAGATGGCGACGAGTACCTACCTATTACTTTAATCTCGTAACAATTTATTCACTGTGTCGGGGTAGACGCATGCACACGTATCAAACAGTTGTTCAAAATTCAAAACTAATAGGGTTTACCCCAGCAAAGGCACTCGAGAAAATCTCGCCTATACAAACTGTACACTGATTTATAATTTTTTTATTATCATATTATTACGTATAAGTGAGTGAATGTGTTGAGCACACATCCCATCCATTCAACATAATGGTCAAGGGTGTCAATGTTCACTTCACACTATGGTTTAGCAACTTTAACGCAATATTAGCACATAAAAGTTCACACATACATCCGCGACTGAGCTGTGTTTAGAAATCCACTACGCACAAATACGGCAAACAAATAGAAACAGAAAGGTGCAATATGTTATATGTATATTACGGTACAGTTTCGAAAACTGATGAGAACAAAAGCTAAAATATATATTAGATACTTTGTTTACATGGTGGACTTTAAGCAAGTCAGGTCGGTTATTTTTAAAACAGAAACTAAAGACAATGTGTAAGTTCTTTTACCAATCCACCTTTCCTTTGGGTGTCTCATAGACATTTACTTGGGGTCGTCGCAGTACATCTCTTTCTTCCAATCTCCTCTGTCAGCTGCTATCTAGAGAAAAAATGGATTGATATGAACGAAAAGGGCGTTTTTTCTCTCTTCAATCATCTTTTCCGTGGTCTTCATCTTCCTTTCCATCCATCGACATCCATATTCATTACTCTCTCAGTAACATGCGTGTCATCCCTCCTCATAATATGTCCATACCAAGCCAAACGATTTCCTTTCAACTTTTCTGTCACTGGTGCCACGTCTAAACCCCCTCTTACATGCTCATTCCTTATTTTATCCCATTCTCGTCTCTCCTCTTATCCATCTTAACATTCTCAGATAGATGCGAGTATGTAACAATATACTACATCAGTGAAGTTTTTTTGCTTGTAACGTCTGCATCTTGAAAAATTGGAATCACATTTATTAGATTTTTACTGATATTTTTTGGGATACCGACTTTTGAGTTGCTACCACTTACAACTCAGAAGCGAGTGATAGAAAGTAATGATATGCGAAAATTTTTCACCAATAACTTCTATTGAGCGCCATTTTCTATGTTCGAATAATTAGAGCATTTTTTTTTAACTTTAAATGACCATTCACGTCTTAATTTTCAATGCGCGTTTTATTCCTCGCAGATTTTAACGTGTAAGAAGTGAATTACAACAATACTATTGTTTTTATTTCAGACATTAGTTCATATTTGTTAGTACATATTTTATAATTATCCTGAAGTATTCAGGAAGTGCGGTACCATTGATTTAATATTGGCGCCACTAGATCAAAGACTACAATGTATCACTAGATTCTTCTACTGTGACATGTGACATTTAACATTTCCTACTAGTAAAATAAAAAACGAGCAAGTTTTCTACTACCTACTAACAATTATAAAAATAGTACTTTTAAAATCTTTTCTGAGTCGTGAGTGAAATTTGTAAATGATAAAAACTCAAAAATCGGAAACCAGGACACAATATCAGTTTTCTATATTATAAATCCTTCTAATATGAATGACTAATCGGAATAAAAATCTTCGAAAGTTTTGGGGAAGTGTCAAAATGAAAGGATTTTGCAATCAAATGAATGGAGTGGGCACTTTTTCTCATAACAAAGAGGAAGCTGAATTTTAATTTGATTCACGAACTTTCGAACGCAACAATGAATCCTTCTAAGTGAACGACTAATGCTTTGGGGAAGTGTGAAAATGAAAGAATTGAAAGGTATCGCGAGTGATTAGTTGTTAAAGATAACCATGTGTTTCTATAGCTAGCATTAATTTCATTTGTAAATCTAGTAGGTTATCTGATTCTATAATAGTAAATAATCATCATCATCATCATCATCATTACCAGCCTGCGGCAGTCCACTGCTGGACATAGGCCTCTCCCAAGGCGTGCCACTCAGCCCGATCTTCGGCTTTACGCATCCGTTACTGCCAGCCACCCTGCGCAGATCGTCGCTCCATCTAGCCGGGGGGCGTCCCACATTACGTTTGCCTAGACGCGGTCTCCACTGTAGAACTCGCTTGCTCCAACGATCGTCAGTCCTACGACAGATGTGACCAGCCCACTGCCACTTTAGCTTGCTGACTCGAGCGGCTATGTCGGTAACTCTGGTTCTCTGGCGGATGACTTCGTTTCGAATTCTATCCTTCAGAGAGACTCCGAGCATAGCCCTCTCCATGGCCCGTTGAGCGACTTTAAGCTTGTGGACCAATCCCACCGTCAGTGTCCACGTTTCGGCACCGTATGTCATAACAGGTAGGACGCACTGATCAAAGACTTTTGTCTTTAGGCTTTGCGGTATGGGCGACGAAAAGACCTGACGAAGTCTCCTGAATGCTGCCCAGCCCAGCTGAATCCTTCTATCGGCTTCCTTCTCGAAATTGTTTCTACCCAGCTGTAGAACTTGTCCTAGGTAGGTATATCTGTCGACAATTTCGAGAAGTACTCCATCAACGTCGATTGGTCTGGGTACGATGTGTACGTTGAACATGACTTTCGTCTTGTCCAAATTCATACACAGACCAACCTGTCGGGAGGATTCATTTAGGCTGCTCAGCATTTTCTGGAGCTCCTGCGGCGACTTTGCCATAATAACTATGTCGTCGGCAAATCGAAGGTGAGAGATGTATTCGCCGTTTATGTTTATGCCTCGTCCTGCCCAGTCCAGAGTCTTAAAAACGTCCTCCAGCGCATTAGTGAACAGTTTCGGGGATATAACATCCCCCTGTCTCACGCCTCTATGGAGCTGGATTGGTTTTGTGTGACTGTTGTGCATTTGGACGGACATTGTGGCTGACTTGTAGAGACATTTCAGCACCTCGACATACCGCCAATCGACTTGGCATCGCTGCAGGGACTCCATAACAAACCAGGTTTCAATGGAATCAAAGGCTTTCTCATAGTCCACAAATGCTAGGCACAGGGGTTGGTTATACTCCGTTGTCTTCTGTATAATCTGCCTCAGTGTGTGGATGTGGTCTATGGTACCAAATCCTCCACGAAACCCGGCCTGTTCTGGAGGCTGAAATTCGTCAAGCCTTCGCGCGAGTCGATTTGATATAACCCTCGAGAACAACTTATAAACGTGACTCAGAAGCGATATGGGTCTGTAGTTTTTAAGAAGAGTATTGTCACCCTTCTTGAAAAACAAAATGACAATGCTCTTGTGCCACGCCTCAGGGGTTCTCCCGGATAGTAGTACGGAGCTAAAAATACGCTGGAGCTCCCTCAATACAGGTCTACCACCTGACTTCAAGAGCTCCGTCGTAACTCCGTCCTCACCCGGGGCTTTCCCATTTTTAAGTTGGCTGAGGGCCATCTCAATCTCCTCCGGACTAATTTCTGGCAGCTCGTCTGTATAGTGGCGTGTCAGCGCAGCTCTGGGGTCGCTATGTGTAGTTGCAGGTTGCGAGGCATGGGTAGCGTATAGTTTGCCGTAGTAGTCTTCGGTCTCAGCGAGAATTTCGGAGTTCGACGTCACAATTTTACCCTCTGATGTTGTTAGTTTTGCCAGGTGACTCCTCCCAAACTGCTGCGAAAATACTTTGGGACCCTTGTATCGCTCTATTGCTTCCGTAATTCGGCGCGTATTCGAGTTTCGCAGGTCCCGCCGTATTGATTTTCGCACCTGCTTGGAAAGTGCCACCTGCTTTGCGGTGTTCGACGTGTCACGTCTTTGTGCCATGAGATCTTTTGTCTCTGCCGAGAACCGAGACTCCCGACCCGTACGCTGCCTCTCGCAAAACCTGTTACCCACTTCCCTTAAGATGTTAACTACGTTAGTGAGGCTCTCGTCAACATCCACAGTGGGTTTCAGAGAATCGAAACGGTTACCGAGCTCTAGCTGGAAACGTTCAGCGCCGGCTATGGACTGATGCAGTGTCGGTCGGAGCGTAGACTTCATCAAACGGGACCTTTCTAGGTGAAAGTCGATATTCAGAGTTCCTCGAACCAGGCGGTGATCACTCCCAGTATTAAAACTATTAATCACTGAGACATCCCTGAATATAAACCTTTTATCCGACATGATGAAGTCTATCTCGTTCCTAGTGACCTTATCGGGGCTTTGCCATGTCCACTTCCTGTGAGGCTTTTTCTGAAAAAACGAATTCATCAGAAAAAGCCCCTCTTTTTCGAGGAAGTTGACAAGCACTTGCCCCCTGCCATTTCTGCTTCCATATCCGTGAGGCCCAATAACCGCTTCGATTCCCGTCTGGCTGCCCACTCTGGCATTGAAGTCCCCCATGACAACATTGAAATGTGCCTTTCTGGTGTTATGCAAGGCTTTGCCTATGTCTTCATACATGGCTTCCACTTCATCATCCGAGTGTGCCGAAGTCGGTGCGTAAACTTGTATGACTTTTAGGGAGTATCTCTTGGTCAGTCTAACGACAAGATACGCAACTCGACTTGACACACTAGAGATCTCCTCAATGTTGTCCTTGAGGACTTTATTGACGAGGAAACCACTCCGCCTTGGGAGAGCTTATCGCCCTCTCGAAAGTAGAATAGATGGCCTGATTGTAAGGTTAGTGTGTCCTCCCCCTCTCTTCGGACTTCACTTAACCCCACAATATGCCACCGTATACGCTCTAATTCTACCTCGAGTTCGTGTACATACTCATCAAGCCGCAGGCTTCGTCCATTATAGGTCGCCAGGTCTAACCGTTTGTGGTAGCCATCCGTAACCCGGGGATTCTTCGCACCCCCTACCCCATCGTAACCGTGACCGCTACCGTGGTCAGGAATAATGAGGCGGCCGGGAACTGGGGGCCGTGTTTTATTGGCGCTAATCATGGGAGGTATTGCCCTAATCGCCACGCTGGGCAGGCGGGTTGGCGATCGCAGTTGGCAGAAGTATATCATGGACGCTGCTGCCCGTCTCATGTTAGTATTTTCTTCTGCCCTACCGAAATGGTTTGACCGCCATTTATCGGTTGATAGTAAATAATAATCATTCGAAATTAAAGAATCAGAAGAGACGTCCGAATTAAAAACGTATTTTTGTACATACTTATTATATAACGCTTGACCGTGTCTCGGCGTCCTATTTCTATTCTTAACAAATTGTGTTTACAAAACAAATGGTGGAATTTATAGTTATTTTCAAGTCAGCGCTGGGTTCGTATTTTTATTATAATTAATTAGTTATTATGACATTGAAACATACTTGGACTGCTCACAAACGTATTGGAGGATGTCGTACTTACTGGCATGCAGGATCATCTAAACACATAAATGAGGAGGACATTTCATAGATACTGTTAGTTTGAAATTTTCTAGTTGAAACTACGTGAACTTTTAGTCATCAAATTATGAAGCAGAAGTTTGGCAAAATAATAGGTAAAAGAAAGCGATACACGGAAGAACGAGGCAATAGGGAAATGTATTAATTTTAAAATAAAAGAAGATAAAGATCCAATTGGATGTAGGCAATCAAGGCAGGAATAACAATGTGGAATCATTTAGAAAAGAATATATAAAATATTAGGTCCTTACCTATGAAATTGGCGTTTTGTATGAAGAATTTAATTAAGACTGTTTTCTCCATACAAACATTTTTGAAATTTTTTTGGGAACTGCAAATCCAAATTTAGCTAAACTTTGTGTGCATTATCGGATAACATTAAGTTAAATATAGGCAGTGTTAATTTTTAAAAGTAACCGCTTTATAAAAGTTTCTTCGAATCTATGAATTAATTTGGGCAGCTCATGAAAAGAGCTGTGTTCAAGTTTTTTTTATTATGTGATTTAGCTCAGACATTAAAAAATACTTCATGTGAAACCTTGAAAATATATTCTATTTTCCAAATAAAAAACAAATTTGGAAATAGCTATAGAATCGTAGGAGTTGGTACATATGATTAAGGAAAAAAAAACTTCAATTTCATAGGTAAATACCTAATATAATGATTTAAGAGAAATAGTTTCAGTATATCTCTTAACTTTGCCAATGACATAATTACGTAATCGTTGACTGAATTATTAATGAAATACTGAACTTGATATAACAAGATTAAGGTCAGGGACTATATGTCATTAGTCTTCAGGTGTCTTCAGCGGAATCAATCGGAGAGATTTTAAGGCACAAAGAAAAAGCATTCGCGCACTTACAGGGCATAAGTTGCAAGCCGCTGTTCAAACAAGTTCAAATTCTTTAATTTCCTTGTGTATGAAATGTGTCACACAATGTGCACAAATATTTCAATTTATTTAAAAAATAAAGCGTATTTGATTGATTGATAAACAGTGTGAAATTACAAAGAAAAGATGTAGAAACTTTTAAGGGCATTTAATTAACTGAATGTTCCTGTGCAAAACTACAAGTCTTTAGCAAAACGTATATTGTATGGCAGTTACAATTTAAGTAATCATTTACCTAGTGAATGAATAAATAAATAAAAATTGGTATTTATGTATTTTCTGAAGAAATGCTATTAAGGTTTGAATTTCTGAATGTTAGATAGTTATATTTTATTAAGTTTGTGTTATATTGTACATTTTATAAATAATAGGTCTTTACCTATGAAATTGCCGTTCTGCAGTACTGGCCATTTCAAATCAAAATAATTTTTGTTTGGCTAAGAATTCTAATTTCAAATTAATTTTATTTTAAAAACATGGAATTCTTTTTTAAAAAGTAGTCATTTGTTTATTGATTAGTGTTACATTTTCATCGCATTTCAATCTTTTTCGTCATCATGGATACGTTAAAAATTCGAGTAATTGTGGAATATGAGTACCGTCGTGGCAGCAACGCGGCACAAGCGGCACGCAACATCAACGACGTTTACGGAGCTAACACTACAAACCAACGCACCACCTGTTATTGGTTTGCTCGCTTCCGTTCTGGGAATTTCGACCTGAAAAATGAACCTCGCGGTCGTGCGAAGACTTTGGTCGACAATGACGAATTAAAGGCGATTGTGGAAGCTGATGATACACAATCTACGGCTGAATTAGCAGCAGCTTTCGACGTTAGCGTCAAAACAATATTGGTCCATTTGCGTCAAATTGGCAAGGTAAAAAAGCTTGACAAATGGGTGCCCCACGAACTCGATGATCGCCAGCGCGAAGTACGCGTCGAGACATGCCTTGCACTGCTCAACAGCACACAAATTAAGGAATTTTGAACCGCATTGTTACCTGCGATGAAAAATGGATTCTGTTTGATAACCGCAAGCGCTCAGCAAGTAGGTTGGATCCTGGTTCAGCACCTAAACAATGCCCTAAACGAAAACTTAACCCTAGAAAAGTGATGGTCACTGTTTAGTGGTCTAGCGCCGGTGTGATTCATCACAGCTTCTTACCAAACGGGATGAGCATTACTGCAGATGTGTACTGTGAAGAACTGGACACAATGATAGAGAAGCTGGCACATCTCCAACCAGCATTGGTCAATCGCTCCTCTCCGCTGCTCCTGCACGACAACGCGCGATCTCATACTGCACAGCAGACGGTCTCCAAGTTGCAAGAACTGGGGTTGGAAGCTCTCCGTCATCCGCCCTACTCACCAGACCTTGCGCCTACAGACTACTACTTTTTCCAGAATTTGGATAACTTCTTGGCAGGAAAAAAATTCAATACCCGAGAGGCAGTACAAAATGCCTTTGAAGAATTTGTTGCCTCCCGTCCAGCTGATTTCTTAAAGGGCATCAATAAACTGCCACTGCGTTGGCAAAGATGCATTGATTGCATGGGTGATTACTTCGATTAATACAAATAAAAAATACATGAAAAAAATTCGTTTAATTTTTTTCATACAAAACGGCAATTTCATAGGTAAAGACCTAATATATGTTTTTATAGTATGAATTTCTATTTAATTTTGTGATCTATTTTATAAGATACTAGCTTTCAGCCCGCGACTACCTACGTGGAATTACTCAATTAATTCCGGACTTTTCAGGATGAAAAGTATGATCCATATGATCGGTACAGCAGGCGTGAAAGCCGGACAGACAGGCAGACAGACTTTCTCATTTATAATATTTAGTATGGAATTCCACGCCATACAGATGGCCAAATATACGGACTATTTAATACTGTACGATCCATTGTTAACACTATTACCATATTCTTGGGAATACATAAATTATTCATTCGTTCGTTCATGACATTGATGACGGTGCGGGTTACGCCCCAGTGAAGTATGGCAAGAGCTTATGCTCGGACTTCCTAGAGCTTATGCTCGGAGTTCCTACATGGAAGAGAACGAGGGTCGCTACAAAGTTCAGAGAATTGGCACGTTAAAAAGGCTGTTGTGGACACCGAGTATGTGCAATGTAATGCGGGATGTCTATTTGCTAAGCGGAGCAATGAAGAGCGAGTCTAGCGGTACGATATGTAGGATAGATCATTACCCACTTCATAAACTTTTACAATGGCAGATGGTTGAATTGGAATGGGTATTCAATTGAATGTCTATAGGTGAATTCCTGCAGGAAACTGCGCAGCCCAGAGGGGAGCCCCACGTGGTTGTACATTCACAACCTTACCAAGCCGCTCTGAGCAACACAATGTTCTGTCAAAGCGGAAATGTCTGTCATACATTACGATGGGCTTAAGCATTTAATTGAATGGTTAATTTAACCATTTGCCTACGTCATATACATATAGTAGGTACATAAATACGCACATTTTTAAAGATACAGGATTGATCTCGTTTGAGACTCCAGGTCTTCGAACGTAAAATAAGACTGATGCCCAATATAGAAAACGGGCAGATCGATCAGGTAGGTGTCCATGGCATAAATCTGTGTGTGGTTAGTGAATGATAGGTACCTACTCGTAAATGCATAGATAATGCATGCAATGTAATAAGTATCTTGTTCGTATATACCAACATAAATTCAGGTTCTGTAGTTGCGTCGCTTATGGGCCAATCCAAACTTACGGATAAATGATGTACGCAACTCTAATTCATATAAAACCAGTGACTATTTTATTTTCCTTTTAATGGCACCAGAAGCTAAGGAAATACTGTTATATTACATATGGGAAAACGGAAGTACCTATTAATAACGTAGTGTCTATGCTAGTATTATACACTAAAATGTTCCAAACTTAAAATTTGAATGCATGACCAAAAACAATGAATTGAAGAATGCAAGTTATGGTTGAATTGGTATGGTAAGTGATGGGCGATCAAGGTAAACACTTTTAAATAATAATATGCAACGCATGCGTTAATGGTTTTGTGACGTCAGTTCAAACAATAAACGTTGACCATAGATACCTGTCGACAGAGTGAGTCAAGGTGTGTGTTGAATATAAATCTAATTTTAATACTCAAAGTGTCGAACCATTTTCAGATCGGCATTTTGTGCCTGAACCCGGTCCAGGGGTTCATGCGGAGAGGAGCCCTGATTCCCCATCTTCGATGTAAGTCTGGAACTATCTCCAACACCACGTCACGCCGCACATAGGTACGTATCCACTAATGTAACACTTCGTAAAACAACATTACGATGCACACATTCCACGGAATATCAATTCGAAACTGTTGACATTTAACTGTAACGGCCACTCACTATACAAAACTTCATTCATGAAAGCGACACACGTTACCCTATTAGAGTATTGTCCTCTTCTGACTACACTATCCTTAACACAATAAGATAATAGTTTTGATGAAGTTGAAACTCGACAAACATGGCAAAGCTCAAAATAAATAATTCAGGTTTGGAATGCTGTAACCTTGGTAGCTTGCGTATAAAAAAACGTTATATATTAGTGTTAACTGTTTGAATCTGTGGCCTCATTAGTCAGTTATCACCACTTCTTGTAATTAGTTCAAATATTGGAATCTCAGTCATCTGCTGAGACCTGTCACTGTCACATCTTCGGAACGACTTCATTCCACACAAAAGCTCTCAAGCTGCTCATCTAAAATGCGGTAGTCTCTACAACAGGAATCGTGTGAATTCGTTAACAATAATTTTTTAAAACGGGGGTCAACTTTTCCCACAAACGATGAATAAACGCAGAGAGGCGCATTGAACCCGGCACCCGGCCCGCGGGGGGAGAGAGGTTAGGTAGGTAGCTGGGAACGACTGCCGATGCCAGCTGAACGTTATTTTTTCCCACAGCATTGTTCTTTGGACCGTAGCGTGTAACGATTACAAAACTAATTCACTTTTTGTCAACTTGCACAAACACTGATGCTATTTTATGGTATTAGCACAAAATTTAATTTTTGACTAGAAATAATTTGTGGAATGTTGTAATTTGTTAACTGGACGAGGCACGCGCGCGCGCCGCGCATGTAGCGGCCTTTAGCGACGTACTGCTTGCTACTGACTGTGGTGGGCTGTACGACGACCGGCGCGGCCGCGGCGTGCGATCATCGCAGAAACCCTGCAGTGGAGTCCCCGTCCCGTCTCATGCCTCACCCCGCACACGACCGGTCCTTCGCATTGTCAAGATTGAAGACTGGTGAGATCATCAATTCTATGGCCTTAATTCAAACTCGATGTTTCCACAATTCATTTTATGCGATCGTTAAAAAGTCATCGTGGTAGATGATGGTGGTTATCTTGAATTAGCGAAATATCTAAGCCTAAATATGGATGATATTTTGTAACAAGATAATACTTTTAACAGGAATGCAACTGATAAAGAAAAGTGGGTTCCGATTTTTGAGGTTTTACACTTGCAACTACAGATATTTAAAATGTAACTTCTGAAGGACGACTTGAGAATTTAGGTATTGTTTGAGATAAAGTTTTCAGTTCCCTGACCTTTAGAAGGATACCTGTGACTTCTAGTTGCGAGCGAAATATACGAAGGTAAAATTGAAAACCGAACACTTGAACATATAAATATTTTTTTTATTCCTTACTCACTGGACATACAAAAAGAGTCTAATATTAATTTGTGAGACTAAGTACACAGACTTTAGAAAATTGGGATCTTTGAAAGCTTTCATACTCTATATGGTAGGTATGTAGTGTAAGCAAAAAGCAGGAAAAGTATGTTTCAAATTCTATTTGAAAAATACAAGTTCTTAATCATTCCATTAATCGATACGATTAGATATCAAATCGCAAATATCGTCTTCTCAGAGTTGTCTATATGCCAATCACATTTGTACCATAAACAGTGAGCCAACGCAACAGCTGGTGAGCTGGAATTAGGCGCGTGCGCGTGGGGCGGACGCAGGTGCAAAAAGTAGGAGAACCATACTATTGCCAACCATATGTATGTAACCCAACATATGTCGCAAATGGCAGGCGTATTTCGAGACGAAAGAAAAAGTACAACGACTCTACGTATTTTTAGAACAGTGAACATTTCCAAACACCCTCAGCACAATTATTGATCTCTATAGTAACCGCTTAATTACGTTTTGTCTACGAAGGTTGAGACAAATTACTTTACGGATTAAGGAAACAAGAGTTCTAATTAACAAAAAATTAAGCAAGGCCCGCAAAAAATTCAATTGTGTTGAAATAGTCATTCAATACTACTGTTATTGCTACTGAAAACAGTCTTTGATTTGATGACATTGTAGAGGGTAGAGCCACCATTTAGGATAAAACAATCTCACAAATTTTTATTTTTGATTGAGTCATGGGTTGAGTGAGTGTGAGTCACGGCATGCCTCGGACCGGACTGCTTTGAGTCTCAGATTACAGTGCTCAAACACAATAATATCACTTTTGAAATACCAAAGCTAAAACGCTGTCGGCGCAGTTATTCACAACTTATGTGGGCGTAGTCCCGGTTTGAAACTCAATCGGTCGAGGAATCTATCATTTTGATCACTATAACGATAAAATTTAACGTTTATTACATTTTGGGGTATATTACTTTAATTAACAAGATAATCTAGAAATATTGGGATAGGTATAATAATATAATCTTTTTGGATAATTGAGCCGGATTATATTAGTGTAATAATAAACATTCAATTTGATTCTTCCATTCTTTTGTGGACTTCCGTCACAATGGAAAACGTAATAAATAAAATGATTAATAAGTCAAGCAGGTTGTGTAATAGGAGATATGCGCATTTTAATTATACAAAAAATAATGATCATTTTAAAGTAGTTCTTAAAACTTACTTTTCAAATGTAATAAAGTGCAGATTTCAGCCTAAAATTATACGGTACATACAGCTCTACAATTCTGTATACTGTATCGAGCTGTGCCTATACAATAGGTATGGCAAGACATTATGTCACAGAATAACTAATTACATTATGGGAACGAAAATCCCTCCCACTGAAGTTAAACAGACAAGTTTGTAATTTTGTCGACCGTCATAGTTACATGAGGAAACCATGTTGACTAGTTGATATTATGTAATTGTGATTGCATTGCAGTGCGCCAGTGAAGTATACACACCCACTATACTATATGGGACAATAATTCATATGCTGACTATGGATAACTGAATCTATGCCACATAGGTACTTTGTGTCATTGACCCGTTGAACATACCTAGGTGGATATACCATAATGATATCGATGAAGTGAATAAAATCCCAGCGCACAACAATACTAACAGACGAGGCACGACGATCGTGAATAAGAGCAATTAACATAATTATATAAATGCAAAGCATCTTTTCGACCTACATTTGTTACAATGGAAATGTAGAACAATATATGAATCACTGGTTTATTTAATCGTAAATAGTTTAATCGACTAAAAATTATAGGTTCCATACCTACTTATCGGTGAAATATGAATACACGATACACAATGCAAGAGGAATCCTAGAAATCTAAAATTTAGTAGTAGATTCCTAATTTAAGAATTAAGCATAATAATACATTACCCTGTGATAAGCATCCATGGAGATAGTACTCGTATTAACAAAATTAAACCACATGGTGAAATTTACAACTTCAACAACACAAAGCCTTCTTCGATACGTAGACAATTAGTTCCTGTTTGGCTGACTCTTCTGATTCCCAAATTTTTTTTATGCACAACGGGTTGGTACTTGACCTCAATCACACCTGATGTTAAGTGAAGATGAGGTCGAAGGTGGAAGCGTACTGACCCGGAAACCCCAACACATTTGGGGGACTGGCTATCTTATCTCTGACAACCGGAACACAAAATGCTATTAACATTGCTGCTTGGCGGCAGATTTAGATAAGATGGTGGTGGCTAGCCAGGCGGACAGTTACAATGCCCTACCACCAACCAAACTGAGTACTTAAACATGTACCCCGCTGGGGATCGAACCCGCGACCTCCCAATCGTAAACCCAATGTTGTTTACATTGAGCCACGGAGGCGGTTAAATCCAGCCAACCAGGGGGTTGAGTATTTATGCCGACAGATTGGCATACCGACATTGAATTAGGTACACTAGTCACTTTTCCCTTTTTAGGTAGAGCATTTGCGTCAGCAATTTCTGTCGGGGCTGGCGAGTCGTTATTGAAGTCCAGGGACGATCATTCTCCATTAACAAGGGGTGTATTTCTTCCTCTTGAGGCGTTCTTGGAATTGCGACTATAACTATTCGAAATACTCATGCCATCTTGGAAGCAGTTCTTCTGTTCCTTAGCGGTCCTTAAGGGATTTGCTCTTGTGAATCTTTTTAGAGCTGCTCAGAAAACGTGTAGATATACGTCACCAGATTTTTAGCAAATTGCTTTATCGTTGACTCGTATTCTCGGAATGTTGAATGAATTTCAACTTCTTTCAAATTCTCAGACAGAATACATTTTTGTTGTTGATCTTAACGTCGTTGTCGTCACCTGCACTTATGCCAAAGTTCATTTGACATCCATGGTTTTAGGCAATCTAGTATGCATTAGGAATAAAACATTTAATTAGATACGTTTGTTCCGTTAAACCTACTTGTTGATTGCAAAAATTAGCACGCTAATAAATTGCTAACCTTTTTCAGTCTATATTATTTTTTCTTAATCATAACTTAATATTTGATGTACCATAGAATTACTAAGGGTTACGTAGAGTGAAGAGAAATCGATACTGCTGTTCCCATTCAAAGTGGGGTATGCCAGACAAAACACGTGCACAAATGGTTATATGTCCAGCAGTGGACTAATGAGTGAGGCTGATGGCGATAATAAAAATCGATAACCCAATACGTAAATGATTATTCAAATTGTTCCAACGCATTATCGACCCGGCCGACAATTTTGGCGAGGCAACCTTACCAGTCAATTGTGCGTCGGTCACGACCCACAGGTGTAATAAAATTTGTGACATTCTAAAACACTTTTGGGGGGTCGTGGTGAGCAGCCATCAGTTCGTGTCGAGGACAATGTCTCGTCGCCGACCGTAAAATTGCCGCTATCATTGTGCGCCGCCAGCGGCGCAGGCGCTTCCAATATGCGCCAAAACCACAAACCATTTCATCTTCCTGTACAGTACAGTAGAACCACCGTTACCTCGCCGCAGTGATTGCTCACCGAATTGCACTAGTTTCGGATGATTCATCATACTTAACATTCTGCGCGTATGGTTCAGAAATTAGGAGCAAACTTATGGAATATTTTATTTACTACAATTTTTAACACGTAAAATTTTGTTGCGAAATTATCAAGGACTTCATTTGTGTGACTTATTATAATAAATGACTCATTTATAATATTATAGGTAAAGAACATGTCCGTAATTATCAGTGAGATATCAACACCGAGCCGAAACCGCTGAAGTTAATTACATTTTGGGACAGAAACGTTCTATTATTGTGACGAAAATTTACCAAGTTCTTCCCCTAAAGGAGTAAAACAGAGGGACGATAGTTTATATGGTTTTTAGGTTATTTTTGTAGTTAAACCATGAAAATAATCGATCAATGTGGATCCTGCTGCGAATGTGAATCTTGAAAACATTGATGAAGTACAGCAATTAATTACTGATGTTGATATTAGCAACAAAGCTACTAAAAACCATGAATATTGGTATTTGGCTCTTTAGTTAGAAATTAAGAATTTTTGAAAAATAGGGGTTGCAAGTTCATTTCATAACGCCGTTATTTTTATAGTGTTAACCAACAAGCATTGATATTAACGGTTGCCTGGAAGAGATCGCTACAAGCGATAAGACCGCCTTGTACATCTGTTAATAATTTTTCACTGTGTATATTTTTAAGTTGTGTACAATAAACAATTTTTCTTCTTTTTCTTAACCTTTTGATAAAAAATTAAGGAAGGTTATTTCAAGAGTTTCAGAAATAGGGAACATAAATTTGAATTGAAGTTCCGTCATTTCTGAAGTTGAAATCAGCAGCCTGGTAGCAATTTTAGCTTTTTGCTCTAGCGATTGAGCTCTAGATATTGAGCTCTACTTGTCTCGAAAGTTTATTAGAATCCTCGAAACCAATTCCAAATTTTTTTTACCACCTGAAGGTGATTAAGAGGTGATAAATCCGCTGGATTTTTGAGATGATATTTCAAATAGAAGATGGAAATGATATAATAGATATAGTCCTTTATATCTCACATAAGTAAGTACTAACCCATACAATAGTTGACATCAAAAACGATACAGCAGTCGAAATTAATCCGTTCTGTCAAACGTATTAGAACAAGCTGTCGAACACAAACCTATAGATTCTGGTATTCAAAATGATGATGCTTTCACTACCTCGTAAATCTATCTCTGTTCTTCTATAATATACACATAATATAAGGTTGCTAAGAAATCTTAGTCAGAAGTCTTTGGTACAAAACACTGCAAAGTCGTCTGACTTTGCAGTGTAGGAGTCTTCCTAGAGTGCCATGGTTTATTAGAGCCAAGATTAGTAGACCTTATTTTTAAGGCTAGTTTGCACATCTAATGAGGAAAACAGACTCCCAATTCTTTGCTGCTGATGGAATGTGTCAAGAATCAGAGGGAAAGGGACGCTCACCGATGAGTAAATTGTACATCAATCTTTTGGATGTGGGCATTATTCATAGCATTTTAGCAGAACCACACTCAAGAGGCTAAGGGATTGATTTGCAATTTGGTTACCCATCGAGGTAACCCCCCATAGTTTATCTTCTTATACCTGTAAGTATAGTAAAATTAGGAAGTCAATGGGCTAACTAACATGTGTAAATTTGGATAAAAGTCGCTAAAATTAAAATTTAGAATAAAAACAAAAAATTTTAATCCGCCAAATTCTCCAATGGAACAAGGCTTAGATAAAAATAGGTACCTTTGATTCCATCAGATTATCCGTTTGATTTATAATAAAATAAAAAACAAATTAATATTTCGGGCACTTTCATCAATCCTAGATAAAGTATACATAAATATTGATATAAACATAAATGATTCGTGGATAAATTATCGTATTCATCACACCATTTCAGGCATTTTGCTACTAAGACGTAATGCGACCTAGGTAATTTGCCAAGTAGATACTATGCGTCTTAGGCAATAACATACTTCGGCGTTTTGCTTTTTAGATGACCTGCTCAGGAGGGAAACATTTACACCTACACTGAACAAATAATTTAACCGAATTAATTTAGTTAAGAGTGACTTTGTTGTGAACCAAACTTTGCATACAAGTATAATATAATACGGAATTTGGAATTAAAAAACGAAAATTTGCATAAAATTGTTATTGGGATGTCACTTTTCTGTGTTATAGGTTACAATCTTTTCAACATTTCTATCAGTGTAGAAGGCGTTGGTTACGAAGGTAGAAGGTTCACTACCAACTACACCAATCGTCCTTTGTGTTTTGTCCTTGGCTTGCCTTCTCTCACAGTCAGTTTCATGTAGCATGTTCCATGGAGAGCTCCGTCGGTGCAGGTCACTTTAGCCCCAAAAGAGAACATCACATACATAGTTTACAAAGAGATATGACGAGCTCACCATTTGTAAACTTAATTTACGATTTAAATTTTAATTTATTTCGAGATCCACGCAGGCTAAGTCACGAGCCGGAAACTACTCGTAGTTCTATTCATTTGAACTTATTCTTTTCTATAAATTACTAGTATTAAATAATTTCGCGTAGATATATAAACTCTTAGAATTAAATAATACAACTACTTCGCGTCGCTACTTCGCATAGCATTACATACCAGACAGTTCATACCTAATTAATTAAATTAAATGTAGAGACGTTCCTACGTAATTAGAAACTGCAGTAAAATAACTATGTATTTGTTTTATTTTCACACGAGATTTCATTATCATATTAGCACCTTTTATGTAATAACATGTGGGTATATTTTACTTTATTGTATTTTTAGGTAACAATGTGAAACAATGCGATGTTGTAAATTAAATCAACAAACGCAAGCATCGGAATCTTAATTCGGCAACACGTAAGGTATAGGAAACTTGTCTCTTCCCATGAGTGTCTTGATGTGACGGGATAGTGAGCATAATAGCATAGACCAGTGATGATGCAGTAGCGTCATTAGTACGGAGCTCTAACAAAAAATCAGCATGGCGATAGCGCAAATCCTGGCGTGGAAAGCGATGGAAAGAGCTTAAGTTCAATAATGGATTTCTAGATTATTTAATATGAACTTCACTGCACAGTCTTGCCGCTGAAGGAAAACAGTGAGCAATATACTATCATCATCATCAGCCATAGGACGTCCACTACTGAACATAGGCCTCCCCCATAAATATGCAGAGAGACCGGAAGGAAACGAAAACCCAAACTAATTTAATTATGTCGTCTATGATTATGTCCGGATATATACGAGTATTTAAATCGCCGATTGAAATATAGATACCACCAATACCAAGTATCTAGTCTCAAACTAAGTAAATATTTAAATATATAAACATCCATGACTCGCGAATAAATGTAGAGCCATGACAATTCTTAAAAATTATATCCTTTTTTGGTAATAATAGTATACATTAATTGAAAATAAAACCCTCGAGCATAATAATATTTAGGAAAACAAAGCAACTGTGTTAAAAGTTAAATATATTCGAAACGTTTTAACCGATTTCCATCAAACAAAAACCATCGCGATAACACCAGTTTTCGAAAAATAAAAAAAAAAACAATTAGACAATGGTATTGACAGATACACATACAGACATAGGCTTCAAACTTTTAGCATCCCTCTTTTTTATTGTGGGTTAAAAAAGACAACTCTGAAAACCTGTCTACTGTCTGGAAAATTATGTTCATAGGAACATAAACTACAGTTTTCAGCCGAATATAACTCTTACCCTTGATTTTATAGCGACCGACCTCTATCGCTAATGTATCGCATATACGCAAATTATATAACTGACTCAGTAAGTATTTAGTAACGATAGAGGTCGGTCGTTCTAAAATCAACGGTAACGGTAAGAGTTATATTCCGCTGACAGCTGTAGTCCATCGCGTCTAAAAATGGTACAGCACTATCATTGTAAAATTCAATAGTGCGTCAGCGCACGGCGATATTTATTGCCGTAGTTTTCGTTTGGAATACGATCGTGATAATAGTCACTTTAATGACAATATAATTTATTATTAATTAACCGCCTCCGTGGCTCTATGTAAACAACATTGGGTTTACGATTCGGAGGTCGCGGGTTCGATCCCCAGCGGGGTACATGTTTAAGTACTCGGTTTGGTTGGTGGTAGGGCATTTTAAATGTCCGCCTGGCTAGCTACCACCATCTTATCTAAATCTGCCGCCAAGCAGCAATGTTAATAGCATTGTCGTGTTCCGGTTGTCAGTGATAAGATAGCCAGTCCCCCAAATGTGTTGGGGTTTCCGGGTCAGTACGCTTCCATCTTCGACCTCATCTTCACTTAACATCAGGTGTGATTGAGGTCAAGTACCAACCCGTTATGCATAAAAAAAAAAAAATTATAAAATTAATAAATAAATAATAAATAATAAATATTTCGGACACTAAGATCATCATCTAGTCCCAAACTAAGTAAAGCTTGTACTATGGATACTAGATAAATACTAACTAATAGATAAATAATACAATAAATGAAATACATGACCGACAACTTTAAAAATGAAATAATAAATAAATAATAACATAATATAAATAAAATTAAATGACATAAATAAATAACAATATAAGTTTATCTAGCTAGTAAATGTGAGTAATGAATTAAGAACCTACCTAATAAATAATTATTTAAATGAGTGCATGCTACTCCCTCATGTTGCTGTGCCTTCATAAGGTCCTTATTGATACAGTACACCATAATAACATCAAAACAAAACATAAGGAATGCAATAAATGATTTGAGCTTCATAACGGATAAACATACATAATTATATAAACATCCATAACTCGGGAATAAATGTTCGTATTCAGCACAGAAAGATTTACCCCTGGCGGGATTCGAAACCGCAACCGTTGGTTTAGCTGACAGGGATATTGTAAGTAGTTTATTATTAAATAGGTAGATCTATTATTAACTACACATATAATTTTTGGTTCCACATTTTTATTTATTCCTCCTCCCGTGTAACATTTCTAACCTCCGGTAGGATTGCCTCGAAGAGATCTCTTTAGGGATAAAATCACGTTTGTATATATTTTCAGACAGTAATCTGTTTGTATTTCTTGTGCAATAAAGAATAACAAATGATTATATAAACACGAAAAACCCTATTGCATATAAAAAGCAACTAAAAAGTTTGCCTGTATGTATATATCCAATGACACTCTGCGATGGGGATCAAGCAAGACGAATCTAACGACACGTACACTTCAAAACCTATAACCTTCAAAACATAGAAATCTACATACATATGTCCAGTCGTACGCACGTCAAGCGTAACACTGCCAGTAAAAGCTGAGCTATCGCACGGTAGGGCGCTCTTACAACCAGCAGACGCTCCAAAGAATAAAGATCTGATGTGCAGTCGACTGGTACACCCGAAAAACATTACCTTGGGCAGTAAAAATTTACACTGTGATCCAACATCGCAAAACAACAATAACAGTTCTATAGAATTACATATTAAAAATCGTATATAATGATGATATACCTGTATAATCGTAGTCATTTACCAGTTCACCAAATATTTTAAATATGAATTAGGAGTCAAAACGTTGAATGGTTCGCTACGTCGAATAGGTACACTCGATCTATAGTACATTCTGAATACACGAGTCTAACCGTTATTTTCTTTACGGAGTTAGCAATTGCGAGTGAGTATTTGCAGTCGCTCTATAAGCTCACAATTTATATCAGTCGTTTATTTTGACAGAATTTCCGTACAATACACATAGACTGTCTGTAACAATCGAAGATTAGATTAATAGAATATCTTTGGTAAAAATGTACCTTGGCAACACCTAATATAACCTGTTATACAAAAAAATTAGGTGTTGCCAAGGTACATTTTTACCAAAGATATTCTATTAATATAATCAATCGAATGTCGATCGATCGCCATTCGATTGATCGTTTCTCTGCCGGGGCAACTGGAATCATTCTCGTTGACCTTTACCGCGATACAAAGTAGTAAAAATTGCGTCCCAAATAATACTCGAGAAAGATCCGACTGATTTTAAAAACAGCGCAATCGACCTCCTGACGACTTAGTGTGTCAATATGAAGCCTATAAATAAATAATCAATAAGCCACTATGTTTAGACAATAACGGTGGATCCATACAAGATCCGTATATGGTTCCAATGATTTTTCATAACGGCTAGCTGCAGTATGTCCAAGGTTGTCAAAAGAATGTATTAGCTTGCATACTAAACTGTGCAAAGAGCTGGTCTCTGGTCACGTTTCGGTTCGGCGGATGTCACAAATATGTGACCAGATTACCGATGTAGTCTTTAAAAGATTTTTGCAACACTAGTAGCCGGCTATCGTTCCGACTGGACGGATATTTATAAAGTGAAATCTCGTGCGGCTTAAAAACATTTATACTATCAAAGATTCCCATTTAGACACTGCCTGGAAAATTGTGGTACGCTACTAATTTTCAATTGTTGGTGTACTCTTAATACTAATTACAATAGATGAAAATAAATGTCTGGATGATAACCCAAGTAAACATTGCGATACTGGATCATCGAAAGCATCAACAAATTGTTAGACAAAACGGCGCAATACGGAGACAAAGCAATGACAGCGTGGACCATGTTCAGTTGGCGGAGGCTGTACAGTGGACGTGGAGTGGAGAGCAGCGAAGACCCGCGCGTTGAGCTCCCGGCAGACACTAGACAACTGGTGTATAACGTGTACGTATACTTCAGCCGGCGCCCGGGCAGAACTGCCAAAGCCGCGCTCTCGAAAACGGCTCGAGCAACAATGCTGCCAAGTGACATAGTCGCCGACATCATAAGGGATAAACACCACGATTGACTTGTAAATAAGAATCGAAGGACCTTGCAGTATATCATTTTCTCGGTGTTTGCATCAGCATAATTCAATAAGAATTTATATTGTTCGATGTTGTTCGGTCTATAGTATGTATACTTAAGTTGTTGTAGTTAAATGTTATTTCCTTTACCTATACAAATAGTTTTGTGTATTTCGCCTTTCTATATGTATAAGAGAAAGGGTATATATAAGATTCATTAATTATCGGGGCCGGCTATGATGTAAGTAAATATTAAAACACGATGTAGAAGTGGCCTAGACTATAAAAATAACATAACTGACGCGAGAGCGGTGCAGTATTTAAACCTTATGTACATTAACAACATCTACATCATATGGTTCATGTATATAACGGATGCCAACTGATAAATATAAGAAAATTACGAGAGTTTGGTTGGGATTTTCGTGACCTTGGAGGAAATAATTTGTATTTCCTAGCACGCACTCCGATAGCTAATGACTAGCACATTACGTGACTCCGGCCCACACAAGAGGTGAGTCAGTAACTTTTTCTGAACCGCATCTTATTTTGAGGTAAATCGACATAATTCGACACTGATTTCACTACATCATTGTAACCAGTGCAGTGAAATCAGTGTCGAGTTCAGTGGTTCATTATTGAATCTAACAATATTATTCTCACTGTACCTACTTGTTCGTACAGTCAAATAACCAATTAACACTTTATCAATGGCGAGTCTATGTATATTGGAATGAACTTGGAGCCTGTGATGCATTATGAATGAACAACAGAACAAAAGATCACACACAATAATTTTTGCTGTCACTCAAGCCTACAGCTATATAAAAATTAAACTTTAATCGCCAAAAATTAGAAATACAATATTCAAGGTTGTAGACACTTAGCCTAGCTACGATTATGCCGTAAAGGAATGTTAATTAAAAATTAATGAATATAATTCATAAATAATCCATTATTCTGATTTGTTAATTAAATATTCCATTTGAAAAGTGGCATATATTTTAAGTACAGTTAACAATAAGGTATAAAGTAATGTGATTGTATTTAGTATACCAGTAGTGAGGAGTTTGTGTACAAGGATCACGTGATCAGAGTGATGGCCCCACTTTGAGACAGTTGAGAAATAGTTGAGATGTTTCATCTAAAACAAAATATACTTAGGTGTTTGACAAACCGAACGAGTATTGTGTATGTATTTTTAATAAAGTAATATATAATTTCAGCCTGTCTGTACAGGGTGAAATTTGAATCATTAACATCCTTACAGATTATGGATTAGGTTATTTTAAAACATCAAACTGAACAACTTTCGCTATTAGATCAACTCTGAAATAAAGAAAAAAAATCTGCCGTTTCATTTAAATTAGGTGGGTATTGAAATTTTGTATGAAACAGCAGATTTTTTGTCCCAATTTCGACTAATCCAAGTCTTTTTGGAACGGTGACATAACGCCTGCGTCCAGCGACCGTCGCGGTCGGATTTTTTATCTGAATTAGAGTCACCATATATTAGCTATTATTACTAATATATAGCTTTGGTTTCCTTATATGGGGTTTCAAGACAACCTAATCACTAAAGACAGACTGACTGCATGATGATGAATGTAAAGCGTATTCCAGTTGTACTTATTAACAATAAATTGTGATTTATTCGTTAACTTAAATTTTAGTTTCATTTCGAATAAACGAATTTAATATTTTGATTTTCTTTAATATCCCGTAGGTATGTGCGTACCTAATAAACGGAACGGTTAACCATAGCAAGTAATGAAATTTGGTATATTTGTAGAAAATGGTGGTCTAAATGCATGTGAACGTCGACTAAAAAATAATATCTCGGTTTTAGGGATTAATTTTAGAGGAGCTAAATGGAATATAATAAGCGGCGATGTGCGAGTCCCAACTCATGCAATGAGTGCTCGGTAGGTAGATATACTTGTTGTTTTAATGCAGTTCTAAAGTAAAAATGACGACCGCTTGGTGTAGTGGATAGTGACCATGTCAGCGAAACCAACGGTTGCGGGTTCGAATTCCGTGAGGGGTGAATGTATGTTTACCCGTTATCCAGTATTCATAGCACAAGCTTTGCTTAGTTTGGGACTAGATGAGTGGTGTAAGTGTTCGAAATATTTATTTATTAAAAAAAAAACGTAATCAATTACCTACCTGCAAAGTTTAACAATGATGGCACTAAATTGTAAGTTAATTAAAATAACGTAGGTAGGTACTAGCGCTTTTTATAGGTGGTCACAATACCTTTTTGTTGTATTTGCAACCTTATTTCAACAACCCCTTAGATACAGGTTAGGTAATATCACACACAGGGTACATAAGCGTCATAATGGCTTAAAATACTTAATTATTTATTTGCTTGGCTTCCAAAAATTTAAAGTTTAAAGATCATTCGTTGCTCTAAGGTACCTACCACTAAGTAAATGAAGTATACAAATATGAATGATCTGATGATTTCTTATAAGTTCACACAAATATTATGGATTTGAAGGAAAAATTCTGTCGTAAGAAACGAAGGGTGAGATAGTACCACTATTGCAAAGAGAGCAAAACTGGGAAGCACTTGTTTATATGTGATATACATGTAACAATGCATAGTTTATTTTAGTTTAAACTCTAAAATTAATGTAGTTGAATTAGACATGTGTGTACATATTAAATAATAATCACAATCAGCCATCTGCAGAGATATAGGCCTTCCCTCGTATATGAGGGAGTATGGGCCTTAGTCCACCACACTGGTCCTATGCGGGTTGGGGGCTTCACATGCCTTTCAATTTTTATTTCTCAGGCATGCCGGTTTCCTCACGATGTTTTCCTTCACCGTTTATAGAGCAGTCGGATAAATGGACATAAGTAATTAGGTTTAAAAACTCATTGGTTATAATTGCATTAAATAATAATAACAGCTATATTTAAAGCTAGCTAAAACCGTCGGACACTTCAAAATTGCAGTAAAAAGTGAAATTGGATTACATTAACTGCTCCAAATTACTTACATGAATCACTCAAACGGTCCACTGGCGGATGCCCCAAATCACAGCGAGCACAAAAGCGATTCACAACAATGCATCCGAACTTGTTTACACTAACAAAAGACTTGCGGAAAAAGTTTAGCTAAACCATATCCGTCTTCCAGTGACGTTGGAAACAACTACGACCGAAGGTTAGAGCTGTCGAGTGCCAAGTATGGGGCCGGAACATGCATACGCTTCTAATTGCTTCAGTGCACTGCGAGTTTCAGACGTGTTACCACGTGAAACACCACCACACTCTGATTCACACCAATCCGCCCGTTTGAAAGTTTCGACACCACAGAAAATCATGAAGGTTACTATTGGTACCTACCGTTTCTATAAAAAAGTCGAGTGCTAATCCGGTCTCGCTCAGTAGTGTTCCATAGCCAATGTAAACATTATTGTTTCGATCTTAGCGGCTTATACACAAGGCTTTCAGTCAACATCATTTTCCATTTCCCAAAACGTGGAAGATTTAGTTTTTATTTATTTTAAGGATTTTCAAGAGACAGTAGAATAAGCATTTACTGGGATCACGTGCTTCATCTTCGACCATATCGTCACTTTCCATCAGGTGAGATGCTGGTCAACGGCGTATCCAGATAATCATAAAAAAAAGATGCTTAGATAATATTGAAAAAAACTACTGAACTAGGAATAATTATTTGAAGTCATTATTCATTACTCGGGCTCCTAAACTATGGTATCCCTGTGAATGTCTCGGGGGCCATGAAATAATGATAGATTCCTACGCAGACCTACTCAAATAACGCAATTTAATCCTTAAGTAGGATGTCAAGGTGGGCGATATCTATTGTTTCATATATTTCGTTTCCATACAAATTATTTACATGATTAACATTCTCCCTAAGGTTTGGAACACGTCACTGAATTGCGATAATGAACGATGCACATTCTATTCGATATATATTTTTAGAATGACTTGTCATTCATAATTGTCTTATTTTGACTACATCTGTATGTAGGTACACCTCAGATACTGATTATGTCATTCAAATAAACAAAACCACGGGTGTTAAAAACTAATCTATCTTCGAAACGCTTTCCATCAAACATAATGTACTGAAAAATACTATATTAAATGGAATAATTGATCTTATAATTCAACCGCCAAAAATTGGCAGAATAGCCGACTTCAGAAAAGTTCTATTCTCTATCTTTGGAGGGCATCATAAGATCTTTATATGGTATACATCTTACAAAAAAATATCACCAAAATCGGTTAATAATTGACGAAAATGTAGGTGAACATACCTACATTAAACAAATACATAGAGAGGAACAGAAACTCCTTTTATTTTGAAGTCGGTGAAAAAGGAAAACGTCTATGTGAACATCGACCATAGTTACACTGACATTTTATAATTGTACTTACATTTTTATCTATTTACTCGTAAAAATATATACACAATAATCATATATATCTCTTATACATAATTATCATAGGATTTTACAACTGTTTACTATTTCAAGTAAATAAAATGATAACAAGAAACGGTAAGCAAACACGTGCTCCGTGATAACTATATTTAAAGTGTATCTACCCAGACCTAATATTTCCCTTTATGACTATTTTTTTATTATATAACAAGTTGTTTAGGGCGGATCCAGTCAGGGAAAATAACAGTAACAAATCTAATTAAAAAAGAAAAAAAAACAATATTATATTGCTTTGGGCACTATGCGATGCTTGCTTACCACTGAACCTTAAACAAGCTTTAAAGAATTACGAAATGAGAGTGTTATCAGATAGACTTAGGAGCAGGAGAGTCATAGCACAGAATTAATATAGTACTAACGTAGTCATAGCATAATATTGTAGTACATTACACTATAAGTCTTCCTTGCAACGGGGGCGGCGGCTGATCTAGTGGCCATGACGCCCTGGTCCTAAGTCTTTCTGATATACGCTATTAGTAGATGACTTGTTTGGTGTAGTGGTTAGAAACCCAGACTAAAAGGTCGCGGGTTCGAATCCCGCTAGGGGCATATGTTTGTGTGATGAATAAGGACATGTGTATCCAAGTTATGGATGTTTTTCATTTATATATGTATTTATATTTACAAAAAAAAATTATTTGTGTAGTATATCAACCATCTGGTATCCATAATACAAGCCTAGTAACTTAGTTTGGAATCAGATGGCGTTGTGTGTATGTTCAAACATATTTATATTATAAATATTTAAAAAACTGAGAAATAAATGGGGAGAAGGGTTTAATTTCTGAATGTGTATGTGGATATAACATATTCAGGGTCGCATAACAAAAGTACGCATTTTTGAAAAATCACACCATTCGCATACCCGACGAGTAGGCCTACCCAGATTGACATTGGCTAGTATAATGTGATACGTTCCGTTTTATCTTTAATCCCAACGCTTTTGGACGTTAGTCTAGTTCTTGTACAAATAATTGTGTGTGTAATGGATATGGTTGTATGTACATTATAGTAAATAATCAAACACCGTTTCGGAAAATTAAATCTGCTGAATGAAATACCGAAAAACTTACCGATTTTATTTAGGAAGTTAATAGTTGTCATGACAATAGTAACTATAGTGATCACTTACTAGAGGTAAGATATACATATACATCTTGCAATAATAATTGAACATGCCATTCTCATCAGACCACACTAGTTTAAGGCCTCTCCTAAGGCACGCTATAGAGCCGGATCTTCAGCTTTACGGGTTCAGTCACTTTCAGCCGCTCGATGCAGCTCATCGCTCCACCTAGCTATTGTAACAGTAATAATAGTACGTACATGTACAATCTAATGATAAACGCAAGGACTATAACTAAAAATTTCGTAACGGATGTAACGTGCATTACATGACGCATGCAAATTGTTTGGTACCAGGTTTCGTAAACTAATGAATCGAATCCTACTCATCTGCCAGCGCCTACACTATGTTAATCCCGCCAACACATTGTACGAAAGCTATTACTTATAATAGGCAATACCGAAGACGACCGATTGGTGTAGTGGATAGTGACCCTATCAGCGAAACCAACGGTTGCGGGTTCGAATCCCGCGAGAGGCAAATGTTTGTGTGATGAATACGAACATTTATTCCCGAGTCATGGATGTTTATATAAATATTTATGTATGGCTATCCGTTATCTAGCATCCATAGTACAAGCTTTGCTTAGTTAAGAACTAGATGATAGGTGTAGGTATCTGAAATATAAAAAAAAATACATACACACGTATAGGCATTCGCTTTAACACTCCTAAGCAAAATATCGGGTTGCCCACTTTTATCTCTATAGAACAGCCTGTATTTCTAATTTTACAGACGTAAAAGGCGACTAAGGGACTTCCCACCAAAACACATCTAATATTTGCGACGGGCTCACCCCCTATGTCACGTGTGCGTTTTTATACAATTTAGAAAGGTGAACCGTGGATATTATTTCAAGCATTAAACTTTTTAATGTTTGGAATACCAAATGCTAATGTTTGGGATGTCTCTGACCACCCTATTTGATGAGGGTCGTCACGTGTGTATGTTTTTTACATACATTAAAAGTTTATTTGATGTTTTATTGGTTGATAGTTTAGTGAAGAAGTCTTAATAGCAACTTTATGACATTTCCATAGTAATGGAAATTTGCTGGCCATAGTAGTAACTATGGCCAAGTAATCTGTGCTATGGCCAGCAAAGAGATTTTTTAGTTGTAAGCTTTCGTATGCTTGTGTGAAGATTATAGATTCACTTTTCTTAATTTGTAGTTTTCGCATGCGCATTGAATCTGTGAAGGTTCACAAATACACACAGAGTTCTAGTGGACACTTCTCCTATGCATAAAAGTGAAAGTCAAAAATGTATTCTTCAACGTAGACAATAAAATTATTACTTATTAAAACCAACATCGCTTCATATGGTGCTACGGGTATGAAGAAGCCGACAAGAAAGTACAACGCATCTTTAAAATATCCAATCTTATTCAATATTATATAGATATTACATATTACAAAACAAGATAACATAAGCGTAACTAACTCTACGAGAGTAAAATGTCAGCAATGACTTTTTAAACAGTAACGCGATATACCCAAAATGTTGGCTTCAAATACTCCTAAATTAAATGAAGCTACCTACTAATTGAGAGGTTATAATTTCTTTATTTCACGAGAATTTAAGCTGTTATCGTCATTATATACGACAGCGTTTTAACCAATCTTTTTGTTTAATTTAAAATATTATAACTTTTTTATAAGGACGCGTTGTCGGTTGTAATACTTAGATTTAAAACGTACCAGAAGGCTTTGGAGATGGTGCTCACACGACCCGCACTGCCTTTAGTTAAATAATGTCTCATCATTAGAGATCGCACATTAAGGAAGGTTGCTCTACTATTACACGCAAATTCGATCACTTTACGTAAATATGAGGGATTTTCTGACAATAACCTTAATATTTATTTAAGAATTTGTTAAAGAAACCTTATGTAAGATACAGTTCTTTTTAATTTTTGATTTGCTTAAATGTACTTTCTAACAAATTAAATGTAATAGTCAAATCATAACGTTACAACAAATTAACCCACTTTAAATAAGCAGACTAAAACATTTCGCAAAAAAGAAGTAGATAAAACAGAAAGAAGATCTAAGAAAAGGGAAGATAACAGTCTATTCATTAGAAGAAGTAATAACTTTTTTCTTTTTTAGTTAAAATTTGTTTGTTGGTTTGTTTCTGATAAATTGCAAGAACACAGATTCTTGCTAGTCATGTTTTCCTCTTAACAGAAAGTAGAAATAATTTAAAAAAAAATCAGTCTGTAGCCCATCTGCTATTGTCATACGGAGATAGAATAGATCTGGTTAGTTTAGTCTTGTAGCCCCTTAACAGTATCTATCCCCAGCGGGGTACATGTTTAAGTACTCGGTTTGGTTGGTGGTAGAGCATTTTAAATGTCCGCCTGGCTAGCTACCACCATCTTATCTAAATCTGCCGCCAAACAGCAATGTTAATCGCATTGTTGTGTTCCGGTTGTCAGAGATAAGATAGCCAGCCCAAATGTGTTGGGGTTTCCGGGTCAGTACGCTTCCACCTTCGACTTCATCTTCACTTAACATCAGGTGTGATTGAGGTCAAGTACGAACCCGTTGTGCATAAAAAAAGAAAAAAAAACTATGTAGATATTACTCAGTAGCCAACGTAATTACGATATCAGTTTAACCGCAGAATACATGTTTTAACTTTATGTCGTTTTATGAGTGCCATAGTAAATGTATGGGAGTGTTTAAAGTCAATATTTAGGTATATACAATATTAAGAAGTTATAGAGGTGATTTTACACTTATTAGTCACTACAATTTCGATATCTGTTTAAACTTTTTTGATATCTCTGATATTGAGGAAATTATCGCATGTGAACACTTATCCGTCTTACTTTGTAGGTCAACAACGTACGAAATAGTAAATGCTAGGAGATACCTAGCGATGAGTCGGCAGCATTTAACGATTTTAGAAACTTCGATAACGATCGAAAGGCTTACGTCCCTACTTTTTAATACCTGTACATTTACAAAATGATATACAAGCTAGACCATTTATTTTATAAATCAGTTCCCCAACTCGATTCAACAAAGCATGCAAATACCGATTACATTGTAACTGACGTGTGGGGTGTGGTTTCTAAAGTATATTTTTAAATAGTTTCTGAATATCAATAGCACGAACTATAGGTATGTAAACTTAGGAAACCACGGGTCTAGATCTGGTACCTCAGTCTTTAGGTCCTCATATTCTAAAAATAACGCTTGAATAAAGTTAAGTTCAAGTAGGTACAGTAAGTACAAGGAAGCAATTAACTAGATGTCTGTCAATGGCGTCGACAAACCACTACAGCAACCATTCACTCATGACGCCTGAAATAATTTAAAAAATTATCAACAAGGCCAGCCGGGCTCCATCGATCGGCCATTCCGGCACGGTTTCGTAAAGAAATGGTAAGAGATTTTACTAAGGCTATTGATTATTTCAACGAAGAGCAAACAAATGGAACTGACTAGACGTTGTGAGATATTTATGCCAATAGGTTGATTGCTGGCATTTGTGAGGCGCCAATCAATTATGTAAACAACTCCCTCGTACTATATGCACAGATCACTGCAAATGCATCACTTTTATTCAACACCATAGGGTTTAAAATCGTGTGTATTGTCGCCAGATTCAATTTATATTACGAGGAACTAATAAGTGAAAATAATTTTTCGAATCACAGGCAAGTTTACCATAATAAAAAAAGTGGCAGATGGAGTCAAGGAAATTAATTGAGGTACTTAATGCAAATGGCATTTTGGTTGGATTTTTCAGAAATGGATGGAACATTGTGTCGCACATAAATCGTGTAATCTCGTAAATGTTGTCGACTCATTTGACGACTTGCCTCAACTCTCACCTGCATCATATATTGTTAGTTCACTTAAGATTCCCTTGCTTCTTTTTATATTAGTAATTTGCTCATAGAAAAAGAATTACTATTGCAACAAAACGTTGCGTGGCAAATAGGTCATTCATTCTTCAAGTGGCATGCAACCAGGAATGACTTAGCTCTTGTCGCCACCAGAATATCTTTTTAAAATATCTAAAAGCCTTTCGGAGAGCGTTTATTTCATGACTTGTTTTGGAAATCATTTTTTCGATAGGGCTTCTCATTTGAATTTACAACATAATTTACTACTTGTAACCTAGGACATCAGGGTAATTAGTCGTTACCAACGATATTTGTCAAAATACGACGAAGAGTTTAGACTAATCAACAGATGAACATACAATGAACGTTGCTGCTGAATTCATCAGCCTCCTTAGGTTTCTGCCGTAGTCGAATAAAAATAGATAATGATTGTAGGATACTTACAATGTGACAACAAAAATAAAATTATTTTACTGAGTAATGTTACGCCCTTAACGTGGTATATTTTATAACATAGGCACAGAATTGATATAGTATACTAACGTACATAGGTACAGTGGACTGTTCCTCACGTGTAACAATTTAGTTCGATTTAAAACAGTATTTAAGACTACATGTTTTGATGACCGATGGATGTAGTGGATAGTGGCACTGTCAGTGAAACCAATGGTTGCGGGTTCGAATCCCGCGAGGTGTAAATGTTTGCGTAATGAATACGAACGTTTATTCCGGGAGTCACGGATGTTTATATAAATGTTTATGTATCTTTAACCCGTTATCTAGTATCTATAGTACAAGCTTTGTTTAGTTTGGGACTAGATGATTAGTGTAGCTGTGCGAAATATTTATTTATATTTATTTTAGACTGCAAAACAGTCGACTGCACAACAGTTATTTTAGATACTTACAACTTCTCGAAATATACACTTATTATAAACTATTAATTTTATTTTAAACTGCGAGAAGATTTTTAAATAATAATAGAAATTAACTTATTTATTCCTAACAGATTACAGACTTCGTGAAACAAGACACGAATCAACTTTTTGCCTTTATTATTACAAAGGTTCCTGCGACCGGTTTCAACGTCAGGCCTCAGGTCAGGCCAACTCCAAAGGTTTATCTTTATCCTTGAGAGCTAATTTTATTGTTATTTACACTTTAACGTTGCTAATTTAACATTGTTTTATACAGATTTACGGTCACCATTCATTTCATTTACCAAATTTCGTTGACAATCTACAGTACCTAATTAAAATCTGTTGAAACCGAATACTGTTTGAAATTGAACGGAAGTACGGAAATGAATGTTCTGTGTGTGATTTCCTATTTCCCAGAGTTGTTCTTACTTACTCGTATGAGCGCTATAGTTTTTGCTAAGAACTTTCCACATGGGAAATCTCGACAGAATTAACATAGATTCCTAAAAGTCTGGTGAGTATCAATCCTTAAGTAATAAAAGGAAAAGATTTCAAAATGGCTGAACGCCATTAAACAAGAATGTACTTACTATAGTCGGGCAATAAAATTCTATAGCCGGCAGGAAGATAGTTTATGCAGGCAGAATGAGACATTTAAATGTATACGTACAGCTAGAGAGATAGAAACATTGTAGTGTAGACAGAACAAAACAGCTATCGAGGACTGGCTAAAATATACGTAGAAAACATACATACTCGTAGGTCATAACGTGACGACCCTTATTCCAAATGGGATGATCAGAAATATCCCAAACATTGGCGTTTAGGTTTTCCAAACATTAAGTATGTCTGACATAACATCCACTTTTCACCTTCAAAATATACAGAAATGCACACGTGACTGGCGGAGAGTTTTGGTGGAAAGTCCCATAGTGGCCGTTAGCGACACTCAAGGGAAGAGACGGGTTGGTTCTATTCATTTTACGTGCCGAAACTACAAAGCACGAAATATATATACTTAACGAAATTTCCATAAGCATGGAACCCAGCTTGTGGAGATATTTATTTACTTCTTGGAAGATTTACAGACTCATATAAACTTTAAAAAAGCCTATGAATAAAAAGTATGGTAATAAATGACCGAACACACATTATACATACGAGCGAATGACGTCGAAGCAACGTTTGAAGCACTTGCTTAGGCGGCTATGGACGATCTTTAAATCTTAGTTGGAGGCCAAACAAAAATGTTTGGCATTTTATTTAACTTAATTATGAATCTCTCAGAGGCGCGGTCATATTCGGTACTCGTTTTGAATTAAGCGCGATCACTGCGTTTTTTTTTAACAGGAATGTTTTCGTGCTTCGGAAGCCACGCTAAATAGTTAAGCCAAGTCTGTAGCCTCTGACCTAACAACACTGACTATCAGGTGGCCACTATAGTCTGTCACAAATGCAACAATCATATCCTCACCTAGTGAGAAGTCTGTGCCCTAACAGTGGGTACGTATAATGATGATGAACATCTTTACTAAAATATCAATAGATCATAATAGATTGTGATGTGAATAGCAAGAAACAATATTGATCGCTTACGTTGAAATTCAGTCAATTAGGTAAATAAAACATCGTACGGGAAAACCAGATACCTACCTATGTTCATGCGAGTATAATAAGAAGGCAGCAAAGGGTTACCCTTCTCTTTGAAAAATATCCCTTGTAAAATAATAAGTTATTATGTTACATGTTTCGAAATAACTGTATACATATAGGTAATAGGCGAAGCAAAGGAAAATTAACGTATTTCGCCGCAGGCATACCATCAGCAAAATAAGTTTGAGGTACTTTCGTGGACTTAAGAAAACACGAGCTGTATTTATAATGTGAACGAATTATTTTAGATGTTTTTCAAATATCCCGGAGATAACATGAGTTTTATTTTACGGCTATTTGCTCAACTTGAAATTTTAATATTTAATGGTTGATCATATTTTACTTTATACAGAATTAAATATTCCATAATTTCTATCAGAACATTCATTAACGAGTACCTGCCTATGAATTTATTTTATACTCCCATTATATTTTCACGCATAAAATATTTTATTAAGCTCCTAATTTGAAAATATAGGTACTATGCCTCAATTCCGACAGATTCTACAATGACTAATATGAAGCTGTGAACCTAGAATCTAGAATTGTGGTGAATTAAAGGACTTGACTACTTATGCAGTGAGTGAGCAAATACCTACAGCAAGCCGCAAAAAGGTTAGGATTGCTCCAACTTGACCTTCACGCTTATGCCGCCGCCTAGCAGTCAGTGCTGGCCGGAGGTGGCGCAGATGGTTTCTCAACTAATTGCATTCATTGTAATAGCACTCGTTTATATGCGTAAAGATATCATGTATTTGGTTGTGGTTTCCGGTTGCGAACAGACCCACCAATCAGCTACTCACAATACCGTAAATCAAGGACGCTAACACCCAGCGCGGGATTAGACAGAAATAGACGCGCCCCGGGGGAGATTATTATAATTTTAGTCACAGTTTATGGTCTTACTGTAAAGTAGGTAAGAATTTACAATTCCAATAAAAGCATACAATATAACGCCGCTGCCTATGCAGTGATCGATCGATTACAAACGCTCAGAATAATGAGGACCTCTAAAAAGTAGTCCAGCTGCCACTAATCTGATGCCTACTATAAAAAGATTTTATACGGTGTAGCTTGAGGTAAGAAGTCCGAGGTGGATCTCATATCACACTACCGTTACACAGCCACCCAGTCTGAATTTTGGGGGCTAATAACTTCATACCTAACGCCACGTCACTATGTAGGTACTTGGAAAAAGCCACTTGACGAAACTGAAAACAATCCATAATATTACAATCGTCATCCCAACTAATAATAAATAAATATCCTTGGTCATACACACAATGCCACAATAGGCTTGTCTTGTGGATACCACATACTAATAGATACCTATTATAAATGCGAAAGTTTGTGTGTCTAAACGGCTTGACGGATTTGGATGAAATTTGGTTGGTAGACAGATTAGGACCTGGATTATCATATAGGCAATTTTTTTGCTAAACCGATTTTGATGAAATGGTTCACGCGAACAAAGTCGCGGGCAACAGCTGATCTCTAATAAAATTATTGTAAGTTAGATATATTCGTCGAGATATAGACTTCTGTGACGAAATTTAGCCTGTTACGCACCCAAACTTGAAAGTAGTACCGAAGCAGACGAATTCACACTATACAGATAAACTTCCAAATATTAGTGTAGATGAGGAGAGCTCGGTTGAGTATCAGTTAAAAAGGGAGAACGGTATTGAGAGCTGATTAGTAACAATGGGGGCGAAGGGAATTGCCTACTACTGGGCTTGGCATAGCTACACTTGGCTACTACTACAGTGATCTCAATAAATGGCTATTGCACATTGAAAATCCCAAGGTTGTCGGATTCGGAAAAAATAACGCCAGAAACGAATTCCATGGCTTGGCTGTTCACATTACGAACGATGAGCCAAAGCACCGCTTATTGCGAATGTGCGGTATGTCAAAGCCTGAGGTCTTAAAGGTAAAATCCACGCCCTAGTGGTCCGAAGATGGAATAACACGAGTGTTTCCGTGCTTCGGAAGGCACCTTAAATACCTAGTCGATTCTGGTTGTTTTCAATTGAAGGCACTCGTTAAGCCACAACGGTGGCCTATAGGGGCGGCTTAAAATCACTGACTGTCAAATAGCCACTAGTCTGACACAAATTCACCAATCCGCACTGGGCCCACGTGCTGGATTATGGCCTATACCCTCTCCCAGGGAGAGGAGGCTGTGCCCCAACAGTGGGGACGTGTAAGGCTGTTGATAATGAACTGAACATGGACAGACTGACGAAGCAATTAATACATAAATTTACGAGTCGCTCAGCGAGCAATGGAAAGACATTGAGATGATCTGGCAGAACATAAGAGTCACTAATATCTCAGAGGATTGACCAGTAGAACATAGTATAGGACGGCCACCGATACGATAGGGCGACGATCTTCGCAAGGCAGCTGGTAGTAACTGGAAGCGGAGAACTAAAGATTGGGATCAGTGACATGCTCCTGGAGAGATACGAGTACATCAGTTATAGACTAGGATAAGGATATTTCATTATTCAAAAATAGTATGACGTTGACGTAACAATGGTTACATTACATACTTATACTTTATTAATTAATTTTGACATAGTTACATATAATAATATGTAGATGCTAAATTTCTATCTTATTTTGTTCATTTTGGGACTTAACGAATAATCTAGTAATTCTACAATTCTTTAAGATGTATGTGTATAGTTATTGTTTTATTGTTTTATGTTTGACAATCACTTTTACTTTAAAAATCATAAATTTACGGAACTGTATGTGTGACTTAATATTGTAAAAGTGAACTAAATAAATCTAATCTAATCTAATCTAAGGTGATGATGATAAACAGCGTAAGACTTGGGACATTGTAAGAATGCACCCCATGACGCGGTGCATCCCCGCTGTGTTGTTGATATAACGTAATTCATTGCGGCGCCCACGTGACGTCGTCATCGTCGGTGAAATTATTCGCGAGTGGAAATGGATGTACATCAACAACGCACTACCGCCCAAGTAACAAGACTATCTAACGCTCATGCACTAACTAGCGGATTAAAAATATAGGGATGAACTATTGGTTACTGTCAACTGGCGGAATTATCATGATACTAAAGAGAAACGTCATAGTGTGATCTTTGTTTGCTATGAACAAAATCTTTCAGAATTGGCTTTTTAAATTTCAGACGCTAGTCCATAATTCTAGCTAAATCATTTAGAAACAAGACTACTGAAGGACGAGGAATTTAATACATCGAAAGTTTTATATCGAATTTGTTTCCGAAAACTATTCCACGAGTAGACATATTCTTTATTTCACATAGTTTTCAATTCATAACTTTTTATATGTTTAATGCAACAACTGGTCATGGAAGTCTCGGTTCCCGAAGATTCTAATTCCATACTCCCGACTCAAAAAAACACACTAGGGGTAGGGCAAAGTGGAAGAGGAGTCCAATCTATCTAATTACTTTTGGTAAATCAAACTTTCAATGAAACATACTATCATTAAAACGTAAACATACTATCATTAAGTCGAAACTGAAACTTACATAGAACTATAATTATAAGGAAAACACTTAGATAAAAACACTTATGAAATAGTATGTCGGATAAAATAATTAAATAAAATTTAATAAAAGACTATTTGAGCAAATGTATGAGTGATATAATGAAGTTCGACGAATGATTATAAAAATCTGCAAATATTATTATGGAAAATGAAAATCAATGAAGTGGAAACATTTTATTTTCGTTGCATTGATTTATTGATTCTGTTATTTAATGGATCCCAATTCAAAAACTTTAAACTGCAAATCACAAACAATAGTCAATATCTAGTCACAAAAACTTTATTTTGTTGGTACACAAGTTATACCTACTTAATTTAAAAAAATGTTAAATGTGACTATTTAGTGAGATTTTACATTTTTTAAGCTACTGTTTGTTTAAAAGGCAATTTTCCCTTAAAGAGGATTTATTTAGTTATTTATGCATTGTTTATAATTAGCCTTTAGGCTTCTCAAATGCAGGTCAGAGCAATTTTTTTTATTTATTCTGTATTTAAAAGGAAATCTTAATTTATCCAATGAGGGCACCATTAGATGCAATAAATCCTCTTAATCAAGAAAGAAACTTCTCTTTCTCTTTCGTCTTTTAAAAACGGCTTTTTATTTACAACCAAACCAGTACAATATATTTATAATTTTTTATTTTAATGTGAAATAGTCTGGCATACTAACCAGCTGGTTATGTTCTGTCCATGGATGATTATTATCTAAATAGTCTGACATTTTATAATATGCTTCGGTTTATTAATATTGATTAATAAGTTTCTGTTTTATATTATCTTTAAATTCATTGAAAGGAAGATGTTGTATATCAATGCAAATCCTAGTACATAAGCCTCTTTCTTTCTTCTGTTCTTTGTATTTTATTTTTGTGTGCAATAAAGAATTTAATAATAATAATAGCCCTTTGAATGAAATACTACCTTTGTGGAGGCGGCTTTAATTAGTAATTATGGACTAGGTAACAAGATTCTAATAAGAATTTATTCAAGTATCAATTTAATGTTTATTTTAGTAAGTTATAAATTTCATTTTGTAGTACAATTCAATCGAACTTTGGAATGATATCATTTAGTCTAAAATGCACTATTTTGTTGTTATAAACTTTACTAAGCAAAGGTTTGTCATGCATATAGGACATAGAGTTATGATACATATCTATTAAGTACATAATTATCTCACACAGATAAAATAAAATCTAGGGTTTATAGATATGTACTTACCTATCATGTGTTGTGGATGGCTGATATTTATTACTGCATTATGTAAGAATATTCCTCCTTAGACACTCCCGACTATAACCGATCTATGTATGGTATCACGACTTTCATAAGAATAAGAATGGTCTCCGGCGGGACTGAAGACAAGCTTTGTGCTTTCTTATCAAGTTATCTTTATCACTCACGTTAATGAACAGGTTTTCTCGGCACTGGGAATTGCTTCTATTTTCACATTAAATAGTACATTAATTATTATAGAAAAAACGCACTCTATCGATAGATGTAAAATTTTACAAAAGTTCATAGACTGAAGATATCTCGTTCGTATTCTATCTAAATTGCCTGCCTGCCTGCTTGCTTGATAAAAGCTAGGTAGGAAAATCTTACCTAAAAAAAATCAGTCAGTCAAGGAAAATGACAGCTGTGTGTATCGAATTTGACATTGACATTTTTTTGTTTTATTCTGTCCTCTAGGAAAAGGCAAAGGGTTCTAGCCCATAACAGCCATGTCTTATTTCTCTTATTTCTTCAGTTTGTAAGCCGAGTTCCCGCCAAAAAGCCTTGACATTGACATCCCAGAGAGAGAATTTTTTTTTTCCTTGTAATAGGAAAGGCTAAGAAACTAAAGCTATACTGCCTCATCTTCAACATTGACATCACAGATAAGGTACATATTTATGTATCTATAGATATCTAGTATCCGCACAACCGGACATTGGCAGTAATGGTTGTCACATTAAAGACGACCGATTGCCATAAAATATAAAAATAATAAAAAATAATTTCTAGTTACTAAATAGAAGTTTTTCTTTTTTTTCTTCTGTTTCAGAAGTATTTTCGATACAGTAAAGCCCCCGCTTTCATTACCTAAATTCACGCGATGGAAGTGGATGGATGCAATAAATTCTCAAGCGTCAACTTCAGGTCATCTCAATCTGGAGAAAGGTTTATTATACGGGCCTAAAACCAAAACGCAAGAGATGACTATAAGAACTTACTACCCTTTGCCCTTACCAAAGAAAAAGAAGGTTTCAAATTCGAGGCCGCCAAAATCTTTTGTGAAGCATTCTTCTGCCACTTTACTGAAGAATGACTTAACCGTGACTAGACTCTGCATAGGCACGTCAAAAGTATACGATGAATGACTTATTTTCACTTAGACTGACTTCTCGCTAGAGGTATTAGTATTCTGTGAACTGACTTAGGTGTCCCACGAAACCTGTACCAGCAAAGGTCGGTGGGCAGGGGACACCAACACCCGTTGATTGAACCCCCATGTATGTTCCGCGATATTTTGTAGTTTTCGAGAAATGAATTCTTTTGATTTTCAGATTTTTAGAAATTCTAGGCGCTTTTGTTAAAGTATTTTTTGAGTGGCGTTTCTTTGCCAGTTTTCTTTTGTCAATATTTTGGCTAGAAAGTGTTCCCTGTAAAACACTCAAATTCGAACTTATAATACCTCAGAATTTGATTACCATATTAAAATTTCTGTTTGAGTGAAATTTCAATTTGAAAAAAAAAATATATTTATACCTAACTAAATGATTTGTAGTTTTAAAAACTTGACGAGGTTCCTTAGCTCTCAAAATAATACAAAAAATTGTATAACTTGCCGGACAGTTTTACACGAAAACGGAGTTCAAAGATGATACAGTCAAAAATAGTGATAAATAAAACAACAGAAATATTTTATGTAATTTATTAAACGGTCTTATATTACATGCTATAAATGTCTGCCACCTGCTTCAATACATAACATAAACATCACCGTCTCAAACAATTACCGTACAAATCTTGAAATGTTTGCGTTTTTTGTCATTTCTTCTTGAGCTTCGTTTAATTTACTTTTTAACTCCTCTAATGTCCAGAATTCATTATAGTACACCAATTCTTTGTAACATCCCCAGATAAATCAATGGGGTTCAGATCCAGGGACCTTGGAGAGCGAGACGATCGATGCAGCACGGCCGATCCAATTTTATTAATATATTATTAAAGAAAATGTTTAGTAGAATTTAATTGCTTTGTTTCAAGTCTTTTTGTCTAACATTCATAATCATTCTCCATATCGATTGGAAAAATGTGAGAAAAGTAATTTCAAATGCATGAAATAAGTTTCACGCTTTTTGACTGTATCATTTTTGAACTTAGTTTTTGTGTAAAAATGTCCTGCAAGTTACACAATTTTTTGTATTTTTTGAGAGATAAGAACCCATCAAGTTTTCAAAATTACTTACAAATCATTTAGTTATGTAGGTGTATTTTTTTTTACCAATTGAAAGCAAGTGTCAATTTCACAAACAGAAATTTTAATATTGTGATCTAGAATGAGGTACTGTAGTTAGAATTTGGATATTTTGTATTTTTTCGGGGGAACACACATTCCAGCCATAACGCTACTCAAAAAAAGTTATAACAACAACAGCCTAAAATTTTGAAAATTCTAATATAACGAAAACTCGATAACTACAAAATATCGCGGAACATACATGGGGGTTCAATCGCCGGGTGTTAGTGTCGCCTGCTTACCAATTTTCGCTGAAAAGAAATACGATATGGCTGTATGTGCTTAGATCCCTTTGCCTTATCCGAGGGGAGTGAATTAAAACAAAAAATTAAAGTTAAATATTGGTTTCGATTCGGATGTACATCAACCATGGACTTAGTCCATGACATCAACTGAACTAAACTAAAACCAGTTTAGTAGTAATGTCTCTTTCTCCTTGGAACAGCTTCATCACTCCAAAACTGGTTTTAGTTTAGTTGCTGTACATCCGAATCGATCTAATGTCACTGGAGACTGACTAATAAATTGGAGAAATAAGAGAAATAAGACATGGCTGTATGGGCTTAGATCCCTTTGCCTTCTCCGAAAGGAGTGAATAAAACGAAAAAAAGTTATTGTCACTGTCATTGTCATTTCTGTCAATAATGCTCCCCTGCGCTGGTACTCCACTTATGAAAATATCTTTGTCAAATTTCGATGTCCAATTTCTATTTGATCAAATTTCTTTGAGCATGCCCATTCCACATGCCCAATATCTGTATACAAGATTTTGCATAGTTTGAGAAAATGGAGAATCGTGGAGCGCCTTTATGTGCTGCTATTATAATTAGATTATTAGGTGTACATGTGCCGTATAGGTACAAAGAGTAAATAAAGACACTCTCGAATTTAGTAGATCACTATAATGATTTAATTTTATTAGCTTAAATTAAGTATTAAGTAGTATCAAAGTATTTAGAGCTCTTGTTTAGTGGTGTGTTGAGAAGGTATGCAAGAGCGTACAGTGTATAGCGAGTGGAGTAGGGTGTAGGTAGCTACCGACCAATACAAGACTCTTAACGTCATGCTTGAGAAAGTATGATTGGATGTGTGAATGTGTGTGTGTGCCAAACCGTGGACCAGAGGGCGGAGTGTGAGTTTTGTTTCGACTTAACTTTACTACCGCGTTCACGTTTACGTGACGATTTGTATGAAGAAATGCTGCGCCTCTAGCGGATTGCAAAACGATTTTTTTCATAGGTACTTTTTGCGTAAACGCGAACGCGATGGTAAAGTTAAAAACGAGGCAAAACTCGCACTCTCTATTCGCTAGAGGTATGAGTATTCTGTGCTCTCTATAGACAAGAGTTCGAACTTGGACTTACTGACCTATAAACTTAAGAAATAAGATAAATAAAAATTTTGATTTTATATGAATATTAAAATGATTCTTATTTTTGAGGTTGACGGTTGCCATCCTCAAAACTAAGAAGAAGAAGAAGAACTCGCACTCTGCATAGTATTTGTCAAGGAAAACACATAAAACCACGTTATGTCAATCCATTTTATTGTTATTATTGTCTCCTAGCTACCTACCACAGAGTCAAAAGTCTGTCACACTCCGCGGCAAAAGAAAAACGGGAGGCATTAATATGCTGAATAAACAAAATACTTCATAAAATCATACAGTAAAAACTACGAGATACGAGCAAACAAATAAGTAGAAATAGGGTCACTTGACAAAGTCATGCAGATTCCTAGGAACCTTTAAAACTCGCCCAGAACGCGATCTGGGAACGTCCACGTCTACGTCCTTAATCGTCGAGTCTGTCACCCTATGCTCAATATCGCAGTTAGTCGACTCCGGTTGGTCAGGCGATGAGAATTCATCTGCAGCTACCTCAAGAGGGTATAGCCGCTGTGCTGGTCTGACCTTCTCGCCGGTAGCAGTGCGGATTCTGGCCACTCTGGGCATGTTATCCTTTCCTGGAAGTACCTCTGTCACGATCCCTAGCGGCCAGTTTACACGTCTGCGGTCATCGTTTTCAATAATTACAACGTCGCCGATCTTGAGTCCCCGTTGAGATGCCATTTTCCTGGGTTGAACTAGAGTACTTATGTACTCACTCCTGAAACGTCGTCGGAACTCTTCGCGCAGAACCTGGCAGTACTTCACTCGAGCGTTCAAGCTTTTACCGTCTACTTTATCTAAATCCGCAACGTCGTACTGAAATAGGGGTCGCAGGAACATCAATGGTGTTAAAGGTTGCAATTCATCTAAGTTATTGCTTATATATGTCAGAGGTCTGCTATTAATTGTCGCCTCACAATCGCATAGGACGGTATTCAATTCAGTCAACGAAACTGATGCTCGCCCCAAAACTCTTCGAAGACCGGCCTTCACCACACCGATAAGTCTTTCGTAGAACCCCCCCCACCAGGGGGCGCTCGGTGGAAGGAAATTCCATTGCACGCGTGCAATGGACGAGAAACACAGTATCTCATCCCAATCTAGAGCCTTGAGGGCATTATCCGTACCACGAAAATTGGTAGCATTATCACTGTATATACAAGCAATTCGACCTCTACGGGCGATAAACCTCCGTAAGGCCATTATAAATTCATCAGTGGATAACGCTTCAGCTACTTCTAAATGTACCGCTCTATAAGTAGCACAAGTAAACAGCACTATCCACGCCTTATTGCCTGACTTCAATAAAAGAGGTCCAGCAAGATCTACTCCTGAAACTTCAAAGGCAAAGTTAGCTTCCATACGTCCACTAGGCAATTTTCCAGTTGGCGGTTGGTAAGACTTCGCTTTGAAACGCTTACATTTCACACAGTTTTTGACCACCTTTCTACATACTCTTCTTAGGCCAATTATCCAAAACCGCTCTCGCAAAATGCATAACAATGTTTGCACACCAGCATGCTGTGCCATGATGTGTCTTTGATGTACCATGCGTTGGACGATAGGTTCATCTCCAGGCAACACAATAGGATATTTAAAATCCGTGCTTTCCTTACCCAAAACTAACTTGGTTTCAAGCCGAACAACCCCTTCATCATCAGTCAAGGTCTGTATATTAATATCTTTCACCATATCTCCACGACCTCTCTGAATTATCTTAAAGAGTATGACTTCGGCGTGCTCATACTCTTTAAAAGACAGTTCTTTCGTGAACGGTATCGGCTTCTTCCTTACTCTCATTATCCAGCCAATCATTCTCACGATTTTTGAATAAGCCGAAAAATAACGTAGACAGTCTAAAAAGGAGTCGCACTCGGTAAACAATGCATTTATAGTCATTTTCCGCTCTTTTTCTACTTCACTGAGATCGGTTTCAAAAACAGCAGCGGGCCAAACTTGTTTTTCCAAACGCAGCCATTCAGGTCCATTCCACCAGCGACTTTCCAACAGCCCTTTAGGACACACCCCTCTCGAAGGCAGATCAGCTGGGTTTAGGTTGCCTGGAACATGTCGCCAATTAGAAGAAGAAGTATATTTCTTTATCTCATTTACTCTATTAGTTACAAAAACAGACCAATCGCCATTGCCCTTGATCCAGGTTAGAACTACACTGGAGTCTGTCCAATAATACTCTGGACAGTTCGTTAAGGCTAGCGCTTCTATGGCTGTTCTAGCTAACCTAGTCCCAAGTGTCGCTGCGATCAACTCCAGTCGCGGTATAGTGATTACCTTATTAATCGGCGTGACTCTAGACTTGGCCTGTACTAGACTCAGCTCAACATATCCATTGCACTCTGTACGTAAGAATATACATACTGCGTAGGCGTCCTTACTCGCGTCGCAGAAAATGTGTAATGAATTTTCGCTTTCGTCTAACAACAACGTCGTCAGGCGTCTTGGAATAATACAGTCGTTGATCAAATGCGCTTGATCCAACCACGCCTTAGCTTCTGCTGCTAAATCCGTCGGCAGCTCCTCATCCCAGGTAAGCTTTATGGGCCATGTTTTCTGAATTAACATCCTTGGTATGATGGTGGTAGGACAAGTAATACCGATAGGATCGAAAACCTTTTGCATCACAGATAGTAGAGTCCGTTTTGACAATTTTCCATCTATGTTTTTTAGCAAATCGGCATTGCACCGAAGTGAATCTTCTTGAATATCCCATACTATACCTAAAACAGACATCGATTTCATCTGATCGCATACCTTGGCTGGACTAGAAACCCATCCTCTCAAATCGAACTTACCCATCAACATTAGTTCTTTAGACTCAACTATAAACTTATCCAAAGCTTCCTTTGAACTTACACTCGTTACACAATTGTCAACATAGAAAGATCTTTTAAGCTTCATAGCTGTGTCTTTTAACTGCTTTGGACTTCTATCGAGATGGTGATTTATCATCGCTATTAGATGAAAAGGACTGGACACTACTCCGAACACCACTCGCTTATGTCGATAAGTTAAGGTTGTCTTTTTTCCCCCGTTAAAGTCTGACCACCACAAAAAACGCAAGTAGTCCCTGTCATTAGGAGTCAATGAGATCTGAAGAAACGCTTTTGCTATGTCAGCCGTGACACCTATAGCTTCTTTACGAAAATTCATTAAAAGTTCAGGGATGCTTTCTAATAAATTAACGCCTTTTTCCAAACAAGAGTTCAAAGATATGCCGTTCGCGTCTTTTGCAGAAGCATCAAAAACAGGTCTAATTTTTGTTGTAAGACTAGACTCCTTCAGCACGGCATGATGGGGCATTGGTCAGGAGCTACTTCTATAATACCTAACTCAAGCCACTGTTTAAAAACCTCCCCATATTGTTCGAACTTACCTAGTTGCTGAAGACGGTTCGTAGTAGAGTTTAACCTCTTCTTAGCTATCACGTAGTTTGATTACGGGTGCGGCACATCAAGCCATGGAAGGCATACCTCATAGCGACCCTCCTCATTGACTGCAATGGTATTTTCGAAATCTTCGATAACCTTAACATTGTGTAGAGTCTTGGAGTCCTGCTCAGCCGGGTGTTTGATACCTAAAATTTCCAGGTTCCACAAATCTGAAATATCAATCTCTGATAAGCAATTCAAAGTTGTGGTCATTGACACTAAGGAACTGTAAATTCCCGTTATGGGACCCTGAATAGTCCAACCCATTTTTGTCCTAATTGCAGTCAAACCACTAGTTACTTGAATTATGTCGCCTGTCATTAATATACCAGAATAGTCGGCTCCAATCAATAAGCTAACATCGGTTGGACTGTCTGTCGTTTCGGTCAGTACTATTTTATTTTGCTCTAATTGACGAATTATTTCGCTAGACCTAATTTTCGGTAAGAAGCTACAAATATTTGTTTGCTCAACTACGGACATCTGATAAATAAAATCATTCGCTAAATTTTTGACACAAATGTCGTAGATTTGACGTTCTTCTCTACTTTCTTCTTTTCCGCCAAACAAACAGTGAGTAATAAACTCCTTTCTCGTCGGTCTCAAATGCAACTCTTCAACTAGATCTTTTCGGATATATGACCTTTGCGCTCCACTGTCAATAAGGGCTCTTGCACGAACTACCTTTCTTTTGTTATTGGATACAACTTGAACAACAATGGTTTGCAATAAGGTTGTTGACTTCATGTCGCAGTGTAGGCTGCTTGCCTTTGCTGGTTCGTCTGTAACCTTACTAGAACATTGCTCGTCAATGTCAGGACACAAGATGGTTACATGACGTTTTTTGCAAAATAGGCATTTTGGGAAGCTCTTACATTTCCTTGCCAAATGATTCTGCTTCAAGCATATTGTACACGCTTTCTTGGTTTTTACGTGCTCTATCCTCTGCTGTAAAGACATTCTTGCTGCTTTATGACATTCCACACTACAATGAGTGTCTTTGTCACACCAAATACACAGCAAGGAGTTGTTGCGTCTCTCCGCTTTCGTTTCAGATACAAAACAGCAAGTAGGTGTCTTCGGTTGTGATGTGGAATTCATTGTACCCTGGTGAGCTAATAGTATGCGTTCTTCTGATTCCACCTCTTGTCTAAGGAAATCCACAAGTTTGGATAGATCATTGTTACTCTTACCATCGGCTCTGTAACGATTCCACGCTCGAAGCACATCGTCGGGTAAGGCTGACTCAACCATCGGGAACAAAATTGATGCGTATTTATCTTTAGTTACACCCAGAGTTTCAAGTGCTTGTAAATGCATTTGAAGGCTGTCATAAAGCACCGATAATTCCCTTGTATTTGATGGCTTCTGGCCTTTTTCTTGCATTAATGCTAATAGTCCCCTTACGTAAGTCTCGATTAAAATATCGTCACGTGCAAATCTGGACCTTAAAGCTTCTAATGCTTTGGTATAGTTTTCACCGCATGGTGGGTAGCTCTCCACCAATTGCCTGGCATTAGAATTCGGTTCCATAGACTGGAGTAGGTACTGATACTTGTCAGAATTATTGATGTCTGGGTCCTCGTCAATCTTTTTAAATTGCCCCCAGAACAATAACCATTTTTTTACCTCTCCGTCAAATTTCGTAATTTCTAACTTAGGCATCTTTATTTTTCGCTCATGTGAATGCGACTTTATAGACGACTTAGCTGACACTAACGAGTTATTGTCGCCATCGCTATTTTTGTTGGATTTGCTGAAGTTATTATAACTGGTCTTCAGCTGCGCCCACCGGGTTTTGTATTGAAGTGCCTTATCCTGATCCTCTTGATAAGCAATCTCATCAAAATTGTCAACCTGGCACCACAGATCCCGAATGGCCACTTCACAACTAAATAATTCCTCCGCACAATCAGAAAGCGTTGCGAACCTATTCTCAACGAAAATCTCCTCCTTAGCTGTCAAAGCCTTATCAAGGATGTCGGCTGTGACGGTAAATTCCCGGCGTAATTGGGTCCGTTTACGTTTTAACGCTTCCATTTTTTACTGCGCGTAAGTGAATATTGCACTTGAATATATTTACAGGATTTTTCCTCACGGTCGCCACTATGTCAAGGAAAACACATAAAACCACGTTATGTCAATCCATTTTATTGTTATTATTGTCTCCTAGCTACCTACCACAGAGTCAAAAGTCTGTCACAGTATTTATGCATATGCAGTAAAGTGTCTGTCGGGACACTAGCGTAGACATTAGGTATTTAAAATGAAAACGAAATAAAGAAAAAAGCCATAGAGGTATTAGTATTCCGTCTAATTTGTTTGATCAAATCAAAGAGTAAGGTAATACACAGGGAAAAGAGTGCCCTTGGACCAAAGGTACATTTGACAAAGATATGTGCTAAGTGGAATACCAGCCTTATTTATGTTACTTTTATAACCTAACTCTAACTCCTATTTATCTAAAACGAATAATAAATCTAGTCCTAAAGCAACGTATAGCGTTTATTTGCTCACTGAAAGCATTAGCTACCGAGTACTTTTATAAAGAAGTATATGGTACAGTATTATCCATTAGATAGAGTAGGTAAACATGGATACTGTTGTTAAATCGATGCTTGAGGATGATCCAGATGAAAAACCGGTAAGAGCTATTTTTTCAAGCTAAATTATCGAGTCTATATTTTGAATAAATCAGGCACTGTCATGGATTGTTTCGATCCGAAACCTTCATTTGCTCCGCTTTTGTATTCCGGCTTTGATACTTCCTACATTAAATTTCAACTTCACTCAAAGTTTCTTTTTTATCAAGACTGATTAAATTGTAATATAATTTGAATTTGATGTTTTTGCCATCGACTCGCGAAGAAGAAAATAATTGTATAAGATATTTAAAATTTTGAGAAGTATTGAATGACCACATTTTAGTTGCATGCGTTCCTAATAATAGTAACTATTAATTGTGTGCTAGTACACATGATGGTCTGAGTGTCGATAAGGAGGTGCATAAAATTTAATGGTACACTCTTATACATGTACAATACATAACGCATTCCTATGGTATTGTTACTGGCACTATCTATCTGTATTTGTATGTACAGGCAAGTACCTTTAGCTAACTAAACAAGGTACGATATACTAATATTTCGTAGTCTGATTTTAGATTTAAGTATATTTACCTCAGTGCCACCTTAATCCTTAATGTTCTGACATTGTATTGTTATTGAAGTTATGAAAAAAATTTATTAATTTTTTTCAGGGTCTTACAATCTTTGGTAGAGATGTATCGAAGATACCATGCTTCAGGGAGAGTTTCCTTTATGGAATGTGTTCTGGCATAGGAATGGGATTGGCTGCATTCATAAAGACCTCAAAACCCATGATGTCTCAGCATATTGGAATAGCGTCGTTTTCCATTTCTACTCTAATATATTGGTCGTACTGTAGGTATAGCTGGTCTAAACAGAGATTTGATGCACAGTTATTGCAAGATGCATTAAAAGATAAAATTTTATATGAAGGAACTGAAAGCGATACCGAACAGAGTGGTGTATTAAAATCAGCATAGTAATATTTTTGTGCCTGTACTAATAGAACAATTAGTAACGTTTATTGTTTTGTCAGAGATATTTAGGTGTAATTAGAAATGAGCAAAGTGGTTGGTTATTATGATAAATATTAAATGTCAAAACATTGTTATTTCATAGTTAAGACTGCAACAGTAATCAGTGTACATAGTGAAATCTATTTATAATAAATCATGTAAATGTTTTTGTGTTATAGTTATTTCATACATTCTGGTACACAAGACAAACAATGAATGTTTTATTGATATTATGGTGGTGAAGTGGTTGATTTTTCATAAACCTACTGTAGGTACATATCTATTACACATTTTAAATGCATGTCATGTCAATTCTCCACTGTGGAAGAGCAAGGGCTCTAGGAACAGGTGTTAAATTTCTTAATAATAAGCTCGATGGGATTTAAATGGCTAGCGGTTTCAAAGGAGAGCGCAAAGTGGAGCAGAATGGAGGGCAAGAGGTCTTTACCCAAAAGGGATCATATCCTTATCAAAGAAACCTCAAAGCTAAGCATTTAAAAGCATAATTAAAAAAGAACTTATTGAAGTATTCTGTCTGCCTCCAAGCAGCAATTTTGATAGCATTGTTATGTTCCGACTGTTTGAGGTAAGATAGCTAGTCCCGCAAATAAATTGAAGGTTCCGCATGAGCACGCTTACATGTTCGGCGACATCTTCACTTTTTGACGACCTCTTTGGTGTAGCGGTTAGACACTCTGACACTATACCAAAAGGTCGCGGGTTCGAATCCCGCTAGGCACATATGTTTGTATGATGAATACGGACATGTGTTACCCGAGTTATGAATGTTTTCATTTATAATAAGTTTATTTACAAAAAAAATATGTATTTTTGTAGTATAACAACCATCTGGTATCTACAACACAAGCCTATATAGTTGCTTAAAGTGGAACTAGATGGCATTGTGTGCATGCCCAAGGATATTTATTATTCACTTAACATCAGGTGTGATTGAGGTCAACTGCTAACGCATTCTACATAATAATACAGTAAAATGGAATCCTTTTCAAGCCTTCCGCCCGTGGCTCCTGCTCGGCGACCATATAAGTAGAAATAGTTTTATTGCGGGATAGTACCCTATTTGTTAATACAGGACATAGTCCATCTCTGCAACAAGTTTCATCCAAATTTTTTCAGGCGTGACTGAGTAACAAACATCTAAACTTTGGCTTTTCTTTTTTAAATAAGTTCCAAATTGCTGTAAAATAGAGGCTATGTACAAAAACTTATCACTACATAACAATTACAGTTTCTACTTATCTATTTAGATGATAAATTGCGGCGCTGGTGGCCTAATTCACGAGTGTTTTTTTAATTTATTTGTTTTAGACTTATTCAATCGTAGTCAAAGGGCAAAAACGGAACCCTTTTATAATTTCATCATATCTGTCTGTCCGTATGTGGCTGTATGTGCATCATACATAAGCGAATGATATTCTCAAAATTTGCTCAGATTACTGAAAATATACTAATATTTTAGGTAACAGTACAAATTAACGTCCTTCAAGTCAACGTCTCGTTATCGACCGTCTTTTTGTCATGTCTTCTTCAGTTTCTATCATAGTCTAGTCGACGAGCATGATTCAGGTCCAAAAAGATAGACGAACGAAAGAAAGGCACTACAGCACGAGCATCATTCAGGTCCAAAAAAGAATGACCAACGAAAGAAAGGCACTACAGCGAGTGCCGTGTGATTTCGGCACGTAAAAAGAATAGAATCAACCCGTCTCTTTCCGTGGATATCGTGGCGACTATGAAACTTTCCACCAAAAAACATCCGCAGACTTGCACGTTTTAACGGCGATGGACTCGCCCCCTGTCAAGGTGGAAAGGTGAACCCTGGATATTGTTTCAAGCATTACCTAAACTTTTAATGTTTGGAGCACCCTGTGATGTGGAGACCTGGGAGAGTAATTAATAGAAATGCACAGGTTGATGATACGTGTATACTCCGTCACGAATACATGGTACAATTGCTTATATACTACGCTTAACCTAGTTAGAGTAAGAAGGGTAGAGGTGCGTCATGACGTACACTACAACTCAAAAGCTTTCGTTTGGGATATTCCTGACCACCCCATTAGGGACAAAGGTCATAGGTTCGTACATTATGTATGTACGAACACCCGTGCCAGCCAGACAGCCGTGGAAGCCAGACATAACCGTGTTGATTTTTACACGCGTTCACGCGCCCATACGCATCAAAGTCGATATAAGTATAAGCCGATCGCACATTTCCGCGCGCAGCGATAACTCGCCCATGTTTAAAAAAGTGGCTCTGCTATACGGTATATGAATTAATATTCATTCTGGTCCTCAAGCTGTGATATGAAACCCCGTGAATTCTGATATGGCTATGTCGCAGTCAGATATATAAATCAGCACCTAAGCCGTTAGGTTAAATTTGGCGAACTCGAGAAAACTACAGTTCAAAGCCGGTTAAGATAGGGTGTGTTAAGTAAATTCATTCCTTAATTCCCCATTGACCGTCCTCACAACTGGTGAGAATATCCAAAATTTTTATCCCGTTTTCTCTATAGTTACAGGTGACTGTTTGAATTGTTGTCACTGAATCACCCATAAACGTAGGAAAGGATGAAATTTGGCACAGAGATAGACTGGGTCCTGGATTAATATATCAGAGATTTATCCTAGTAATGTGTTCCAGTGAAATAATTTACCATGTTTATGTCATTTCGATGTTTCTACTTAATTACGGCGTCGTCTTGATATATTTGGACAAATATGGCACAGAGACAAAAACATAGGGGAGAGTGGTACAAAATTATCCCCCAAGGCTTTAACAGATATAATATGTACTTAGAGAGCGAATTTAGGGAAATTGATAATTGTTCTGGTAGCTTAGTTCGTCAGCCTATAATTTAGTAAGCGTATAAAATAATTATATTAATCAGATGTTTTTATATATCTTTTTGTCAAGGCATACTTTAGCGTCCGTATATCAATTCGTTTATTTACTTACTTACTTACGTTATTTATAATTTCATTATTTAATATATCCCGACTATAATAGCGGGGTTTATACACGTGGCTGTATAAAATTATCCCTGGGATCATTTAAGCACGCAATTAAGGTGGTATATTAAATAATGAAATTATAAGTAAATGTGGTTTATTTTAATTTGAACAAAAATTAACGGATTGATAAGCGAGTGAAAGTAGTTATAAGTATCTTTAGTTGTTAATGCGTTCATACGGCTTCCATATCTTTAATGGCTTGCACGATTTTTTCCTTTAGCTCGTCTTTTTAAAACCATAATTGGCATGTTACTTGGTTGTTGCTACTTGGCTGTTTTATACTGCAAACCACGTGTCAAAGCATCGAAAGCGTAAATCATGTAGATTTCGCTTCAAATTTAGCGTGAAGTTTAACTAACATAATTCCGCGGCATTCTTCATATAAAAATCATAATATCCACGATCTTCTCAAATAAACATTACTTAAACTATTCTTAACCAATTCAATACAAAACGAATTACATTACCCTTATTCCTTGGGCAGTCGGGTAAAAAATGAGACAAATGAAACCACAAACACTAAACTTAACTTACTTACGGGTAAAATTATCCCTGGGATCATTTTGCCCCCTACGAGAGAATCGTTTTACCCCAAATGCCTACTTCTAGAAAACATTAAATCAAAACCTTATGGTATCAGTTATAAATAACATTAAAGTATTGCCGATTAGGTTGTTGAATAATGTTGGAAACTAACACTTATATTACAATAAATATATATACCGTAAAACTACATTGCTTACCTGTATTATTTTCATTTCGTTTTAATAAAATAGTCCGTATCGCCCACAGCGCCATGATACTTTGATAGAATGCTAAACTAGTTGCGACGAAGGCGATTTTCACTCAAACTACTAGATTAAAGTCGGTAAAACATAAAGGGATCGTTTTACCCTGAGGGATCGTTTTGTACCACTCTCCCCTAATCATTAAATAATTCTATACCTCAGTGAGCAGTTGCAGTTCGTATACGTACCCATTTCAAAAGAAATTTCTATGATGAGGGCGTCATTGAACGTTGCGAACTGTTACTCATTTTTAACTAACGGCCCAGGCAGTTAATTAAAAGACTGGTTGTTAAATCGGGCTGCGAGCGATATACACAATATCAACATACTTACAATAGCACCTCTGTAATGTATAGTTTGTCGAAAGGTAAACCGCAAGGCGCCACGGTTCCCCACATCTCACCCAAGCCGATTGCAGTCTACTGTCGACAGTTGTACTGATATAAAGTGTGTATAGGTACCTCAGTGTTCTACTTATTAAATATTAGTTATATAAGTATATATAATTATTACTCATAAAGAGAGTTCTTAAATAGTTATTTAATGTAGACCTAAGCAAAGATAATGGCGAAAATAGAGGATTTATTACCAACAGATTTAGAAACAACATTGGTGTTTTTCGTCAATGGTAAAAAGGTAAGTTTGTTTTTATCTGACCGTGATGTATAAGTCAGTGAGTAGGTAGTATAATCGTACTTTTTTGATTTGATAATCTAACTGCTGTCATATAAGTCGGCGGGCGGGGACGCAGATAGAAAGGTAGGTTAGTTGGTAGTGATTGGTAGCGAGCTGAAACTTGCGGGTTCGAATCCCGACAGCGGCTCATTATGTAGGGGAGGAATATGAGTAACAGGCGTAGTTAGAGGATTGGGTGAAACCCACACGATGCATAAGTAATACCTACCTATACCTACATAAAATGAATGCACTTCTAAGGTACCGTGGGATATACTTGCATTTCAAAAATTTACCTAGGTAGGTATATTAATGCAAATTTTCTCCTAGTGTGGAAGTCTGACTTTTTATTTTCTTATATACATATATTCTTTTTTTTTTTCTTTTTTTATGCACGACTGGTTCGTACTTGACCTCAATCACACCTGATGTTAAGTGAAGATGAGGTCGAAGGTGGAAGCGTACTGTACCGGAAACCCCAACACATTTGGGGGGCTGGATATCTTATCTCTGACAACCGGAACACAACAATGCTATTAACTTTGCTGCTTGGCGGCAGATTTAGATAAGATGGTGGTAGCTAGCCAGGCGGACATTTTAAAATGCCTTACCACGGAAACCCCAACAGTTTCCGGGTCAGTACGCATCCACCTTTATCTTTTTTTTTTTATGATTGACTGGATTCGCGTTTGACCACAATCTCACCTGATTGAAAGTGACGATGTGGTCGGAGATGAAGCACGCGATCTCAGTAAATGCCTATTCACTCTGCTCTTGAAGATCCCAAGGTTGTAGGATTCAGGAAAGGCTGACCTTCGACCTCATCTCCACTGTTAAGTGGATGTTATCCTGATACCTGATGTTAATCAGGTGTGATTGAGGTCAAGTAAGAACCCGTCGTGCATAAAAAGAAAAAAAAAATAGTCAATGAAACTTTTAAATAATTAAGTACAACGTTTTGTTTTGTCTTTTCTGGTTATGCTAATTAATTTTAATAACAATATATTGAACTGGATTACGAAATAGTTACTTGTCAATGCCATCTTGTTCTTACCTTACCTAAAATGAAAAATATATTTGCGATTTATCAACTACTGATAAACGGACGAATAGATAAAAAAGGGGCTTCACCATAAAGTCTATGGCTAGTATCAGTCTTTTTTGAACAATGAATTTTCTAAATTTTCTATTTATAACTTAGTAAGTTTGCGCGCAGTTAGGTAGCTATTCTCACTCACCGGCCCTAATTTTCGTTAGTACTAGTACTAATTCGTGCAGGCAACATCGCACTGGTCTACCACATGGCGTTTATACACCTCGTTTTTGAAGCAGCTATTATCAGCAAATGTAAAATACGACATTAGGCAATATCATGCTACACGTTACGGCATCGATAGGTCGGTCACCCATTAATTATAGACTGTTTATCGGCTGTGCTAACATCTACCATCATATTAACAACCGTTGATGTAACCATAGAATAACTAATTGTCTGAATAAAAGAGATGAGGCACAGTTCATTAAACCAAAGGCCTCGAAAAAATTATTAACAGCAGATATCGCCTTACAATATACAGGGTGGAAAGAACGAACGCTACCTGGAAAGAAAGTACCTTGGTACTGTGGTGACGGTCCAAGGAGGAAGCCTTGGGATAGTGTGGCGTGATGCTGGCCGTGGTATACGGCGCGTTGTTTTAAAAAGAAATGCTTTTAAACATGGAATAGAGATTTATTCGGGAGAGAGCTCGCACCGCGGCTCCAGAGCGGTCTCCGATCGACCTAATTTATAAATATTACTGTGTGATCCGTTACAAAAGAGTTAGGTAATAAAGAGAATTAATATGTGCAGCTCGGCCTTATCATTGACACACGTGTTACAATACCTTAAATATTGACTTAAGGTAAAATAATGAAGGTCAACTGCGAGAGAAATCTCTTTAAAAACATTGTGTTAATTTTATATCCCAACTAATATGTATTATAAATGCGAAAGTTTGTGTGTGTGTGTATGTATGTATTATGGATGTTTGTTACCTCTTCACGCCTAAACGGATAGACGGATTTGGATGAAATTTGGTTGGTAGACAGATTAGGACCTGGATTAACATAGGCACATATATTTTTAACAAGAGCAACCTCTCGAGTTTCTTGCTTGTTCTTCTCAGGGGAAAATTGCCTTTTGAACAAGCAGTAGCTTTAGAAATGTAAAATCTGACTATTTTAAGTGTACCCTGTGTACCTACAAGTACAAAGTAAAGCATTTTTGACTTTGACTTTATGAAATAAGTACCATGAAATCTGACTATGTAGTTGAAGTAGGTATGACTATGGAGATGGAAAGAATATTATTGTAATGCGTGATCGAGATGAATATGTGTGAATATTACGCTGTTTACATAGGTAAAGACTTTTATAATATTTTTTATAATATCAGTTCATCAATTCTATTTACTGATCACGAACTCTGCTTTTTTTTCATCCACAACGGGTTAGTACTTGACCTCAATCACACCTGATGTTAAGTGAAGATGAGGCCGAAGGCCCATCCTATTTGGGGGACTGGCTATCTTATCTCTGACAACCGGAACACAACTATGGTATTAACATTGCTGTTTGGCAGCAGATTTAGATAAGATGGTGGTCTATAGCTAGCCAGGCGGACATTTAATTATGTCCTACCACCAACCAAACCGAGTACTAAATATGTACCCCGCTGGGGATCGAACTCACGACCTCCGAAACGTAAACCCAATGTTGTTTACATTGAGCCACGGAGGCGGTTGCTTATAGGTAGGGGGGCCCTTTTTCGCGAATACTTACGCCAGTTAGAAATCCATTTCGATAACTCTTTATTCTTCGAAAGCGTACCGGTATTGGAATTTTATCGAAATCGGTTGTTTTGCAAATTATTAACGGTTCAATTATTTTGGTAACGATAGCAAGACGCACCTGTGCAGTGTGCAGTGGGGCCCACCTCACATACACTATACTATAATATACATATCTGCAACTTCGCTTCACTTTATCAGTTTTCATTTAAAAACCAATAAAAGTACGAGCAATAAAAATAACTAATATCGACGAAATGCTCTTAAAATACTACTTATATAAATTGAATAACACAATACGACCTTTGTGGAGTAGTAGTGATTCACGGTGTCTGCCATACGTGATATATAAAATGTCTCTGTGAGCCTTGAAATGATCTAAAAGTTGTAATTTGGTTCTCGTTACTACAGCGTAGGATAGGTTTTGAATTTCAAGTTAGGTAAATTATGCGCGGTGTGTTTGACTAAGCACTTATTGGATACTGACAGAAAGGATTGTGACCGTTATTGCGTGCGCAGGCACGTCCATAAAAATTGTTTTTTTTATCTAAATTTATTTTGAGAGGGATTTTTTATATGTCACTCTCATAGTGGCTCTCTTACATTAGGTTACCTAATAAATAAACATACATGTACCACATGACTATAGTTAGGTAGTTCTTTACACAAGCAAATTTTAACAAATTCATATAGCTTCTTGGCCACTTCAGAATCTGGAGTAGACAGGAGGCTGTTTACTATGCCTACATTATAATTTCTTAAACCGAGTTGTCGCCTCAATGCCTCGTTTCGCCCGCATTCCAACATAAATATTGTTAAAAACACATAATTTCTTAATATTACAGGTGGTAGACCCTCATCCAGATCCGGAGTGGACTTTACTGTGGTACTTGCGCCGGAAGCTTCAACTAACTGGCACCAAGTATGGATGCGGCGAAGGTGGTTGCGGTGCTTGCACTGTTATGGTGTCTCAATACATGAGACATGAAGATCGAATCAAGTATCCTTTTAAATCGAAGGTAACTACCGGAGAGGTGCCCGGTGGGGATATGTGCCTCGTTTTTAAAAACTCCAAGTAATAAACCAAATCCCGATCTAATCGATCTTTATATCTTATTTGTAGTAGATATATCTATATCTTATTTGTAGTAGTATATCTTATTCGACGACCGATTGGTGTAGTAGATAGTCACCATATCAGCAAAACCAACGGTTGCGGGTTCGAATCCCGCGAGGGGTAAATGTTTGTATGATGAATACGAACATTAATTCCCGAGTCTTGGATGTTTATATAAATATTTATGTATGTCCGTTATCTAGTATCCATATGCCCCATCTCAATTTTACACTCTGTATATCCATCGTAGGCAAATAAGTACAATTTTTATTTCAAAACACGTGTTACAATTTCTTGACAAAATTTTTAGGCTATAATAAGTAGGTAGGAAGTAGGTTAGGTATTGCAAACCTGTATTTCGGCTTACAATGCCCTTCTCTGGCGAGAGTTTACATATTATAGTCTTTACAAAAATGAAATGTAAATAAAAAAAAAAACAACATAGATAATATCTATGTTATCGTTATATTATAACGATTTGAAACCGGTGACGTGTGATTTAATTAATTGAATGCCCAGGCGGATCGTCTTGTATTGCGGACATTTATTTATGCATTACAGGAAACTCTGACTGCTGTACCAAAAGGTCGCGGTTTCAAATCCCGCTAAGGGCATATGTTTGTATTATGAATACAGACAGTTACGGATGTTTTTCATTTATATCGGATGAATTTTTTTTTCATCAAACCACGCGCCGGCCGGAGATTGAGATGCGACTGGCGGAAAACGTTTTTTTTTATTCATAACGGGTTGGTACTTGACCTCAATCACACCTGATGTTAAGTGAAGATGAGGTCGAAGCTGGAAGCGTACTGACCCGGAAACCCCTACAAATTTCGGGGACTAGCTATCTTATCTCTGACAACCGGAGCACAACAATGCTATTAACATTGCTGCTTGGCGGCAGATTTAGATAAGATGGTGGTAGCTAGCCAGGCGGACATTTAAAATGCCCTACCACCAACCAAACCGAGTACTTAAACATGTACCCCGCTGGGGATCGAACCCGCGGCCTCCGAATCGCAAACCCAATGTTGTTTACATTAAGTCACGGAGGCGGTTAATAGGGTTCCTATAATGCGAAATTTATTTGGAACTCATATTTGCTCCAAGTTTCTTTTATTTATTTAATTTAATGATGTACTTATGTGGAATACACTACCGTCAAATGACACAACGTATTATTATATTTTATGGTTTTGAAGAAATAAAAATCAAACAACTACTTATATTTTTTTCCTTATGTTAAAAAAACTCACCGGTATATGTATTTATTTAGAAAAGAAAATGAATTGTGTAGTTTATCAACCATCTGTTATTCACATTACAAGCCTATTTGCTTAGTGTGGAACTAGATGGCGCTGTGTGTACCTATGTGCATAGATATTTATTTATATTATTATTTATCTGATGATCTAACGCCCGAGAAGAGAAAATAATTTATCCTTAACTATAATGTATCAGACACATGGCGGTAAACGCATGTTTAATGCCAGTATGCGCCTTGCATGGTCTTGCGGTAACTACAGTGGAGGGCATCGGCTCCACGCAGGATCGATTACATCCAGTACAAGAGCGGATTGCGAAAGCACACGGTTCTCAGTGTGGGTTTTGTACGCCCGGTATTGTCATGTCCATGTATTCATTACTAAGAAACGAGCAAAAAGTGGAATATAAGGATATAGAGAGTGCACTTCAAGGAAATCTTTGTAGATGCACAGGATATCGACCCATAATTGAAGCATTCACAACTTTTATGGAGGGTTGGGAAAAGCAATATATTTCTGATGGAAAAGCGACTCCTTGCTTGATGGGTAAAGATTGCTGTCGATATAAGAAATCAGAAGAACATGAAAACTTGTTCAATAAATCATCATTTCAACCGTATGATCCAACGCAAGAACCAATATTCCCCCCGGAGTTAAAGTTAAATAGTCAATTTAACAAATCCTGCATATATTATAAAGGGGAAAACGTAATGTGGATTAGACCTCTAAAACTTGCAGATCTAATTTTATTGAAAAGTAAATTTCCGGACAGTAAAATTGTTGTTGGCAATACTGAAATTGGGGTTGAAGTTCAATTCAAAAAGAAAATATATCCAATTTTATTATATCCATCGATGATCAATGAAATGAACTTCTGTAATGTAACTGAAGATGGCATCATAGTAGGTGCAGCTAAAAGTTTAACTGAATTAAATAGCTTCTTACAAAATATTACCCCCGAGATTGGCAATAAAGGAAAAATTTTGGAAACCATAATAGACATGCTTCACTGGTTTGCTGGTAGACAAGTTAGAAACGTTGCTTCTTTTGCCGGAAATATAATCACAGCTAGCCCTATATCTGACTTTAACCCAATACTAATGGCGTGCTCTGCTGTTCTAAATGTTTGTAGTAGCGAAAGAGGCTATAGAAAGATAGTGATTAATGATAACTTTTTCAAGGGTTACAGAAAAACTGCTATCGAAAATGACGAAGTTGTAATTTCTGTAGAGATCCCATTTACCACTGACACACAGTTTTTTAAAGCGTACAAACAAGCAAAGCGAAGAGACGATGATATTTCGATAGTAACGGCAGCTTTTAATATTACCTTTGAACGAAATAGTAATATAATTAAGGAAGCACTTTTATGTTATGGAGGCATGGCATCGACAACCATTTGTACTACTAAAACTGCAGCTTCACTTAAGGGTTTGCAATGGAATCAGCAGATGTTAAATTTAGCATTCGAGTCACTGAATCAAGAGCTACAGATTAACTACTCTGTGCCTGGAGGTATGGCCGAGTACCGAAAATCACTATGCTTAAGTCTATTTTTTAGATTTTACCTTTACATACTACAAACAAATATACACATCAATGGATATAGCGTTACAAAAAATCAGTTGAGTGGGGCTTATCAAATTTCAGGACAGCAGCCCACTAGCTCTCAGTTATTTGAGATCAAAAATAATAAACAAAAATCAGACGCAGTTGGTAAACCAATACCCCACATTTCTGCCATGAAACAAGCCACAGGAGAGGCAATATATTGTGACGATATACCACAAGTCACAGGAGAACTGTTTCTTTCTTTAGTTTTTAGTACTGAATCACATGCTAAAATTAAATCAATAGATGCTAGCAAAGCATTAGCGATGCCTGGTGTAGAAGCATTTTTTTCGGCTGCTGATTTAGATGAAGGATGTAATAACGTAGGTCCAATTCTCAAAGATGAAGAGATATTTTCGACAAATATTGTGACGAGTAGAGCTTGTGTTATAGGAGCGATAGTAGCTAAGTCAGAAAATATTGCTAGAAAAGCAAAAAATTTTGTAAGTGTTAACTACCAAAAACTTGAGCCTGTTATAGTTACATTGGAAAGTGCCATTGCTCATAAGTCCTTTTTTGATGGATTTCATCGAACATTAAGAAAAGGGAATGTGGAAGAAGTGTTTCGAAACTCTATTCACATAAAGGATGGGTACATTAGAAGTGGTGCCCAAGAACATTTTTATATGGAGACCATGTCTGCATTTGCTACAAGAAAGGAGGATGAATTAGAAATAATATCTTCTACTCAAACTCCTGGTGACATAGCAGTAAGTTTTCCTCATACGATGCCAAATGATAGGAAGTCATTTTATTTAGCAAATGGATAATTTCTAATTAAATATTTCAGCGTATCGCTTCTGAAACTCTACGTATTCCAAATCACAAAGTTGTAGCAAAAGTCAAGAGGATTGGTGGTGGTTTTGGTGGCAAAGAAACTCGATCTGTACTTTTAGTTATTCCGGTCGCGATTGCTGCATATAAACTGAAGAAACCAGTTAGATCTGTACTAAATAGAGATGAAGATATGCAGGTCACCGGTTACAGACATCCTTGTTTAATCAAATACAAAGTGGCTTTTGATCTAGATGGAAAAATAACTGCTGCTGTTTTTGATGTTTATATAAATGCTGGCAATGCCATGGATGTATCGGCTTCGGTAGGTATGATTTTATTGATTAATTGAATGAAGAATTTACGATTTTTTTCTCAAAATATTGATCCATCTTCCATCGTGATCTGTTTGCAAATTTCATCCTGTTTTAGATGTTGGAAAGGGTGTTAATGCACATTGACAATTGTTACCATATTCCAAGTGTAGAAGTGAATGGTTATATTTGTAAGACAAATTTGCCTTCGAATACTGCCTTTAGAGGTTTTGGAGCACCAAAAGCGATGTTGGCTGCTGAACATATAATTAGAGATATAGCTGCAGCTTTAGGCAAAACATACGAAGATGTAGTCGATGTAAATCTATACAAGGAAGGATATTTAACTCATTTTAATCAGAAATTAACTTATTGTACAATATCGAGATGTTGGGATGAATGCATAGAAACATCTAATTATTGGGAAAGGAAGAAAAATGTTGACCAATTTAACAGGTGAGTTAGATTAGATTTTTAAGTGAGGAGGAGTCCATTGGACTACATTTTTGCACTGAAAACTTGCAAAGCTGACACTACTTTGGTGAATAAAAAGTTAGGAATATAACATTTTTTTTTCTTTTAGATCAAATAGATGGCACAAGAAAGGCATCGCCTTGGTTCCCACAAAATACGGAATATCATTTCAAATTGATGTCCTCATGCAGGGTGGAGCATTGTTATTGGTATACACTGATGGATCTGTTTTATTATCTATCGGGGGTATAGAAATGGGGCAAGGGCTTTTCACCAAAATGATTCAAGTGGCTTCGAAGGCTTTGGAAATAGATGTTTCCAAAATACACATAAGCGAGGCAGCGACAGACAAGGTTCCAAATAGCACAGCAACAGCAGCTAGTGTAAGCTCAGATTTATATGGTATGGCAGTTATAAATGCGTGCAATATTTTAAAAGCAAGATTGGAACCCTACAGAAATAAAAACCCTAAGGGCAATTGGGAAGATTGGGTAGCGTCAGCATACTTAGATAGAGTAAATTTATCTGCATCTGGTTTCTATGCCTCTCCTAAAATAGAGTACAATCGGGAAACAAATGCTGGAAACCTATATGAATATTTTACATACGGAGTCGCATGCTCAGAAGTTATAATCGACTGTCTCACCGGTGATCACCAAGTGTTGAGAACTGACATAGTAATGGATGTGGGTGAAAGTTTGAATCCTGCAATAGATATAGGTCAAATTGAAGGAGCTTTTACACAAGGTTATGGTTTTTATACAATGGAAGAGATGGTTTTCTCTCCAGCGGGAGAAGTACTTTCACGTGGTCCCGGTGCATACAAGATACCTGGGTTTTCTGATGTGCCGAAGGAGTTTAATGTCTCGCTTCTAAAGGGAGCTCCTAATCCAAGAGCTGTTTATTCATCTAAGGTAATTTATACATACTGCAATTATCAATCAATTAAACATTTAGAGATACTTACAATTGTGTATATTTTCCCAGGCGATAGGAGAGCCTCCTCTGTTCCTAGCTGCGTCGGTATTCTTCGCTATAAAAGAGGCAATCAAATCAGCTCGAGTGGATGCGGGAGAGTCGCCAGATTTTGTGTTGCATGCGCCTGCGACGTGTGCCCGTATCAGAGTAGCGTGTGAGGACCAAATTACTAAACAGGTGAATTTTTAACGAAATACATAAATCTTCTACAGAACACATCCCAACTGATATTATGAATGCGAAAGTTTGTGTGTGTGTATGTATGTATGTGTGTATGTTTGTTACCTCTTCACGCCTAACACGGCTGGACAGATTTGGTTGAAATTTGGTTGGTATACAGATTAGGATATAGGCTACTTTTTATTATGGAAAAGTAACTGGTTTCTGTAGGATAGGTATTATTAGTGCGAATGCTTTTGAGTCATTGAGTGACGCATTGGGTAGTAGAATAAATTCTAACTTTTTTCTTTTCTTCTTCTATTCTTCGCGGGTAACAGCTAGTAACTAATAAAAGTGGTATCTGTCTCACATTTCAAAACTTAATAGGCAAACTATTTTAAGGACTTTTGTCTATCTGTCTAGATGTATGTACATGTGTCCAGTACAGGCTCTGCATTTTTCGAGAATTTTCAAAAGTCCTAGAACAAAAATCTTGATTTCAATTGCACTCACTATCAGTGCAATTGAAATTTAGTTTTTTTGCATTTTCACATGTTGTGTTCACATATAAAAGATTGTACATTTAATATCAATGCTACCTTAATTGTTAGATAGATTATATATTGATGTAGCAATTATTGGTGATCCTAAATAAACTAAAAAAAATACAAATCATAGCGAGCAGTACCAGAGTGCCACGCTTTGTTATCAGTCAAGTAATTGGTTATTTTAAAATTGCTCTTCGCGCACAATTTGCTTTTAATATTAGACTTTCTTATGAAAACTCTTGTGGATATCATCAGAAACTTTATTGTAAAAGCGTTGGTAGGTACGCATTGACTTTTGAAGGATTTATCTAACCCTGTGAAGTGGGCTAACATAAATAATAAACTATGGCTTTTGTTTTTATCCGAATGAAGACAGTGTTATTTTTTCACTCGTATCTATGTATACATATGGGATGCTTTGTTCTCTCGTAGCACACAAACGGCTTGATGTGACAGTACAAGTATCATAACCATAGGTTACGTCATAGAAAAGTAAACAACAGCAGTCGTAAGAGATAAAGTTTGTCAAAATGAAACAAACATTGTTCTGGGACTACAATATGGGAAGACAGGGCTCATCATGGGGATTATGGAAATATACATTAGAAGTGAGACGTACTACGCAGCAGAGCTTTTAAATTTTAGTTGGCTTATAGTGTGAATATTTTTTTCTATTAATGCAAAACATACATACGGACACTTTCTTACGACTAGTTCGCTTTCAGTGAAAACGTCAAGAATTTATCTGTGAATGGCAAGTCCAATCTTAACGACAAAAAGAGAGTAGGTATTAATAGCCAGATTGCGGTCCACATATTGAGTCAATCGTTTTGTGAATCTCAGGCCCGTATTAATAAACCATTCTCAAGATTGAGAACAGTCTTGTGATCCGTCTCAAGTAAATGTGTTGATTAATAAACCTAACTTGAGACCTGAAGAGCACGTGCATACCCAAACAGTACACACTTGAGAGGTGCGCCGAGTTTCAGGTATTAATAAACGAAACTCAAGACTATCATTCATTCGCCGCTGAGACGAATACTTGAGAAGCGATCTCAGCTGAGTAGACCTCAAGATTGGTTTATAAATTAGCACGGTACTTGAGATAGCGTCAACTTCTTAAGACGAATCTCGGGTGATCAGTCTCAAGACTTGTATTGAGATTGCTTTATTAATACGGGCAATATTATCGTGTAGCGTACTCAAGCAGGAAGTAATGAACCTAAACATTTTGAATATCACTATATCTTTGTGTCTTGGTATGTAGTGGATCCATGCCACTGGCCATCTTATCTCAAATAGCCGATACACAATGAACCGCCGATTCACAATGCTATCATCAACATTACTGTTTAGCTGCAGAGCTATGGTATTGTAAATGGTTGTTTGCTTGTTCTGGTGTTTTCTAATATAAGTTCAGTTTGTTTAATTTTGAATTATTGTTACAGAATATTAGAATATTATGTAACAATTGAAATTAGCTGATATTTTATTTGTTATAATCAAAGTAACCTAGCATTATTGCTGATAAATTGATTGTCTTATTATTAGATTTTTATATGATTGAATTCTTTAAATATTTAAATCTATTCTATGTAGAATATAGACATAAGAATTAATAGACAGTTCCTGGTAAAATGTGTAATACTTTATTATACACGGTGTTACAAAATACCCGTAAAGCTGAAAGGGTGTTAAAGGATCCCTTGTCAAGAGTCTATTGACAATATATGAAAACCCTAGTACAATATTATATAATACAATTATTTAATTATTTACCATAATATGAGTATTGATAATGTATATACTTGTTTATACTTCGTATTATATATATGTATATTGGATAGATTATGTGGTATATTTATTTATATATATTATTTTTTATCTTATTTTTTTTATATAAAATAATTCTCAATTGTTGTGTACTACACTATTTTCTGCCCAATCTAATAAACACTATGTATCTCTAAGGTTTGCTGGTAGAAAACTCTATCGGAGTTAAGCTATATTTATTTATATATATATTTTTTTATCTTATTTTTTTTATATAAAATAATTCTCAATTGTTGTGGTACTACACTATTTTCTGCCCAATCTAATAAACACTATGTATCTCTAAGGTTTGCTGGTAGAAAACTCTATCGGAGTTAAGCTCGCCTTTGTACATTTTATATACAATGCATATTTCTGTAATAATTTTGTGTACAATAAAGATATTAAAGATATTATGACTTACCGAAAAAATAATAATTTTTAATAAAAACATTGAAATAGTGTTGCGCCACCAATCAAGCCGAGTACTAAACATGTAAACGTTATATTATTTACATTGAGACACAGCGGCGCGGTGAAAATATGTTAATGCGCAATAGAAAAAATAGGACTAAGTACATACATGACGTCACTACCTCTATCCCAAACGGGGTGATTAGGAATAAACCAGAGATAAGCCAAAGCCCATCGCTGTTGAGACGTGCAATTCGGACTACATGTATAACAGTTTATAATTTAACTTAAACATTTTTCAGGTGAAGCCGACAGTTCAGATTGCTGGTGAGCCTTGGAATGTGGAAGCGTGAAATTCTGTTTTATTGAAAAATTGTCTTGAATATACACAAACATTGGCTTCTCTATTGCATTGTTTGTTTTTTCCTCAATCATTACCTGTTTACGCTACATTACATTCTTAACACTTTAACTGGCAGTGGATAAAGTTTTTATTGTTATGACTGTTATATCAATGCCATATCGTGTTATTATATAATATAATCCCATATCTATTCGTTAACGTGTTATTATATTTGTGTATCATAGCTGTTACTGATACGTAATTTTACCTTGTTTAACCATCTACTTAACGAGGGTTGAAAGAATAGATGACTGACAGATTTGAATAAGGTTGTGATAGCTATAAAAGAGTCTATCGCAAAGCTAGTGGGTTAATACAATTTAATTTAGACACTATCCCGCTAAGTAGAAAATCAGTCATAATTATTCTGAGTCTTAAGTAATGTGTCAATACATTTGCGCAGAACAATGATAACAGTTATCTAACCATTCAAATGATAAACGAAGCGATTGATAACTATGTCCACAAAGTCTATTAACTATGATTGTGGGGGGCGCAGACGCATGTTATTAATATCAAACATACATTATATCCCCGTGTCAGTCGTTTCCGAACGTCTGTAACGTTTGAACGTGTTTCCGTAAAAAACAATCGTATGTTATCAGCTGTTAATAATTCAAATACAAAATATGGGCCTTTTAAATGCAGACGAAGAATTAGATGCCGCTAGCACAACTTTGGTGTTCTATGTGAATGGAAAAAAGGTATGTATTTAAGTGTGTTAATTTATCATCACATATTTTATATTTTGGCAGTGGATAGTGTCCTTTATTTCCGGCATTAAAAAAACTCTTTCTTGTTGTGTACGTATTTAAGTATGTTGGTATCTAGACATGATGGTAATTTAGGTATGTACATGTTCGTATGTAACCTTTAAGTACCAAATTTTTTTAAATCCATGTACATTTCAGACAAGAAGCACCCTATTCCAGAGAAGAAATATTTTTAATTATGTATTAGTATTTAGTATTAGTAGTAGTGGCATCACGACACAAGGGCGGAAATTTTCTTTCTCAATCATCGCACCAGTGCAGTGTTAAGGAAGTTGTTCCCCTGACCTTCACACCCTTGCCATGCATCGTCAATGTGAAGGTCGGTCGAGTTGAACTGGTTTACCTGCTGGTTAAACATTATCTAGTAACTCGTGGATAATGCAGCTTGTTGTTTCCTTGTCGGTCATTTTGAATACATAGGTACTCTAGGTAGCTAATTCCTATTAGCGCCAAATAAAAATAGCATAAAAATAGTTAAAGAGGTACGCGAAAATTTCCTCAATCAAGTCCACTTTGAACGTTAAGTTAAAATTAAAAAGTGAACCAATACGATTGGGATATTATCTCGTTATGAAAAAGTTTAGTTTAGACGTTTTTAAATACGAAAGAAAAAAGAAATCGTTTATTGTCACAACATTGTTTACGCAATATTACTTATTTAATATTAGGTAACTACTTAACTACATTAGTAAATACACACAAGACAATACAATTTGTGATAAAAGGATCTGATTCACATAATGCTGCTCAACGCTGATTTTCAACCAGACCCCCTTTTTGAGTTTAGAATAAGAATAAGAATAAGAATAGATTATTATGAACGCCACAACACGATACAAAAACAAAGAAGTAGTAAATTATAGCTAAAATAGAAATACAATTATGAAGAAGATCCCGACAATGCTGTCACGGGTTTACTAGTTGATGTTATGCTCTTGTGACGGACGACCAATGGTGCATCTAACTAATATTATAAATGCGAAAGTTTGGATGTTTGTTTGTTGCTCAATCACGGCGAAACGGATGGACGGATTTGAATGAAATTTGGTATATAGGTAGAATACACCCTGAATTGAGACAGGATATATTTTATCCCGATAAAGTGAGTAGTTCCCGAGGGATAAACAAGTTTCCGCGATAAAGTTGTTCTACATAGGCGAAGCCGCGGGCGGAAAGCTAGTTGTCTATAAATACGAAGTAATGTGAGGTCCTCAATGAAACATAATGTCACGATTTTATCCCAAATGGGGTGATACTCGTAAGAGTCAGTGGTCTTCCAAACGTCAAAAGTGCTATCACATCATCCGCGGTCCACCTTTCATAATATGATACAGTCATGAACATGTAGCAGGGGGTGAGGTGAGCCCATAGCAGTTAAAATCTGCAAATCTATAGAAGTTTTTTGGTGAAGTGTCCTTAGTCTTTTACGACACCTAAGGGGAAGAGACGGGTTGATCTTTTATGTGTCGAAACCGCACAGGACTCTCAAACTTAAACAGGTTTAGGAAATTAGGGAATTTACTTTTTCACACTTTATCGCATTGTCTCGTACAGTGTGTCCCGTCGAACCTTGATCAAACGAAATATGGGGATATTTGACAAAAAATTATGGATAAAGTTCTGAAAAAAAAATCTAATTAAAATTAAAAATATATATATAATGACGGGCAGTTTTAGAATTCAATAAATTAATGAAGTCTTTACTTAAACTATTATTTGTTTTATTCATTCCATTTAAAATTAAATCATTATTTTAAGATTTTTAAGACACAGAAAGCGGGTTTTTCCAAAAGGTGAAGGCATAGTTAGGTATTTTAGAGAATTTGTAGAGAAATTCATCCAATATCCAAATATTAAAATTGAACAAAGTTCGACATACATTTATAGACGATCATTATAATGCTGTTATTTTGCTTATTCGGAACGAACTCAGCTAAACTCCATTAGTCCGGCTTTTTTATTTGGTAACTGGTCCAATTGTAATTTCCTCGAGATCTGACTGATGTATGGGGAGCATGGAACTCCGAGCCGTGATTAGATTCACAATTGTCGTATCAACCACAGGATATCCACCGCTGAACATATAGGTATCCAGAGCAACTGTAAGTGGCCTGGTTTCACCGACTTCTCGTATCTTTATTAGGTCATCCATCCATATTGTGCGTAGGCGCCTACGCTGAGTATGCCGGTGCATGATTTCCATTAGAGCATCAGTTCTACGCTATACATATGCCACTTGAACTTAACAATCCGCTGGCCTATATCGGTTCATCTACAAATGTCTTCTACGATCTTTTAGTAGAACGCTGAGTACCGCTGTCTCTATAGCTGGTTTGTGGGATTGGGCACTAATATTAAAGCGTAGTTGCATACATACTTATAGGGTCAGTTTGTTGATGATGTAACAGAGCGATGATGCATTCAGGGGTATTTGTGATAACACTCGGGAGATAGACAGACAACAGAGCCGCATGTTGAAGTCGGTTCTTATGCAATATTTTTGAAGATTAAATATGTGTATTTCTTTGCGTAAATGTATGTATAAAAATTGAATATTTTTATTCCACTAATGGGTATGATAATACATGCGAAAGTTTGTCCCAAAATTCTCGGATTTGGATAAAATGATATGCACTAACAGGCCCGAGTTAACGTTAAAGTAGGTATCTGCTTGTTATCCCCAAATTTTAAATAACCCCTATGGGATGACAAACTGTTTCGACTTCATTGCATCGAAGATACTACGATATCCTAAATTACTCTTATTTAAAAAAATACATAATAATCAATAGCTACTTTATATTAAAAAAAATGTTTGTTGGGTCGTGATGTTTGTCCTCGGTGAAATTATAAAAAATATAAAGAAATTATTCATCAGTTTTCTATAAAATTGTTGCAGGCGGTTTGAGTATCTTCCACGACGCAATGAAGTTCACAGTGATAATGCCAATGTTATATCTATTGGTGTCGATTCGGTTCCACACGAACAAAACTACAACCAGATTTAGACTGGTGCTGTCACGTTCTATTGTTCCAGAGAGAAAAAGACAAGCCTACTTTAAAATTGGTTTTAGTTTATTTTGCGTATAACCGAATCGACACCATTGTATGTTTTATTAATTTGATAGAAAATATTTTCATACTATCACTGATAGGTAGGTATCCATGGCAAAAAATTAGGAACTTTAAGATTATCGGAAGTACCTACCTACTGTTCAACGACCGGTGTAGTGTTTAGAACTCCTGACTGCTAATCCAAAAGGTCGCGGGTTCGAATTCCGTTAGCGGTAGGTATATGTTTTTATGATGAATACGGACACATGTAGGTACTCGAGTTATGGATGTTTTCATTTATAATCTGTATATTTACAAAAAATGTATTTGTGTAGTATTTCAACCATCTGGTAGTTAATACAAGCCTAGTTGCTCAGTGTGGAACTAGATGGTGCTGTGCGTACGTTCAAGGATATTTATTTATTTAGGTACCTACTGAAGTAGGAATGCGCTAGTAACTTCTAAATATTTCGTTGCAACTGGATTATATTGAATGTGAAACGTGTTTTAAAGGGGGCGAGGGACACACAAACTTTATTGAAGGACTATAGGTAGTTATTATAGGGTAATGTTTTTCGAGTGTAATCTGTAGCCTAAGCTTAACCGATTTCGATGTGCATGGTATCGTTAGATTCGTCGAGGCGGAGTGTGAGTTTTGTTTCGACTAAAGTTTACTACCGCGTTCACGTTTACGTGACCATTTGTATGGAGAAATGCGCAGCGCCTCTAGCGGATAGTTTGCAAAACGATTTTTTTCATTGGGACTTTTATCGTAGATAAACGCGAACGCGATGGTAAAGTTAAAACCCAGACAAAACTCACACTGCGCACACCGGAGTGTCATATTAGGATATATTTTATCTCACTCTCTGATTAAACGCGATAACTAGGAAACTGATCTATGAAGCTGATTTGGCGTGTAGGTAGTTGTAGGTAGAAGACGTCAGGTAAGAATGAGGAATAGAAAATCCGGGATTGCTGCGGATAAACATTCGCTAACGTAGGATTTTGGAAAATTGCGGCTGAAACTTATGAAAACTCTTACGGGAAATTGTCAAGGGAACGGGAAAACGGGATTATGCGTCTTCAATTTTGAGAGGCGCGCCGACGAAGTCGCAAGCGGAAAGCTATTAGGAAATAAATATGATTTCGCCGCCTGTTATCTTAATTGCGGTCTGTTTACCTGAATAAGTATTATCATCACACAATGATCACTCGAAGAGATTACTCATAGATATAGAAACTTTAATTTAGTGCCACAAACAAACAAAATATTACACAGAGAAATCTTAAAACAATGCGCGATATAATTGTGGCAGTGAAAGAGCTTGCTGGGTCGGTTAACGCTGCAAACGCTGAATGTGCTCACAAAGCTGTTAATTCTGCCAGTGTCGTCGTTCAAACAGAAATTCGAAAACAAAGTGCTTGGATCAAATAATTAGAAGGAAGGTTTTAGTAACTAATTATGAGTATTGGTTATTATAACATGAATTGAACGTTTCTAATAGTAACATTTTAGTAAAATACAACAAAACAATACAATTAAAAAAATACCGATTTCTGAGAACGATTACTTAATCGTTCTCAGAAATCGGTATTTTTACCTAAGTCTGGTCTCAAGTAAATATCCCTACCAAACTGTAAAACAAAGTTTGTCAAAGACCTTTCTTCACGTGAAAAAAATATTCAAGGTAAAGCAAACCTGATGATTAACATTATAATTACAAATTTTCCTGATACTTTTACAGATTTTTTTATATTAGCAATACTTTGATAAACTTGAGGAGAGCAACAACAAAAACAACATGCAAAGTATAATTTTGTTGCTAAAATAATGTTAAAGTTCGTAAAATGTAACACATTGCATCATTGACGTCGTCTCGGTGTTGGCTACAAATATTTTCATCCAATAAAGAGGTCGGTATCATCTCGTCGGCTGACCCTGATAAATGTGACCCGCTGCCCTGCTCGGCTGTAATCAACATGTGACGACTTCACTCTATACCTACCGCCTTATTTCACTAGAAACATTGAACTCAATTGCTTATTACGTCTGTCACAATTGAGCGTACAGAATCTAACAACTATTATAAATGCGAAAATTTGGATGTAATGATTTTATAAATAATATTTCGGACAATCCCAACTAAGATTACATACCTAACATGAAGGACATATTTCAGTTACTACACTGGCATATTTCGGTTGCAAGTCGGAATTTTTTTTACGCGTTCTAAAAATTTTGAAAATAGAAGCAATTAGCTCTCTTGCTCGCTTATAGTTTTATTTAATGTTCGATCAATCAAAAAGTTAAAGAATGTCTTTACGCATTAGAAACTCAAAAAACCTGAAGTGCGTGTCGCTGTAGTAGCAAAAAAATATTTACTTTTTTGTGAAAATGTTTCTCTCCATGATTATACACATTTTACAAAATCTGTAAAATATAATTTCGTGATACGGGTTTGACCATAATCTCACGTGATGGAAACAAGATGAAGCACGCGATCTATTAGGTACCTAGCTACGCGAAAAGTAAGGGTTAGTCTCCTAAGAACGATTTAATGTAACAATATGGTAGCTGCACTTCGAGCGAGAGTCCTCGATATTATGTATAATTACTCATGTTGTAGGGCTTTTTTTTTATCTATTTGAAGCTTACAAAATCTTTATGTTAATACCCCACCCCGGCTTATTCAAGCAAGCTTGGTTTACATCGATAAGGAGCATTATAATTGATGTTTTTGCTCAAAATTCTGGAAAGGCCAAAGAAAATAAGAAATCCATGAGGGCGGAATCGGACGATAGGAAATTATAAATGACCATCTAACGAGTTACTGACTACTTATTATATGAGTAGATGTCTGAATAGTAGAGTACGCAACGGATTTTGATACGGTTTACGCTACCATTTAGAGCAGTAATTTTTATTTTTTAATATTATTTATTTGGTTTATATAAATACTATAATAATATTTTACACCAATCAGCTAGTCCCAGACTAAGCAAAGCTTGTACTATGGATACTAGATATAAGATAACAGATAAACATACATAGGTAAATATTTATGTAAACATCCATGACTCGGTAATAAATATTCGTATACATCACATAAACTTTTACCCTCGCGGTATTAGAACTCGCAACCGTTGGTTTCGCTGACAGGGTCTCTATCCACTACACAAATCGGTCATAAACACTTATGTGTAATAATAGGCAACTGTGCGAAACCGGGCAGGGTTATAGTTATATGAACGAGTATATGTAGGTAGGTACTTAACGAAAAATAATTTTCCTAAAAAAAGCATTCGGATAAGACAGATCGAACTACATATATTTTTATATTTTAGGGATAAGCTTTGTTAATAGCTAAGTATCGCTGTTATTGTTTTATTTTGTGTATACAATAAAGTGTTATAAATAAATTTATATATGTTTAAAGGGTGAAATTTAATTCGTGTAATTGCTGTTCACTGGCGACTCCACTCCTCATTGCGACCAACTTTCCACAGGAAACAGCCAAATTTTCGAGTATCCATACAAAGTTAACCATTCTGGTAACCACCTTTAGAATGGACATACAATAATTTTCGGCTGAATTAGGCTATAGTTCCAAGTGGATAGTTGTTCTTAATGAGGAGTGGAGTCACCAGCCGAAAATTGTTGCATAGGTACTAAGGCCCGTATTAACAAACCAATCTCAATACAAGTCTTGAAGCTGTATCACCCGAGATGCGTCTTAAGCAGTTGACGCTATCTAAAGCTACTTGCTAATTTATAAACCAATCACTTCTCAAGAATTCGCCTCAGTGGCGAATGAATGATAGTCTTGAGTACTCGGCGCACGTCTCGAGTACCTACTGCTTGAGTATGCACGTGCGTTTCAAGTTTCAATTAAGGTTTATTAATCAACACGTTTACATGAGACCGGTCACAAAACTATTCTCATTCTTGAGAACGGAGAAAACAATATGGGCCTAAAGGTGGTTTCGGAATGGTTTACTTTGTATCGGTAATCGAAAAAATTTTGATCGAATCAACTATGGTTCTTTGGGGAACGTTGTTCGTAATCAAGAGTGGCGTCACCAGTTACTGGGAATTACACGAATTCAAATTCATCCTGTATTTATAATGCTCTCAATCTCAAACACTGTCGTTCAGGACAGAAACTAATGTTTAGGATTGAAGAACATGTGTCTGTGGGATTGGTACGTGATAAATAAATGCTTTATCTATTTATCTAGATAGTACTTATCAGAACATCGGCACTTCAGTACAGTTGCTGTATAACTAGGTATGTATGTCATAGCTTGGTATAAGTAGGTAAGTAACAATAATATTGCAAAATATTATCTAATAAAAGCTAGATTTTAACCTTCGAGGAAAACGAGGGTGATATGTTAAAGGGCGATGTGTTTGTGTGTGTGTTCAGTCTTTGTCTTGACGACCGATTGGTGTAGTGGATAGTGACCCTGTCGGCGAAACCAACGGTTGCGGATTCGAATAGGGGTAAATGTTTGTGTGATAAATATAAACATTTATTCCCGAGTCATGGATGTTTATATAAATGTTTATGTATGTTTGTCTGTTATCTAGTATCCATAGTACAAGCTTTGCTTAGTTTATTGTATTTGCAGGTCGTGGAACCGAACCCAGACCCAGGATGGACGTTACTCTGGTATCTCAGAAATAAACTTCGTTTGACGGGCACCAAGCTAGGATGCGCAGAAGGTGGCTGCGGAGCATGCACCGTCATGGTCTCCAAGTACAACCGCAAAGAAAAAATACTCAAGTATCCTTTTCTATATAGACTATATACAATTCGAAGGTATTTATTATATTTGAAAGGATGTTCTGTGATATTTCCACTAGTTGAGAATCGATTTCGATAATTCTTTTTTGTTTGAAAGAGTGTGGTCCCATATAAAGTTGACGACATGGTCATGCGTTCTGGAGATAAGGAAGGAAATTAGAGAACCCCATTGAATTCGGTTATTTGCCGATTCAACATTTTTTCAATTGACCACCTTTGGAGATGTTGGCAAATCATTTCATTTAAGTGTAGCTTAATAATATTAATTAATCTGGTAACAATTACGAAAAATTAATTAATTAGGTACACATAAGTCAAACAATTGTTTTTACGAGAGGCCTATGTACAGCAGTGCATGTCCTGTGGCTAATATAATGATGATCAATCATATATTGTTCCACAATATCCATTTTTTTTAAACCTTTATATTTGTCTGAATGTCTCTTGACCTCAATCATACTGATATTAAGTGTGGAAAATGATGCCGAAAATGTAAGTACTCAGTCAGACCCCTAAACTGTTGAAGGAACTGTCTCAATAGTCTCTGAATAATCTGTTCCTCAGCGCCAGATTTGAAAACCCTACTTGATCATCGAGTATATCAATACTAGTATGCATCGTGCCGGAGATCAAACCCATGACACTCAATTTCTGTAATTCAATTTTGTTAAGGAAGCGATCAACGAAATGAACTTTTATGATGGACTGGAAATGCATTTGAGGACAATATTATCCATATGGATGGATAATGGACAGATGGCTGTCAGACTAACATTATCCATGGCCTTACCATAGTAGCAAAAGATAGTTATCTCGTTCAATCTTTATACTAGTAGAAGAGACACAGGAATATATTTTGTGGCGTTGTACGAGCGAGACAACGGGTCCAAGGTTTAGGGGCTCGCTGGTGGTAAGTGACAATATACTTAGCCAAAGATGAAGCATGCGATCGCAGTAATGCCTATTGAAGTTACCAAGATTATTTGAGAAGTTTGTTGAAAGGATTACGAAGCGTGATAATTTAAGTCTTTAATTTTGAATATTTTCTGAACTTCTATTCAGTCACCTAGCGGTAAATGCTTGTCTAGCACCTGTGTGTGCAATGCACGGTTTGGCAGTAACCACAGTAGAAGGCATAGGTTCCACAAAAACTAAACTACATCCAGTTCAGGAACGAATAGCTAAAGCTCATGGTTCTCAGTGTGGATTCTGCACTCCGGGAATTGTTATGTCAATGTACACTTTGTTACGAAGTTGCAAAGATATCAAATATTCTGACATTGAAGTAGCTTTCCAAGGTAATCTGTGCAGATGTACTGGATATAGAGCCATTATTGAAGGTTACAAAACATTTATAGAAAATTGGGAGGTAGAACGTGTTGGAACCTCAAGTATGAACCAGAACGGAAGCTGTGCTATGGGTAAAAACTGTTGTAAAAATAAGACTGAGAAAGAACTGAATAAAACTGAAAACGAATATATTTTCGACAAATCCTCTTTTTTGCCATATGATCCAAGCCAGGAACCAATTTTTCCCCCTGAATTGAAGGTGTCATCTCTCTATGACAATCAAGAAATAATCTTTAGGGGAAAGAAATGTACGTGGTACCGTCCCAGAACATTGAGTTCTTTACTAAAATTGAAAGAACAATATCCTGACGCAAAAATAGTTGTTGGCAACACAGAAGTAGGAGTTGAAGTTAAATTCAAACACTGCGTATATCCTGTTATAATAATGCCCAACTGTATACCAGAAATGAATTCAATCATTGAAAATGAAACTGGGTTAACGGTGGGTGCTGCTGTAACGCTCATGGAAATTGAAAATACTTTTAAAAAATATATTCAAATGCTGCCCCACTTTAAAACAAGATCTCTAAAAACAATAAACGACATGTTAAACTGGTTTGCTGGAAAACAAATAAGAAACGTAGCAGCTTTAGGGGGAAATATAATGACTGGTAGTCCCATATCAGATCTGAACCCAATTTTAATGTCCTTGAAAGTCAAGTTGAATCTTGTGAGTGAACAGGGTGGACATAGGTCAGTGCTAATGGACGAAACTTTTTTTACGGGTTATAGGAGGAACGTTGTTAAACCAAACGAAATATTATTGTCCATTGAAATTCCTTATTCTGCTAGATATCAATATGTGAAAGCATATAAACAAGCAAAAAGACGCGAAGACGATATTGCAATTGTTACATCTGCAATTAATGTTCAATTTGAAGATAATACAAATGTCATTAAACATATTAACCTGGCTTTCGGTGGTATGGCTCCAGTAACAAAAATAGCTACAAAAACTAGTCGATCGTTGCAAGGAGAAAAATGGAACGAGGAAATGGTTGAAAAGGCATATTCCCTCATGTTAGAAGAGTTGCCATTAGACCCTTCAGCACCTGGAGGCAATATTCAATACAGAAGAGCTTTAACTATGAGTTTGTTTTTAAAAACGTATATATATGTTGCCAAGGAATTGTCCGAAGATTGCATCCACAAGGATTTTGTTGCACCACATGAAAGTAGCGGGGCAGAACAGTTCCATGGAAGCATGCCACAGAGTTCTCAATATTTTGAACTTGTTGGGGACAAACAACTTCCAAGTGATGCTGTTGGTAGACCTGTTCCACATAGATCTGCTTACAAACAAACAACTGGTGAAGCCATATATTGCGACGACATGCCTTTTGTTGAAGATGAACTCTATTTAGCTTTTGTCTTGAGTACAAGGGCTCACGCGAGATTACTATCAGTGGACCCACAAAAAGCGTTAGAAGAACCCGGGGTAGTAGCATTTTTCTCTGCAAAGGACCTGACTCAAGAACGGAATACAATAGGGCCAATTTTCCACGATGAAGAATTATTTATCAGCAAGAAAGTAACAAGTCAAGGACAAATTATTGGTGTGATAGTAGCCAACGATCAGATAACCGCTCAAACGGCTGCTAGAAAAGTAAAAATCGAATATGAAGACATTCAACCAATAATAGTCACAATAGAAGACGCCATCAAACACAACTCATTTTATTCACAATATCCCAAAACTATAAGAAAAGGCGATGTGAAAACAATTTTTGAAGATAAAAACAACATTATAATCGAGGGCCAATGTAGAATGGGTGGTCAAGAACATTTCTATTTAGAAACTCATGCCGCATTTGCTATACCGAAAAAAGAAGACGACGAGTTGGAGATATTCTGTTCGAGTCAACATCCATCTGAAATAGCGGTAGTAGAAAGTCTACTTTATTTTATTATAACATTGTCATGTAAATAAAATTAGGTATCTATAAAAACATTTTTCTTACAGAAATTAACGAGCCACATTCTACACGTGCCCATGAATCGCATAGTAGCTCGAGTGAAGCGTATGGGCGGTGGTTTCGGAGGTAAAGAGTCTCGAGGCATGCTGGTTTCGTTGCCTGTAGCCTACGCCGCACACAAACTCAATCGACCAGTGCGATGCATGCTTGACCGTGATGAGGATATGCAAATGACGGGAACAAGGCATCCATTCTTGATCAAATACAAAGTGGCAACGACTAAGGATGGAAAGCTTGTTGGAGCTATTGTCAATATTTATAATAATGGTGGCTATTCTATCGATTTATCAGGAGCTGTAAGTATACCCATTAGTACTAATGTTATAATCTGTGACACTAGGGATTTCTGGGTTACTAAACATCTACTTACGTATTGATAAGTACATTTATAAATAAAGGAGTAACTAATATTAATCACATTATTAGTATCGACCTACTTACCGTAGGATCAGTATGTCACTGTTGCCATACCGTCGAGACTTATACTGAAAAAAATTATCAAATCTACTACGCTCAGAGTTCCTTATACAAGCTGGTACCTAATAAGTCTAATTGTCTTGGTTAATTTTATAGTACTGAACCTATCGACTATTGTTTTATATCATGTACGTGAATACTGAAATACTTAAAATGTTATAGGTTGTTGAAAGAGCGATGTTCCATTTCGAAAACGCATATCATATACCGAATGTAGAAGTGACAGGCCACATTTGTAAAACAAATCTGCCTTCGAACACTGCGTTCCGAGGTTTCGGGGGGCCTCAAGGAATGTTTGGCGCCGAAAATATGATAGAAGATATTGCTTACCAACTAGGAAAGAGTGCTGATGTAATTAGAAGATTAAATTTATATCAAGATAATCTATCGACCCATTACGGTCAAATATTGAGTCACTGCACTTTACAGAGATGTTGGGACGAATGTGTCCAAAAAAGTAATTTAGCTCAAAGGAAATCAAACATTGAAAATTTTAATAAGTAAGTAATTCTTCAGGCATTTAAAAAAGTTGGCGTTAATCTATAATTTTGATTGATAACTAATAAATAAATTTCATTAATTTTCAGACAACATCGATGGAGAAAACGTGGCATCTCGATAATTCCAACAATGTTCGGTATAGCATTCACGGCCAAAGTACTGAATCAGGCTGGTGCTTTAGTTATAATCTACGTGGACGGTTCAGTGCTTCTCTCTCACGGTGGCACTGAAATGGGGCAGGGTCTTCATACTAAGATGATCCAAGTGGCTTCACGAGTTCTCGGAATAGACATATCCAAAATCCATATTAGCGAAACAGCAACCGACAAAGTCCCGAACACATCAGCTACGGCAGCCAGTGCTGGGTCAGATCTCAATGGAATGGCTGTACTCGAAGCGTGCCAGAAATTGATGAAACGTCTTCAACCTTATAAGGAAAAAAATCCAAATGGAACATGGGAAAATTGGGTATTGGCAGCATATCTCGACAGAGTGAGTCTATCCGCCACCGGTTTTCATGCCACGCCCGACATCGGATACGATTTCGAAAACAATACAGGGAAACCATTCAACTACTTCACTTATGGGGTTGCCTGCACGGAAGTGGAAATTGATTGTCTCAGTGGCGACCACCAAGTGATACGAACAGACATCGTCATGGATTTGGGTGAAAGTATAAACCCAGCTATAGACATTGGTCAGATCGAGGGTGCCTTTATACAAGGTTATGGCTTGTTTACTTTGGAAGAGCTAATTTACTCGCCAACCGGAACTCTCTACTCCCGTGGACCGGGTGCATACAAGATACCCGGTTTCGGTGACATTCCGCAGGAGTTCAACGTGTCATTACTTAAAGGTGCTCCAAATCCAAGAGCTGTATTCTCATCGAAGGTAATTGCACTTGAAATCAGGGGTTCTATTGCATTCATCGTTATTGTCATCGATTACGTTCTGACATGTGATTGGTAATTTGACGGTTTCTCATTGGTCAACGCAATCGATGAAGATACATAATTTAAGGGCAGATCGATAACTGAATTGATAAATAAAATATTGAATCACAATATTCATTTTCAGGCCGTAGGCGAACCGCCTTTATTTCTGGCATCAACAGTATTCTTTGCGATAAAGGATGCTATCGGTGCGGCGCGCGCCGATTCGGGCGCTTCCCGTCACTTCCGGTTAGATTCGCCAGCGACATCAGCGCGCATTCGCATGGCTTGCGAGGATCACATTACTAAAAAGGTTGGTTCGTAAACGCTTGTTTGTACTTCATAAAATTAAAAGTGTTTAAAACACAAGTTTTACTTATTGTGACGTATGTGTACTGATAATTTAATTCCTTTTTCAGCTCCAGCAACCAGATCCAAACAGTTTTGTGCCATGGAATCTGGTCCCTTAAACGATACGCAGTACTCGGATTGTAAAAAAAACGTTACATTAAGAATTGATGTAGCTGCTAAAAAATGCAGCTACATCTACATGGTTATTAAATAAAAATCAAATTTCAATATGAATTCATAAAATTATTTATTAAAAAATCATTTTTTCTATTATTTATTTATGATACATTAACTGACTAATAAAATTAAACAACAATTTCTCAATAAATTAGATACCTATTGCAACCTTCGAATTGCAATCATAATAGATAGTTACGTTAGCAACAATTGTAGATTGTAGTTGTTATTGCTCTTAAAATCTGTAGAGGTGATGTTTGGGACGAGAACAATAAAGAAAAAAATTATAAAATAATGTTGGTCTAATTCTCTCTCTCACATAATCTTATAAGAAGGCAAGAAGGAGATAGCAAGTGTTATAACAATAGTGGTTAGACATTAGTTAAATTAAAAAGGAAGATGCCTTAGGAACATTATTTGTTATTAAGTCACAGATTTATGTTACAAATTAGAATGAATGAATGAATGAAAAAGTCAGGTACACGGTCAAAACAAGAAGAGTTTTTCTTTGGTTCATCCCAAAGCAGTTTTACGTTAAATGCATTTCAAAGTTACTTGATTATCGACTATCTTACATGTGACGTAAATCTGTATATTTGCATATTATTCGACCTGTGACGTAGATGGATTAAATTTAAAATATTTATTTCAATTTCATCAAGACCTACGTATTAAAGGTAATGAAATAACGACTTAATATATATATATATATATATATCTGTTTTCTCTTGCAATATCTACAATCTAGAATTTGATATACTAATAATAAACGTCAGTCTATTAATTTCTAGAAATATTGCTGTACCTACATTTCATCCAAAATGTCTTTAAAACAATTTAATGTCTTACTTTGCTTGTTATTTAGTTAGATCGTGCTTTGCGATATATTGTTATCTATTAAATCCACACCAATGTCTGCGTGTAACTCTCGAGTCAACCATATTGATAGTAACCACCAAATCTTTATAGTTTGGCCGCAATTTAAAAACCCTAATAATGTACATTTTAAAGCGTGTAATAAACCTAAAAAAACTAGATTCATTTCATTTATCCGATTCTGATGAACAGCCTGAACCTGAACTAGGACCTGAAATCAAATAAAAAAATATTATGAGCTTCAATCCAGTAGCACCCTCATTGGATAAATTCAGATTTCTTTTTAAATACAGAATAAAACACAAAATCGCTCTGACTCAAGAAGCCTACAAGCTAATTAAAATTATTCCTAAATAATGGGAGTTATTTTCCAGAATTCATAAGTTAAAATTCTCGAAAATAACCGCCTTTAAAGCTATTATGTATTATTTACAATTAGCTTTAAGGCTTTTCGAAGGCAGATCAGAGCAATATTTTTGATTTAGGCTGTATTTAAAATTTAAAAAAAATCTTAACTACTACTACTACTACTACTGGACGGATTAAGCCCTCTTAAGTGGGCCTTTTTGGTGATATAAGGAGCTTCACATACGACCAACGATTTTCATATTCATTATAGATAATTTCCATATACCATAACATTGTAAGAAAAACATAATAATGCTTTACGCTGTCTATGTATGGAGCTTCTTAGAAAATTATATAAATAATGTGAATTTGTAGTACTTCTCTATTGAAGCTGAAAAAATAACAAAATCTTTTAATTACATAAGAAATAAAGATCAACTATTACATGAAATGGTCACAGCAAGTATCAAAATTACAGTCTTCAAATGTGACACAAGACCATTGTAATTGACCGTCACTGGGTTAATTATTTCCCTATCCTTTTATAATTAAATTAGTAGGGCTGGGTATGATTTTCTAAAGAAGCACTAAAGCGCCAATCGTTGCTACAGGTACCTAAGAGCGGGTCTGAGGGTTACATTCCTCTGGCTCTAATGATTTAACCGGCAAATCCTCCATTCAAGATACTTATCGATATTTTAGAAAATAAAGACAACTTTTGGGCGTTTAATGTGTTAAAACTAGCAAGTCATATGCCTCTGATGGGAGTCAAGAGAATGTTTAACACTTCTATCTGATTTTATATGCATAGTATCGACCATTGACATATTTGAATTAAAATATCTGGTACAAACTGGAGGTGGCATTTCTAATATCCAACAGAAGTAAAATATTCCGAATAGGCAGGAATTGCTACCTATATTCTTTATACAATACAAACGTAAGCCTAATGACAAAGTAAGTCAAATTATATGATCCAATATTCACAGAGCAAACCCCATAGGCCTAGGCGCTGTCCGTATACAACGCGATTACGCGATCTTGCTTGTATGAACGCGTGTTTAAACACATGAATGTGGTATAAATGACCTCATAATGTATGTATCAATACTAAGCTAAATGTATGTATATGAATGGAGAAACAAAGGATTTATTTATTTACCCATTATAATAATACTTAAGCGTCGATTACACTATCACGTTTTATTAGGACAGCGCCTTGGGTGAGTTTCCATTCGAGCGGAGTATCTACATTCTCCGCTCTGCTTTACAGATGCAAGATATACAATGTGTCCCGGAGAGAAGTGACCAGCGGGCGTAGTTTGAAAATTTATACAAAATTATCGATAAATCATTTAAATTTAGAGACCTAACTGCTTTTGTTTTTTAAAAATTGTTAATTCTTTTTTTTTAATAGACATCTCTGACCTTCTGCACTATTTTAGTCATAATTTCTTTGTTTTTACGTCTTTCCCAATTCTTTTTTTTTAATTCAGTGCTGTTATTATTATTCATCAAATTAAGTTATGAAAATTATCCCAAAACAAATAAATAATTTATTAAAAAAGAAATAAACTTAAAATTCGACCAACAAAACTGTATTTCTTTAAGTTTAAAAATAAAAAAACGAAAAATGTCCCTATAACATCATGTTTTTTTTTAATTATTATGATACTACATGATATTCTCTAAAATATCCTCGAACAATGTTTTTAGTTATTTCAAATAAATGTGAACGTACGAGACATTGAAATTGACCTTTTATGCTCCAGTAACTAGATAGAGATAAGTTTAAAAAAATGAAAGTAATGTTTTAAGCAGTTTATTTGCACATTTAAGTGTTTTGTTATTACAATGAATCATTTTGATTTTAACATGATAGTTTAATAATAAATAAAAGATACTTAATTTGTTAAAATGGTTGTTTATTAAGAAAAATCAGGTAATTAATTAATTATGTTTTCAAAATGACCGCCGTCAACGGTTATGCAGGCCAGGGCCCTAAATGACATCCTTAGTGTAGTTCGCCTTATTTCTGCATGATCCTGCGCTATTTCTGCGGCAGCAGCATCGATTCTCTGTTTCAGCTGGTCTCTTGAAATTATTGGCACAGCATAAACTTTTTGCTTCATGTAGCCCCAGAAATAATAATCAAGAGGCGTCAAGTCTGGTGACCTCGGGGGCCATGCTACTGGACCGCCTCTGCCAATCCATCTTGGATAATTTTCATTGGCCTGGCCTGCATAACCGCTGACGGCGGTCATTTTGAAAACATAATTAATTAATTACCTGATTTTTCTTAATAAACAACCATTTTAACAAATTAAGTATCTTTTATTTATTATTAAACTATCATGTTAAAATCAAAATGATTCATTGTAATAACAAAACACTTAAATGTGCAAATAAACTGCTTAAAACATTACTTTCATTTTTTTAAACTTATCTCTATCTAGTTACTGGAGCATAAAAGGTCAATTACAATGTCTCGTACGTTCACATTTATTTGAAATAACATAAAACATTGTTCGAGGATATTTTAGAGAATATCATGTAGTATCATAATAATTAAAAAAAAACATGATGTTATAGGGACATTTTTCGTTTTTTTATTTTTAAACTTAAAGAAATACAGTTTTGTTGGTCGAATTTTAAGTTTATTTCTTTTTTAATAAATTATTTATTTGTTTTGGGATAATTTTCATAACTTAATTTGATGAATAATAATAACAGCACTGAATTAAAAAAAAAAGAATTGGGAAAGACGTAAAAACAAAGAAATTATGACTAAAATAGTGCAGAAGGTCAGACATGTCCATTAAAAAAAAAGGATTAACAATTTTTAAAAAACAAAAGCAGTTAGGTCTCTAAATTTAAATGATTTATCGATAATTTTGTATAAATTTTCAAACTACGCCCGCTGGTCACTTCTCTCCGGGACACATTGTATAATTGGCTCATTTTTCTCCGCCCCGCAAGCGTTATGTTGTGTTTCCACGCAAGAGTGAAAACACAAGCTTGGGCTTCTTGCCTTTAATCACAGAAAAAAAGTGTTGCGAGCGAGTTGAGGTTAAATGTATCTGAAGGGTTATTTACACTGCTATTACTATTTTTTGATGACAATTTGTTTCTTGTATGTTTTGAAGATGTAAAGCATGATTTTCTGTATCGTAAGCGACCAACGGTTAGTATTTGGCTGACAGCGCGAGGTCAGTAACTCTGTGAAAGCTCGAACCAAAGAGCGATAACAATTTTGTTTCTGCAATCGAAGGTTTTGTCAGGGTGGAATGGACAAGTGTTAACAGGCAATTATTTCCTTAATTTCCTTATAATATAAACGTAATAAACTGATATTATATGTATGATATATATTAATAGGAAACTGTATTGCCTAATACATAAAATGACATCATTAACTAATTCAAAAAGAACTCTATGGGGGAATTCGGGGCACTCATCGGAAGCCTTCAATTTACTAATATATTGAAACTTTTGAAATTGATATTGAGTAAGCGAGTAAAGACCTTGAGGCCTTTGTTCAGCAGTGGACGTCTTTTGGCTGATATGAAAATGACGTTAGAATGTTTTATAGAATAATTCAAACCTAATATTTTGTTTAGTGTTTGCCTAGGGCGTGTGTGTGGACCTCTTTAATGGGTAGTAAAAAAAGATTATTTTATTTCTTAATAGTAAACAATGCTGTTAAGGGCCTTCGTGGCTCAGTATAAACAACACATGGTTTACAAAACGGAAGCCGCGAGTTCGATTACCAGCGGGTCACGTCGTTGATATACTTTGTTTGATATACACAATAAAGTCACGATATCTACCCCAAATGGGATGGTCAGATATATCAGAAACTAAAGCGTTCGGCTATATTAAAAGATTGCTTGAAACCACATCCACGGTTTCACCTTTTGAAATATACAGAAATGCACAAGTGACAGGGCGAGCCCTTCGCCGTTAAAGTGTGCAGTCTATAGATGCTTTTTGGTGGTAAGTCCTTTAGTTGGCATTCAGAGATGGGTTGGTTCTATTCTTTTTGCGTGTCGAAACCACATCGATATATGTTATCTGTTAACAATGATCGATTCCACCATGTGTCAGTTTTTTTTTAATGATTAACTGGATACGCGTTTGACCACCTGATGGAAAGTGACGATGTGGTCGAAGATGAACCACGCGATCTAAGTAAATCCCTATTCACTCTGCTCTTGAAGATCTCAAGGTTGTAGGATTTTAGAAGACTGACGCCGGAAGGTTCCATGCCTTGAGTGTTCGGATGATGAATGAAGAGTCGAAGTTCATAGTGTGAATGTTCGGTATATTAACTATATATGGTGGAATCCCTCCCCACGTCTAGTAGTCCAAATAGTAGTAGTGACGGAATGTAGTTACCTGAGCGCCTGGAGTATCGTGGGCGACGTCGCGGGTCTCGAGAGGGGCTGTCCGAGTTGTATTCGGTCTCCGTATCGGCGGGCCCGTTGCGTGACCGGGTCGCACGACCATTGTCGTACCTACTGACGAAACTACACTTGTATCACATACTACAATACTAGGTGCAGACTAAACATAACGTAATTATACTTATTTGAGATGGAAGTACTGAATTTACTAAGTAAGATTGACTGTGAAACTTCTGTGTTGCCAATTAAGGTACAAAACAACGCACTCATTATTTCTTTTCTACTATTTATTTTGCTAAGCTGTATTAACCATGTTATGGCTCTAACCAATGAGGAAATGTCTAAAAATCGGTTATAAAATACTACCTTAACAGAGTATGGGTTTGTTAATACCTCGTATTTTGTATGGAAACAAGTATTATTTTATTTTTAAAGAGAGCATGTAACTAAGCTGCGTCACCCCGGCGACTATTGCATATGTAAACTAATGTTTGGTATTATTTATATGGCAAGCCGTATAAATAATACTAGACCAAACATCCTATGACTTGTTATAGGACTTGTATCCATAAAGCATAGAGGTAAAGATTTAGGGCGGTATTTAAGAATGTTGCTCAAGCTTAGATCTGCGCTTGAGCATAGTTAGAAAGAGATGCCGACATACAAGTTACATAAAGCTGTCCCTTTTTAACTGTCCTCAAGCGGATATCTCTGCTTGAGTAACTTTCTGTAATACGGCCCTAAAAACCTGGTTAACCTAAAGGCAGTTTGTGCACCAGCAGAACTCAGAAAAATAAAAATAGCAAAATACACGTCCTTACTCTTAATACTTTTAATTAGTTATTCTGTGCTGCTCTTACTCTCCAATAGTAATTTTATAATAAAACATATTTTTTTATAATACAAAGAGTGAGTATACAATTGGGTAGATAATCGCAAACCTACAGGTGATTTAGGTTCACCCCATAATATACTTAACAAAATGGTTAAAGTTTGGGTCGGTGCAAACTGATGAAGTGAACTGGCAGCCACGCGACATCCTTGATAACAATTTAAACTCCACTATTATGCAGTCTACGAATGAAACTCAAAGCCTATCAACATGTAAGCACTTGGAGCTCCCTATACACTTTGAAGAGCGTTGGGGCATTAAAGTTCTAGAATGGAGACAACGCATCGCCCAACGAAGCGCAATTTGTGCTGATCTTCTATGTAATCTTTACTCGTACATTCAAAAATTTTGGCAGATTCAGTTTAAAACACTTCAGCGTATTTCAGTGTAATAGAGGTCAGTGTAGGTACCTGAAAGAATAAGTTACCTTTCTCGCGATCGTCGCCTCGACCGTGGCGAATAGCGTCGCGGTGAGTAGCGACTATCGGGCGAGTAGCGCACTGTTTCAGGCGAGTACCGACTCTCCGGTGAGTACCGGCTCTCTGGCGAGTATCGGCTATCGGGCGAGTAACGGCGGTCGCCATACCTGAATATTGAAAGATCCAATTGACTTATATCGGGAGATAGGAAGCGTTATTACATATCATACTAATTCGACATTCATTTCTGGTTGAAGTAAGAATATTTGAATTAGAAGAACCAAGTCTCCCATATTTTCACATTTATGGATTTGATGGGATAGCGGGGGGTGAGAAGGGTATCTAAATGGGGGGAGCATCAGCCTGTTCTAAGGCCCGAATTGCAGGATGTTGCTCAATTATAGATCCGCGCTTGAATATCGTTAGAAAGAGATGCACTATACAAGTTACATAAAGCTGTCCCGTTTTAACTGTCCTCAAGCGGAGATCTCTGCTTGAGTAACATTAACATTCTCTAATATGGGCCTTAGTCTCACCAGCTAATTTATAGCATCTAGCATCCGAAGCTTATTTATGAATTTTCGCAGTGCTTATAGCTTGGGACTTTCAATATCATTATCATGTCAGCCACAGGACATCCAGTGCTGAACATAGGCGTCTCCCATAGAATAAAGTATTTTTTTAACTATTTGTATTGTTTGGTTTAGTAAACTATCAATGTAGTATATTATTCTATGATAACAGCGTGACTGAAAAAAAAATATATAATTGAAAAGATAATGTCATAACATCAGTCAGGTTTGAGTCTCGTTCGAGATATCAATGAAGATAAACAAATAAGATGATGATGTCTGTCATTGTCTCTCTTATAGGCAATTATGAAAGTGATAAACCTATGGATATCTGTACTGTCGGCATTGAAATATTGTGTTGGCGAGGATCAGGAGCCAGGTATGATTGAGGTCATGAGCTAACCCGTTGTGCATAAAACAAAACTTTGCGTGACCCCTAGTCGTGTGCTCAGTTGAAGTAAAGTATCAAATCATATGCTGTTAAATTCTCTCCTACTGTGTACAGCAGTTAACGGCGTACAGGGGCGGGAGCGCCTTGGCTTGGCGTGGTGTTTCCGCGGGATTTATTTACAAAACTAAATTGATCTCATGATCTAATAGTAGATACAATAAATTTGCCACGTTTGGTTTCATATAATTTGACACACTTGCGTTATCTATTCTTTTTGTGCCGGGATATAAGCTACAGGGTTAGCTAATGCTTATATGTGACATATGTCCCTCGTCTGTTTGAGTCTATGGTTTATGTGGCTGTTGAGTGCCACTTACCTCGGTGGATGTGGCGAAGGCAGCCGACCGAGAGGCGGCGGCCGCGGTAGTGGCGGAAGCAGCGGCGGTGGCAGGAACGCTAGCGGCAGCGGTGGGGGGCCCTCTGCGCCATCTAGCGGGGACGATACTTCTACAACAGGAAATAACCAGCATGATCAACTAAACGATACACCTTAAACGTCTATATGAAAGTATTAATAAAAATCGACAAAAGTTCGCTAAAACAATGAGGGTACATTTACATAACGTCGCATTTCTAACCAACGACGATAAACGACGAGTGTATGTGTGGGTGTCCGACTTCAGTACGGTTTTATATTAAGAACGCATCCCACATGGTATTCCATACAAATTTTCAAGTCCAAATTTATCGAAATGAATAAACCGATTGTAATTAAACTTTATAAGCATAAAACGCGTATATAGGTAGATGTAAGAAGTTGGTAGATAATATTTTCGAAAAAGAATAGAACAAGTAAATTAAAGCGACATTAAGTTTTCCAAAGTAGCAGAAAAAAAAAATATTCTTTTAACTTTTTAGACCTATGTATCCGGCTTATACGTATAAAGTTTCATTAGAATCGGTATACCCATCTCGAAAAATTTGGACTTGTAAGTTAGTATAGAATGGCGAGTGGGATAAACTCTCTTAAAGACAAACAGGTTCTTAGCCATGTTTGAAAAAATAACAGTTTTTTTGGTATATGGTGAATTTTTTTAGCTTAAACTCGGGGATACGTCGTAGTCAGCTTTTATGGACACTGCCTCCGTGGCTCAATGTAAACAACATTGGGTTTGCGATTCAGAGGTCGCGGGTTCGATCCCCAGCGGGGTACATGTTTAAGTACCCGGTTTGGTTGGTGGTAGGGCATTTTAAATGTCCGCCTGGCTAGCTACCACCATCTTATCTAAATCTGCCGCCAAGCAGCAATGTTAATGGCATTGTTGTGTTCCGGTTGTCAGAGATAAGACAGCCAGCCATAAATGTGTTGGGGTTTCCGGGTCAGTACGCTTCCACCTTCAACCTCATCTTCACTTAACATCAGGTGTGATTGAGGTCAAGTACGAACCCGTCGTGCATAAAAAAAAAAGAAAAATTGGTGAAACCGTTTCGAAGATATTGAGCGTTTAACTGTGCGGCATCAGCGATAGAATTCCATATTAAAGTAGTCAGTCTTAGTCTAAGTAAGTATGAAATTAGTCATACAAGAAAAACAATTGATAGAAATAATATTTGACGACCGATTGGAGTAGTGGATAGTACCCTGTCAGCGAAACCAACGGTTGTGGGTTCGAATCCCGCGACGGGTAAATGTTTGTGTGATGAATACGAACATTTATTCTCGAGTCATGGATACGTTTATATAAATATTTATGTATGTTTATCCGTTATTTGGTATCCATAACATAAGCTTTGCTTCATTTGGGACTAGATGAAGCTTTGCGCCCGCGGTTTCACCTGCGTGGAATAACTTTATCGCGGAAATTTATTTATCCCGCGGGAACTACTTTATCGGGATAAAAAATATCCTCATTCAATCCAGGGTATGATCTATGTATATATCAAATTTCATTCAAATCCGTTCATTCGTTTCGCTGTGATTGAGCAACAAACAAACATCCAAACTTTCACATTTATGATATTAGTTTTTTTTTGTAGACTGGAACTTGCTGACAGTCCTTACTTTTTCAGCTTAACCGGGCGGTAGGGCGAGCGCGATAGCGCTGTGCCCAAATGATATTAGTTAGATTTGTAGAGTGGCGAGTACTCACGGCGGTGCGGCGAGGCGGCCCCGTCGGCGGCGGTGAGCGCGGCCAGCTTGCGGCGCAGCGCGGCGGCGTCGTCCCGGGCCGCGTCCGCGTCCCGCCGCGCCGCCCGCGCCTCCAGCCACGCCGCGTGCGCCCGCGCCTCCACCTCGCCCAGCGCCGTGCGCCGCACCGACTCCTGCTCCGCCAGCTCCAGTGCTAGCGCGTCGCATTTCTCCCTTCATGGAACGTTTTAGTTTGGTTGGTGGTAGGCACAGAAAGCGTCGGTTGCTCAGTGGAGGAAACACGGACTCCCGATTGGGTGGTCCGGTCCATGTACCAATGAGTTTTTAAATTTAATTATGTGCATTTACCGATGATCGTTGTGGATATAGCCTTTGTCCAGCAGTGGACGTCTTTCGGCTGATATGATGATGATGATGTGCATTTATCAGACTACTCTTAAACGGTGAAGGAAAACATCGTGAGGAAACCTGTATGCCTGAGAAATAAAGATTCGAAGTAATGTGAAGTCCCCAACCCGCACTCGGCCAGCGTGATGGACTATGGCCCATACTCCCTCAAAACGACATACCTCTATATCCCTGCAGTGGGATGTTTACCCATTGAAACAATCAAATTGGCACCAATGACATGTAAATATGAACTATGCTACACGTCCATTTCGTTAAGATTACAAAAAGAGCATGGAGTATTTTTGAAGTAATACCAAATATAATATTTTACTCGTTAAACTACAAAGAGCCATTTGTGTATTGTAATTTCTGTCCTATGTTTGTTTAATGTATGTTTGTATACTTATATATGCAATAAAGTGTTAAATAAATAAATAAGAGACCGCGAAAGACATTTGTTAGATAGCACTGAAATGCTATGTCGTATGGCATTATTAAAAACTTCTGTGTGTGATGCGATTGATTTAATAATTTTCTGGTTGCTCTGACGACGTCTGTGGTCATACATATATTATACATAAAATTGTTGAACTCAAAATTACAACAATAATTTTGTATGAGTTAGTACTTACTTGTGCCTCTGTATCTCCTGCTGTAATAATTCCATCTTCTCCACTGTACTGGCAGATTCTCCTTGCTTACTCAGCCATACAGACTCTTTAGTGTTCAGCTCCCTATAACCAAAATGTAAAATGATTTTAATAACTACAACTAACAATAATTCATAAAGAAATTACCTAATCAAGTTTTATGCTATAACAAAATAAAAATATGTTTCTGATATTCAATATGTGCTCTCACTTTACTAGTCGCTAAATATGTATTGCAGATGAGGATCAGAAAATTCGCCTACATAGAATTGGTTAGATTTAATGCTATCAACTTGTAAAGTCTAAAGAGACAAAGTTCTTATAGTAATCTAGTGTGCAATGTAGATAACTTTACAGCTCTAAAAATACACCAATCTCGGAAACTTAGTTGACAATTGCAGATACTCAGGGATCAAATGAGACCATTATGTTAATGTTTGTATTAAATATAATGTTTGTATTGTCACTTTCCATCAGGTGAGATTGTAGCCAAACGCGAAACCAGTTTTTAATAAAAAAAAAAAATATTTTATAGTAGGAGGAATGTTTGGAATTTATGGTGTTAAATAAGTACATAATAGAATACAAAAAATTAAAACTAACTTCAAAAGGTCACTCTCTCGTTCCTGGAAGTACTTTTCAAGGACCTCGAGCCTGGTCAGTGCTTCTGTTGCTTTTTGACTGCTTGTCCGTGACGACTCTTTTACATTGTCAAGTTCATCTGCAAGACGGACACGTTCTTTATGTTCTATCTGTAAAAATAAAACGTGTCAAGAGTGACAGTCAATCATCCATCATTGAATGATCAACTGTCTAGCGTTTGTGTTTATATGCAATATTTACTTAAGCAGTTAAGTAGAAATAACGTGGAATGGACAATTAGTAATCTCAATGTAAACAATTTTATTGTAATAGGAAATACTTTAGCCCGTACAAATCAAATTTATTTATTTTAATTATAAAGGACATAAACTTCTTAATCTAGGACAGTGTTACTAACTATGGTAATGTTACAATGTTATACATTTATTAGAAATTAAGTTTCTTACCTCATATTTGTTTTCAAATGTAGTTTTCTCAACTAGAGCTTTGGCCAACTTAGCTTTGATTTCGGTGTGATCGATCAAAGAGGCGATGTCAACGTTTGCTGATGACCCACTATTTAATTCTTTCAGAGCATCCTGAGGATGTTGGAATATAAATTAGAATTTAATTGCCATTCTTGCTAAAATATATCTAAAATCTCATGATAACAATAACAATTTGAAGTAGAGCCGCTGCATTTTGCCAGAAAAATTGACATGCAACTTCGCCACGAGCACAGTAAATAAACCTTACATTTTAAGACGCCTGGAAGCATCGAATTTATTTTTGTGTACCCACTTAATGCAGCTGTCATGGATTATCGATAGTAGTTTACAATAGTTGCTTTCTTTGTGCATGGCAATTTTTTTTTATAAAAAACTATAACATAGTAAAAGACTTACTTTTAATGCTACAATCTCATGTTTTTGTAATTCAATAGTATTGCTTGCTTCCTTAATTTTTTCATTGATCTCATCAAGTTGTCTCTTTTGTTTTTTAGTTTCTTCTAAGGCACTCTCAGCAGATACATATTTTAATTGGAAATTGTCTCTGTCTCGACTTACTGATATCAATTCTTCTTCAAACGCTTGAATTTTACCTAAAAAAAAAGTATGCGTAATTCTTCTATGCTTCAAAAAATATTTTCTAATTTGATGATATTAAACTTGCCAACTATGTGAATTTAGCCCAAAACTGAAAATTTACTGTTTCTTTTTTTTAATGAAACGAGTTAGACCCTTTGTAAATCAAAATATTACCATTCAATTCTGATATTTGCTCTTCAAAATTAGCTCTCTCAGCCAAGAGTTCGCTAAGAGTATTTTCTACTTCGCCTAGAGTGTTTTGCAATTCCCCAGCTGTGTTCTCTGAAACCCTAAGTAACTTCTCATTGTCATCTAGTGAATTACGTAGCCTTGCGTTTTGCGCTTTCATTTCATTGATTTCTTCCTTCAAAGATTGGACCATGTCGTCCATTCCGAATGAGCTGTCTTCAATACCTGCTAACTTGTTTTTAGTAGTCGAAAGTTCCTCTTTCAGGATCTCACACTCCTGTAATTAAAGATCAAATGTATAACTACATATATAATTGCCAATTTAGTCATTTTTATTAACATGCTGCTCAATAGTATCCTAAGAACGGGATTCTTCCCCATATGCTGGAAAGTCTCAGAAATAATAGTTCTACCTAAACCTACAGACAGACCTAACTTCATACAGACCCATTAGCCTGCTTCCGATTTTATCGAAAATGTTTGAAAAGCTATATTTGAAACGCCTTAAGCCAGTTTTGATCAACAATAACCTCATACCAGATCATCAATTCGGATCTAGATGTGAGCACTTCACAAAAACAAACTCCCTCACACTTAATGTACTCTGTAATGAGGTCTTATCTCGAGAAGAGACTATTCTACATAAAGCTCAATGGAAGTCATTCTGGTCTCCACAGTACAAAGACGGGTGTATCCCAGTGTCTTTTATTCTCTCTTCGCAGCGGACCTTCAATTAACTGGGGATGTGGTTACAGCTACATTCGCTGATGATACAGCGGTCTTGTGCAGCAGTAAGGACAGAATGGAAGCCTGATGTAAACTCCAAACCCATCTCGACAAACTGCAAAATTGGAGACTTAAGATTGGTAACTTGGAAGATTAAGGTCAGTGCTCCCAAGTCTCACCACATCACATTTTGTCTACTTAAGGAGAACTGCCCCACAGTAAAACTGGGTATGGAAGTTCTACCACATCAAGATTGTGTGAAATACCTGGGGGTCCATCTAGACAGAAAACTTACATGGCGTCAGCACATAAAGATCAAAAGAGATGCTGTCAACAAAAAGTTCCAGTCTCTGCTATGGTTGATGGGTAGACAATCCAAACTATCTGCAGAGAACAAGCTTTTAGTATATAAAGCTATCATAAATCCAGTCTGGGCATACGCGCTGGTATTGTGGGGTTCGGCGAGCAACTCTAACATAGAAATAATACAAAGATATCAAAACGGTGTGGCGAAGACGATAGCCAATGCTCCATTATTAACAAGGAATACTGAAGTCCATGAATACCTACAACTGGAGACTGTCAGAGAAGAATATGATAACCACTGCAGAAACTACAGAAAACGGTTGAACCACCACATAAATCCTCTTGCTGCTTCATTGTGCAAATCAAACTGTCCCACTCAACGCCTAAAGCGAAAGCCAATTTTAAAACCGGCATACTGAGCCGCCCACCAAGGAGGAGACAGTCACTGGACTGCACACCTCACAGACACAATAGTGTTCAAGAATTCTGTTCATAGTGAAAGACTGATTCCAATGTGCTCAATAATATATAAAAAAAAAATTGTCAGTCAGATGAAGCATCCAGGTTAGTCTATTTTTGTAAAAAATTGAATCCATTAATAAGATTGTCTATAATGAAACTTGCCTGCGGTTCGTGTCATAAATAGTACTCATGTTTGTATTATTTTATATTTATTTATTTAATCTAACTACCTATATCAAATATAAGCTTGTAGAGTAAAAAATCGTTATATTTATATCATTTACCAAAAATCTTATTCGTATAATAACAATTAGCATTGATTTCCAGAGAAAAATACTATGTATAACATACTTAGGAAAAAATATTTAAAAAATCCAGATATTTGGGTAGGGAATGAGCTATCAACATTATGAGGAAAGTGGTTTTGTTCAGATATTTAAAAAAACTGAGAGAGAAAAAAGTAATACTTAGTAGTGAATCTGTTACCTTTGTGGAAAAAAGTAAATCCCTCTGTAGTGCATTGATATTACCAATAAGTTTGCTGTCTTGTCGTTTATTGTCAATGTAGTAGTATCCCAATGTGAATAGTAGAACGGAAGAGGCTGCTGTCACGAGGAAGGTTAACAGACGATTGTTTTGATCCACTAAGCTACCATCACAGTATTCATCAGTGAAGCAGGTCTCCCCTATAATTCAAAACAAAAAAAACCATCACTCTATGGTCACACAAAAATATATCAGGAGTTTTCGGTATTGGGATTTGTTTGACATATCACTCAAATTTTATTATTTCCCAAAAGAAAACATTATAAAATTGGATTTATAAATATATTGCTATTTCTTAACTTTGGTATAGTCTTGAAAGAACATGTTGATATCACAAGCACTATAATAGTGGTATGCATCAAAGATAAGAAATTAGTTCACAACATGATCTTGCGAGAGATAAAACTGTATTTTGAAACATGTAATGTGAAGGGAACCAAAGATAAGTAACTCAGTATGTCTTCACAAAAATATTTATATCTTTCTAAAGGACATTGAATTCTTCTTTTTCTTAGTGAGTCGATGGCAAAAATATCAAGTTTTTGAGGACATTCAATTACTACCCTGTTATTTATATTAAATCATCATCTCAGTCTACAGTCAAAAGACTTTTTTTCATACGATAAAAAATGTAGCTTGAACGTTATTCCACTCTCGCTCTCGCTCACATGTTTATCCATTTTCTAGTATCCATAGTACAAGCTTGGTGTAAATGTTCGAAATATTTATTATATTTATAGTATATTTGTCTATTGTTGGCTTTAATTTATTCACTAAAAGATATCTACAGGTTGTCTATACTTGAAGACTTGTTTGGTGTAATGTTTAGAAACTGACTGCTACATCTATAGATTGCAGGTTCAAATCTCGCTAGGGCCATACGTTTGTATGATGAACACAGACATGTGTTCCCGAGTTATGGATGTTTTTCCTGTGTATTTATTTTCAAAAAAAAATATTGTTGTTTAGTTTGTCTACCATCTGGTATCCACAATACAAGTCTAGTTGCTTAGTGTGGAACTACATGGCGCTGTGTGTATGTGCAAATTATTTATTTATTTACATTATGTACTGGAGATAATTAATTTAATTACTGTTGTAGCATTTAAAAATTCTGTCATGATGGGTGCCTAGCTCCCGAGATTTGAGTATTGTATTGTATTGTATTTATTCGTCAACAATGTCATTGTGTTCGAAATTATATAACATAAAAACATGAAATCAAATTATAAAATATGGAATAACTTATGAATAACTAGGATTAATTTATAAAATTATGGAATAAATTATAAAACATAGTCTAATTGCATCAGTACAAAAACATAAAATCTAATTATAAGCACAACATTAATCATATTAAAAGTCACCTAACAATACATAAAATAACTAAAATAAAAACATTACATTTTAATAAAGTAAATAGTCAAATATTATTATAAATTGATTTGAGGTGATTTGATTGATTTGAGGAAGCAATACTTAATTTAAGTATTATTGCTTTACATTTAAGTTGTAACTTACCTGCTCCAGCAAACAAAGCTTTGGTTTCTTCACTGACTCCCATCACTTTGTAATAAGTGGAAGTGATATACTTTACAAATGAAAATTCATCTTCTGACTCTGAATAAGGAGTTTCAGTTGGAGGAACGTTATTGTCAGTATTAAAGATGCTGTCTGTCACAGGAGACTCTGTACTTGATGGCCACAAGTCTGCCACTGTAGATAACATATTTGAGAGAAAACTGTCACCATTTTCTTCTTCAGTTGGTGGTGTTTCAGAAGTTGTTATACTATAAGTATCATCTACGGATGCCTCGCTTGCTTCACTATCAGTACTGCTGTCATCAATTACCAAACTTGCAGTTGTATAATCTTCGTTTAAGGGTGTAGATTCTGTAGCAGAATAGTTAGGAAGGTCAGGGGATTCTGAAGCCTGTGTTGTAGATTCAGCACTTTCATAATTTGAAGTTGAAGATAAAACGTTACCTTCCATAGTTGGAATTTCATGACTTTCAGGTAGAACTGCGGGAATTGTATTTTGACGACTGTGCTCTTGAGGTTTAAGGTCTGCAGTGGTAAAGTTAGGAAGTTCAGGCGGTTCTTGAGACTGTGTTGTAGATTCAGGACTTTCATAATTTGAAGTTGAATCGTGAGTCTCAGGTGCAACTGCAGGAATTGTATTTTGATGACTGGGCTCTTGAAGCTTAAGGTCATTATTAGTTTCTACAGTTTTACCATCTTGATTGAAAATGTTACCAAAAATACCATTATCATATTGTTGAGGTTCAGTCATTTCATTCATCACAGCTTGGGGCATACTTTCAGGTAAATTATTGTTAATAGTTTGAGGTACTTGAGAGTCTTCTACATTACTTATAGTATTAATAGAGGCATTTTGTTCATTGCTATCAATATGAGGTTGAGTTAAAGATTGTTGCAAGTAGTTAACTTTTTCAGGCACTTCTACAGTTTTAGCTATTGGTACATGACCATTGTCACTAGACAAATGTTGTGGAGAGGGGAGAGATTCTGATATAGGAGGTGGAAGATCATGATGACTATCTTGAACAATAACATTCTCCATACTTTGACTAACATTCTCATTAATAACTTGTTCAGTTGTTGTTTCTGGTGTATCGGTTTTTGTAGATATAATATTGTTTTCGTTAATATTTGAGGCCGGGGCAGGTGTTGGCTCCGTTTCACTAAAGGGCACTTCGGGTTTCTCTTTTTCTGTGACAGTAGAATGCTCAGAAATATCGCTTATATCTTGAAGCACAGAAGCACTTTCAGTTAACACTGATGGTGTAGAAACATTAGGCACATTGGTAGATGATGATGGAACAGCATTTCCGGTCATTTCTTCTGGTTGGTTTGTATTTTGGACCAAAATGTTTTCATTTTCCACACCAGGTTGACTAGGAATGTCATGGTTAACATTTCGAGGTGGCTCTGTACCAGTGATTGATGGTGTTGAATCAGCATTGGACACTGTTGTGGGGGGCAATGTGGTATGTTCTTGATTGCTAACTGTTGGTTCCGTTGTGTAGATTGTAGTGCCTTCAATCACTTCATGGGCTTGTTGTACTTTATTTGGTTCAACTTCAGGTTTCTTTTTTCTAACCTCAACAGGTAAAATATGTTTAGGATTCTTCTCAAATATTTTGTATTCTCTTAAAAAATTAGAGTTAGCAAAACCCATCTTTCCACCTATATCAATGTACCACAGGTCTGGTTTGTCATCACCAGCTGATTTCATATAGACTAAAGCGTCAGCATTACCACGAAAAGATATATGGTTATCATCGACGCTGGTATAAGTTAGTAATGTTTTCGCCTTCGATATTGGTACTGAAAATAATTAGCACATGTGTATTAGATATAATTTATGAAAGTTACACACATGAAAACAGACCGTGTATGATACTCACAGTTACATTCTTGGTTAACACAGTAAACTTTATCTGGTAGCCTACAATGGTTCAAAGCTATAAACAATAAAAATATAATAAGTTTTAACACAAACATTTTTGCATTATAACGAATCTACAATTAAAAACTCTTAAAAAATTCTTGAGATAAGCCACATCATCTGTCAAAGAGGATCGTTCGGTGTTTCGTTTTACGGACGCACGTCATATAACCACAGACAATAAATATAGTACTCTTTTACAGCCACAGAGAAAAAGTTAAAACAGAGTAACATTTCATGACGGGTTTTCATTCAGGTCGTAAAATTAAAAAAAAGAAGCGAAAGTTTCCACGATAGCAAATAGATGGCGTGGTAATAAAGCGTCAAGTTTATTAAATCTGGGGCACAGAATTATAATAATTATAGTACTTAACTCTGTGGGAAATCAAAATCAAAAATATTTTATTCAATGTAGGATACAAAAATATCACTTATTGAAAGTCAACATGTTATTTTTTTTTAAACTACATCGCTTCACAAACTGTTATGGTTAGGGAGAAGAAGCGACAAGAAACTCCACAACAACACATTGGTTTCCATCTTTACAATAATATTACATTTTATATTACATATTACAAAACAAAAGCAATTATCGCCTAAATGATCATCTATCCTGTAATAACCCTTCTTACACAGAGTTTCTTTAAATTTCTGCTCTGTTAAACTCAATACGGCTTTTTGGCGGGATCTAGGGGACTGAAGTTGCATTTTTCTTTTAATTCTTATAATTTGTGCATTCTAACTTTTGAAGCTTAATAATTGCAGAATATTGCGCAGCAAACGTTAGGGTTGGTGTACAAGTGAAAGGAAGTGTAAAATAAAGTGCGTAACGGAGCTTTCGGGTTCCCAGAAGAAGCCGCCGAAATCTTTTGTAAAGCATTCTGCCACTTTACGAACGACTTGACCGTGACTAGACTCTGTATACGCCAAGTATACGACGAATTACTTGTTTTGACTGAGACTGACTTATAAACTGAAGAAATAAGAGAAATAAAATTTTTCACTCGAAACTGGCAGTAATATCCCTCGCCAGTGAGGTTGACTGGTTGCCATCCTCAAAAATAAGAAGAAGAAGAGTCATGAGGGTGACACGAAATGTGCCAAGTGCGCCGCCACGTTACTCCCAGCTGGGCAGTCTAAAACACAAGACAACACTACACAAATTAAGCCATCACATTACTTACTATAGTATTGCAACTATCTACCACAATCGCATTATTGTTAATTCTAATATGATATGATAGGATTTGGACGATAGGTGTGAATACCAGTGTTAACGAAAACTTAAGGTTAACGGGACGAGGAATGTCAGGTGTAAGGAAGGAGATATAATAATGTTTTAAACTTTGACAGCTGTCATCCGAAATGAAAATCTAATCCAGATCTTTCATTTTGATAAAGACACGACAACAGGGTCAATAGTTGGCGAGTTTTCAAGTTCAAATTCATTATATTATTTAATTTCAACTGTTTACTTTCATGACTAATGAAATGATGAAGAATTAGAGCCATCGCGCACTTATGATTTTTGGTCGACCGATAGTTTAGTAGCAGTCATTTTCGATAGTTAGAAGGGTTCCTCAAATGCACGCACTAACCATGTAACTCCATACTGAATCCCAAAACAATATTTCACCCTCCTTTTAGAAGCTCTCGGGTAAAAATCACAAGTGCGCGCTGGTTCACACAGATTTTTATTTTGTTTTAATTCTATCATACAGCCATGTCTTATTTCTCTTATTTTCTAAGTTTAGTGAAATCAATCTAAGTCCAAATAAGTCATTCGTCGTATAGGTACTTAGCGTATACAGAGTCTGGTCATCGTCAAGTAATTCTTCAGTAAAGCGGCAAAATGCTTTACGTAAGATTTTGGCGGCTTTAAAGCTTCGTTGCGCACTTTAGTTTACACTTCCCTCCGCTTGTACACCATCACTCCGCTTGTACACGTCTGTTTCCCGTAGGGGTAGGCAGAGACCACAGGCATGGAGGAGACATTTGACGAGTAACCCGTTCATTCTTAATCCACAATCATACTCTATCAATACTTGCAGACAACTGTCCACGAATAGGTTTCTTGTTGTTTGATAAATAATTTCCAAGGGAAAAATACATTTTATAACTTGTAAAGCCTACTTAGTTGTGATAGTTATATACTACTTATATACCTACTACTGCTGTGAATTTATACACGTATCGAAGAACTATTCAAGGTAAACTCTAAAATTTTAGAGGGACCTACCCATGGACATCCCACACGATGGAGTACAAAAATAAAAAAAGTCATCCCCACTTTACTTTCAGGTACTACAATTTAAAAAAATTCAAGATTTCATTTTACCACTTTGTCGGCATGAATATCACCAGTAACTTAAAATACACCTGAAATCCTGCTTAGTGGATAACTATCATAGATAGCTATACACACGCACACGCACACACACAGACACCCACAGATACACACACACACGTGTTAATACTTAATGTTTAGCATTTAATATTAAGCTAAAATCGTATCTTATGGAATAGAAGAACTTCCTGTTACAGGTATTACTATTCTTAAAAGGAAAGTCCCATCCATGTTGTCATGTGTTAAGAAATGAGAAATAAAAAAAAAAAATCAGCCGTAAGACATCCACTGCTGGAGAAAGGCTTCCCCCAAAGACAACGATCGGTCCTGCGCTGCCCACATCTAGCGGCTTCCCGCGATCTTTACCACATCGTCGGTCCACCTCATGGGGGGCCTGCCCGCACGCTTCGTCATCCGGTGCGTAGTCACCACCCGAGAACCTTTCCGCCCCAACGGCCGGCGATCCTATGAGGAATGTGCCTCGCCCACTGCCACTTAAGATTGGCAACTCTTCAGGCTATATCGGTCATCTTGGTTCTCCTGCAGATCTCCTCAATTCTGGTTCGATCCCGCAAGGAGACACCTAGCATAGCTCTCTCCGTTGCCCTTTGGGTAACCTTGAGCCTTCTTATGAGACCCAAATTGATAAATATAAATAATACCTGTCTAGTACTAAGAGCCTCTTACAGACAGACGGCCATGGCAAAACTATTAGGGTTCCTTGTAGACTACGGAACCCTAAAAATAAGTATAATTGTAACGGAAATGATAAATTACTTATTTATAGAGAGAGGTATGATTTCGATTTATTCTATGCAATAAGTTGAAACTGATCGTGTAAAGAAAGGCTGACCTATAGATGACAGCTATTTAATTATAATATAGTAATTATAGTATAGTTTCTTGAGATACGTCAGAATCACACTTCACCGCACTTATTATTTATTGGCTGTTCATCAAAATTGGTTCAGCAAAAATTTTTACCCATATGTTAATCCAGGTCTATCTTATGTTATGTCTACCGACCAAATTTCATCCAAATTCGTCTAGCTATTTAGGCGTGAAGAAGTAACAAACAAACACACAAACTTTCGCATATAAAATACTATTTTGAAGTTTGATTTGATTAACTTGCAATCTTAGGTCGCAATTTAATATATAAAAAAATAGTGGTAAAAAATAAACTTGAAAAGTTTTTGGAATTATAATCTCTTTTATTAAGTGACAATCTATTTTTTTAAATAATTTTTTAACTGTCAAAAAATAAACAGAAACAAAAAGTAATAAGAAAATGTCCATCGAAACACATATTTCTCTAATAGACTTATCTAAACAATTACCTTTTGACATTGGTGAGGATTGTTTTTCGTTATTTATCATAATAATAAATAATCTATTTACTTCACTTTTGGACAAAGGACCTCTTCCTATTTGCTGCCGATAGCGCAACTTACGAAGTATTTGGTGGGAGGATTTACCTTTAATCACCATGCTGCTGGGCAGAGGATTTGTCGATGGCATCGCAGATTGATAAGAGCTTCGAAACTTTCAACACTAGAAGCTGTGGGCCAATCCACCACGTGGGTCCTATGTCATACTGGAGTTCACTATTTTCAACGCGCTATGTTCGGCCAGAGATTTGAGGCCCGAAAATGTAGAGCGTGCATTCGAAAAATCATCAGTAGGTTTGTTTGGCCAGTAAGTCTGTACTTCTGCCATTATGCAAATCTGTCCTTTTGATATTCTGGGATTTTGCTTATCTGTCCTTCTGGGTTCAAATCCATGTGTCAAATCTACTATTCGTCAAGGCTCATATTTGCTGCAGAGGGAAAAATATAAGTGTCTCGGACTCTTATCTGGAATTCGTACTGTCACCGTAGCGTAAACCAACAACACTATTATCTTTAATGTTGTGTATGAATGATTAGTTTGGAAAATTGTACTTACATCAAAATGATTCTTCTTTTTTTCGAGTCGAGACAAGTTTCAAATTTGGATCAACACTTAGCCACATCAAAATGATTTATTTTTTGTATTGATTTTTCCGATTGTTATTTGCAGATGAAGAGCTGAAAAAAGAATTATGTTTTGGAGAGACATTGCTAATTAGCTGTGGACATTATGAGGGGGGGCGTGATGTGGACGCGGAATCTGAGGATTGGTCCTGTTACGAAAGTGAAGTCGAGGAAGAACCTGAGGAAACTAAAGAAGAAGAAGTATTCGAGGTGAAAACCTTCGTCCATGAGGAGGAAGAACCGAAAGAGGAGTCAGACGAAGACGATGATTTCCACTTTTACTTCTTCGCGGATTGCTCAAAACCACCACCGCCCAAAAATAGCAAAGCAAGTCTTATGACCGTAGATGGTTTACCCAAAGTAAACTTAATGGCTAAAAAACATTTCATATGCACCTGCGGCTTAGACAAAAAGGCCAATTGTGAATGCCATACAAAATTGCCTTGCAAATGCGGCGCCAAAACACAATATGAATGTACTTGTGCGAAATTAAAAGAGATTTGTATATGTAATGAGTTAAAACCAAACGTTACATGTACTTGTCATGGTAGTAAAGTATGTGTGTGTTTCCCTGGTTTACCTCGTCCAAAATGTACTTGCGACATGATCGATAAACCCTGTATATGTCATCCGAAAAAGTTCCCATTTCCTATTTGTGAATGTAAGCATAAATCAAAATTTAATTATAGTGATGTTGCTTTGGGCGAAGGTGAATTTGGGTCGAAAATCGAAACTGAAATTAGTACTATTGATGAGGGTGAGACAGAAGAAGAGATGAGTAAACTTGAAGAGGGTGAAATAGAACAGGAACCCTGCACATGTCAAGAACCGGAACCGTTGAAGCCGTGCCTTTGTCTAAAAGCCAAAAGTTGTACCTGCTTGCTTGATGCATGCATTTGTGGCGTGCAGAAATCATGTGTATGCGAACTGGCAGAGGGCGAGGAAGCTATCTGTAAAAGCGTAGAATCTAAATCCATTTGTAGTTGCCCCGTTCCTCTGGAATGTACGTGCGAAACTAAAGCTTCGGCTTGCAAATGCTTTCCATCGAATCGTAGTTGTACATGTGGACATCCAGAAAATTGTAAATGCTTTGTTAAGTGCGACTGCACAGATCCATGTATTTGTGACACACAACCTGAAGAGGAAAAAGAATGTATCTGTCTTGACAAAGCTAAACAATTAGTAAAGGGTGTAGTTTGTACATGTCCCCCGGAACAAGCCGAACCCAAAAAATTGAAACGAATGAGAGCTGGTAAACAAGGCTACAGATGGTGCCACGATGTAGATCCGAAACACACTTATTTCGATTATGGTTATAACAGACATGATAAGATCTCAGTAAAGGAGCAAGAGAAAGAAAAGTTTAAGATTTTAGGCCTTTATGATGAGAAGGAAGAAGATTTATGCCCAGTTCATGGACCAAAAAAGCTTCCAACTTTCAAAAAGAAAGTTAGAAAGCCATCTTTAGATTGCTGCAGTACTGTTGGGGGTATGTTTGATATGTAAATTATATAAGTTCCTATTTAAATTAATACAAACACTACAATTAGTTCCTTCATCATGATTACAGGCATAAGTATGAACGTGGAAACTTTAGGAGAAGACAAAGATAAGTTCCTCGTACAAGTGGTATCACATTCATCTAAGGAAGGAGCAAAGACAGGGACTAAGCTAGTCAGCATTTTGGATTGTAACCTCCACACTATGGAGGAGAATAGAACTGAGTAAGACACCTCATATTGCCTAAATGAACCAGTGAACATTTTTCATTATCTACAATTATTAATTACTTCCCAGATATATCAGTAAGAAGGACACCACAAAAGAAAGGCGAAGTTATATGGCAATTTGTGAAAATGGTTACTATAATAAAGTAACTCGTATTTGCGGAGAGCGCAGTGTCGTCAAACGATACTATCATACTTTTAAAGAGGCTCAGAATTTTTTGCTTGAAGGTGCCAACGTGATACTGTTGCGATTTTTCGGTTTACGTCGATATAAAGGCACCATTAAAACTGAAACTGTTTTAATGGATGGAACCATATGCGAAAGTATTTATGTGAGTAAATTGTATTTAAAGAGCTTAGATATATTTTAGTTAGATGCTCTCTAATATTTACCCTATGACAATGTAATATTTTTTTAATTCATAGATTTGTCCAGGCGTTAGTCAAGCAATCGTGAACAATATCCCTCTATTCGTTGTGAAGGTCGAACGACATATCATTGAACCTAATGGATTCATTCATCAGACCTTGACTGTTCTCACTCTTAGAGGTAAGCAGTAAATGTGTTTTTAATTATGTTGAAATTTGGGGTAGGTCTCTTCTAATAGATATTTATTTTTAAGGTTATGTTGTTAGCCATGAATGGGCTGATAATAACTATACATTGCACTTGAATCCACTATTACGTGTTGATCCACAAAAAGACGAGTTAGAGCCTCATGCACCCCTACGTGAGAAATGGAGACAGGATCTTCAGTTGTTATCAGATTACTTGGACTTTAAGGTAATCTACAACCATATTCACATTCTTCAGTATCGTTCACGAGATATCTGTAACCTTCCAGATAAGATCAATAGTTTGAACTCTAATATAGGGGTTACAGTTGCGTCGTCAACCTGAGCACTTAGGGCTGTATTAATAAAGCGATTTCAAGATTGAGATAGAGTCTCACTCTCTATACAATTTTTTTTATACTGTTGAAATACACAACAGTATCTCAAGTGTCAAGTTATGTTCATTTCAATCTTGATACCGTTTTAAACTAGCGTTTAAAAATGGACAGCTTTATGTAACTTGTATAGCGGCATCCCTTTCTAACCATGCTCAAGCGCAGATCTATGCTTGAGCAAGATACTGAAATACGGGCCTAAGTGACGATGACTTTATTAAATATTTACCTATCGCAAAGGAACACAACAATGCAGCAATATTGTTGCTTGACGGCAGAAATAGTTACGTATAGATATTTTTGTGATAGGTGGCTTAACTTATGAATATTTTGTGTTTTCATTTTCAATCTCTCAACTTTTGTTATTTAGCCAATAATAATATAGACGAGTCGCTTATGTAAGAAGGTATTTTAGATTTATCTATAGCTGGCATCATTTTACTTGCAATTTAGTGGATCTACCAGACATAATATTTCTAAATTGCAGAGTATAAGGTCATCGGAAGGTGCACGCTATGTGGCTGAAAACGGAGCTTTAACATCGAACGTGCGAGACTATCTACAAACTGTACTCCTTCTACGCCCTAACGATGTGTTGCACTTCACTAGACATTACTTCAGCTCTGCACTGTCCGCTTTGGATTTGCCTCATGATGAGTATTTCGATCCATGTCCGAAACACGTCAGATATTACTTTTTCGAAGAGTAATGGGTATCGCGTTAGCGTATCCTATATTATTTTATATACTTTACAAAACTATCTATGTCAGTAATGGTATTTCATTATATAGAATTAACACTTATATTTCCATGATAAAGTAAATACTCGATTATTTTTGTTATTACTAGTATGAATTTCTTTACCATTTGAATAATGTAACGCATCTGAATAAACACTCGGAAGCGTAATCTTAATATTGGTACCAGAGGTACCTATATTGTGCGGTGGCCTAAATACCTATCCGCTAACGCAATATTATGTTGAAATACTATCTAGAGGATAACAACTTAGTTCAATCTGGATAACACACATTGTTCTGGGAAAGTTATGGAACGGAAGGAGCAATACGGGTCAGTCAGTAGTGTTCATAAACACATAAATACCTCTAGGACTTAAATTTAGATGTATCAATTTTGATTGCAAATGGTTAAAAATTCTTAACAGTTTTTATTTTATTTAGATAAACAATAAAACAAACAAACATTCATCATTCTAAATGAAGTTGTTTCAATATTACCTTTACTCCCATTTATAAGTTTTCTTCCCGGCCGCCAGATTTTAACACCTTGTTCGAACAACCCAAGTAAAGGAAATGAAAGAATATAATCATATAATTTTTGAACGACATTTTAGTGGGTAAAACTGAAATCTTAACCCGTGTTCGTTAGGTTTTTCTTTCATAAAATAAAAGCAGAAAAGGCATCATAGCAAACGTGGCATTTAACAAAGTTGCTGTATTTGCAGGCACCATTTATCTAATCGAAGGTTGTTTTCTTTATCAAGTAACACGACCCCTCGCGGGCAGTCTATTTTTGTTGCTAAAAGAGACCGTGTTGTCATAGGATAAAGATAGATTAAGTTGTTTAATTCCTCTTGGCAACAGTAAGGAGTAATGGGATGTGCATATGTGCTCCTAAATAGTATATGTAGAGTCATGATCTTAAATAAGAGTGATAGATAAGTAAATTAGACTGGGGTGTAAACTACGGTTTTTTTTTTATGCACGAGGGGTTCGTACTTGACCTCAATCACACCGAAGATGAGGTCGAAGGTGGAAGCGTACTGACCCGGAAACCCCAACGCATTTGGGGGACTGGCTATCTTATCTCTGACAACCGGAACACAACAATGCTATTAACATTGCTGCTTGGCGGCAGATTTAGATAACATGGTGGTAGATAGCCATGCGGACACTTTAAAGTGCCCTACCACCAACTAAACCCAGTACTTAAACATATACCCCGCGACCTCCGAATCGTAAACCCAAAGTTGCTTACATTGAGCCACGGAGGCGGTTCTACAGCTATAGGTTATGGATAGAGGATTTCTGAAAGTCAAACATCACCAGAAACTGGTAACTTCCGTAGCTGCATCATTTTTGCTTACTGTACGTTTTATTTTGACCTGTGATTGCATATGTTAGAAAAAGTTAAAGTTTTTTGCCCTGGTCGTAGTGATGGCCATAACATAATCTTGATAATCATTTTTATTTTAATGTTATTTAAAGAGGTTAGTTATTTTAATTATGATTAATTTGATAATCCTGAAGCTCGCAATCAATGTGCTGGAGATTTGGTTTTTGTATATTATAATATAGTGTTGTTGTTGTGCTGCTGTGCATAAAAAAAGATACAAGAAAAGGCGGAAGGTAGAAAAGTATGGAAAAGCATAGCTCTTAAATAAAAGTACTTGCATATATGTTTCGATGAAATTAATACTTTTGTATCACATTGTTAACAAAATATTCATTCATTAACGTTGTACAATAATATTAATTGCAGCTGACACATTTTCTCATATCAGCAGATCAAATATCTTCCTAGAGTGCCGACATTCGATGCGCAATGCATTAATCATTTAGGATGATTGATCTCCAATACCATTGTCCATAACACCGTTGTTAGTTAATTAACACAAGGTACAGACAAAAGAGATCACAATACAATTGACGTGATGTATGTGTGAACTATCTCTGGACTTAAACTGCATCACATCATCGTAGCATATATGTTATAATCGTCTTATTGTAGGATAGTCATTCTCTCAAAGTAATGAGGAAAGGGGATCGTAAGTCCACTACGTGGTTTGAGTGCATTGGCGGATATTCTTCCTCGGGAATTTCTGGTCATTTAGCAGGTTAAAATTAAATGTGAGAGTTCTTGGTCTTTACCATGTTTATTGTAAGATTTTAGATATATTAAAAAAACAATATTTTGATTTGATTTGTGTGACTAAGGTTTCCACCATACGATAGGCGTTCCCCGCATTTGACAGGCATTTTAACGTTTTAGGCATTTTTAATTTCTTAGGTCTTATAGCTACTTCATACTTTTACAATAGGTATATATGTAGGTGCGTTTCTACAATTTAGTTTATACGTATGCAATATTTAAATTCAGATATTTATTCTTACCTTCTTGCTTTTTACCTGGCATCCCTCAATTTTTAAAATGGCAGCCCTTTAAGGCCCGTATTAATAAACCGTTCTCAAGATTGACATGACCACAAGTTGACGCTTGAGAATCTGTTGCATATTAAAACAGCATCAGAAAAAATGGTCTTGAGACTGAGACGCGATCTCAATCTCAAGAACCATTTATTAATACGGGCCTTAGTGACCGATTCTATCCATTGATGTAATAAAAAAATACTATGCTTTTTTGGCACTTGGTTGGCTCAGGGAAGAGAATATTCAAAAATCTTGAGTACAGTATTTCTACTTTTCAATATAGGTACTTATTTTCATGCATCATAGCAACGAGAGACGCGTTATACATATTGCATCAAGAACGTAATTTCCTGGAGAAATCCATTGCCTCAGTGAGTCAACGTCTCGTCAAAAACAACAGACACCGTCTGAATAAATAGTTTTTCGTTCAGCAAATAGTTGCCAGTGAGTGATCAGGTGTCTATTAAATTAATTAATACAAATTAAATAAAGTAATATTTACGAAGTGGTGCTTGCTGCTTTTGATTTTAATATATCTACCTTATGCAATGTTCGTGTGTAAAATTGTTCGTTTATAAATTTGCAAATAAAATTACAACCATTTCCTCTTTACCTAAGGACCTGATACTCGTTCAGTTCTGATGACAATACATGCTTATGATAGACATAAACTGATGCTGCAGCCAGACTTGTCTCCTCACAAGCGGAATCAGATATGAAATTTTGTATACACGGTTGCTTTTGATAGTTAAACATGATTTTTGCAATGACGTCATGCTGCAGCCAGGATTGTCTCCCCAGGAGGGATCTCGTCTACGGATATACATGGTTAGACTTGAATAATATGTGATAATAGGTTGGTGTAGTGGATGGTGACTACTGACCCTGTCAGGGAAATCAACGATTGCGGGTTCGAATCCCGCGAGAGGTATTTGCTTGAGTGATGAATACGAAAATTTATTCCCGAGTCAAGGATGTTGGTTTATATAAATATTTATGTATGTTTATCCGTTATCTAGTATCCACAATACAAGCTTTGCTTAGTTTGGGACTAGATGATTGGTGTAAGTGTCCCAAATATTTATTTATTATTATTTATTAAATCATGATGGAGTATTGAAAGCTTGAAGCTTGATCTAGTGGAACACGTGATATTTAAAGTATATATAATGTAGTAACTTATTTTAACCTTTTTCTTACATAGCTAATTGTATAGGTATGTATAAGGAAAATCTAATTTACGAAATATGATTTTAAATAAATCGTGTATACGCTTAGATTTATTAAGCTTAATACGACGAGTTGAATGATGAAATGAAACCTTCATAATCTTATTAGGATAAAGTTGTAAGCATTTTGTATATCCACCCGAGGGTACCACACATGTCACGCGAGATCCCTCCAAACAAAATGACACAACTACGCTGAAGGAAGCCCACGGACGGGAAAGGAATTTTAATTTTTTGTTCCTTTTGCACAAAGGAATTTATTATTAAGTCCCGCATCACAGGCATACGATATTAGGGGAAGGGCAACCCAAATTCTCTCTCACCTTCCCCCCAAAGAATTTTGATAAAAATATCGTACCGTTTCGTTTCCAATTACTTGACTGAACGTGATGTTATGCGTGGCGGGCACTTACCCTTTAAGTGCCTAATATCAAATTTCGATGTTCGTTTATTGGTATTCTTTGTAACTACGGGCATACGTTAGGTATTAGCTATAAATTGTAGAAAGATGATGGTAATTTAATTAATTATGCACAGCGTTTCACCTTTGATAAATCCTTTGATGAATGAATGGTGACAATTTTAAAATTTCAAGTCATATTTTTGAAGTTGCGTTTGGTAGAAAAGGTTAAACGAGTGATCCTCAGCCCTCGTTGTTGTAGAAAATGAAAGAGTGGACAGATGTCAGTGGTGTTGTAGTTCGTACCGCTGATTACAGAATTGAAGTTATATTGTTTATTAATACAATATTATTAGAATTGAGGTAATATTGTATATTAATACAATATTCAGGTCAATTCAGGTCTTACACCTTAATTGCGAAGAATAAAACGTGCAGTGAAAAGTAAGATGAAATGGTCAACTCTTCTCAAAAAAATATTCTAAACTAGCTTTCCGCCCGTGGCCTCGCCTGCACAATTTTATCGCGTTTAATTTGTTTATCCCACGGGAAGTACTCCCTTTATCGGGATAAAAAATATCCTATGTTTGTATTTACCGATACGAGGTAAAAGCGAATTCGTGTATTTGCCATTAACGGTGACGCCACTCTTGATGACGAACAACTATCCCCAAGGAACCGTAGTCGAATTCGATCAAAAAAATTTAGATTTTGTATGGGACAAAGTAAACTATTCTGAAACCACCTTTAGTATGGAAGACGAACAATTTTAATGATTTTAAGATATTTAAATGTACCTTCCTCATTTAAACAATAAAGCGTATTTGATTGATTGAATTTTCGGCTGGTGACTCCCCTCCTGATCACGAACAATTTTCTATTAGGAACTATAGCGAATTCAGTCGAAAATTTTTGTATTTCCATACTAAAAGTGGTTTCAGAATGGTTTATTTTATATGGGTAATCGAAAATTTTTTGATAGAATTCGACTATGGTTCCTTGGGGAAATTTGTTCGTAATCAGGAGTGGCGTCACCAGTTAATGGGAATTACACGAATTCAAATTCACCCTGTATATCCTTTACATAAGACTATCTAACTAGTCCGTAATAATGAGAGCTCTTGTTTTTAAGCTTTAAATATTCTGTTTGAAACTGAATTGTAGCTTGACGGGGGCTAGTTTATGTTATGTCTTAGATAGTATAATATCATTCCTCTTTTGTGTCTTAGTTTAGATATCATACAAAATCATACGCAGCTCAACGGAGCTTCATATAGACATATGGGCATATTCCTTTCATCCATATCCGTTTCTCCGTGATTGAGCAACAAACGAACATCCAAATTTTGCTATTTATAATATTAATTAGATTAGATATTGGAGGGTGAAACTCAAAAATAGGGAACTTAGTGTCCAGCAGCCAATATTTTCCAAATTTCCTCAATTAATTATTGTCCATTGATCGCTTCTAATTTGCGAGTGATAGAAACTCAAAAACCGTTCAAATTCAAGTTCATAAGATATTAAAATTATTGACATTACTACTCATTCACAAAGCTGACTCTCCGGAGAAAATCGAGCAAGAAACTCATGGGTTTCTCTTTTGGGTTGCAATGTGTAATATTATATTGAGCAGTCTATGTCCATGCTTGCTTATCAACGAGATAGTCAGAAATAGTATTATAGCGTTTTGTAATAATGTCTGTTTTATGATGGTTTTGAATTAATATAGAGGGAAATTTTCAATGTCAACTGGAAGTTTAATATAAAAGCGCATACATTGCCCCTTACATGAGTTAGTGACTGTGTGTAAACGGCTGACAAGAACAGCAAGTTTATTTAACATTATATCACTAATGTTTGTTTATTTGTAAACGCTTTATTGTACAAAAGGGCAATACATTAATTTTGCATTGATACCGAAATTCAGTACAACGGCGGACTTATTATTATGTTCTTAAACGATTCTAAATTATTTCTTAAATATCTACGTTAAGTTTTCGTGAACATATTGCCCTTAATGGCTATATGCAATCTATTGCAAATTAATCATTTCATTTGTAAAACCTGTAATAAATAGCTGAAGAAGTACGGGTAATAGATGAAAATTAAATACATTATAATAATATAATAATACTTAATAAATATTTCGGACACATAAACCAATCATCTAGTCCCAAACTAAGCAAAGCTTGTGCTATGGACACTAGATAACTGATAAACATACATAAATATTTATATAAACAACCATGAGTCGTAGTCCAGTAAGGATACTCTTTTATCTTCCTATAATTTGAATGGTCATAATTTTTTGCACATGGATAGAGTACTTGTCAGTGATAGATTAAAAAAAAAATCTAACAAATTACCACTGTGAATTTTAATTGCGTCGGACAATGTATTTAGAATTTTCAAAAAAATCAATCAATAACTTCTTTACATTTATGAAATTTTCACCGACGGCAAATATCACTACTCAATAAACTAGTTTTAGAAAATAAATTGTAGCAATTGATTAATTTTTTAGAAAATTGTTTTAGGACATCTTAGCATCATCTACAACGCAATAAAGTTCAAAGTGGTAGGTTTTATAACTAAATACCTATGCTATACCTAAAGCAAGCCACAGAATTTTAGAAAACATTTTTGTTTGATTACTGATGGGTACTCTATCCTTCTACAAAAAATCAGGACCTTTAAAACTATATAGGAAGGTACACCACAAAAATTACGTATTTTTACTGGACTCTTGGGAATAAATGATAGGTACACGGAGCCGCACGATTACCGTAACACTTCCAGTTTAAGCGTGTCTCGCGGCGTTCCAATTTCCTATAGCGTCGCGCGATCAGCTTACACTGGTAGTGATACAGTCTTCGTGTTGCCGACTGTACTATAGGAACCACTAAACTGTAAAGTAGTGCTAAATTAAAAAAAATATACCAGTATTGATCGTGCATTACGTACAGAGTTAAGTTTAAAAGTTAGAGTAACTGAATTATTTAAAATTTTGTTACAATATCTTATTAAGCTTCGGCACAGCCTAAGTCGGATAAGCGTCAGAAGTTTAAATTAACTTGTTAGGACGAGCCTTGGGCCTCGCAGGCCAATACAGTTTACAAACAACACTAGACGCACGTAGCCCTTGCATACAAATTGGCTACAGATACGTTTTCGGCTCCCTATAGACCCCCTTCACACTTGCAATTATCGTCCACCACATCTCGGACACTCTGTTAAGGAGACATTTTATTTATATTGAACCTTCTCGAAAAAAAATTCTTATTACACGACTGAGAAGAATTTAAAATTAAAAAGAATAGTTGGGGCTAGTTTTTTATTTGTGATTTTTTTTAATGTTTAAAAATAATTAGAATAATTTATTGGACATGTATTTATTGGGATTTTTATTTACACAAATAAACATACACAGTACAAAATTGCGATGAGAGCTACTGTACTTGCAAACTGATAGTAACTGATAATGAATATAAAAAAATAAGCTCATATTTTGAAAATGGAACTCTTTGCCAATATTACTGTGTATGTATTTCATTCATTTTGTCATTTGTTTTACGATTTGGCGGCAAATTGAAAATTGTCTGTGTCACGTCAGCGTGAATTTAACGCGACATAATTTTCGTACAATGTTTTTTTATGACTTTCGATGTGATTTAAGTCAATAAAAAAGTTATGATAAACTTCGATTGGCATTTCACGATGAAGCCCCTTCTCGTGCCACAGTTTACAACTGGTTTAATGAGTTTAAACGTGGTCGCACTAATCTCACCGATGATCTGCGTGAGGGACGGCGTTCTACGGCAACGACCGAAGATAACATCAGTGTTGTAGACGGCATATTATACAGGCTGATAAAAGAGTGACCTATCTGCAGATTTGGACAAGCTTAGGCAACGGTATGAGTCAAGTGCACAAAATCCTCCATGAGAATTTAGTGGTCAGGAAGCTTTGTTCCCGGTGGATACCTCATAATTTGACAGAGGCCCGAAAACTCCGTCGTGGTGATTGGTGCCGTGATGGTTCAAAGATTTCACGGAGGTGACTCAAATGCTGTGTTCGACATAATTACGGGTGACGAAAGCTGGATTGACTGTAATGATCCTGAAACTAAAACACAGTCTACTGAGTGGGTGTTTCCTTCCGAGGAGTTGCCAACTAAAGTGAAGAGAGGTCGAAGCGTGAGAAAAAAGATGGTGGCCTCGTTCTTCGGAAGGATAGGTCCTTACGCAACAATTGTTGAGGATCGAAAAACAGTTACTGCAGAGTGGTATACTAACAATTGTTTGCCACTTGTCTAGGAAAAAGTTCGGGAGAACCTAGCACTAGGATCCTCCTTCACCACGATAACGCCTCGTCACACACCGCCAAGCAAATGATCGACTATTTGGCGACGTCAGACGTGAAATTATTGGATCACTCGCCTTATAACCCCGACGTCACACCTTGCGATTTTTATTTATTCCCGAAAATAAAAGAAAAACTTCGAGAAAAACGTTTTATGGACGCCGAGGCAGCAGTGGCTGCCTTTCAAAAGGCCGTCGAAGAGACCCCTAAGGACGAGTGGCCAAAGTGCTTTTCCTAGTGGTTCCATCGGATCCAGCGATGTATTGATGTGAATGAACGCTATTTTGGAAAGATATAATAAAACTAATAACTTTCTAGTTTGTTTAGTTTTTCATTTTCTAAGAACTTTCAGTGTCGCCCTCGTAGCATTACTTACATAAAACTAATAGTAATACAACAGAACTAATAATGTAACACCACCAAAAAGAAACAAAGAAAGAAAAATTACAAATTTTTACTATTGTATGTACTTAGCTAACAAATTGTTCTTTGGCTGTTATGTACATATATATGTATGTGTGTGTGAGTGTACATTACAATATGTGAGTGGAATGCGACAATGGGAATAAGTTACATCTGCCGGAAATGACACGGTATATAATAACAGGTAAAACGGGGCGCGTTTTCCTACAAAAGGTTAGGTGGCGTACCTTTCCTTAATTACGGTAAGCTGGCCCACCGCTCCGACCAGCTCGGAGCCTATTTTACTATCCCATGAGCCGACTGATTTACAATCTAGATTAAAACAACTTTCATTAAAACGGCTAGTAGAATGTTTACTATAAAACAGGAGTAGATTTGCTGTAACTCTGCTGTTACGTGGGCGCATTAACTCTGCTAATAAAATAAAATATAGAAATTCTTTTAAACTAAAATTGTAAAATTAGGCAAATGATTAATTTTTAATTTAATTGGGGATACGTATCGTAGGTGAATTGGTATATATGCTGGTACTTTTATTTCATTTATTTGGTTAAGCGAACAACTCTGTACTGGAAAGGATTTAGTTCAATGACGCCCTCACTGGATAAATTAACATTTCTTTTTATTAGTTTTAGGGTTTTCGAGTGCAGGTCAGAGCGATTTATTAATTCTGTATTTAATAAGAAATCTTACTTTATCCAATGAGGGGCTCCTGGACTGGACGGAATAAGCATTCTTAAGTCATTTTTTACAACACTCGCGGGAACTCTCTTCTTGGACCTACTCTGCCGGGAACCATAAAATAATAAGGTCAGCTCACAAAATTCTGTGGTTATACGAACCCGCCTGCCCAACGTGGCGATTAGGGTAAATTCTCCCATAGAAACCGATATAAATCGTGCCATGAGAGAGGTTTCACGTCCAGTAAAGCTGTTGTGATGATGATAAGATGCCTATTCACCGAACTAGTGCGACCAACATAGCTCTAGAATCAGGGCTTATAATCGAAATATAGTCGAAAATTTATAATAGCCGTTTTGAGAGCAATTAACATCGATGAGCAATTTGATTAACTTCAATAAGGCTTTCTTTTTTATTAACCTTTCGGTTTCTAGCAGCACAAGTCCAAGGTTTTGTTCGTGTTTTTCTAAAAATGGTCATATGGATGTATGTATGATGGATGTTTTTGCCGTTATTCGCGATCTTTTGCGTTGGGTTTTTGATGTAACAACATAACATGAGGGCGCGGCGGACATGAAGCAACTACGCCTAGAGCGGTCTTCGTCAGTCCTCATTATAATCGGTTGCATAATCCGGATATTTGTACATATCTGCATTTCTGTCGTTATCGCCACGCACTTTGCTTCGTTGCTTCGACCGAGGACTACCAGAGCGTGGTGTATGGCAGTGTGTGATAGGACTTAGTGTTATTTTTCATTGTGCGGGCACATATTATGATATTAGATTACATATATCATCATTTCATAACTAATCGAAACATGACAAGGCTGCACGTAGTTGCATCCTCATAGGCTCGAGGAGTAACGGAAGACGTTACATCGGCGTCTTGTGTTTTTTTTTTATATTGCTGTAATTTTTAAGCTTACTATTTAGCCTATGCATATTTGTGATAAATAATTTTTCTTTCTTTCAATCTTTCCAAAATGTTTTTATTTTTCCAAAACTTTGTTTTCTATTGGATAAAACTAGTGTAACACTTTTTAACCTTATGATCACTCATAATCTGTTGTATCCTTCTGCGTGCAATGATTTAAAAACAATGACATTTAATTATGATAATCACCTGAAGCAAATCCAAGCTCTCAAAGTTCTGGAATCGTCTAGTATGGCAGCCGGTTGTTATATCCTTCATAATCAGCTTACAGCGTTGTTTGTAGGGTGCGGTAGTACGGAGAGCGTTCCAGGTGACGTTAAGCGCCTTTAGGTTCTCTACCACTGCATTTTGCTCACACGAACGAGTAGGTAACATTTTATAAGCTCCTGATCAGGGCCGTATCCGGTAAGATGTAGACCTACTTTACAGTACCTACGATTTCCATTTTCGTTTTAAAAATTCAATCATTACCCGTTGCACAAGGAAGTAGTGTGTATGTATGTATGTCCTTTCCTTTGGCGCATCTTATCTGTCGTTCGATTCGATTTGATACCAGCACTAGGAGCATGATATATTTTTATTTTTATTAGAGATAATATTTGTCCTGTTTTTTCGTTTGGACGAAATACACAACTATCCCACTTTCACGTCGCGCCGCGTGCGACAAACGCTGTCGTGCTACGGGGGCTGGAATATCATATAGGATATTCCAGGCGTCTGCATATTACAAAATATGCTGTTTTTGGTTTTTAAATATTTAAGTAGTTATTTAATGTTAATTCTCCAAGAGTATATGGAAAATAATTTGTATATAGATTATACTTGGATTCGGCCGCTTCCAACCGGGACCTCTGGAAATCTATGGCGGTGGCCTAAGTTCAGCAGTGGACGTCCTTTGGCTAAATGATGATGATGATATTTACATTATATATTTATTTTTACACAACTAGTTATTTGCTCCTGTTTCTACTACTAGGTATGGACATAGGACATTCTCTGTATGCGCAATTGGATTCATAAGTGCATATTCAGTCTAGGCTTTAGGTTTCAGCGAACACCTTTTTATTGAAGGAAAGTATCAATTACTAATCCTATGTAGTACGATTCACTGCATAAGAATTCTAAATATTTTTCGGTTGAAATTCAAAGGATTTTTTTTTAATATTAATCGTAAAATAATAGACTAGACATGTACTTTTATACGCTGTTGTACAAGGGTAACTTCTAATAATGAATGAACACATAATGGACGGCGGCTGTTCGTGTTAATTTTCTTGTTATTATTAATATTGTTGTTGCTTTAGTGTGGTGTCATATAAATATGTGTCTATGTTCCTATATAATCTGTAGGGTTCATACCCATCCTCTTCAGCCAACCACCATTTGCAAACAGTGGCGACCGTTGACGTGAGTACTTTGACGATATCGGTCGTTTACGGACGACAAATTGCATATAGGTCTTTATGTGGTAAAGGAAGCAGAGCTCATGAAACCCGCAAGATTTGTTAGCTTATTAAGAACTATAATGTTGTTGTATTTCAGCTGCTTTATATGTATAGGATAGCAAGCAACTCCCTAATCGAGTTTCTAAGTAAACGCGTCTACAGTTTCGGTCAGACGGAATCAAAATTAAGGCAACGTGAACCTTAGTAACTACAAATTTCTTGGAAGAAATAACAAATATAGAATACAAAAAATACGAGAGATTCGTGGTACCTATATGTTTCAGTCTTTAGAGTATGCAGTGATTTTTAACCTACGACGAAAAATCACAGGTGTCATGTGTTTGACGGCGTTGTGTGTGTCCATAGTCTGACTGGATGTATCTCAGTAATGCATGAACCAATTTGATTGCGGTTTATTTAAATGAAAGACTAGACGAGGGGTTCTCTCTGAGATATTTAGCTTTAAAAAAAGGGGTCATTTTACCGTAAGGAAAAAATAGGGCATAGTAGGTAAGTGAAATAGAAGGTATTGGCATAGGTAGTTTAATTTCGTTTTTCTTCATCTTACATATACTCATCCAGTATACTTACGATTACACCCTGATTTTCGAAGATATTTAGCTTTTAACACTATTTATTGGTTTAGGTCTACCTGCATCGGTAGCATGACTACATGCGATGTAGTTTATCATACGTTATATCGCTCGCGTCTGTCAAAATGCTGCTATATGACTGTTATGTCGCTCATTTTGACAGATAACCGCGATAAGAATTTGTGATAAACTATATTGCAAGTTGTCATGCTACCACTGTAGGACGATATAATCATTTGTTAAATTAATGTTGTCTAATTAATAAAGTACAGTCTGAAACAGATAAACAGTCCCATAAAATAGAAATTAAGATTTCTCAACAAATAATGAGTGTTTCACCTAAAAAACCAAAAACCCGACAGCATATTTTGCGGACACAATGTTGGTTTTTTTACCATAAAATGTACCCTATGACTCTTCGGGTATCAAGACGAATCAAACAGCGGCAGCATGAACTTCGAACAAACCGTTCAGGCTACAGGATGCGCCAGTCGGGTAAAAACTACCGAAAAACTATGATATGATGACAGTAGACTTCTTGAATACTTTTATACGGTAAAATGTTATCATTGGCCAATTCCTGTGACTTTCTATAATCCTTGTAGCTTGAATCTTAGTAGAGGGCCCCATGGTAGGGTCCTGGACTTAAAGGGTAAACAAAACACTGTAGAATGCTGATGAGCAAAGAGATCGTCGAAGTAATGTGTCAGAGACAGGTTACATGGGTATTAGCTCTCTATGGTGAAGTGACATGTTAGTCTGAAAATTATTTTATGAGAGTTCAAAATATATGAGCTATTATTATGGCACCCGCCTTTTGAGATCAACTTGGCGGGAGGACACCTGTATCCCCCAGATCCGATATCGAATGTGACATGTGATAATATCGTATCGATGAACTCGATATCAGGCCGACCTAGAACAATTACAGTAAAATCGACAGAATAGAAATGTCATACGTGACAGATATCGATTTACAATTTCACAAACCGACGGATATTTTATCGATACAGAATCATACACATGCAAACATAACGTCACGACCTTTATCCCAAATCCACCCCAGAGATATACCAAAGATAAGTCTTTGGGTGTTAGTTTAAATGATTGAAACAACATCCACACTTTACCTTATCAAATATACAAAAAAGCACACGTGACAGGGGGTGAGCCCATTGCCCTTGAAACGTGCAACTCTACAGATGTTCTTTAGTGTAAAGTCCCTTGGTCGCTTTTTACGACACCTACGGGAAGAGACGGCCTGGTTCTATTGTGTTTGAGTGCCGAAACCACACACAAAAACGATAAAGAAACATTTCTTAATTTAGATACAGGTCCTGCACAACTTATATGAGACTAGCTTTCCGCCCGCCGCTTCGTCCGCGTGGATCTCGAAATAAAATATAAAATGCGGAATAAATTTTCAAAATATTTATTTATTAATTTATTTCCTTTTTTGGAGAACTAACAATAAGAATCAAGTATATGTGTAAAATGGTAATATGTAATATTAAAATGTAATATTATTGTAAAGATGGAAACAAATTGAAAAGATGTGTTGTTGCGGAGTTTCTTGTCGCTTCTTCTCCCTAACCATAACACCTTGCGAAGCGATGTAGTTTAAAAAAAAAATAATAACATGTTGACTTTCAATAAGTGATATTTTTGTATCCTACATTGAATAAAATATTTTTGATTTTGATTTTGATTTTTGGTAATGATAAAATGGTAGAGTGATAGTATCAAAATTCCTTGAGTAGTTTAGAACAACTGAGCGCACAAATAGACAGGCGCGGGTAGCGATTTTGTTTTATACTATCTAAAGATGATAAAGATGGCGATTTGACAAACATTTTCGTGTATCAAACTAACTTTGACAGATTGAGAAATTTTGCATCTGGATTGGTCCGAGGTCACATGGATATCTCAATAAAACAACAATTACTCAAAACAATATTTTTACCTTTATGGCTGTATACCTACATGTTTAAGTTATTCATAACATAGACTATTCAATCGAGTCACCCTAAGCTAGCTAAAGAGCATGTGATAAGATTTCGTAGTCTGTAGTTACGTCATCATATAAGAATTTTATCAGTCGTACGTAAAGGCTGACATTGCAATATCGTAATCCACATCCGCGATTCATATGCTATACTTTCGCAATCCCCTCTTTGTCGCGCGATTTCTAATGGTTCTGTCAAAACAACCAAAGTGGTTACACTGCTTTTAGCGTTTCATGCTAAACGACGTTTTTAGCGTTGCGTTTTCAAAACATTAGTCCTGGATCTAAGCAGAGATCTCTTTTCTATGATTGATTCAACTTCCTCCGTGGCTCAATGTAAATAATGTATGGTTCGATGTCCAGCGGGGTACTTATTTAATACTCGATTTAGTTTGTGATAGGGCATATACACCGCCAACATCTTATCTAAGGCTGCCGCCAATCAGCAATGTTTGTAGAATTGTTGTGTTCCGACTGTTTGAGATAATATAGCAAATCTTCCAAATAAGTTGGGGGTACCGAGTGAGCGCGCTTCCACCTTAGGCCTTATCTTCACTTAACATCAGATGTGATTGAGGCCAAGCGCTAAACTTTGCGTAAAGAAAAGATCTAGAACAATGACCCGGGGTACCTCCGTTATTTGAAGTTGGGCGAACCAGTTTGTCAGCGGTATAACAATTAATTTCAATATTGTGCCACTTTGTCGTAGATTAACTTTATAGTTAGGTTATCGACCGCAAGTCTATAGGGTGACATATACATGATTCTTATTACCCAGCACCAAGATTGAAATCGTATTAAAGTATTAGATTTGAAGTGCAAACCACCAATTCTAATTTTCTAATCTAAATTTATAAAAGAAAATTAATTAAATTTGTTTAAATAAAATTACAAATTTTCTTTCACAAATACGAATAGACGTGTTCCTGAAACTCTCGAAGCTGTTGTGAGGAGAGCTTGAACCGTCTTATTAATAATTGAAGTGACGAGGTAGATCTATGTATATACAAATATGAGAAATTTACAGCCTTACGAAAGCTGAAGTCGAGAGAGACAATTTGGGTGGACGTAAGTAAACAGAATTGTGCCCTCCCTGAGGACAACCGGTCACTGTCTATCAGATGGACTATAAATCACGCTAATTGTCAGCGTTTTATTGGACAGGTGATGTCTGTAGAGACATAGGACGAAACTGTATTTCGACCCAAAGTAAAATAAATTATTATACAGTTATTCCCATCTGGAGGCTCGTATTGGCCGCATTACACCTTTAATGTAATTTAAACCTTGAAAGCATAAATGTGAAAGTATAGTTAGTTTTTAATTATACAAATGAGACTCCTAAATCTGTATTAAAAGTGTACGAGCCAGGCAGACTTTGTAAGGAACATGTAAAAGAACATGACCAGAGCTTTTAGTTGCACAGTAGTCGTATAACATGCATTAAACGCACAAACTACGCTCTATGTTGTTGCCACTACATGTAGAAAGTAGCGTAAATCTGTTTCTAAAATGAGTACTTCTACAGAATAGTTGAAAAAAATATTTGTTTATATTTAGGAACGAGTTGCGTACACTACACGTAAGTACTATAAACTAGCACCATTAGAGCGTACTGCCGCTGCCAGAACCCAAACTTTATAATTTACATTGTAGTTAAAATATAGGTGCTTAAAATTTGACACGTCCGCTCCCGGCGAGGCCGTAAACCGCGAAAGTTCGTTTGGTGTAATAAAAAGTTAATACTTGGCGCAGACAGGGTTGGTTTGGATTGCGCATTACTTGCTACATTATAAACAAGCCTGGCGGTGACACCCCTCCTTTATGACCCCCTCCCGGGCGGGCCGGCATGCATAATTAAATCTCCGCGGTCAAATTAGCAATTTGGACCTCCACAATAGGACATAGTTCAGTTTTAACCGTCTTTATTGTCCAAACAAATTTATTCATCCATTACTGCTCTCAATTAGCGCACAGTAACTACACTCGGGAAACGCTTCACTTGTTTTTGTTATGCCTCCGTCGAGGAGGGAAGCTTAAATTAAATTGCGAAGCAAAATGATTGCTGATGTAGTTAGGTATGCTTCGGCGGTTTTACTTTTTTACAATGGACTGGAGACGCCAGTGACTGCCATCGTATCTGGCTAAAAGTTTTAGCTAAAAGATAAGCACGCTATCCCAATAAATGCTTTTTACCTTGGACTTGAAGATCCCACGGTTGTAAGATTTGATGTACGCCGAAGCCTCGGCAAGGAATTTCATAGTTTAGCAGTTCGCAATACGAACGATAAAGCGAAATGCTTAGTCCGAATTCTCGATATATCGACAACAAACGAGTGGAAACCCCTTCTCGCCTAGTAATTCGACGATGGAAAGGCGATGGTGGAATAGTTTGATGCAAGTTGAAATTTCAATGCATACTCATCGAAACTTACATCGAAACATCGAAGAGTATAAAACACTGATATTCATGCAACCTTGTTACTTAGCTGTTTATTAAAACAATATTTTCAGTTTGGTCACTCAAACACTTTTGGGATATCTCTGAAGACTTCATTTGGCATAAAGGTTGTGAAGTTATAAATTTTTGTTTCTTTCAGTTTGATGGAAAATTATACATAATAATAATGTAGTCAGGCTTAACAAAATATCTCATTGAAATTTGGATATTATAGGTACAGAGTATCTTAATGTCTAGTCCGCAAACGAAATAACTTATGTTCTACAACTTTTGAAAATTGTGCAGATAAATAGATTTCTTCATAAAAAAGATGAAAAAAAGAGAAGAAAGAAGAGAATGCACAAATTATAAGAATTATAAAGAAAAATGCAACTTCACTCGCCGAGATCCCGCCAAAAACAGCTTATCTTTTCCAGTGGGTATCTTAAAAAGAGTATTTTATCAAAGGATTACAACTTAAATAGGTATTGATGAGGCGCCGTTGGTGCTTCGTTATACATTTCTCCCACAAAAATGGTGGAGACTGACGTCCATCGATCGCTAAACTTCAATCGAGATCACGATCCGTGGACAATCAATGACCATGAATCGTAATCGTAGGTATATGACCATGTGGGCAAATGGAAATGGAAACGGCACCAACATTCAATGAGGTGTCCTATTATACCGACTGCTATTTTGCTAAAGTGGGTAATATTCAGGGCACCGATTTCCAATAAAGTGGGTAACATGATAAGTTTATGGAAATGCAACAACGCGCGTTGGAGCGGGCGTGGCGTGGCGGCGGCGGCGGCCTGTGGCAGCCAGATAAAGGTTTTAGGGGTTTTTCGATTCGATAACGCTAAAATCCCACCAATAAAATAAACATAATATTCGTGAGCATATCATTTGGCGAAGAATTTTATGAGCAACGTATATTTCGTTGGGTTTAAACTGAATGAGCACCTACTAAATTTGGTCGGATTATTCGATTTGGAACGAAAATTTGAGGTGGAATAGAAATTGTTTCTAATAAATTATTTGTACTTATGTTATGGTATGTATTGTCCTGACATTCGGAGATCACTCTTGTGGCCCCAATAGTTAGCGGAGGTGATTCTTTAATACGATGAAGTATAAATTAATGCATTTAAAACCGTGGTCGGGTTTTTACATATTTTTAAAGTTTTTATTTTGAATTTATTTTTATAAACATATTAGTTTTTAAATTTCATTTCATAGCATTCTCCATAGGATGCCGCAAAATTATTTGTTGTCAAGGATGATAAAATAGCTGCGAGGGTCCGCCATATTGGATTTATCATGACGTCATAATGTATATGACACTCCCGGGACTTCTACTCTAATTAATCCGTTTTTTCTTATGGAATAGTAATACAACTAGCGAATAAGCAGGTATTTTGGTGAAGTCACTACTTCCCCGACGACGTAGCAATCTTTCAAAGATGAGGTAGAAGTTTTCGAATTTAAATACAGTGAGGGCTCAGAAGGAATTATGGCATGTCTTAGTAACATCGATTCAGTAGGTACACTATTCTAGCCCATGGAAAATACGGTTTGACTTCGGAAAAACGATTAACCGCGATTTTCTTGAAACATTTAATAAAGTGTTGTAAATGTAGTAACAATTGCTAAAAATTAAGCATTTGTAAGAAACGCAAGTACTAAGTAACTAAATAACCTAAAGTTGAAAAATTTGTTTCTTAAAAAAAATGCTCAATTGATGAGTATTTATTTTGTAACGATAATTTCCCTAAATGTTTTGAATTTAAAGAAATACTCATCAATTGAGCATTTCTTTAAATTCAAAACATTTAGGGAAATTATCGTTACAAAATGTTAGTTCTCATTTTTATTTCTTAAGCAATGCAGCTCGACGACATTTTCAGCTAAAACACATGCATGCCTAACTATAACATGCTTAGTTTTTTATCCATCTATAAGTCTACCTATTTAAGTATCAGTTAGTATTTATCGTTATTAAGATACAAATTAAAAATAGTGGTTTCAAAAAAATCTAGACTAAGCGCTCGTTTTTTTAGGCTTAATTATTCAAAAATACATAAGATAGCGATTATAAAACTCGGTTCTGAATTATGTCTAGCTAAGCTAATTTTTTACCGTATTTTCCCTGGGCTAACTCATCGAGATGTGTCAATTTGTGTAGTCTAAAACCATGTGAGATAGAGTAATTTACTCTAAAGAACCATGTCGTTAATTTTATAGTTGAGAAAAACTGCATTCAAAGACGATAAAAAAAAAAAACTCGTTCCCGACTCGAAAATCGAAACAGTTTATTTCTTATGAAATTGATTACTAAATTTTAAGGAATAAATTGTTGTGGATTGAAACTTGTGTCCCGTATCGGCTTTTATTCCTTAATCGTAATAAAATAACAGACTATTACCGAATTCGGTTCCCGAATCAAGTATGCGTTATTTATAAATCTTTTAATACAGATTTCAAAATCAGACAAAATCCACGATATGGTTCCTCTATCTCCTATATTTTCAGATTTATCCATACTCACCCGTGACCTTATCTCTGAAACAGATTTCCAGGAGGAAACTATAGTATCTATCCTATTCTAATTTGTAGCAAAACTGAAACCTGTACTTAGTTTTCAACGTAACGCAAACTAACCTGGCAATTATCATCATTATCTTCTTGCCCTGGTCCCAATCAAAAAATATATTCGGTCGGTCGGCGGTCAGGTCGGCGCAGTATGTTTTTTCCTTCCAATCTCTTCTACGCAAGCGAACCTGCAATATTTCTACTTATATCAACAATTTCCATAAAGAAACTAGATTCATTTAAACTTTGCATAATCTTGTTGGCTAAGGAACTTTTGCAAAGTGAGATAAAGTATCACCTAAAACAGCAGAGTTCCCAACATTATCACAGATAACGTTGCGGACACACGGACATGAAAAGTAACATGCACAAAATGTGAGTCAAATTCAATCCCTATGACAAAAGTATTTAGAGAAAGTATTTAATACACATGTATTTAGTTATTTGTTTATAATAGTATAAGTATAGATTATTATTAAACGTATTTGTATCATTGTTAATATCTATTATTCTCATTTTTGGCACCGCATTATTATTTGCTCCATCCCTTGTGACTTTTCTATCTGCATACTTACCTCTAAAGGTATCTCTAAAGATAAGGTCATCTTTGTACATAATTCCTGACTGTAATCTGTTTGTATTTCTTGTGCAATATACCGGATGAGATTTTTTACAGGAAAAAAATTGGGCATATTAGGTAAATGAAATAGAAGCTTTTGGCATAGTTACTTTATTTTTTCAAAAACCATCATCGAATAAATCGTGCTTCATCAATCATTAAATTAAAAAAAAAAATTGAAAAAATATGAGTTTCAAATAAATTTCGCATGAGAGGAACCTTACGCGAATCCTGCCGGTTGCATATCAATCTCCTGCCAGACCGTCCATAGAAGATGGTTTGAAAAAAAAAACTACCGATGCCAATAACTTATATTTCACTTACCTAATAATATGCCCTACTTTTCTCTTATAAAACCGGTGACAAAACTCATCCGGTATAAAAATAAATAGCAAATGCAAACGTAGAATAAGTCCACCAATCGTTCGCCGTTCGTGCGTGAAAACTTAGTGTTATTGTCATGAGACCGATGGATCTGCCAGCCACGTGCGGCTGGGATATTGTCCAGGATACAGAAGAAACAATGGCACTGACTGTTGTAAAATTCTTTAATATTAGTCTTCCAGAAAGGCGGCTCGCAGTTACTTGAAATGGAAAATAGAATTCAGTGGAAAGCCCTCGCAAAGACCTGTGTCCAGCACTGACAGAATGTAGGTAATATTCATATTTTTAATTCACGACGGTACGGAGAAGGTCTATATGGGTTTCGGGGAAGGGGTAGATGAAGCGAATGAAAACGAGCAATGGACCGATTTAGATGCATGTTTTTGGATTACATTGATGTATCACTTCAAAGTTCTTAGATATGTCTCACGATCATTGGTCATCACGAGGCTCTGCGAGTTATGTTTCTCCGAGACCAATGGACCGATTTAGATGTGGATTTTTTCGCATTACATCGGTATCTTCAGAGCATGTTGTTAGGGTCTCGTTTTTAATATTTTCGGGGTACATATTAGTATACTCGGTTTGGCTAGTAGTAGGACGTTTCAAGTGTCCGCCTGGCTAGCTACCACCATCTTATCTAAATCTGCCGCCAATACAGCAATGTTAATAGCGTTATTATGTTCTGGTTGTTAAAGATAAGAATATAGTCAGTTGCCCAATAGGAAGTTGTTTTTGGTCGGGGATTTCTATTTTTTTCATTTAATTGTATAAGATGGGTTTGCAAATGAGTTGGAGATTCTGAGTGAGCTACCTTCCACCTCGACCTCATCCTCACTTTTCAGGTGACCTCATCAGCGCTAATCAGTTGTTTAAAAAATGTTATTTGAATTGTATTAAATTTCCGTTCTTCTCTGATCAACGTCATTTTTAATCTGTGAAACCTATGTACACTCATTTCGAAGTCTTAGGTATTATGGACACCTAAGTAGACAGGTGAGGTAGGTAGGTACCCTAAAAGTAGAACTTCTACGAACTTTAAGAGCATTATGCAAGTCTGAGCCGTTTGCCTGAGCTCCGAACAGAAGTTATCAACTAATTAATTAAAGGGTCTTAAGATACTGAATGACGTTTTTGGTTATCACTTATCATACAAATGAAAATGTTGCGGATAACTGCTTATATATTTACTTAGATTAGGGACAGGTAAAGAATGCATGTATTAGGTCCTTACCTATGAAATTGGCGTTTTGTATGTAGAATTTCATTAAGACTGTTTTCTCCATACAAACATTTTTGATTTTTTTTTGGGAACGGCCAATCCAAATTTAGCTAAACTTTGCGTGTATTATCGGATAACATTAAGTTAAGTATAAGCAGCGTTAATTTTTAAAAGTAACCGCTTTATAAAAGTTTCAGCGAATCTAAGAAATGATTATGGGAAGCACATGAAAAGAGCTCTGTTAAAAATTTTTTTATTATATGTGATTTAGCTCAGAAATTAAAAAATATTTCATGTGAAACCTTGAAATAATATTCCATTTTCAACAATATTTTGACAATACTTATCTTTGAGAGATTGCAGAATTAATGGCCAATACTTGTCACTTTTTACAAGGCTATTTGCTTACTGGTCATACTATGACAAAAAAATTCATTGTCTTCAACAGCCTCCCTGGACGTAAACAGACGCAATTTATTTACTTATCTTCTTTCAGAATTTGTCTTAACGCCTTACTGAACTGTCTGGTTGGCGATCGTAGTACTCCGGGAGCATCTTACTCATGATGATATTGCTGCTATTTGCTGTTCATCAATACTCTATATATCTGTTCCTTACCGTCCAATAAGGTAAAAATAGACTTCTTAATATTATGACTTTGTTATGTCCGTCATGGTACTTTATCACTGAATTGTAATTACTAGACATATCAAGCTAAGTTCTATGGAGTTTAGTCCTGTAACAAATTTAATTACACAAATGTAATTATCATCATTATGTCAGCCATAGGACGTCCTGCTGAACGTAGGCCTAATCAAAATATTACATTTGTTTAGGCATCTTTTCCGATGTGGGGTTATCACGATCGGCGATCACGGATGGCGATCGTAAGAATCTTGAAACTTGGCAAATATAAGAATAACAAAACTTCATTTTGATCCATTTAGCGGCACTTATACATTACAGTTAATTGATCGGGTTGTTTGTACTACATAACACAACATAAAAATATGGAACATTAATCTAAAAGTAAGCAGTAGTCGGTAGTAGTAAGTAGTAGTTCGGTGTCGCAAACTTTTTATATCGTGATCGGAATTTAGAGGTAAACATTTGTATTCGCCAGACCACCAGTAGACAGATAGGAAAAGGACTTAATTGCGCTATGCTATATATGACGTCAGCAGATTATTGTGAAAAGCAAAAATGAACTCGCCCGCGAGCGGTAAACAGCACGTCATAACCGCGCTCTATAGAAGTTCGAATTTATCTCTGTGAGAGACGGTAACCTTAGCTCCAATTCTCCGGAGCGTGCAAACGCAACTTCGCCAACTTTGTCTAATTAGTCGCTAAACAAACAGACCGACGAGACAATACTTAGCTGTGAGAGAACCAAAAGTTTGATCAAACAAAAAATATTTGTAGTAATAGACTGCTCTCGTTTAGGAGAATGATTTTAAAATGCCTCAAAGAAGAAACCTTCAATAAGTATTTTCGATTTCTTATTTATTTGCAGCAAATTGACTTTGAATACTAGCATTTTTGTGCTTCGGGTGTGAAGAATACAAACAAAATGAAATTATGTACTTATGAAATTTCATTTCTTTTTACCACCATATTATTTTACAGTAGAGGACATTTAAAAGATATTAACAAACCTGGAAGATACGTTCACGTCATAGATAAAATACATGTTCCCACTTAGGGTTTGCGGGGGACTCTCTTAAAAAAGTGGTTCGATGGCATCTCAGAAAAATTGCATTATTTATTAGTAGTAAATTAAAAACAAAATGCGATTAGGAAGATGTATTGACTGATATGATGTATTCGTTTATCACTATTGAGAAACTTCGGGCTGTTAGAAGCTTTTTGGGAGATGTTCGGTTTTAGGCCTCTTGCTGGATTTGATCACAATATAGGCCTGATACTTTCATTTTCTTCACCAAAGCCCTTCAAGATTCCGGGTTCCACTCAAACTACCCTTAGTGAGTGTTGGCTTCCCGTCGGCGAGTATGACCCATCCAACTCCATTTTCTTTGCCGATCTCCTTATAGCATTGTTTTTATCTCATTATTGTGTTTCTGGTGTTTGAAGATCCCCATTTTAATTTTTTATCTGAATATGTCAATAAGCGATGAAATATCATAATTGGTATAACCAATTATGATATTTTATATATAATAAGTTTAAATATATATATTAAGTTTAATTCTATAAATATATATAATAAATTATATATAATAAGTTTAATTCAACAGCCGACTGTCAGTAACATTTTATGTAAACAAGAATATCAGAAAAACTCATGTGGCTCACATTTGTTGGTGGTTTTATAAAAAGGATTAAGTTGAAAATCAGTGCTGGTACGAGTTATGTCACAACAACACAAAGATGAACTTGGATGCCTTTATCACAACTTCTGCTACTGAAGTTTTAAATACCTAGGTACCTACCTATTGTACATATATTGTAGGGAACAGTGTACTTATAAAATTAATTATCTACTTATAAAAGTATTACTCATAAACAGATTGTGCAGCAGGATGTTTGTGATAATAAATAAATAAAAATCATTCACTCCTACGTATATTCCATAGTTCGATATTTGAGATAGTTTGATAATGACACCTAACAAGTTTAAATATATATATTTCATTGAATTAAAGTCAATATTATCTGGTTCAGTTTGTTGGTGGTCCATGAAGAAGCGTGTAAATGTATCGATTTTGTTGACTCTGACTTATAGGTGATGCAGTGGGATGTTGCTGGGGATTGTATTAGGTAACTCAAAATGTATAAATATATTGAAAATTTAGAAAACTCCCGAAAGTCATTCAAATAAGCAAACCAGCTGTGTCAGCAAACATTATTGTTACAGACGAGCAGCATTAACGAATTACATAGACAACAACATTAATAGATATCGATGTCACAGTGTTCAAAGATTTCACATTGTGTCGTCATCATCATCATATCTGCATAATTGACGACCTGTTTGGTGTAGTGGTTAGAAACTTTGCTGCCATACCAAAAGGTCGCGGGTTCGAATCTCGCTAGGGGCATATGTTTGTATGTTGAATACGGAAATGTGTACCCGAGTTATGGATGTTTTTCATTTACATATGTATTTATTTACAAAAAAATGTATTTGTGTAGTGTATCAACCATCGGGTATCCACAACACAAGCCTAGTTGCTTAGTGTGGAACTAGATGGCGTTGTCTGTATATGTCCAAGGATATTATTATTATTATATAATAGTATAATTGAACATGAAATTAACATAATTCCAGAGCGATTGGTTCAAAGCGGCCTGTATCCGGCGTTTTACCGTGAACTTTATCAGGTCGTCTGTCCACTTTCTAAGTTCACAGTAATTAATATGAGTGATTATTATTAAAAATTATCAAATCTATTTTTGAATGAAATCACCGATTGAGTGGAGACAACCTCTTCTGGCAGCTTTTGACAGGTCTGCCGTTTGTACCACATAAAAATTCTTGCGTTCGATCGCTAAATTTGATATAAGCGAACAAGAAATAAGGATAAGGGGATCAACGTCTAATAGAAGTATCGAGAGGGATCTCCCCCACGATGCGGATACGAAATTTTGCAAACACGGTTAATTTGATAGTTTTTTTTATAAAACGTTTCCAGTTACCATAATTTACTTCTGGGCGCTTCATTGCTACCAACTTTAGGTAGCCAGCTAATCGACAAATTATTAACGAATGAACTTTTTTTACATGGTACTATACTTACTGCTTAACGACGGGCTTAAAAAGTATATCGCAAATACCAGATTTCGACAATAGAGAACCGTTTTCATATCACATTTTGCAGCTACAATACTGCTATAGCCTAGTTGCTCAGTGTGGAACTAGATGTCGCGGTATTACGTCCCAGGATAGTTTAGTTGTTATTTATTTATAGACAGACACACGTACAGATATAAGCTTAAAACTTGTAACACTTTTTTGCATTGGATGTTAAAAGGAAGTACGAACCTTAGATGTATTTAAATAAAATATTCTTTCACTTACAAATTTCCTCCCGATATAATTTTTAATTGTTTCTCTTCCGTGAATTTTTTACTTCTTTATAAAACTATTATTTTACACACAAGTGAACAAAATTGTTCATACTTGTAACATTTTTTTATATTTTAGTTCTGTTTCAAACCTCCTAAGTAGAACACAAAAGTGTTTATTGCTCTTCCCTTAATTTGATTTCATTTAGGTAATTATTTGGGCCATTGCATCAGATTAACTCGAATAGTCTTAATTACGGGATACATACGTATGAGTGCTATATGGTTGGGTGTATATGTGGCTAGCTACAAAGGACGGTCGGCGGAGACGTTATCTGAAGCATGCAGCCGACAATGGGGCTCGATCTAGGTAATCTCAGCTTAGTCCTAAGGCGGGGTGCTTACTGGCTTTTGCACATTTACATCGTGAGCAGCAGTGTGCGGGTTTATATTACGTAAAGAATAACGAGGATTGCAAATTGCACGGAAAGAGGATTAATGTTTGTTCAAGTTCATGTTTGCATACTCTTTTGTGTAACACGATATTATAGGTATACATATATGTTACGTTCCTAGTAATGGCGTTTGTATTCCGTGTGCGCTGCTTAAAGATATATATAAAAGAGAATTGTTTGAAAACGTTTGCGCTTCGAAAATATAACCCCGGAACATATATTGTAGTTGTCGAACAGAGAGTGACGAGATGTTACAATTGTAGCATTTTCGCGTCTACAGCTTGGGCGCGTTGGTACATTTACCTCTTTTTCCATATATTACTAACTTTCCGCCCCCGACTTCGTCCGCGTGGAAGATTTCATCAACTTCGATTCAAAAAAAAAAGTTGTTGTAGTTGTTGTAACACTTTATTGTATATAAGCATACACGTTTGTTTGTTTGTAAACGATTTATTGTACAAAAAGGCAATACATTAGTTTTGCATTTAATTTTTAGTCTATATGTTAATCCAGGTCCTAATCTGTCTACAATTTAAATTTCATCCAAATCCTTCCAGCCGTTTAGGCGTGAAGATGTAACAGACATACATACGCACACAAACTTCGCATTTATAATATTAGTAGGGATTAGTGGGGAAGTAGAGATTGTTAGTGTATAATAGTTATGTCTGTGATAACTCAACTGCAACCATATTGAAATGTTTTACGATATATCTGAAAAGCTATCCAACCTTTATGTGGTCGTCTCGTATTATTACTTACTATTATTAAACGGTATACGGTCTTATTTTATTGGCGGAAACATACTATGCTTCTTATAATTCCACGTTAGATGTGGAACCACAAGGGATCGCAGTTCCATCGACGAAAAAGGGGGTGAACGTAATGGGCTTTATTGTACTGACTTGTCGTGGTTGAGGTCGTGTGAATCCAGCTACCGAAATAGTACGATGTTTGAGGAGTCGTTCTATTGATATTTAAAATCTAATTTCTTTAAAAATCGTTAAATAATTTGAAAAATAAAAAAACGAATTACAATAACAACGACTATACTAAACTATGCATTTTAATTCCGTTTATTAGAAAGTTACACATCGAGCCGGCTGTTTTGGAAATATTGTATTTTAGTTACAATGTATTTATAAAATACATTTGTATCTCAACAATCGATAGGACCAATCTCTTCCCGAGGCTGTTCGAAAGGCGACTAAGGCATTAATTGTGAGCTTAGAAGCATTTAGGTATGGACTGACCTTCAATGATCCATACTTCTATATTCCGCTCAAAGGAGCTTTAAAGGAGCAGTATCATAAAAAAATATCCTATAAAAATCGATGCATCTCGTTAAGCCTTTCAACGCCACCGCGGTCACCGGTGACCGCAAACAAATTCCTTTCCTATTGTTCCTGCGTCGCGGCAATTAACGCGTAACTGATGGATTTCCAACTGGATCAAATATAAATAATAATATTAAATAAATATGTTTGCACATACACACAGCGCCATCTAGTTCCACACTAAGCAACTAGGCTTGTATTATGGTACCAGATGGTTGATAAACTACACAAATTCATTTTTTTTTTGTAAATAAATACATAAAAAAATGAGAAACATCCATAACTCGGGACACAGGTCGCGGGTTCGAATCTATATAATACAGACAGTATTATATAGATTCGAACCCGCGACCTTTTGGTATAGCAGTCAGATTTTTTAACCACTACACCAAACAGGTCGTATAAACAATTAACTCTATCAAATAAATCACCTAGCGGGATTCGAACTGAGGTTGGTTTCGGAGGCAGGAAGTGACCCACCTTGGTAAAGGTGACAAGTGGTCGTTAAATAGGTACATGTTCATTTAATCGCATACAACATTGAAAAGGGTGATACATCATAGTACACAGGGAATACCCATTTTTTTCTATAATTATTCTTCGTATAGCTTAAATTTTACTAAGCATGTTTCTATACATAAATGAAACATGCTTAGTAAAATTTAAGCTATGTTATTTATTACCTAATAAGAACGATTCAACAATTTAATTCATTAAAAACCCCGTGAGACAGCGAGTAACAACTAAATAACAATCTTTAACCCCGACCAAAAACGACAGGTGTTATGTGTTAGACGATATTGCGTATGTCTGTACAATCTTTGTTCGGAATTATCTCAGTATTGCGTGATCCAACTTAAGTGCGGATTATGTAATATTAAAGAATAAACGAGGGGACAGGTTTTAAGCCATGTTTGATGAAAATCGGTTTAGCCGTTCCGATGATATTTAGCTTTAATATAGTTTGTTTGGTTTATCTACATGATATAATCATTTTTTTTCTCGGGGGTATTCTAAATTTTCAATTGACAGTTACTTTATATTTCTTTTATGTTCTATTACTATATAACCTCGTGAAATTTGTACTCGATTAAATTAACAACCTTTATGCAGTAAACACACAATCCGTTATAAGAGATATAGCGAACTCTAGTTAGTAGCGGGTATGATCGTGCCTTAGAATACAAACTTAACCCTCTAATATCTAAGTTTCAAGCACGAGCGAGCATCCTCTAAAATTAGTTATACGTCGTCATAACAAGGGTCTCCGCAGTTACCAACACGCTAGCGAGGAGGCATAACAAAAGGGCCCCGACCAGATATAAAACGAGTCTTAGAACGAAAACTTTGCCATTGTTACTGCTGAGCCATGGGGCCTCATTGTTCAAGTTATATTAAAGTGAGAGTTTAATACTTCAAAGGATTACTGTTGTGGTCACGAGGCTATTTTACTACCGGCTTGGGTTTCTATATTTATTTAAATAACGGGAAAAAGGAAAATGTTTCTTTTAAACTGCCTCATGACTACTGGAATTGGTAAATGTGTATATGTGAATAAATAGTCTTCATATTCGAGGCACTGGTGAGTAGCGAAGTTAAGCAACGTCTTCGCGTCCAGTACTTGGATGGGTGACTACTAGCAATATCATAAGAGTTTTTCCGTGCTTCGTACGATGGAATCGGAGTTAGTGCTATGGCCGCAAGGCGTATGCGTCATTTAAGCCTTTGAGCGCCACGCCGGTCACCGGTGACCGGAAAACAATTGATTTTCAATTGTGTCTGCGTCGCGGCAGTTAACGTATTAAGGGGTATCCCGAACCCAGCGACTACAAGCTCTTTCCCCTTACCTGTGTCATAAGACTTATGTAGTCTATAAGTTGGCAGTACGAGAGAGCGAAAGCAGGGCAAGTGCACAAAAGATCCGGATTGGGTCGAAGTACCTTTGGGTATATGCCTAACTCTACAGTAAATATAAGAATAGAATAGAGTTGTGACGTCTTGGAAAAGACGGCTGCTAGGTGGATTCACTAATCTAGCCTGACACAAATTACACTGGAGATGCTTGGTGAATTATTGCCATGCCCACTTCTACTGAGGGAAAGCTGTAGATCAGCAGTGGGGACATAGACTGTTAGTGTTGAAGTACTGTCCAGAACTGTGGTTTGTAATTGGAATGAGGTTTGTAAACTGCTGAAGAACACTATTATCAACAGTTAAGGTGTGATAACACTGTACAACCATTTCTTTTGTTCACTAATATATTAAGAGATGTCGCTGTGCCACTAAATTCTAGACAGCTATACTATTTAGGTTATAACTTGACAAGCGTGACTTTAAAACTTCACAAGCTGTTATAAATTTTTCAACTAATGTCTATAAAGTGTCTATTATCCATAAATTTAGTTTTTTGTTAAAATCTAAAATTTGAACATCATTTTGAACCTTTTTTTTATTATAATAATAATAATAAATATTTCGGACACTTACACCAATCATCTAGTCCCAACCTAAGCAAAGCTTGTGCTATGGATACTAGATAACGGCTAAACATACATAAATATTTATATAAACATCCAAGACTCGGGAATAAATGTTCGTATTCATCACACAAACATTTACGCCTCGCGGGATTCGAACCCGCAACCGTTGGTTTTGCTGATAGGGTCACTATCCACTACACCAATCGGTCGTCGAATTTTATGCACAACGGGTTGGTACTAGACCCTAAATCCACAGACTAGAGTAGAGTTTTACCTTAGAAAATTATTTATTCTGTGGGTACAGTATACCACACCTCGCAGATTTCTATAAAGCAAGAGCTGTTTTAATTAACCTAATGATTCTCATCTTCTTCAAAACATTGTATGGCGTAGTAAACTACGAGCATGTATAAGTGAAGCCATACATTTTGTTATTTTTACATACGCATGAAAACTACAGAAAAGTTGCTTCACTTGTCGGTATAGTAACCGTGCGTCTCTTTTTTTGGATTGTGGTAGTTTCTTGGTAGTTATCGTGCCATGTGGCTGTTCTATACAGGTAAAGAATGGATCATACCATGAGTTTTCACAAACTGCGCTTGTTATCTTTCGCTCGATACTGCGACCGTGAGGATAACAATAGATTATTTTTTACAAAGTTTGTCCTTTTGGACAGGCAAAGGGTTCGCCAATACAGCAATGTCTATTGCTTTTGCTATTTCTTTTGTAAGACCGATATTCATTTCGATATCCACGCGGGTGGAGTCGCGGGCGGAAAACTTGTACAAAGTAAAATCATGAAGTTACTTTATCGAGACAATTTTTTCACATAAACAATTACAATTTTTTCAGAAACAAAATATATGATCAATTAACTTTGTATTACAATTCATAACATTCATAACATCAGCGGGGTAATAGCGCTAGCGTACTAGGTAATATGCCTCACGGAAGCGAGTTGGATGGCGTATTTTTTCTATAGGATATATGTTGTTTCATGTATTTACTTGATTTAAAAATTAATCTTCTAGAGCTCTAAGGTCCGTCTTTTACATTGTAAAGAAATCCGTACATTCTCATTTAATAAAATATACTCGTATATAATTAACAAACAAAATGGAAAAGACTCAAAAATGTTTATCTTCCTATACCACGTTTATATCCGGATCCTAGGCTACCTCTCTGCCAAATCCGATCGGTTCCGTGATTTAGTCATGAAAAGGTAACAAAAAGATAGATTGACTCTTACTTTCGCGTTTATATATTAGTGAAGATTATTTATTACTTCTAACATTTCATAATACATGACGTCACGACCTTTTTCATAAATTTTCTTCAATGTGTAAGTACACACTTAAAGTTATGTGGTTCGACGACGGTAACTAAATTGGGTTACTTGAGTCAAAGTAAGGAATGACAGTCGAGTACACACTTGAGTAAGGCATTGCCGGTGGTCGACTCGACTCGAGTGTGTAGGTATATTGCGGTAAGTAAAGGCCTCTACGTCACTCGAAAAGCTAGGAAATGTTTAAGGTTCATGTTACCTGCAACTTTACCCCTCGGCATCTAGTTAACTCCTACACAGAGCTACGTAAGGACTAACTATTACGCAGCTCTTTGTGAAGTAATTGGTAATTGCGACGTTTGCGTAATTCTAAGGGTGCAATTACACTCTCGATCTAGAAATAAGTGGAAGATATATGATAAAGTTATTGTTTATATATTTAAAAGTTAAAAATATTACTACTAAATACAATGCCTATGACAATATTTCTATGACGGTCTAATAGATCAACGAAACAAAACGTATCGTGAAATCACGTTGTAATGATATGGACGGATGCAATTAAAATTTGGAGTTTATGACGCAAATAATAAAGGTATTAACATTTAAAATACGACTTAGTAAGTTTAAGCGCGTGTACGGCAGCTCCAACACCATCCAGCACACTGGCGGACAGGTGAGATTCCGTGATGCTGCGGCACTGGATACGCTTGCACACATCCAAATAGTGCTGATTGTGCCGCAGCAGTCGTATGGTCCCTTCTGTTCACAGTTTTTATAGAATTTAAGTTACTAACCAAAATATGGGTCTAATCCTGAATGAAATGATTTTTATTTTTATTTATCTATATTGTTTTATCTGTTATGTATTATTTTCTTTATTTAATTGATCATTAATTATTTTATTGTAAATGTATGTAAATTTTAGTTATGTTATCAAACGGTACCTATTTTATGGAACCCCATAATTGTGGTACGCATAAGAACAAGACCCAATGTAATTCTGTACTTTGTTAATGCAATCAAATAAATCAAAAAAAGAAATATAAATGTTGCTAAACATAATACACTGTGCTATAGTTACAATAAGCTCTTAACATTATTTTCTTACAATTACAATTGCAATACAGAGTAGTAATCCTGTCTGCCTCCTAGGTATAGTGCCCCATGGCAATAACCTAGAAGAAATTTTATTTATAGGTATAGTTTAGTTTATAAATTTATTATTATTTATTTAGATTAGATTTTTGTAATTATACCATTTATATTTTATTAGATAAATATATGAAAGTTCTACAATAAATATGAACGAAATATTCATTAACGGTTTAACACACTTATAACGCTTTGGTTATTATATCTGCTATGTTATAAATCTAGTAATAAATTAATCATTATTTAAATTTATATGGTCCCATTATTTTCTTAAAGAACTATATTTTCCATAATATGTGACATATTATAGAAAATATAGTTCTTAATTTTATAACTTAATAATATATTATTAGTAAGTTTATCACTTTATTGTAAATAACAAAATGAAAGATAAAAATATGAGAATCTCTCAATAACCTAGTAGTAAAGGTAAATTACATAGAAAAAGATAAGTAGATTCTGACTATAACCAAACCAAAAAAAACCAGACAGCACATTTTGCATTACGCGGGCGCCATGTTGGATTTTTTACGATAAAATGTATCTGACACTCTGGGCCCAAAACGAATGTAACTTTGCCCTACAAATTCGGTCAGACTGTTTAGACTATACATGTTATCTCTTATATAGGAGAAAACAGACAAGGCAGAACAGACAGACAAACAAAAACATTAGCGTTTGGGTGTTCCAAACATTGAAGCAAGATCGACGTTCACATTTCGAAATGTACAGAAATGTAAAGGTGAAGGGGTTGACCCTATCACTGTTAAATCGTCACCTATCCGACACCCATGGGAAAAGACGGGTTGGTTGTACTTATTCTTTTTACGTGTCAAAACCACATAACGCTATTGGCTATTGGCATAGGGCTTCTACGAAATCTGCAATTGCCAACCTGCCTGCCCAGCGATGGCAATTATAGTAAGATCCTCCCATGGAATCATGGGCGTAGCCAGCCATAGGCTCAGAATGGGGCAGCAGTCTAAAATAATATGTAACTAGCAAACTATGCCCGCGGTCTTACCTTTATTTATTTAGGTAACTAACTTCATAATATTACTTTAAGAGAAGCCGGCGTGGTTTCTGACAGAACCTCCTTAGCACTTCGGCTGCCAATTTATCGCTTTCCCGCTCAACCAACCACTCACTCACACACACAAACGAAAAACAAAATGACGTTCGGTCAATCGCGCGCGCGCTTTTTGTATTGATCGATTTTTTTTGTGTCGACTGTCGAGTGTAAACTTTCTTACGGGTAGTAAGTATTGTAGTTAGTACCCAGATAATTTAATTTTTTAGGTTTGGTTAGGTACCACCCTGCCCCACCGTCACGCCCATGCATGGAATGCCATGGAAATCTGACTGAGGATAAAACATAGGCTGTTGATGTGCTGTGTGACGTGATACTATTTACTAGCTTGTTTTTTTTTTTTTTTTTTTTATTGAAGAGGTGGGCAAACGAGCAAGAGGCGCACCTGATGGTAAGTGTCACCGCTGCCCATAACCATCCACGGAAACTGAAGATCCGCAGTGGCGTTGCCGGCTTTTAAGGAAGGAATATGCTCGCTTCTTGAAGGTTCCCAGATCGTATCGGTTCGGAAAGACATCCGCTGGGAGCTTATTCCAAAAAGTAACGGTACGTGGAAGGAAATGTCTACTGAACCGCACCGTGGTGGATTTCCAACTGTCTAGGTGGTGTTGCTGGAATTTAAGTTTATGCCTAGTAGTGCGATGATGGAACTCAGCAGCAGGAATCAAACCGAACAATTCCTCGGAACACTCGCCATGGTAAATCAGATAGAAATCAGTAAGAGATGCTACGACCCTTCGTAAGGAAAGCGAATCAAGGCGATTGGTGATAGCTAGATCATTGATAACGCGAACTGCTCTACGTTGGATGCGATCTAGTGGAAGAAGCTGGTATTTAGGCGCTCCGGCCCAGATATGAGAACAGTATTCCATGTGAGGCCGAACCTGAGCCTTATAAAGCTGCAAGCAGTGTGCAGAGGTGAAATACCGTCTTGTAGTTTACTATTAGTAATATATTAAATATTTGTATTTTTTTAAAATTATAATATAATAAATGATATCTTTGCACATACACACAGCGCCATCTAGTTTCATACTAAGCACTAGGCTTGTATTATAGATACCAGATGGTTGATAAACTACACAAATACATTTTTTTTTGTAAATAAATACATATATAAATGAAAAACATACATGACTCGGGAACACGTGTCTGTATTCATCATACAAACATTATGCACTTAGCGGGATTCAAATCCGTGACCATTTGGTAAAGCAGTCAGAGTTTCTAACCACTACACCAAACAGGGCATCAAGATCATATGGTATCAAGTATAAATTAGAAATTAAACGCATAATCAGACAAACCTTCGGTGCTCGCGTTCAATAGTGCGCTTTTGTTTATTCATTGACAAGTTATCTCTGAATTCCTCTATCCGGATACAAGTTAACGACAACACGTACATAGGTACCTACCACCTTTATGTACCGCACCTAAAACCTCGATATAAACAGGATGATGTGGCGGAAAAGTTTTACTTTCTCCCATTCGTTATTTACGTCTCAAGAGTTTCAACAACAACATTTCCTGCCTCCAGCAATAAGGTTAGAATTATGGTCTCTACGTGACTACATTGTGCCTAATATGCATATTTTAACATCCTGTATAGGTTGGATATTATTCATTTGTCAATGGAAACGTATAGAAAAATTCCACTTCAAACCCAGACAAAACCATTCTGTGGTTCCTTTAAGGAATCTTTTGCTATGTGCCTACTATCACTCTTATCTTTTTCTGTTCAGTATCTCACTTTACATGTTAGTATTACCCAGTCAAATTTTATTTTGCCCAATTTATTTTAGAAAATATATCTTGATTTAGCAATTTAATTTTGTTGTATAATATAGTGACAAAATTCATGTCATTCATCATGACATGATGTATCCGTATCACCACGCTGATTAAGTGTGGATTGGTAAAGTATCTAAACTAGCTACTTGACAGTGAATGCAAACGGTCTATTTGGCTTCTGACTTTAACCTGACAGTCAGTGATACAAACGGTCTATTTACATTCTGACTTTAAACTCAGTCAGTGATTCAAACGGTCTGTATTTGGCTCATGACTTTAACCTAACAGTCAGTGAATTCAAATGGTCTGTATTTGGCTTCTGATTTTAACCTGACGGTCAGTGAATTCAAACGGTCTGTATTTGGCTTCTTACCTTAACCTGACCATCAGTGAATTCCAACGGTCTGTATTTGGCTTCTGACTTTAACTTGACAGTCAGTGACTTCAAACGGTGTGTATTTGGCTTCTGACTTTAACCCGACAGTCAGTGAATTCAAACGGTCTGTATTTAACTTCGGACTTTAATCTGACAATCAATGAATTCAAACGACCTGTAATTGGTTTCTGACTCTTAAATAAATAACCGAGCCTGACGACGACGGTTTATCGTACTCTCCGAAGCAAGGAACAACTGACCGCACTAAATCAAGGCTATCGGATCGAAATACTAAATCTTCTATGAATTTTTCTTCAGCTACTTTAAACCCGAAGGTGGAACCGCGCCCTATGTAATCTCATCCTAATGAGGAAAAGGTTATTTTATTTTAAACACTCTAAACACAATATTTCTTCCTAATGGATGATAAGTATAAGGGCATTAAACACGTATGGAGTAATTAAAAAGGTTTTCCTCGGTCGCCACATATAAACTCGCGCGGTAAATACCTCGTCAAGAGAAAATATGAACTTTTATTAATCTGACGGCATTTTCCGTACGCTGCTTTTAGTGTGATGAAAGTTGGTGCGCGAAATTCCCTCGTGCCATATAAGTCCATTAAGCAAATGGATGGTATGAAATGAGAGCTCGTTTTTTATTAATTTCGTTGTCATGTAAATAATTCTAATATTGTGTCCCTTGTTACACAGCTATTAATTATTTACATTTGCTAAATTAAAAAGCGAAATGACAGGTGGAGTTAACGAAACAACAAGTAGTTTTTATTAGAATAATTTATGTTGATACTAACTTTCGCCCGTGGCTTCGCCTGCGTGGAAGAACTTTATAGCGGAAATTTGATTATCCCGTGGGAACTACTCACTTTATCGGGATAAAAATTATCCCATGTTTTAATCTATAGCAGCTTATACTGGTAGCGTTAAGGTCGCCGTGCAACCGCGTGAATTTATCTCATTGAGGCATAGAAATGCCTTTAGTTAGAAAAATCTAACTAAAGTAAGATAAGCCGAAGGGACATATTAAAACCGAAAGTGTGCGTGACCAGTATACTGGTAGTGTTAGGTTCGTCGTGCGGTCGACTATACCTTTGAATGCCAGTACTAGAACCTATTAGAAATACTGATATAGTAAATAACCGGTCCCAGACAGATACCGGTTTTGTGCCAACGTCAGTGATATGGATTCCGAAAATATTTGAAGTCCTTTTCCTCGGGATCTGGATTTTAGATTTCTTTAAGTGAATCATAATTTTAGGGAGCGGAGGTTCAACCATAATGCTGATAAAATATTACTTCCGTTTCATAAATCTAGAGTTAAATTATAAAGTTGTTGATTAGGATCACCCCGGGGAAAAGAGATTTTCCTTCTTGCAGGCTGTTAGGCAGTTATACATTTTAATGTCATTTTCATTTATTCGTTAATTTGTAAAATCGATTAAAAATCGGTAAAGTTGTAGGGCTTTATTTATAAAATTATGTAGACCGTAAATTCTGAAGGTAAATCGTCATTCACTCTATGATAACATGGTGGCATGATAGGTGTAAAGGAAAATATAGCAACATCCAAACAAGAGCTTCTATACAAAACTTTAAATTTCAAGCCAGTTTAATTTTGTTTTCGACTTTATATACAGAATAAACAGCAAATTCACTATTTTCCAAAATTATTGCCTCCATTTTACTAATTAATAATTGTTAGTCGCCAAAAAATATTGACTGTTGTCTGCTAATGCAAACTAGAGTTAAAACGTCTGAGCCAAAATTCAAATCTTGATCATCATCATATCAGCCATAGGAAGTCCACTGCTGAATATATGCCTCTCATATACCAAAATGTCGCGGGTTCGAATCTCGATAGGGACATATGCTTGTATGATGAATAACAGACATGTGTTCTCGAGTTATGGATGTTTATCATTTATTTACAAAAAAAAAATGTATTTGTGTAGTTTATCAACCATCCGGTATCCATAATACAAGCCTAGTTGCTTAGTGTGGAACTAGGCTGTGTGTATGTGCAAAGACATTTATTATTTATTTATATAGAATTCCAAAACGACCGGTTGGAAGCGGCCTCATTCCAGCGACTTCCCACGGCCTTTACCAGATCGTCTGTCCATCTTGTGAGTAGACTTACTTACTCTGTGCTTGCCGGTGCATGGTCTAATCCGCTGGGCTATGTTAGTGACTTTGGTTCTCTTACGGATTTCTTCATTTTTGATTAGATCACATTGTGAAACTCCGAGCATCGCCATCTCCATAGCTCGTTGCGTGACTTCGAGCAGAAGCAATATTTAACAAGAATACGCGTTTTTGTACGATCAGACCAGTGAAATTGAATTGTAATACTCTTGATTATTACTAAAAGTCTTGGATATGTTCAAAACAAGATGTTAAAAATACAATAACATGTACCTATTATTATTATTATTATTATTATTATTATTATTATAAAGATTGATGGAGAGAGAAATCACGCGCGGACTACTGAAAATAACTGGCACTCTGATGTCGACGCCATCAACGCGTCTGGATCTGTGCTTGGTTCATTATCTGAGCCATGTCAGATAGAAAAATGGAAATTAACCAATAGCCACCTTGGTTAAAATTAGGTTTTTTTTTTTTTTTTTTATATGAGAGGGCGGCAAACGAGCACGCGGGTCACCTGATGGAAAGCAATCACCGCCGCCCATGGTTTACTAATCTGGAAGTCCTGGGTTGATCCCAACGGGATATATACAACAATTAACCAAAGCAGCGTTGATGCAAGCTATATAAGCTAATGATTGTGGGTAAGCACACTTCCACCTTGGACGTCATCAATGTTATGTCTGTTATGATCTTTAATAATCCGTTTGAAAAATGACAAACTTGTAAACAAATGTAGGTAGGCAGTACCACTCATTAAATAATAACGACGTTCATATTATAATATTAAATGAAATTAATTTCAAGAGAAGATTATTCTATATTGTTAAGGAAGAGAAATAGATACAATTCCACAACCACGTGAGGGAATTTCAAAGTTAATTAAAGTGTATTACAGTTGCGATACCATTTTAAAATTAGAGAATATTAAAACCTGACCTACTTTTAATCAAAGAAAATTAAAAAGTTGATTGCTTTAGATACTGGAAGTCTGGAGAAGCAACAACCACTTGAAGGTAGGTAACTTTTAAATTATGTCTCCGCTCTCAGCTAACTTATTTACTCCTTATAAGAAGAAACAAAATATAATTCCACTTTTCAGGTCAAGAGATAATGGCTTTTGATAACAGCCTGAAAAAGCTTTCCGCTGTTTTGTTTCTTTTATCTTCGAGTTTACGTGAACTTCTCCGCAGAAATTATAACTTGCAAGATTAAATAAGAAGTTTTAATAAATTGCCCTGGGTTAGCTCGGATTACGGCTTAGGAGAATCTAATTTTTCATTTTTAAGAAGGTATAGCTTAAATGGTTTTGGAATTGGGCATCATGGATTTATGCATAATTCTTAATTTCCGTTGGAAAGTCGGTTCTAATTTTGATTATAATATTCAACGGTAATACTGTGTACCTACGTATATATTTATCTACGTTTATTGCCATTAGGTCAAATACTCCGACGTTAGTTTCATTTCTGTATAATTTAATTATCTAAATAATATTAATATATCTACGAATTAATGCTTAGTCTTTGCATATTTACCTAAGTCTCCTTTTCACGTCAAATTAATTCATTATTCACAAAACTCATATTTTGATGTTTGTTACCACTTGCGCCGAAATGGCTGCACACATTTGGGTGAAATCGGCACGTAAGTAGAATTATTCTTTTATTATTATGTTTGTATGATGAATACGGACACGTGCACTTATAATATGTACACAGGGTGAGTTTGAATTAGTGTAATTCCCATTAACTGGTGACGCCACTCTTGATTACGAACAACTTTCCCCATAGAACCACATTCGAAATCGGTAAAAAAAAGTTCGATTACCCATACAAAGTAAACCATTCTGAAACCGCCTTTAGTATGGAAGTCCAACAATTTTCGGCTGGTGACTCCAATCCTGATTAGGAACAACTATCCACTAAGAACCATAGCCGAATTCAGCCGAAAATTGTTGGACTTCCATACTAAAAGCGGTTTCGGAATGGTTTACTTTGTATGGGTAATCGAAAATTTTGTGATCGATATCGGCTATGGTTCCTTGGGGAAAGTTGTTCGTAATCAAGAGTAGCGTCACCAGTTAATGGGAATTACACGAATTCAAATTCACCCTGTATAAAAAAAATGTTTTGGTGTAGTATATCAACCATCTGGTATCCATACACAAACCTAATGTGGAACTAGATAGCGTTATGTGGATGTCCAAATATATTTATTTTATTTTCTTGCTGTACGTACCGCTCTAACTCACTCCATTTATGTACCACCAAATAGATTCTGATGACACTCGTGCAATCAAGACACTTTCAACGATATCTCATTTTGAAATACGACGAAAGTTTATACGAAACAGTAGATAATAGTAGCCATACATGGTCACCACATACAGTCTGTACAATCCTATATAATCTTCCCTTGCCTAGTGGAATAAAAATATGAGTAAGCAAATATGGTGTGCCGACCACAGCACAATAAAAATTCTGATCAAATATTACGAACCACTATAAACTCCTTTAACCAGAGAAAAAAAAACCGTATGCAGAGGACTGCAGCCGCAGTTCCCAGTTTCGCGCCCTGCAGCGAGCAGCTGTAGCCAACATCGCAAAGGTTATTATGCAAAATGTGTGCCAAAATGCACGCCTGTGTGCAGTTTTGTACGCCGCAAACCGGAGGCTTTTATTTACTTGCAGCCGGATGCAATTCCAAATGGCCTCACGAAATTTCACATGACGAATTGTCAACTGATTGCGGTACAATTTGCTAATTAACATTTCGGGTGCGGTTTTGATTGTGCGCCTATACCTGTTTATTTTTGTGGTTAGAACCTCTGATGTGGTGAAACTGTTATGTGAGTCAAACATTGCCACGTGGATCATTATTAAACTTTAAATGTACGTGATTAACTTCTAACGTTTTATTGGACTTGGAGTCTCACAGACTCCTATATTCGCAGTCAACTTTATATGTATAATTCATTTCGAATAGTTAAACCATTTTTCTACTTTAATTTAAGAGCTATGCTCTTGTCGGTGGAGTAATGACCACGTCTCTCTACTTTCCGCCCTCGAATTAACCTCTTGGTACGACACGACATTTACCTTTTCTTTCACTTGGTCAAAGTAATTACGGCTAGGTCTTCCCCTTCCTCTCTTTCCTTCAATCTTTCCCTCAATTATGTTCTTCAAAAAAATATAAGTGACCTATCATCTTTCCTCTTCGGTTCTCAACTGTGGCTAACTGGCATCTCTTCTCCTTTACCATCATTAACAACTCTTCATTTGTTCTCTTCTCTGTCCACCTTATTCCCTCCATTCGTCTCCAGCACCACATCTCGAATGCCTCTAACCTTCCTAAAGTTAAACCATATTCATATTAAATTATAGATTCCTATAATAATTTGCTGTAATAATCAACTATATTTGCACTGTTTAAAAAAATTGCTCTTTCTCTAAAGAAGATTCGGAGCCAATCGAAGAAATTCTGTGATTGAATTTTGAGATGGTCTCTCTTTATAAAAACTGCACAAGTTTTCTGAAACTTATAATACACAAAAACAAACACTATTTTTTAAGCAATTACAATCAAAATGGAGATAAATAAATAAATATTTAAATATTTCGGACACTTACACCAATCATCAAGTCCCAAACTAAGCAAAGCTTGTACTATGGGTACTAGATAACGGATAAATATACATAAATATTTATTTAAACATCCATGGCTGGGGAATAAGTGTTCGTATTCATCACACAAACATTTAACCGTCGCAACCGTTGGTTTGTCTATAATGCATATAAATGTAGTCTAATAGAATCCGATTTTTCTGTAGGTGCTACTTACGTATTACGCTTTAGGCGACTCAATATATTTTCCTATGTTCATGTTATGACATGAACATGGGAAATTGAAAACTGAAGCTACTTAGCCGATTGGCCACGAGAGACTGAGAAACTTTGCGTATCTAGAAAATCTAAAATGATGCGGAGTCGATGAGATCCATATCCTCTTTAAAAGTAAAATCAACATACTACGAAATAAGCACCCATATATTATACTCCGCGTTTTTGCACTTTAACCTAAAATTGGCTCTATAACATTCCTCATATCAATTACCAGTTTGAGGCTCTGGTTATTAGCTCATAGTGGTATTAATTTGTTAGCAGACCGCGCCCATGTTTCTGTCACCTCATTCCCTAAATTAATGACAAATAGAGGCCCGCCCTGCGCCTCTAAATGTCACGGGCGGTGTTTCCGATGGCTAATTTGACTCCGCTAACCCTTTGTTAGCGATGTTTGAATTACGCCAGTTAACCGATCGACACGCCACACGTGGTCTTGCATGGTTAACTCGCTATACCAGAACCGGGAGCGTTATTAATCTGCGCCTATAGATGAATTGAATCGCCAACTATATGGAAATATACATATATAGAGCTATACTATAAGCTTCAGAGTGGTCGGATGAGGAATTAAAAAAATCGTAAAAGAACGGAAGTCATCGACGGATTAGTGAGATAAAGTGGTAGTGGGCAGGACACAGAAGAACTTGTGGCCGTTGGCATTAAAGCTCTAGAGTGGAGAGGTCTACGTATCAGAAATGCAATATAAACGACGTCCACCATTGCTGGATGCCAACTGTGTCCAACCAGTCGCTCTGAAAATCTATGGGCAGGTTTATATTCAACAGTGGATGGCCTGTAGTTAATAATGATGGTGATGATACTCAACATAGGCCGCTATTGCATAAAAATATGGTCAACAATGTTACTAACAATCCGCCCGAGGCGTGTAATCATGTTTGTCGTTTTGCGGGATAAAAAGTACCCTACATGTTAATTCTAAATATAATAATAAAATCTCTGCACTAAATTTTGCTTTGTGCTTTCCGGAAGAGTAGAAAGACCAACCAGTTTCTTCATGTGGGTGTCGCAAAAGGCAACTAAGAGAACGAAGACGATCAACGCATGTATAATGAGTTCCTTAAAAATAAATCAAATTACATTTAAATATTGATTTTGTAAAGACTCATGTCTTTTTTTACATTTTTAAATTAGCAAACAAACAATATAATGCTCACCTTTTTAGTCGTATAAAAATTTACAAAATTACGGCTAGTTCCCTGTTCAAATAATATGTAATGGAATTTCATATACCTATGGAAAGTTTTATGTATTTCAAATGCAAATTCACTACTTACTGGAGACTTCAAATTAGCTCTCCAGGATGCCTAATTTTCTATCATCTGATTGCAGAAGCGACAACATTTTATAGCATTTCCTTCAGTTTACATTGGGAGGGATTCAATAACCACATCATGCTTCCCAAATCATTTGCGGGCACTTATATCGAAAATTGAACGCATGCGGTTTGATGGCAGTACAGTCCCATGTTCGTAAAATATCATGCACCTTATGCTTCAGTGACAGAAGTTATATTACTAGTCACGTTGTCCATGCCCTGGAAATCTCCATCCAATTTACTAAAGCAATAAACTGCGGTTAATATGCCTCGTACGCAGTGTCATCTAGTTGCTCACAACTTAGCGCCTTCATTGTATTGTTAATTTCAAACTCTCACCTATTGTAACAACATAGAGGCGATTGTTGATTGGCATAGTCTGCTTAATAAACCAGTGGAGGGCTGCGATGCGTTAATTAACGGCAGCGTCAATTTTTATTTCACCGTCAAGAATATCCGAAAAGGGTCTAATTGTAATCTCGGTCTATATAGTCTATGGATATTGGTACAGATGTTCCATCGTAGCGATCAAATTAATAGACCGACGATCAATGAGGTGTCGTTGAATTCCTATAGTGTCACGAGACTAAAAGGCAAGTTTAAAATTTATAAGTGCTGTGTGGTTTCGGCACTCAATAGAATCAACCCATCTCTTCCCGTGGGTGTCGTAAAAGGCGTCTAAGGGACTTTCCACCAAAATCATCTAGATTTGCACGTTTTAACGGTGGTTTTTCAAAATTTCTTAAGGTGAACCATGGATGTTGTTTCAACCATTAATCTTTTAATGTTTGGAACAAACAAACGCTAATGTGTGGGATATCTCTGACCACCCCATTTGGGATAAAGTTCGTGCTTTATGTATGTATGTAAAAGTTATAAAAATAACTATAAATCGAACATTTGAAAAACCCCTGAAAGATTATCATTAAAATGCATCAAACAAATGTGTTAAAAATGGCTAATAACCTGTCATGAAAAGAAAACTGCACTCAAATCGGACCACGCATTACTGAGATTCATCCGGGCAAAGGCTGGATACACCCACAATACATACACACCCACACAACACCTGTCGTTTCTTGTCAGAGATTAAAAATGGTGTCGTTGATCGTAGTCTATTTTTATTTTATAAATCTATAAATATAATTCAATAGGTTTGAAATTTTGTAAAGCATTTGATATATTAAATTTTTTATAAATATATATTAGACCTCAGCTCTTTTAAAAGCTAAATTTAGCGCTATTTATCATTGTTAGCTGGTAAAATAGTATTTAAGTCTATAGTTTATCCGCTCCTGTGGCTCAACAACATAAGGTACCCCGGGGCTGGGAGTAAAACGAGATAGTATTGTAGAAAATATATTCGGTCTATACATAAGTCACCCGGGATAAACCGTCGCATATAATAATATAAAAGAACCGAGCAAAATGGACCCTCTAAAACTCAGGGGTCCGAATCCGAAGGATCGGCCCTCTCAAATTAAAGAGGGGACGGTTATGACGCTCCGCGGCACTTAGCTGGTGGTGACGCGGAGACACAGGGTGGTTAAATTCAGGAACCCGGCGAACTTGAAGGGGTAATTCAGGACCCTCTTCCAATAGAAAGACTCCTGAACATTTAATCACTTTTATTCAAGTGTAAAATAAATATATTCAAATCAGTTGTACATTCGACTGATGCCGTGAATAAAAATGGCTGCTCGGCTAGGCAAAGAGACGTGGTGACGGCTTGGGTACAAGGGTCGCAATCCCCGACGTCCAAGAGAAATCAATCATGGCGGAAGTTCAATCGCCTCTCGCGCATTCGTTCACTAGATGGGGATGCCAGGCGTTAAACGGCGATCCCAAATTGGCAGAATCTATTGCCGATTTAGCGAGAATATTACAGCGGGTTAGGTATTATTCAGTGATCGGTTTGGTTAGGCATTTTTAAATGTCCGCCTGGCCAAATACCACTACGTTATTTAAGTCTGCTTCCAATAATTTTGGAGTTCCGGGTGACCTTTGGCCTTCGCTTCACTAACATCAGGTGTGATTGAGGTTAAGCGCTAACCCGTTGTGCATAAAAAATGTTCTTTCGTAAGGAAATCGTAAGTAGCTCTAATTTCATGGATAAATAATTATGTAGTTTAAAAAACTAAAAAACACTCGACAGTTCCACCATCTATCTCAAGGTCCCATCATCAGAACCCAGTGCAATATATTGAACTCGTCAAAACGAATCATATGAGCTCGAACTCGAGGGGTTTACTAGTAGCCACTGAAGAGTTCCACCTCCTGGCTCCATTATCAGGTCAGCTCCAAGATACCAAATTATAGTATTGTCATCCGAACTACATATAATACCGAGCTTCATTTTGAAACTTCTTCACAACAACTGTGTGTATAGCTAGGTATGTGAAACATGAAATACGCTTGCACTATACATAATAGCGTCAACGTTTGAACAGGTTGCGCAAATAATATTCAAACTCACTGAGGTACAGTCGCCCGCAAAGACTTTACAGCTTGCCATGCTATATACTACATTTATCTTTCTGTGCGCACTGTAGGTACTTAGAAATAATTTCTTTAATTAGTCTGAGTAGAGTCGCCGCGTCTACCGTCAGTGGGCGCCCCGAGTACTACTAGTGATTCTAGCTTTGAGAAGTTAAGTGCCCGTAAGGATTTCATATGGGCCTCATTCGGGGCTCGATGTTTCATAGCGAGATGAAATCAGGAATAAAGAAATCGGTAGAAGAACGAAAGTCAACGACATAGCCCATCGGATTAGTACTTTGAAGTGTCAGTGGCCAGGGCATATAGCGCAGGAACGGTTGGCGATATGGGGCATTAAAGTTCTGGAGGGGAGACTACGCATCGGCAAGCGCAGCTAGGACCCATGACGGATGAGGACTAGTAAAGGTCTGATGCAGGCTGGATGGATGACCTAGTAAAGGCGAGTAACTGGTCGCTTCCACCGCTCTGGAAATCTATGGGGAAGACCTATACCATATTCAACAGTAGACGACCCGTGGCCGCCATGATGATTATGATAATGATTTCGTGTATATGTCACTGTCAGAGTAATAAATGCATTCGTATTAATATATAATTAATATATAATTAATATAATTTTACAGTTCACATCAATACTCCTCACTGACCTTACGACTTAAAATTGATTAAATTCACCATAGGTATGTGAAAATTATTAATAATTCTATCAATGTGATAAATCTATCAATTTAACCCTGTTAGTTGGTAGTCATAATTATCGGTCATTATTAATAATTTACAATTAATCATACTAACCGTAACATATTTACTATTTCAAATATCGACTGACTGGTGTAGTGGGTAGTGACCATAACTTCGAAACCAACGGTTGCGCTTCGAATAGGGCTAGGCGTAAATGTTTGTGTGATGAACACGAACATTTATGTATGTTCACCCGTTATGTATTAGTGCGTTGTATAGTTAGAGTAAGGGTCGGACTTAAAATAAATAAATTATACGTATTCTCACCGCGGGATATTTTACGACTGAGAGTATTCATAGACCACAGGATATAGTTCTGTTGGTTAGGCCCACCGCAAATTAAACCCAGCCTATGTGAGGTTGTGTGTTGTAAAAAGTAATTTAGTAACGATGACAGCGCGTGGCTTGTTGTATTAGTACACACGGGTACTAATACAATTGGCGCGGGTTCCATTCCTAGCGTTGTACATTTTTAATAGTCGGTTTGGTTGATGGTATTAAATGTCCACCTGGCCAGATACCATCACTTAATCTGTTTGCCTCCAAGGAGCGACGATGATAGTATTATTATGTGCAGGCTGCTTGAGATAAGACAGGTGCCCCAACAAAGTGAGGTTTCCGATTTTCGGTCTCATCCTCACTTAACATTGATGGTGGTTTTAAATAAAAAGTTAAACCACATAACCACAATGGCGGGCTTAGGTATCCCATACAGGGATTTTTTATGAAGCAGGGCATTCGAAGCCCAAAAATAACTGAAATTACATTACAGTAATAATCACATATGTTTTGAGGTACTGACCTTACCTATTTGAGTGGCGACTATAGATTTGAGTAATGTTTGTTGTGACGATGACGCGATGATAGCGATAAAATTATAGGTAAGAACTTAGGTTATACGTTAGCTTTATTAAATAACTTTTCATATGAATAAGGTTAGGTTCCATTGATTATTTATTATCTCTTTGTATACTACATTATCGGCATTTCCTTCTGGCGTTAACATTATTAGATTGCTAGGTGAACTCACACGGGAACAGATTATATAAATTTATTCATGTGAGAAGTTCCTCCCTCCCTCAAGTAAATTCTTGCTATTTCAAACGATTGGTCTTGAACAATACAATACAAATAAAAATATGTGCTTTAATAAAACTAAAAAAGACGTTAGAGTTCCACCATCAGACCCTCACCGCCAATTGTAATAATATTGGACTCGTTAAAACGAGTCATATGAGCCCAAACTCGAGGAGTTTACTTGTAGTCACTGAAAGCTCCACCATCCACCTCCTGGCTTCATCATCAGATCAGCTCCAAGATACCAAATTATAATATTGTCATCCGAACTACATATACATACCCAGTTTCATTTCGATATACCAATTAGAAGTTAACATTGACTTCAAAGATTTGTTAGGCAGTTACCAAGTAAAGCTATAATGATAAAAATAAACGTGCTAAAAACAATTTCTTTTTTCCACTTATACAATAGAGTGTGTAGGTATTTATAATATGGCGATAAAATGCAGTGGCGACCGGGGTTATTAAAACCTGTTTCAGGTCTCCATTCACTTCTACATTTTAGATTTCATATTTAAACAATACAATATAATGCAAAAGAGTGATAGAAAATACATTAGAAGACATTAATTAGCCACTACCCACATAATATAAGTAATAAATTATAAAACCGTGTTGTGTTGAAGCAATTTTGTAATGTTAACTACTTTATCTAGGGCTCTAAGTATGGGACTGACTTCGGTCCCGGCTCACCTTCAATCCTCGACGATCAAAGCTGGTGTTGCGCCTGAAGCGGCCGAAAAGGTCAAAATAACTAAATATAGAGGCATCGGTTCGCAATATAATTTAGTTCTTGGGATTGACGCTAGGTCCTTGGAACCCCGGAGTTCTTCTTTATAATGGCGACCAGACTGGTCGACGTCTTAGGCGACTCAAGAGCCTCTTACCTCGCTCAAAGAATCATCTTGGGAGCCAGGCATAATCCTACATGGGCCGACCCTGTGCCATCTACTTAACTAAGTGATGAGATGACACATGCTCTTTAGGTTAGTTAAGTTAGATTTTTAGTTACTTTAGTTTTATAAAATTAGCGAGGTGTTTATCATTCTCTCATTAGATAATAAAGCTAAGTTAGGAAGAAGCTCGGGACAGAGGGACGTCGAGATAGAGGCGGAAGACTCTGCCCAGTAGTGGGGCAATATGGGCTTCTAATAATATTAATAGCCATAATACACTATGTTTTTATTTGTAACAAATTATAATTTTACTAATAAAAGTTACGTAGAATTTTTCAGTAATCTATTTCGAAATAACACGATAAAATGTAATATTTCTCTATTATACAAATGGATTATGTAGCGCCAAAATGAAACTGTACTTGCATGAAAATATAGGTAAATCTTCTTATTGTAGGTAAAATATAAAGCAGGCACTCAGTTTCGCCGCATCAACTTTGTCGTGCTGAGCCGCGGACTGTGCCCAAAGTTTCACGTCCTCTATTTCTGTTGTTGCTACTACTGCTGCTACCAAAGTTCTACTAGGAACGCTCTGCAATTTATTCATTGGTTGTCGTATGGCGTTCTGATTTTATTATAAATACACGTAGCTACCTTACAATGTTGTTCTGCACAGGCGGCCTAGATAATGGTATAAAAATATTTGAATATTAACTTGCCTTTTTTTTTGTACTTTTGTTAAATTTGGATTTAATTATTTGAGATAGGTAAACGTAACAATAGTTACATTTTCAATTTTTATTAAGTTTTTGTAAAATGAATTTGGCTTGACAAGCTGTCGCGTGTCTTGATTTTTGATACTTATGAATATGACATCGATGGGTATATAGTCTCATATTATAAGTCTCCTCAATGGTATGATTTACATAATTTTAACCCCCAACGGAAAACAATGGTTGCTAGTGTTTGACGGCGTTATACGTTTATGTGTCCTTATGTGCCTTTGTCCGGAGGTATCTTAGAGGGGAAAGTTTCTTAGCCATGTTTTATGAAAATAGGTTAAGTTGTTTGGAAGATATTAGCTTTTAAACAGTTTTTTGGTGTATTTGGATATGGTAGACTTTCGGGTATTTTTCTAAATCTTATTTTTTAAATATTTAAGATTAACCTCGGAGATTTTTGATTTAAGCCATGTTTGTTACAAATCGGTTATGCCGTTTCGAAGATAGTTAGCATTTAATAGTTACTTTGGTTTGTCTAGATTATATAAGCAATTGTTTTCTAGGTGGTCTTTTAAATTTCTAATTTTTAGTTTTCATGGGATACTTTGCCGTAATCGCAAGGGTAGGTTGGCGATCGCAGATTTTTTGGAAGCTTCGCATTGGGCGCTTAAAAAGAATAGAAGCATCCCGTTTCACTTTCCACAAGAAATATCTATATATTAGCACGTTTTAATTGCTTGATGAGCTAATGAGCTTACCGCCTGTCACGTGTGCATTTCTATATACTTCGAAAGGTGAAATGTGGATGTTGTTACAAGCATAGACCTTTTAACGTTTGAATCTCCCAAAGTTTATGTTTGGATTATTTCTGACCACCCTATCTGTAATAAAGGTCGTGGCATTATGTGTGTATAATAAAACACTTCAGAAAATCGAATCTTCCGAGAAAGTACATTTCGACCAGAAAAAAAAATCATGAAATGATTTTCTGCCGGCGAATCTACAGTCATAAAATGTACTTCATTTACACCAGAGAAAACGTGCGGTCTTTGAATATTCTATCAGTGTAATCTTGTTGTCTTTAATTTAACTACTTCACACAAGTTATAAACAAACATCAAACATTCAAATGTCGTACATTTTGGCATCAAATCGTTAAAGTTTAAATTTGTTTTAATCTCTTAGACCTACTTGCACTTAACTAATTAACGAACTCTAACCTTATACTCAAAGTTATTTAACAAATTCTGTATCACCATAATAGGCAAACATGTAAATTTTCCATCCATTTAGCAACGATTTGCTGTAAAGTAAGATTGAGATGTGGTAATCCAAAGTTAGTTTCTTGTATATGTAAGTGAACAAATTAGGTAGTAGGCATTCAATTACTTTCATACTTCTACTTATTTATATATTTAGGTTCAGTAACATAATTTTCCGCTAAATTAAGTAATTCAGCGTACGTGATCCTCGAATTCTCACAGTGGTATATATTCAGCTATTTTGACAATGTTAAAAAACTGTGTTGAAATAGTGCCAAATATACCCAAAGGAAAAAAAATGTGTCTGTCCTTTTAGAGTTATTCAATATTTTAAGTAAGCTTTCTGGCATCACGTGTTGCTGGAAATCTAATTCTCTAAAATAATTTATGTCTCAATATAGTGCATAGTGCCAATAATACAAGTTATTTAGATATTCATATAGATAATTGTCGGCCGCAATTTTTTGGTCCCCGTGCGTGTTAATAGCATAGATCGAACAATTTTGTACGGCAAGATGGAACCTGAATTTTTTTGGTCTACAAAAGTACGTTAGCTGTGCGTACGAGTGCCCTGGCTTCCATTCCATGCATATTATGTATATACTCCGGTAGAAATAATTTCATGATTAACGTTTCTCCTTTCAAATTTATGATTCATAACATAATCACAACAGTTCAAGGAATCTGATCGATGATTACGCGGATATAATGAACTTAAATTTTGTGCCTTGCTCAAGATTTACTTGTTCCCTATATTTGTTATTATATATCCGGTACAATATAATATTGTACCGGAAATCCGGATATTTTATATCATCGTGAAGATATCGCGGAATATACAAAAATACAACCGAAATGAGATCCTCCTATATTTTTGGAGTCGGTTAAAATTAATCGGAAAGGATTTTAAATGACTTGCGCAAAAATAAAGGAGTATCAATTCTTGAGACAAGAGACTTCTTTCTCGGAAGGTCCTAATCTACATAATAATGCTAAATGTAGTCACGTCGGGAAGTTGTTAGCGACGATCCCAGGGACCTCAGCTCACTAATTATTCTTTAACAAATTCCGAAATTTGTGAATGGAAGTTTGGAACGCAAAGGCTTTATTGATTTAGTCAGTCGACAAGTTACATGATCCAATTTAGAATATCTTGATGATATTTCGCAGTCGCAGTTAACGCTGTAATTTTTTGTGGAAACCTTTATTACATTACGTGGAGGTACTGTTTTGAAAATTGAAGTCCATTCTAAGAACGACCAAATTGAGTTCATATTTGACAGATTGAAGCCGACTGTATCAGCGTAAAACAAAGGAGTTGAATAAAAATCATTTACTTGACCGATTTCGGCGAGACATATTTTTAACAACTGGGAGTAGACAATGGACACAATGAAATGATTTATTCATCATTGCGAGTCGAAGTTTCAAATTTTATTAGACCAAAACTCGAAGCCTCTCTAACAGCACTCTCTGTGGCATCAAGGAGGTCGTCAAAGGTGCAGCAGTCAGGACACGCGGGGCAAGATGTGATCCATTGTCTGCCGCGAGACTCCGCACTAGCAACGATTATTCTCACCACCTGTACAGATTATCTTTGCTGCGGCAGACCTGGATCTGAAACCGATTTAAGGATTTCCATGGCGGCAATGGCAAATCGTGTCCAGGAAGAAGAGCGAGCGGGAGAAATGACACAAGAGAGTAACTCTGCCGCCACAGGCTGCAGCGAGCATCCGAAGCCATGCTTTGTCTGGGAGCAATTGAAACTGAAAGTATGGTAAACGGTCGTACCACAAAGTCTTTAACAATGTTATTAGACAAAAGCATATATCGTTTATTTATATTGCCTCAGACCATAGAATGAGAGGTTTTAGAGCGACAATAAAAAAAAAATGCCATCTGACAACATCAACGCAAAGACCTGGGGTCTACTACAGAAAAAATATGTCTTCTTTTAAACGTAAAGTTACCCATATAAACAACCTACATGTTTACATACATCACGTCACGACCTTAACCTAAATCGTATGATCAGAGATATCCCAAACATAAGCGTTTGGTTGTTCCAAATATTAAAAGATTAGTGCTTGAAACACCATCCAAATGGTACACACAGTTTGGAATGTTCGTGGGCAATAAGGAATATTGTACTATAGGTATTGTATTGTATTATTATTATGTAATATTTATTTTCTTATTTATTTTTAAATTTTACTTTTTATTTGTGTACACTCTATATTCAACTTCACTATTGTTATTGTTCTATGTCTGGTTTGTTAGAAGATATCTCTTTAGGGATAAGCTCGCCTTTTGTATATCTTATATAGGATGGGGATGTTCGGGTCAGTACGTTTACACCTTCGGCCTCATCTTCAAGGTGTGATTGAGGTCATGGGCTAACCCGTTGTGCTTAAAAACACAATAGCTAAGTATCATTGTAATTGTTTTTTTTTGTGTATGCAAGAAAGTTTGACATTTGATTCTCGGTTCTGAGCGGTTTATAGATGCAAATGTAAATAATGCCTGTATGATTATCACAGGTCTGAGGCGAGATTCGGAATTACCAGAATTCCGCCTCTTCGCCGAAGTGGCGAAGGAACGGAGCATCAAAGAGTCGCCGGACAAAGCAAAGGACTACAAAGAGTTGTGACTGGGGAATAGTCGTTTAAAACTTTATATCGAAGATAATTAAGTTAGCGTAGTTTGCGATCAGAGGATCTACATTTACAACCAAGGGATATTACTGTGCGAACGGAATATGTGTAAAACTGCCTTGAGGCGTAAAATATAGTTGCTATGACATCAAAAATATACCAGTGCATAAATTCCCAAGTAAACATTTGTTCCAAAAGCTATCAGTTATAACTTTTATACAAATTATCAGTTACATAACACCTGTTTGGTGTAGTGGTTATCAACTCTGACCACTATACGGTTCGAATCCCGCTAGGGGCATATGTTTGTGTGATGAATACGGACATGTGTGGGTACACATGTCCGTATTATTTCATTTATAATAAATAAATACTTATTATAAATGAAAACATCCATAACTAGGGTTAGTTATGGATGTTTTCATTTATAATAAGTATTTATTTACAAAAAAAAATATATTTATGTAGTATATCAACCATCTGGTATCCACAACCACAACACAAGCCTATAGTTGCTTACTGTGGAACTAGATGGCGATGTGTGTAGGTCTAAGGATATTTATTTATTTTTAACACAGGGAACTCTGATTTCTAAACTATGCCGAAAATTGTATTATATAAAGAGCTCTTTACAGTAGATATATAGTGTAATGTATAAGTTACAAAAGGTAAATCAAATAATGTAGATATTGATTTTTATAATTGATAGAATCAGCTCAACCTGTAAACATCCCACTGCAGGGACGCCACCCCACGTTGGCCCAATGCGGACTAGACGAAGAAGAAGTTTATGTATGATATTACGACTGTGATAGTAAGTTAAAAGTAGACCGTTAATCATATGTATTATGAACTTCTGTAGTTTATGAGAATACGTCGCCTCTCTGACCTTAAAGAAATAATTTTGAGTGAACGAGTTAAATTATAAAGTTATTTGGTCAGATCTTATTTATCAACAGATGTAATTCTTGCATTTTTTGCTACAAGTCTTGATTGGAAGCAAATCTGACAATTTGTTAATTATCCAATACGTACTGGATCATTTTTTTTTATTATAACTGACAGAAATATATAATTTTTATTTATTAAATAACTTGCAGCAACAGCTTGTGGTTACATTATATCGATTGGTGACAAGATGGGTTGCTTATGCAATACGTATATTGTAATGGCATTGCTTCTAGAATAACTTATTTGCCAATGCGAATGCAGCTGGCGGTAACTCGAAAGCCGGATTTACTTACACCAACTTTATTACTTGTGAGGTCTAGCGATTCATGAACCTATAAAAGATCTTTGATATCTTCATATTTTAAAAAGTGTGGTAAGTAAAACATTTTATTGATATTGGAACTGAAACTTATTAAATTGACATCTATAAAAAAGCATTTCGTAAAAGATATGTGGAAATGTCCAACGTATTTCTTTTTAAAGCACAACGAATTAGCGCGTGAGGGTAATCGATGACGATATCGTTGAAGTTACATAATAGCCCCGCAGATATTAAACATGTACCCCGCTTGGAATCGAACCTGCAACCTCCGTTTAATAAGGTTTATTTTTATAATTATTGTTAACATTGAGCCACGAAGACGGTTTGGTTTTTTTTACTCCTAAATATTTCCTGTGGCATGATGCACTTCTGATAGAGAGAACGAAACTGATGTCGGTCGTTTTGGCAATTTTTGTCAGTTAAATTATTTTACATTATACAGAAATATGGTTATTTTGTATAATATTTTTCAATACCTTCAAATAATTTTTAATTCTTTTGACAAAAACAAATTTTAAGTAAAAATATCTCAATACACACGCCATTGGAGGCTATATCGTTTCCGCGTGCTAAAGGAATATTTAAGTAAATTTTAATTACATTCCAATTTGTGCGTTAAAGGCAAGTAAATTAATGTGATGTACATTTAATTCCAGATCAGCTGATAATCTTTTGATGTTCCAATTTTATATTAACCAAAATGGATTATATTCTATATTTCTTCCAAGCTACTCTGAAAGCAAATGTAAAAATATATAAATTAATATTATATATTATGTCGCATTGCGAAGGAATTTATAATTTGGACGGTCGTATGACTGTCACAATACGCGTTTGCTATAAGAAGTGAACTTGGTGATAGTTTTTTTTTTTTCGTTTTATTCTCTCCTCTCGGAGAAGGCAAAGGGATCTAAGCCCATACAGCCATGTCTTATTTCTCTTATTTCATCAGTTTATAAGTCAGTCTCAGTCAAAACAAGTAATTCGTCGTATACTTGGCGTATACAGAGTCTAGTCACGGTCAAGTCATTCTTCAGTAAAGTGGCAGAATGCTTTACAAAAATTTTGGCGGCTTCTTGTGGGAGCCCAAAAGCTCCGTTACTCACTTTAATTTACACTTCCCTTCACTTGTACACCATCACTAACTTTTGCTGCACAATATCCGGCCATTATTGAGCTTCAAAAGTCAGAATGCACAAATTATAAGAATTATAAAGAAAATTGTAATTTCACTCGCCGAGATCCCGCCGAAAAGCCCTGCACATGTATATATATATATTTGGTTTATTCTCCAACAATGTTGAGATACAGCTACCAGCCGTCGAAACTGATGGACCACCACTTGGCACATCAACGAAAAGAAAATTAAAGGTATGTATAGGTCTTCATCAGAAGTACTTTCGAACCACTAAGATTATCTATTGTAGTGATGAGCGAAGGGCTATCACCATGATAAGCAGATAAACCTTCACTTCATGCGTACTCTCATTCCAAATATTGAACAGATTTCTTTACAATTGTTTATCTACGTGAAGCCAACGAACAATAATTAAGACATTATAATTTGAAGTACGGGGTCAGGTTCAAACTTCGGCTGTTTTTAGGGTCCAGTGCCCAAAGGGCAAAACGGAACCCCATTGCTGTCAATCTGCTGTCAGTCTATCCGCGGGAATGAGTTACAAACCAGAAATTTGGATATTTCGTGTTGAATGTTCAAAACCTAATATTGAATTAGAAATTCTATTAAATCATTTTCCCATACTTCAAAACGGAGCTGAAAACTTCTTTACCCAGGCATGTATGGTGTTCGTGTCTACAGCTCGGTGAGTACCTAGAGTAAAAATATGTGTATTATTCTTTTTTAAAGCACTGTCAAGTCAGCGTGTATTTTTCGGCTGAGGTTCGAGGTCCAACTAGTGCTCCAGTGGCGTCTTAAAAGGCGACTAACAGATCATGACCATAATAGCATATATCAGTAACAGGCAGTGGGGCCACTGTCTCGATGCAAAAATCTACGATCACCAACATGTGTGCTAGGGAAAATATCACAATAGAAATCAATTTAAATCGCCATGGGAGTGGGTTATGACGTCTAGCAATAGACTTTAATAGGTTAAGGTCGTAAGGTGGATCCTAATACACATCTTAGCCGTCCCATCTGATGTTAAGTGCAGAAGAGGAGCTATATTTACCCGAATTACTTTATATCAGCATCTATTTTTTAGAAATACAAATAAAATAGAAATTTCTTTATTACTGGGGAACTTACAAATCTTAACTTTGGTATATTGATTAAAACATGTTGTCGTTATGGCATTGTTGCCTAAAATTAATGTTACTTAAATTTTGTCTCCTACACTGGTTTTTAACCGCCTCCGTTGCTCAGTGTAAACAACTAAAGGTTTACGAATCGGAGGTCACCAGTGGGGTACATGTTTAGTAGATTGGTTGGTGTTAGGTCATTTTAAATGTGCGCCTGGTTAGCTACCACCATCAGTAGCAAGTCTGCCGATAAAGAGCAATGTTGAAAGCATTGTTGTGTTCCAGTTGTCAGGGATAGCCAGTCCCCCAAATAAGTTGGGGTTGCCGGGTTAGTACGCTTCCACTTTTAGCCACATCTTCACTTAACATCAGGTGTGATTGAGGTCAAGTGCTAATTTAATCTTTGTTTACCTACCTGCTTACCATTAGTATTATCTATTCCTTTTACCCAGCGGTTGCCTGGTAAAAGTTACTTCTGGTGATAAGGCCACCATTGTACCAACCATATTGTTAAGTTCCATGTTTGTACTGTAACTACTGTTGATGTAGAATTAAGAATATTTGTATTGTATTTTATTGTAAAGATGTCTACTTAAACTGGATGTGTTACGCTTGATTTGCTGCCGTCTACGTTTAAACCAACCTATTCCATTTCGTAGATCCCCCAGTTTAGTTCTATAGTTGAATTATGGTTAGTAGGTACGGGAAACGTTTAAAGCAATTACAAACTCCAATTTCCATCCCAAAGTAAAACTGTGGAACTGATAAGGCGCGTTGTACTATTAGGTAAGAGTATTTTCTAACTTTTAAACTTCAAATTTCTCCGAAGTTACATTTTACTTTTGTATTTACTTATTCAATCTTGTTACCATCTAACCTATTTTGACATTAACTTAAAGGGTTAACTTTGGCGACAATCGCCCGATGGAAATCTTTCTTAACGTTTACGTGAAGGTAAGTCTCACAGCGTGGATGCGTATTCCCAGTTCAGTATTGAACTGTTATCAGAATTGTAAACAGCCAAAGCTGGTCATAGACATATTTTATAGAGCGCCATAACACCCATCTTACATCATTCCGTTCGTATGTAGTGTAGCAAGCAAATAAATGACTCATATTTCTAGTACTGGCGAGATTCACTCTGTGCTTTTCTGAAACACGGTCTTAACGTCTCCAGAATTAGCCCAGGGAAAATATGGTAAAAAATTAGCTTAGCTAGACATAATCCAGAACCGACTTATATAGTTGCTATCTTACAGAGGTATATTAGATATGTAAATATGAATATGTAAGCCTCAAGAAAAACGATAACTAGTCTAGATTTTTTTAGAAAACCATATTATTAATTTGAATCTTAATAACAATAAATGCTAACTGATATTTAATTAGGGAGACACAGTTAACTTATTGATGGATAAAAAACTAATAATGTTATAGTTATGTGTAGTTAGTCATGCATGTGTTTTTAGCTGAAAATGTCGTCGAGCTGAATTGCTTAACACGTTCCGGGACACAACCCGCCTCAAGACGTTATAACAATAAAACTTCTATTGTGACTGATGATCTGTCCCGGAACGTGTTAAGAAATAAAAATGAGAACTAATATTTTGCAACGATAATTTTCCTAAATGTTTTGCTTTAAAAGAAATACCCATAAATTGAGCATTTTTTTTAAAGAAACAAATTTTTCAACTGTAACTTATTTGGAAAAATATATAGGTACTTACGTTTCTTACAAATTCTTCTTCTTAATTTTTAGCAATTGTTAGGTACTTCATTTACAACACTTTAATATTTTTTTTAAGAAAATCGCGGTTATGCGTTTTCAGAGTTCTAAACGTATTTTCCCTGGGCTAGCTCGTCTGTTCTAGCGGCTATCAGTTCTGCAACTGTCTCGCTCGCAGCCTGGATTTCTTAATTTTCCCCAGACTATCTCATCCATATCCATCCACATACTTAATATGACCTTAAACCAAAAGGGAGATGTCCCAAAATAGGCATTAGGTCCTCCAAACATTAACAGTTTTATTACATAACGTGGTTTGAAGTTAAGAGCTCCCATTTTCCTAGCTGTCAGTGTCAATTTTCGTAGGAGTGTCTGGGTTTGTTTGAATTACTAAACCCCTGAGCCGATCGTATTTAAACTTGACAGAGAGGCAATCTGGGACTTAGGCTTCATTTTATCGTAAAAATTCTCCGGTAATTATAAGCGGGCGAATCCGCGGACGGCAAGTTAGTATAATCTACAAATACTGGTTATACTCCTTCGTTCTGTGAACATACATATACATACCTAAATAACGTGATGAGTTTATCCCAAATGGGATGGTCAGAGATATCCCAACAATTTGTGTGTGGGTGTTCCAACATGAAGAGTTTATAGCTTAAAAAAGCAACCACGTTTCATCTCACGAAATATACAAAAATCGCATAGCCTTTGAAATTTGCAAATTTCTAGATGGTTTTTGGTGAAAAGTTCTTTAGTCGCCTTTTTGACATATAGGTACTGGAAGGTTGGTTCTATTCTTTTTATGTGCCGAAACCACATAGTACAACGTTTAAAATACACAGAAGATCTTTCAATAATAATTGTATTACTTTCAGTTTAATGTTAAATATATTTTTATTTACTTATAATATTAGGCACCTACAGCATCTCCTTATTATTCCCTTCTCTACTTTACATAGAAATAAGATGCCAATTAGTGGGGTTCGATGAAAGGGTGGATTAATTTACTCTCTAGCAATAAGGCGATTAGTTAATTTTGGCGTTAATTGGCTTTCCCTTTGGAAGACTTATACAATTTATTTTATAAACTATTTAGGAACAAAGTGAATTGGGAATTGGAAATTTAATGAGAAGTGGAATGTAATTTATTTATTGACTATTAGAAACGATAAAGGTGCTTTTCAGCAAATTATAGTTACAAAGTTCAGCGCATATAGGAATAAAGGGTAACGAAGAGGCTGATCGAATGGCGAAATTAGCATGCTCAAATTTAGATGGGACAGTAGTTAATTTATACCTGTTTATTCGGAAGTCGTCCCAAAATTTAAAGATGTTAGTTATTCAAATTGGAAGGAATATTTTGATCGTCGTTCGTTAGAAAAAGGTATTTGCTATAGAACTATCCAAGGTCAGCCTCTTCGGGTACCTTGGTTTGATGAAGTTAAGCTAAGTAGGCGATTAATTAAGTTAGCTGTTAGACTACGTTCCGGACACTATCCATCAAACAAGTTTGGATATCTGATGAAAAGAACTGACACTCCTAACTGTGAAGTCTGTGGAGTAGTTGAGGATGTCCAACACATTTTGATGGAATGTGCTAAAAACCGAATTGAAAGAGATACACTGATGAGACAATTAAAACTGAGTCAATACGCTGTAGGTTTGGCTCAATAAATTTTGGGTCAACCTGGATCAATAGCGGCCAGATTATTATATAATATGTTTGTATCTTCTCATCAGTGAATCTTGGTCAGGGTACGATGGGACTGTCATGTCTAGAAGGACTCAAGTCCCTAAATTAAATAAAAAAAAAAAAATAGTTGCAAAGTTGCACAATTCGTAACAACCATTTCATCTTGGATTTTTTATGATCAACTGGATGGCGATGTGGTCGAAGATGAAGCACGCGTCTCAGTGGGTACTACTTTGTCAGTTCCTTGCATTACAGTTCATTACAATATTATAGTTGTAATGTTGATGGATGTGAATGAAATCGAAATAAGCTAAACTTGTCTCGATAGAAGAAATCTAATTACAATTGATCTATTTTTTTAATGCACAGCGGGTTAGCGCTTTATATCAGTTATATCCGCCCCCTTATTTTAAATTACTCCATTGTCGACATTTGAATCAGTAGGTATCGTAAATTCTGAATTCCGTAAACAAATTTGAAACATTCAATACCAAATCGAATGTCGACAATCAAACTATTTTGAATACGGGCCTGATGTGTTTTTCGATAGTTTACAGCATTTTTTTTTTTTTTTTATATATGAGAGGGCGGCGAACGAGCATGCGGGTCACCTGATGGAAAGCAATCACCGCCGCCCATGGGCACCCGCAACACCAAAAGGGTCACAGATGCGTTGCCGGCCTTTGAGGAAGGTGTCCACCCCAGAATAAGTAGGGCAGCCTGAGCGATGAGGGATTCTCCAGCAGTGCTGGTACCCTCCTGGGGTACTAACTCTTTAAATACCGCTACCATTCTGGAGAGAGACTGGAAGGTGGGCCTCCGGCGCCCTCGCTCACCGGACTAAGCGCAGTGGCAAAATGCCACTACTCAGACGTCGGTCTTCTGCGAGAGGGTGGTACTTCCCCGGTCGAGCCGGCCCATTCATGCTGCAAGCTAATAGCTTACAGCGTGGCTCTACCACTACATGATGATGATGTAATTGATTGCATGATGCAAAAAAGATTTAAAGTAACATTTGGCGTGATCAGTTGGATGGGAGACCACGAGTAACATTTCCCAGTCCAGTCACTTTAAGTACTAAGTACAAGTACAATCAATGCATTCAATTCAATCTGTTAAATTTGAAATTCTCTTAATGTCCATTCATGCAAAATTGCAATAGGACATTTATGCATTTCCACAATTTCCTTTAACTACGTTCGAATGTGGTTAGAATACTCGGCAGTATTACATTAGGATTCCTTAATAATTTAGAAATTATCGAAGCACACGGCAGTGCGCAGATAAGTTCTCCAAAAATCTTCACCTTTACCCGAACCACAGAGACAACACTAAACAGAGCCATTTTAAAAGTGAGTATATAGTTAAGTGGATAATTTTATTTACGACCGTTTTGTGCTAGCGAAGTGCATACGATATATAGTTGGATAAATATTTATGTAACCAAAGTTGTTTAGGTATTTAATTCTGAAGTCGCAACCTACTTTTCATATAAGTTCCTATCATTAATAATAATTAGAATGTCACGAACAATATACTCTAAGTGGTTCGTCCTATTTATAGGTTTTCGGATTTAATTACGTGTATCTAAATATAGTAATTCGTACCATATTATCTTCCAAACAGAAAGTTAAGTGTGATTAGGACGCGTGCTTTGAGAGTTCCGGACCATTTATAATATCTGTCAGTAAGACAATTTCGTTTTATTCTTTGCCTAATTAATTAATCGTTTTTTCGTAGTAAAGGAACCCTGACATATCCCGTCTCTCTGTTAACCCAGAGGCTCTTAGTACTAGACATACCCATGCCAAAATACAGTTGTCTAGTACTAAGAGCCTCTGGGTTAACAGAGAGTGATTATTATGTATACCCTACATATCAGTCCGACTAAATGGTAAAATAACCACTGAAAAAATTTTTTTTTTTGGTTCCGCCTACACTTTAAGTTTGGATGATTTTCTTTTTTATTTTTGTATCCCACGTTTACTTGTGTAATCTTCAAGCGTTTTCGATTCAGGTAATTTTTGTTAAGGACAAGGGTCGTCGTCAAATGGTTGTTTTTGGATACGTGAAAAAATATATAACGACGTTAAAAAGAAAACTAAGACTAAGAAAAAAAAGCAAAAAGTGTCGAAGAAGTATTTACTTTTCGTTAAAAATTATTTATCAAATAACAAAAAAGGTAAGTTGTAAGTCAGCAAATTGTACGGAACCCTACACGGCGCGTGCCCTACATGCACTTGACCGGTTTTATTGCCTTACTGTTAAGTTGTACAATGTCTTTACTATATTTGAAATTTCCGGTATTGATTTAAATTTCTTTAAAATTCAGAACATCGAAACAGATTCTTTTAAGAAATATTTTTCTATGTGCTTTCTATTGATTGTAGAGAGTATAGGTACCTAGATTAAGTATACAGTATTGTACTTATAGTGTACAATTATTGTTTATACAACTGTCCATATTTATTTACTAGCTGTTGACCGCGACTTCGACCGCGTGGAACATTTCATCAAAATCGGTTTATCAAAAAATTTTACCTATTTGTTAATCCAGGTCCTAATCAGTCTACGAACCAAATTTTATCCAAATCTGTCGAACAGTTTGGGCGTGAAGAGGTAACAAGAAACATACCTACTCCACACTTTTTGTATTTATTATTACTAGCTGGATTGGATAGGTAGTTGCGTATGTACAAAGGTCACGGTAACTCCATACAAGATGACATAAAGTAAATTAAAATGTAACTCTTACTAAGGAACCTTTCTATGAGAAGTTCGACACGCACTTGGCTAGATTTTTAGTTAATAATTTGGCGAGTTTCCATCCTCATATATTGCCTTGCTACGCCACTGGACGTAGATAAAGGGATTAGATAGCAATAGAGATTGCGTTACATAATACAGTACGTCCAATATAATGACCACTCCCTAAAACCGTTTAGGCTGAAATTAAATTACGCCTTGACAGCGAAGGCTTTTCGTCGATGGGTTATTGATATTAGATCGATATGGGAGCGTCAGGCAGGACGTCATCAAAAACCATCACTGTATGCGGACATGATACACACTTCGCCAAGTGCTACATTATTTATATATATACACATATACTATACATTTGCAATCAGGAAATGTCACATTATGTATATGACCCAGAACAGAAAAACCAAGCATATCACACAGGTATATCATAATGTATGTGACAATGCTTCCTTACAGAGCCTTAACAAAATTAATAATGCCCATTTACAGAAGCTATTTGTTATTGTTCTGAATTTCTGCTAATAATTTGTAATATATTGCTTATAAATTGTATCGCTTAAGTACCTAATAAATAAAATAAATAAATATCTTTGCACATACACATTGCACCATCTAGTTCCACAATAAGCAACTAGGCTTGTAGTACAGTGGATATCAGATGGTTGATATACTTTTTTAGCACATATTATAAATGTAAAGTTCATAACTCGGATGCGATATGTGTATACAGGGTGAATTTGAATTTGTGTAATTCCCCATTACCTGGTGACGCCACTCTAGATTACGAACAACTTTCCCCAAGGAACCATAGTCGAATTCGATCAAAAATTTTTCGATTACCGATACAAAGTAAACCATTCTGAAACCACCTTTGGTATGAAAGTCCAACAATTTTCAGCTGGTGACTCCACTCCTGATTATGAACAACTTTCCACTAGGAGCCATAATCGAATTTAGCCGAAAATTGTTGCACTTCCTTACTAAACGTGGATTCAGAATGGTTTACTTTGTATGGGTAATGGAAAATTTGTTGATCGAATTCGACAATGGTTCCTTGGGGAAAGTTGTTCGTAATCAGCAGTGGAGTCGCCAGTAAGCAGGGATGACACGAATTAAATTTCACGCTGTATATCCGTATTCATCATTCAAATATATGCCTCTAGCGGGATTCGTACCCATGACCTCTAAACATAACGGTCAGGGTCTCTTATACTACTAAACTAAACTATACCTATAACTAACTACCTATAAATAATGGGCATAGAGAACTGAAAACGCCTCTTTACATTATTTTTTATGCACAACGGGGTAGCACTGACCTCCATCACACCTGATGTTAAGTGAAGATGAGGCCGAAGGTGGAAGCGTATATACTGTCCCGTAAACCCCATCATATTTGAGGAACCGGCTATCTTATCTGTGACAACCGGAACACAACGATGCTATTAACATTGGTGTTTGCCGACAGATTTAGATAAGATGTGGTATCCTCAACTTATTTGGGGGACCTATGTTATCTGAAACAGCCTGCTACTAATTATAATAAAAATAATTGGTACTATCATCATCGATGCTGGGCGGCAGAGAGATAAAGTGGTGGTAGCTGGCCAGGAGTACCTTTTAAAGCTCCTTACCATCAACCTAACCGAGTACTAAATGTGTACCCCGCTGGAGATCGAACCCGCGACCTCCTAATCACTATTTTGGTTACATTGTACCACGGAGGCGGTTAAAGTACATGAATTTATTTATTATTTATAAATTAGAATTTATTTTATATAATTGATTGATAGATGATTAGTAACTGCTATTTTTGAAATTAGTTACATATAAAACTAAATTATCGTATTTAGATTGACATGTGAAAGTGCTCGGGAGGTACCTATATGGTAAGAATAAATGAGTGTAGTACTCGTATTATAAGATTAAAATTTTACATTGCGATTTTTGGTAAAGTAATTTCATTCGATCCAATTAAATTCGGCAGTGCAGAGCATTTAAGCAATAATGAATTAATTCCACAATGATGTCAATGCAAAATGAGGTGGACCATTCGTAAACGAGTTTAATTTCCACATTATTACCTATCCATTAAACAATACTTGTAGATTTGTATCAGTCAGATAGCAGCAGTATCTCATATAAAAAAAACATAAATACCTGTAAGTCATCATCATCATCTTTTGCCCTTTTCCCAATTTATTTGGGGTTGGCGCATGAATGCCCACAGGTATCTGTGGAATAACCTAGCCTATAAATGTAATTAATATATTTATGTACGTATATATAGGCTTTTTTACGTGCTAATTATATAGGGCGGTAATCGAGAAGGAAATCTCCAATAAATGACCACAAACAAATGGTGCTAAAGGTTTTTATTGCCTACTGTGTCCACAGGATTTTAATTTAAAATATTATAAAAGTTCAAGTAGAAAATAGTCCCTTTTGTTCTGTCCTTTCTAACTCGGCATTTAAATTAATTAATTATATAAAACTAAAATAAGTGGGTACGCGGTTTTCCCTCGACCAGTCGTCACAGCGATCGTGAACAAAAAGCCTTGAGGTCGCTCCGGAAGCATTGCAGGCGAGGGTCGGCAGCCGATGATGTCAAAATCTTCGTATGCTGACGCTATGTAAAATAAAATAATGCGCCTGGCAACGGTGGTACTCTCATAACATGCTTATTATACTCTAATATTTATTTCTTTTTATTTGTGTGTATTCTCTGTACCTCTTCTCTATTGTTATCGTCCTATGACGGATTTAAGGTTAAGCACACCTTTTGTATATCTTGTTTGTTGGTTGCTACGTCTGGTTTTAATTGGCTTTTTTTGTATATTTCATAAACTGTTACAATAATAATAATATTATTAGATACGCACAGTCAATTAATTTTTCTTTAACTGGCTTAATCTTAACTAAACGAAATTTCTCTATTGGATAAATCCGCATTTGTACAGTAGACGGCGCGACAACCCTAACACTATCGACAGGCACGATAAAGGCTTATGTCGCGCGAGATAATAATTGTCCTGCTCATTCGCTTGGATGAAATATACAACTATCCCTCTTTCGCTACTACGTCGCGCGCTACAAACAATGTCATGCTACGCAGGCAGTACCAGTGTAAGCTGACCGCACGACGTTATTGGAAATGTGATCGCAGGAAGACCTTCTTTGTTATACCTACTGGAAGTAATGTAAGGTCATCGTGCGGCCGCGTGTACAATAAACGTTTACAAACAAGAAGTTGAACTCTTTATTGTCACTTTATTTTAACGGTTTTAATAGCTCGTGGAGTTTATTTCATTATTGACATTGGTGACACGGCACAGAATGTCACGAAAAATTTGCCTGTGATTTAATCAAGTGTTTACAAATACAATTTTAATACTTATTAGAAAAGCCTAAACAAAAAGTGGCATATAAAATGACTTGTGGTAAATAAAACTATAACTAGAACTAAACGTAAATGAATCAATATAAATCAATAATTTTACACATACACACATCCCTATCTAGTTCGACAATAACCAACTAGGCTAGTTTATGGATACCAGATAATTGACATACTACATAAATAATTTTTTTTTGTAAATAAAGTCATATGTAAATGAAAAACATCCATAACTTGGGTACACATGGTACGTACATTCATCATACAAACATCGCCCCTAGCGGGATTCGAACCCCCGACTTATAGTGTAGCAGTTAGGATTCCTAACCACTACACCAAACAGGTCGTCCAAACATAATATAGCATATCGAAACTAGACCATAAATACGTTTAAAAAGCTACTCTTAACCCATATCTGTGAAAAAGGTTTACTAACTTATCGATAACATAAAGAAATCACGTGCGGAATGTTTTTATTCGATTGAGATTTGGCAACAAATTATTTCAAACCCTTAATTGAATAAAAACAACGCTGTCAAAGGGAGCTCTCAACAACGGAAGGAATTCGAAATTCACAAAGTATTTCAAAGGCATAGGGGCGTGTTCACACTGGGATGCCTAAACTGAATAAATGATTTTGTGTTTAAAACTTCTCCCATTACGCTGGCGGCGCGTCTAGTATGAAATGTACCCGTCTAAAAATTGCGCCATCCGATTTTCTGCCAGCTTACAGTAAATAAGAAAATTCATCCGGATTGCGTCGTTAAATGTAATCGAGCGTTGTGGAAAGTATTAAAGAAGCAGCGCTATATTGCATAAGTTAAGACGTTACAATGAAAACTTTGAGTATAGCACCAAGTGCGCACAATTTCTCGTTGGCAAAATACGTCCTCAGTCATCAAACGGAGTGAAATTACGTAATGTTATACGACTTCGGTGTTACCTACCTGTTTGCACTGTGGCCTATGAGAAGACGGCAAGTTATAAACAATTCCAATAAGGACGGTTGACAATCACGACGTTGAATTACCTTTGGCATGGATCTAATATTAGTCAGATTAAACTATTTTGCTATGCTGTATATAATGGAACTGTTCCGCTACATAGCATAAGTACTTGTATATGAGACGAGATGTATATCGTAAGATGGTTAAATAATAAATTAGACATTTATTTGAATACCTAAGTGAATCAATACAATACAAACAGTACAAATACACTTTATTTGCACAAAGGAAAACATACATTTTAACATCTGATAAATTAAAAGATAACACACTAGGAAAATATCATTTAGGTAGACCAAACCAATATAATATCTTCGAAACGGCTGAACAGATTTTGATAAAACATGTTTAAGAACCATCGCTAGAAAACCTGCTTCAAATAAAAAAACCGCATCGGTTTAAGAGCAACAGTGCCACAGACAGGCACACAGGCAGATACACATAGCGGGCAAACTTATAACGCCCCTCTTTTTGCGTCGGGGATTAAAAAAGAGTACAATTGGGCACACTTTATCACGAAAAACTGTGTTTCTCAGAGCAGGTTTGTTAGGTTGCTTTAGATACTACCGAAGACTTCCACACACATGGCAACACAAGTTCCTAAATTGCAAGAAATGTCCGCCATACAAAACGATCCGTTTAGGCATTCCTCTGAATGACCAATTTAACTAACTGCCTATGACATATACATCGGTACAGTTTAGAGAATTAATTAGCTACTTGTTTATTAATCTTGAAAGGGTATCTAACAAGGAAAGCACAAAGGTTATTTGTTTAATATGTTATTATTTTAGCTATAAAAGAATACAAAAGAAAATGTAAAAGTAAATTTGTGAGACTAAAATGAATTTTTATGTTATTTAATAACAACGGTCTTTTTGTTATCCATCATACATTGTATAAAAAGAAAAAGTCCTAACAGTCTGACTTTTAAATCTATCAAGGAATACAATTAAATGGTAGTTTTGAAGCAAAAACTTAAATTACCTTTTTTTTTGAAGGAAATATTTCTCTTGTAATCCTGGAGCAATAGTAGTCTATTCGGCGTCTATTTATTGAATCTATTACATTGGATTATTACAGAGATTGAAGATAATATAGAGAAGTTTTAAAATGTTCATATCATAAACCAAATAAGGTATATAAATGCATTGATGTAATACTCTGGGAAATACCATGATAATAAATGATGAATGTTGCTATGAAAGAATTTATATAAAAAATATACATTAAATCCAATCCAATACACAAATCATCTAGTCCTAAGTTAAGCAAATCTGTAGATACTAGAAAATGAATAACCATACATAACATGAGAATCCTTAGATTACCGCAAACATAGTAACACACATGTTTCTCACACATTTTATATGAACATACACACATACTAACATAATATATACTAAGTATTATATACGTGTAGGTAATTAACATTTTGTTTCTTTTGTATAATAATATGGATGAGCGAGGCTTCCTGTCACAGGTATCACTGTACTCATTAGGAAGTCTCAACCATGTTTATAGTAATCTAATGTTTTGATAACGAAATAAACATTTTTGATTTTGATTTTTAATTGAACTATATATAATATATATAAACATCCATGACTCGGGAATAAATACCAACACGTATTCATTACACTGACATTTACGCTACGCGGTATTAACTTGCAACCGTTGATTTCGCAGACGGCGTCCCTATCCACTACACCAATCGGTCCTCATTTGGAATAGTATAAGCTGTAGCGGACTCGTGCATTACATTACAATTAGCTCAAAATAGCTTGATATTTGTTGAGCTCAGAAAATGTGGAAACCTTTTTATAAATCTAGGAAAGTAATCACCATCCATTACTATGTAGCTATTTAACATGCGAAACTGAGTTTGTTTGTAAAGAAAACTTTCCCGTCCTAAGTTCCTTGTGCTAAAAATTAAGTCTTCCATAAGTGGAAGACTTAATTTTTAGCACAAGGAAAGTATAGTTTATAGAAGGGTCGCTAAACATAGACTACTTTTACCCCGGGAAAATAAAGAGTACGTGGGCAAAGCAATGGGTAGAGCCGCGGGCGGAAGCTAGTGAGGTATATTAGTTATGTAAATAGAAAAATGATAAATTTGAATGTGTATGACTATAGGAGTAGAGGTAAGCCAAAGAAAAGATGTATGTATTGAGCGTGCACAGCGTTTTGTCAGAAGGTAGGCGGAATGATAATATTAGCTGTTAATTGAGAAAAAAGTACAACTACAAAATAATAAGTTCCTCTTATAGTAATCGTCGCAACTTTTTAGAATATTTTAGCTTACAATTTTCTAGTATAAAGTGCCTCTCTGTCTGTGTGGAGAGGATGTCACTGATGCATTGCATCTGAAACTGAAAGATTGTGTAGCGGTGATGCCTGATAGAAATAGCAGAAGAAAACATGGAGATAAGAGCACAGGATGATGATGATATTGAAATATAAAAGAAAAATATCTCTAGCCTTAAAACATTTAATAAAATAATCACACTCATATTATTATCACAGTGTTGGATTATCGTCATCATGTTACACCCCAGTTTGAAGCTCCTGCCTCCCCCTCGCTGTGTCAGCACGGGTTTTATTTATATTTATTTATCATTAGCAAATCCTGTGTCTGTTATTTACATTTATCTTGGCGTGAACATTTTCTAATATCCTCGTATAAAAATTATACAAAGTAATGCTAAATTTATAAATGAATAAACAGTGTGTAATATATTATAATTATATATAACAGGTCACCACTTGGTCTCAATCACACATGATGTTAAGTGAAGATGAGGCCGAAGGTGGAAGCTTACTGACCCGGAAACCCTATCGTATTTGGGGGCGGGCTATCTTATCTCTGACAACCGGAACCCAAAAATGCTATTCACATTGCTGTTTGGCGGCAGGCTTAGATAAGATGGTAGTAGCTAACCACGCGGGCATTTAAAATGCCCTATCACCTATCAAACCGAGTATTAAACATGTACCCCGCTTGGCATCGAATCCGCCACCTCAGATTCGTAAACCCTATGTTGTTTGCATTGAGCCACGGAGGCGGTTAATTTACTATAATTTACTACAATACAGCTCATTTATCCATAAGTACAGTGTAGATGTTATACAATAAAACAGAAACCTATAGTTCTAGAAAGGTAACTCTTAGTACTGAAATCGAGTATGCAAAAATGACACAGATTTCTTAATATGAAAGTTACTGTAGGTAATCATCTTCAGCGCACACAACGGTAAACTTTCTTTTTGCACGACGGCAGCTCTTGATATCAATCACATCTGATGTTAAGTAAAGATGAGACGGAAAGTGAAACCGCGCTTATCTGAAACGAACTTAATAACAGGATCTCAAACAGCCGAATTACAACAATGCTATCATCATTGCTGCTTGGAGGCTGACTTGATAAGTTTGTGATAGATTTAAAAATGCCTTATCAAATCTAATACTAAACATATACCACCGCTGGTAATCCAACCCATTACCTTCATTTTGAAAACCTTAGTTTGTTTTATGTTACCGAGCCGGCGGTAAAATTGTAGTTATTATTGATTCGATTTGTTAGTCAATAGTTCTGTAGTAATTTCCCTCTCTACTTTGGTGACTATTGGCAAGTCAGTATCTTTGGTAGATCATAAAACGGAATGGAGAATGAGAGATATCGTTCGCTGAAAACATGTTTCTAATTCCATGTATTTTCTCCTCGATGTTTTGCTGGGCGAGACGTCTCCAACTTCGTCGAACTGTGCATTTGTTTCACTACATTTAGCCGGAGCTCGCTTGGTACATTTCATTAGTGCCCTCCCCCTCTCCAATATTGTTCGACTGTGTTTATTGCGTCTGTACGTATAGTTTAATTAATTTGCGCTATAGACATTCATTATATTGATGAAGGTTATTGATGTAAAATGGCGTGGTTATTAGTTTATAGGCGTTTAGATATCTAATTTGAAGTATTGAATGCGAAAACTGAAAGAGATTGGAAATTAGTGAGAGTGGAATACTTCAATTTCATTTGACTTTTTGTTCGGATGGTAACATTCAAGTTTTATAATGAAACTTCTTATTTTATTCATCATCATATTAGCCACAGGAAGTCTACTTCATAGAATAAGGAACGATTTTCAGAGCAATCAGTTGGAAGCGGCCTGCATCCAGGGACTCACCGCCATCTATATTAAGTCATTCGGCCACCTGGTTGGCGGACGTTCCATGTCGCGCTTTCTGGTCTCCACTCTAGTACTTTTGACCCCGACGGCAACGGCTATTAGTCCTATAAATGTTATCTTGCCCTGCCCACTGCTACTTACAAATTCGTTGGGTTATGTAGGTGATTTCGTTCTATAACGGATCTCTAGATTCCTGATTTTATTGCTTGTTGTGTAAATGGGAACTTTCTTATAAGGTTCATAATCTGCGATCATTTATATATCATACATGTAAGTATCATAAGTCATCACATGTCACATATTCATTATATATTTTCCTATCTGATGTGTTTTGAACGAGAAGACTTGCGCAGTTTTCCGAATGCAGCACATTCGAGTTGTATTCGACGATTGGCCTCTTTCTCAAAGTTAGACTTATCTAATTGGATATTTTGTCCTATGTAAACATACTCGTACAATATTAAGAATCGTAACACCACCTAATTGCATCATCAGCTCCTTGCATAAATCATACAAATTAATCTGATATTAAAATACGGATAAATATTAGTAACAGTAACTAATCACGGCACTTTTGCCGTCAACTTAACAATCAGGTTAGGAGTTCCGGTCTCCCCATGGGTATCATTAGATCTTGATGAAAAAAAGTAAAAAACTCGAGAGTAGGTATCTTCGTTCCACTAACAAAGTATCACGCAAATCAGACACGTAATCTTGGAGTAATCGGTGTACAAACATATAAGAAAAAACAATTGAATTGGAATGTTTGTATATTGTACTCGGTTTGGTTGGTGGTAGGGCATTTAAATGTCCGCCTGGCTAGCTACTACCATCTTATCTAAAGTCTGCCGCCAAACAGCAATGTTAATAGCATTGTTGTGCTACGATTGTCAAATATAAGGTAACCAGACCCCTAAATAAGATGGGGTTTCCGGGTTCAAACGCTTCCACCTTCGTCCTTATCTACACTTAACATCAAGTGCGATTGAGGTCAAGTGCATGAAAAAAAAAACACACGATAAGTATTGATACTTGACGTAATTGATATAACGCTTGAGATGTTAGTCTCTAATGGAGGACTTGAATTTTGAGCAGTGGACTATTACTGAATATTAGCAAGATAGATTTGGGCATATAGGTATTTAAATATTATGCCTAACCTACAATATTGTATAACAAAAAATATTCAACTATACTTGGATAGAAGTGTAAGAAATAGCAACGGAAATGGGGGCGTGTAGGTAATTAATATTTCAAACTTAGAACTTTTTCTTCGCACCTACTTTTCCTAGGACTGCGAAGTCCTTATCGACTTTTTAACTGCCACCAGGATTAAAAAGGCGCTCGTAGAGTCGCAAGTTGTTTTTATATTTAAGGTGGGTAAAAATGTAGAAAATATAGTATACCACACAATTACTGTATTACGATTTGACGTTACCAATCAGTTTTACGAACTACTAAATAAAAGTGAAGTATTACGACCGATTGGTGTAGTGGATAGTGACCCTGTCACCGAAACCGACAGTTGCGTGTTCGAATCCCGCGAGGGGTAAATGTTTGTGTGATGAATAGGAACATTTATTTCTGAGTCGTGGATGTTTATATAAATATGTATGTATGTTTATCCTTTATCTAGTATCCATAGTACAAGGTTAGCTAAGTCTGGGATTAAATGATTGGTGCAAGTGTCCTAAATATTTATTTATTATTTATAAAGTGTAAATGGCCTTTTTTAAAAAAAGGTATGTCCATTTAAATACAATAGTAAGTAAATAAATACTTATTTTCCACACTTATACCAATTATCTAGTCCCAAACTAAACGCATAAACATATATAAATATTAATATAAACATGACTTGGGAATAAATGTTCATATTTGATGACCTATTTGGTGTAGTAGTTAGAAACTCTGACAGCGATACCAAAAGGTCGCGGGTCCGAATTTTTTACTCAAATAATTACCCCCAGCGGAATTCGAGCCCACACCCGTTTTTCAAAGGCAGGGTCACTACCACTACACCAATCGGTTGACATAAATAATAATGTTAGCTGGTTCAATGACTATATTACTTTGACAACTATTCAACATTGACTTCTTCACTGCAGACTCAATGGGAGCCAACGAAGATAAAGGGGGCCAATTTGATTTGACAGATGGATAGACAAATAAATCATTTATCCAGTTGCTGCAAAGGGAGATCATACATTATAGAAACAAGGCGCAAAAACAACAAATCTCTATATATAGATAAGTTTGACTGTATCTTTCTAACAATCTCCGTGACAATTAATTTTCTAAAATCCGGTATATATATTTATGTACCGGTATTTTCGGAACCGGTTACAAGCCCTGCCTTATACTTTACTCACAGGATGAGACGTGTTGGTCTTATTCTACTCTACCGGTAATGAATCGGCCAGTCTCAAGGTCAATTTGTGTCAGATCAGTGGCCACGTCACAGTCAGTATTTACAAACCCTACACGTTAAAACCTATGTGAAACTATTGGTTGTATCAACTGACTGACCGCGCCAAACGTTGTTTCACTTCATTTCAATTAGCGAGTGCGATTGCGCAAAAGGTCATTAGGGAGAAAACAGATTTCCTGACGAAAATGTAGCATACGGAGTTATCACAAGAATGTACCGTATGTGTCCGTGTGTTTTAGTTTGTCATCTATCAATATTCATTATCATCATCATATCAGCTACAGGACACCCACTGCTGAACATAGAACTCTGGAATTCTATGGAGGTCCACAAAATTCCACAGTGATCGTTGGAAGCGGTGTGCATCTCCATATTCCCGCGAGCTTTATCAGGTCGTCTGTGCACCTTGTGAGTGGGTGTCCAACGCGGCGCTTGTCGGTGTGTGGTCTCCTGTCGAGAACATTAATGCCATATCGGCCATCAGTTTTTCGAGCTGCATCGAGCATCAAATCAGGAATGAAGAAATCCGTAGGCGAACGAAGGTCACTTACATAGCCCAGCGGATTACAAATTGGAGTAGGCGAAAACATTTGTGTGTAACTAAAATTAACACTGTAAACCGTTCTGAAGTACTTAATTCCTAAGAATTTCTATAATAAAAAAAAATCTTTCTATTCATTTCTGTGCATTTATTTCCCGTTCTATTTGTTTCTAAAAGCAATCAAACTAATATTTTAAACCCAGCGGGTTTGTTAAAAAGTACCATAAATAATAACCACATCTCTCGAAATGTTGAGTCTGAGGTGGGGGCGACTGTACATAAATTTTGTCTTTGAGTTTCTACGCATAGTGCTACTGTTTCAATCTGCTACTAAGTTAAATACGAGTACATTTCTCTAAATTAGACTGCCTATAGTTGTATACGATACCGCTTTGAAATCAATCATGCGCGACGAACGCTTTGTTTGTTATGATTAAGACGTTACCATTCTAAATAGATTGCCATTTAAGCTGCAGAGACGTTGTAAGGTAGTGTGGCCTTTGAAATTATTTTCTGTTTCTGTATTAACAAATTAGCTTATATAATACTTCATAATAATGTATAGCTACGTGTTAATTTGTTTATTTCACCGTAGAAGAATCAATTTGAGTGAAAAATCCAGAAAGGTACGTTGTGGTTTACGGAATTTAATGTGGGTGTCGTAAGTGGTGGTTAAGGGTATACCAAAAACATCTATAGACATGCACGTCTCAACAGCGATGGGTTACCCCCTGTCACGTATGTATTCCTGTATAATTCGAATGATGAATCGTAGATGCTGTTTCAAGCATTAAACTATATGCTCGGGATATCCCGATCACCCCATTTAGGATTGAGGTCGAGGATTTGCTTTAGTGTAGGTTGTGTGAGACGAATGATATTGTATTCATGAGTCACGCATACTATGGGTATAAATAACTTTGGAATAGGTATTCAATATATGATTGTCTGAGTAGCAGATTCTATAGCTGTCACCATCTAATTCATTAGGTATCTAGTAAGTTGGTTGTTGACATTGTGGTGCCGCGCATGAACAACTATCGTTATAATATTCGCACTTAAATAATAATGATTGTTAGCGAAGTAACAGTAATGATAAGTAACAAGTAATGTATAAATATTATTAAAACGTAGCTTCTATAAAGGTGAAATTTAATTGGTTTAATTCCTGTTTACTGGTGACTCTACTCCTGATTACGAACAACTTTCTACTAGAAATCATAGTCCAAATCAATCTAAAATTGTTGGACTTCCATACTAAAGGTGGTTTGAGAATGGTTTATATTGTATGGGTAATGGAATTTTTTTTTATCGAGTTCGACAATGGTTCCTTAGGAAACGTTATTCGTAACCAAAAGTGGCGTCACCAGCTAATGGGAATTACACGAATTCAAATTATAAGGTAAAGTATAAGGCATCGATAGACATTCAAAATATACCGACGACGACCGATTGGTGTAGTGGATAGTGACCCTATCAGGGAAACCAACGGTTTGAATCCCGCGAGGGGTTTGTGTGATGAATACAAACATTTATTCCCGAGTCATGGATGTTTATATAAATATTTATGTATGTTTATCCATTATCTAGTATCCATAGCACAAGTTTTGCTTAGTTTGGGACTAGATGATTGGTGTAAGTATCCGAAATATTTATTTATTTATGTCGGATTTACCTTTAAATAAATTCAGACGTTCCATAAAAAATAAAAAATACTGTTGAAATAAAACTAAATAAGATGTTAAGTTCGCCGGTATTCAGTCTAAGTATTATAATATTTTTTTTTTGTTTTGTCCAATCATTATGTTAATAATCAATAAAAGCAAGTAAGCCATGTGAATGAGCGGTAAATGTCACATGACCATTTGTATAACTTACGGAGTAAAATTTGAATGTTGAATCATAATTTTAGCTTAACAAATCTTTGTATTCATCGGTTTCCCGTTGTTATATTCAAGTCAATAGTTCACCTAGTGCGCTCCTCATCGCTTACCCGTAACTGCAACTGCAACCCGTCATTGAAGAACTTTTCTTCCAACGGTTCGGTCCTGCTAACTGTCACTACAATTTACTAATCCTATTTATTATGTGGACGACTTTCTTACATCGCAACAAATCCTATTACGTAGGGAGACTCGACTATTGAATTGTTTAAATGATGGTGAAATACATTACTCCGCAGGTCCCTGGCCTATGTATCCGTTTCATCTCTGCTTATGTATTAATCTGGCAGCTCCCAAATCATCAATTAATCAAGCTAAAGCATCTGGCTGACAACGAACTGTCAGCTTAAGTAGTGTTTAGTTTACGGAGCAGTGTAAACAATCATTTGCGGTAGCTCGTCTTTCTCTCCTGTCTCTATTGTTCAATGTTTACATGATTATGATGTTTGTAAACGATCAGTTAAGCGGATTTGTTGTTGTTTATCTTAGTCTATCTAAATTTATCTGCTATTTTCACATTTATACGGCTCGACCTATAAACACGTTCCGGGACTATGTAGCGGCGTAACCTTAAAACTCTACATATTTGACACATGAATTTCTCAAGAATTTTTCACCATACAATGCGTTCTTACATCTGTAAGTGCAGCTGCATACTTTGTTTAAAGACCTTTATATGTCAAAGGCCATGTTCGGCCATGTGGCAGTTATTGAAATCGAAGGCAATCGTTGTGTCACTTTGTCTTGGATTTTTAATAGGAGCTGGTAGATGAAGCATCGAAAACTGCTCTAAGCTTAGTGCTACTGCTGCTCTCTTTAAGTACCCCGTGATGCGGAATGTAATACCTGTCCCTAGATAAGGTATACTCGATAGGTTGCATGTGGCCAGCTTCTATGTAATTGTTCATGAAATCAATATACATCTCTCTAAGCTTGGGATCTTTATGCAACTTGCGCTCTAAATTGTGAAACCTTCTTAAAGTCTGATTGTGAGTTTCACCTAACGATGTGCTTGGCGTCCTAAAGGGCAGACGTACAATGAATCTACCTGATTCATCACGGGTGTGTGTTTCTACAAAATGTTTCTCACATTGTAGGTTCTCCGGATCCTGTATGACCCGGGTAGGTGCCTGCTCTACTTCCCAAAACTTGGTAAGTGTGGATTCTAAGTCAACTGTACAAGATAAAGATATCACTTGATGGGATACAGAGTCCATGGGTGCTCTACCCATTAGTACCCAACCAAAGATTGAAGCGTAAGCTGTAGGTAATCCCTCTCCCAACTGCAGCCTTCTACCGTCAAAGATTTGATCATAGAGATCAACACCGATGAGTAAGTCAATATGACCCGGAACACAACATTTATCATCAGCAAGAGTCAAATCTCTACACATGTTCAAAACCTTTGTTGATACCTTAACACTGGGTAGAGTGCCTGTAATGCGCTTTAAGATAACAGCCTTGGTCTCTAATGCTGGTTTAGATGATCCTATAAGCGATTTTATGGAACACTGTATGGTACCACTAGTTTGCTGGGCATCCGATCCCCCTAACCCATACAGATTACCAGAAGATGAACGAGGAAGTCTTAATTTTTGAGCAAAGTTCTCAGTTATTATAGATACTTGTGAACCACTATCAAGCAAGGCACGACCTGTATGCAGGTGACCATTAATATCCAGAATACCGATCAACGCAGTGCCCAACATCATAGTAGAGCCACTATGGATACTATGACTGAGTGGAGGCGGGACTGTCGAACTTAAGGTTGAGGCGGCATCCTCTGAAGTGAGTTCGGCATTGGGTTCGGGCTCATTTTCCATGATAGCATTCATAGAATTAGGTTTGAGTCCCATGTGTAATTTGGTATGATGTCGGCCATGACACACCTGACATCTACTTTTAGATAAGCATTTGCTAACAGTGTGAGTACGTAAGCAATTGAAACACAAACGACGTTCTTTAACAAACTCACGTCGAGCAGTTGGTAACATGTCGTTGAACTGCTCGCAATTATATAACAGATGATCACCTTCACAGCATGCGCAAGTAGGAGTGCTAACTGTGTGAGATGATTTGAGTTGATTCATGTGAGAACCACTAGACCCACTGCCTGATGCAGAGGTAGAGGCTTTCAATCCCGAGACAGACTCCAATACTCGTAGCTGGGTTTCCAAGAAGTGAAGAAAATCATCGAATGTTGGTATAGCTTGTGTTGATTCATTACAAGATGATTCAAACTTACTACGTAAATCAAAAGGTAGTTTCCGAAGTAAAATGTGTAATAATATAAAACTCCATGATTTAACATTGAAGCCTAAAGCGACTAAGGCTTGTGTATTTTCTTTAATGATGTTTACAAATTTGCGCAACCCCGAATGTAATTGATTAGGATTCAAATTGTTAAGAGATAATATCAATTCTAAATGTTTATCTGCTATGAGCCTTTTATTTTCATATCGTTCACGCAAAATGTTATATGCAATGTAATAATTACTATCAGATAATTCCAGATGCTTGATGAGACTAAGCGGTTCCTTCTCTAGAATACTTAACAAGTAGTGCATCTTTTGAACACAACCCAAATCACTGTTGTTGTGAATTAAGCTATTGTATAAACTTATGAAGTTAGGCCATTCAGTGTATACACCTGAAAAACGGGTGAGTGAAATTTTCGGAAGACAAAATTGATTGGCTTTGTCGTACTTCATCTGCTGGTCTCCCGAATGCGTACCTGATGGAAACATTGTAGACTGCAATACTTGAATTGAGTAATATAAGTCATAGAATTTACTTAGGTTGCCGTCAATTTCCGACCTTACAGTTAAATCTATACACTTTGCCATGAAGGAATTGTATGCATCTTGATACCGATCGCGTATTGTGTTAATATCCTTAAAGCGCACGTTAAATTCCGCCAAAATTGTGGGATCGGGAGTTCCACCTTCGACTTTGAAAAGATCCTTTGCAATTGTATACAAACGGTTTATTAATCCCATGTTTACATCCATAATTACTTGTTCTCGGGTGAAATTAGCCATTTTAGTTTGTTTTTCCATTTCAAGTGCAAAAGATTCCAATATTCAGCAATCTACAATATCTCTAGTTAAATGTAAACAAAAGGCAAAGGAAGATGTAGACTAAATAGAATGTCAGTTAACTTTTTCTTTAGGCCTGGAATCTTGCCTTTTAGTGTTGCCAGTAAATTGAAGATAATGTCCACAATTAACTGGATAAATGCCCATGTATAAGGGGCCCTAAGTATGTTATTTCCGAACGTTTCTGAAATGACCATAGACAAAATACAATGAATGAATAGCTGTCACTTGTCAGCCGACCAGCTGAGATGGACGGAAACGGAAATGCCGAAATGTACAAATGGAGGTTATAAATGCAAGCTGATGAGAAAATATGAAAATTAGTAAATTGAATATGCTGAGTTTCTATAGGTATCGGGAACGAAGGACCAATTTATGTTCGGAAAGGGAGAGGATGTGGGCAAACCTGATTTACGCGCTGGTTCCACGCCTGCCGCTATATCTCGGGATGGTACTCCACTCCCACTTGCACGAACACTAGCGATGAGTTTCTAGCTTCTTAAGCTTGAGTAGACGGTGATGATGATTTACGATCGCGATCGAGAAGAGATTTGTTGAATTCCGATTTTACGCCGGGAGCTCGCATGCGCACCGTCCGCGATCAAGAGAGATGACAGTTGTCGAATTTATTTGTGGTTACCCACGGAAAGGATTAGGATATAGGAAACAAATGTGTGTGCATAGAAGGTAATACCCAGCAAATTCAAACTTATACCTAACATATGGTCCTTCGAGCCGGATTAACTCGACGTTTGTGCCCTGGAACGTCTTAAATTGGTTTCTTACTTTTCCACAGTCACGTAAAGTTACACACATATAAAATACCGAAAGTCAAATCGAAATACCAACTATAAAAAAACATTAGCAGAGGTATCTAGCTAAATGCATTCGGCATTTGGAATCAACAACGACATTAGTCCGTAGTGTGGCAATCAGGGAGTAAGTGGGAATTTCCGCGTCGTTTGATACGGCTCCCGGCAAAATGTTAAGAGCCCGCTATTGGAGGACCGACCCCTCAATTGAGACACATTGCCGTTGAGAATGGAGAACTGGATTAATTGTTACGTAAAACAGCAGCTGGTTAGTTAACAAGGACTATATCTACTTGCGTAACCCTACATTCATTAGGTTTTCACCTGGTATCCAAATACCAGGCGTACATACCTAAGTATAGCATTCAAGGAGGCACATACTAAATATTCTTGTTTCTATTGAACTGATTAATAAATCAATATGAAACGCGTTCTAACGCGTCCTGAATGAATGACGCTTAGACAATTTATGTTTTTATTTTCAGTCTATGTTACATAGTATTAATGGGGCTGGATCAAAAAAAAAGTGGCCAAGTGCATGCCGAACACGTATTAGGCTTCCATAGCACGTAAGACTATCGCTTTGAGTTTCAACCTTGTACCTTTGAATTAAAGCTGATTTCACGGAAACCTAAAGTGAAATAAGAAAAATGTTTCAAACGTGACATCTTTGTTTCCTAAAAGATATTTGGAAATAGACAAATTGATACGTTGAAGCCCATAATTGGGAGAAATAATCTGTAAATCTAACTTTTACTTATAAATTTTAAATTCAGGCTACATCATTACCTATATCAAAACAAGTTTATCTCGATTTAAGAGATTTATGAATTACTAGTAATTAATTAAAATTAATTTTAAGTGACTATTGACGAAGTTTTAGTGAAACTGATTTTGTGAAGGGAATAAATGACAACATTCTATCTGGTTGTGTGTCTCAGTTTAATACATGGAACTATCGGTCGAAGCTATCGTTCTGTTTCTATTAATTAAATTCTTCTATACTACTGAGCACAGTTGGCGAGTCTTCCTTTTAGATTCATAAAACCTTTTATTGTTTTATTTAAAACAACTCGAAAGCCCGCAATGATATGATCCTATTGTTTACATCATCATCACCTATAGAAGTCCAGTGCTGGACATAAGCCTTTCACACAGCGCACTTTGCATAGATTAAGGGAGGAATTGTCCTAATCGGCATGTTAGGAAGACGGGTTTAGACTCGCTGAATATTTGTCCTAATGGCCATGCTGGTAGGCGGTTTGGCGATCGCTAGCTATTTTGAAGTGTCACATCAATAAAGACACTGCTATTATATGATGTTATATTCACAACTCCTCAGTCGTCCTTGTACTGGAAGACACAGGTCGGTCTTATATTCTACGTTGTCGAGTATCACACGTTATGCTATTGTATGTAATTAATCAATTAAAATTAATAAGTTTTACATATTTATATAAATATCCATGACTCGGAATAATGTTCGTATTCATAATACAAAAAATTACCCCTAGCGGGATTCGAACCCGGAATCGTTGGTTTCGAAGGTAGGATTTCTATCCACTATACCAATTAGTCGTCAAACGGATAATATTGAATCAAAAACTTCGAATTTCAACATAATACGGGCAAAAGTTTGCTTCAATTATTAAAATTTTTGCATGCAAATGATGTTAAATCTCATTATTCTCCATAATAGAAACAAATAACAAGAAAGAGATCTCAAGATGGCACTTCTGCCTGAGGCTTACAGAAATATCAAACCCTCTTGTTATCTTCAAGGAAAACAGATTGTTAATACAATGAGAAATGCAGTAAGTGCATCTTGTATTGAAATTTATTGTTGTAGCTTCGAACAACTTACACAAGACTTAACTTTAAATATTTATATATACTAATAACGTTAATGTTTTGGTAGGGAAATTAAAATGGGCTTTATAATTATCTCTAATCTGTAAAAATTATAAAGAAAGCTATCCGCATCTCTGTGTTTGGGCGCTTAGTTGTTTTAAACTATACAACGGATTTCGATACAGTTTTCAATGTCATAGTCAAAGTTAATGCTTTATTTTGTAGATACACAGGGTACACTTTGGAAATAGTGAGATTTTACATGTTGTAAGCTACTACTTGTTCAGAAGGCAATTTTTCCATGAAAACAAGAAACTCGATGGGTTGCTCTTTTAAAAATAGGTTTTTATATTACAAGAAGGTTTTTATATTTCATTATTATTAATTGTGAAATAGCCTGGCATGCGATCAGGCTGGTTATGTCCAGGAATGATTATCATCCAAATAGTCTCATATTTTATATATAGAGAAATTTCTTCGGAAAGGTTTATATGTATATAGGTTCCCACTGTTAGAGAACAGGCTCGCTGTTTGAGGGTATAGGCCAATTAACCACCCGCGCCCAATGATGATGGAGTTGTGTCCGACTACTGGTCACTTCACAGTCAATGTTTTTAAATCGCCACTTGACAGTCAATGTTTTTAAATCGCCTCTGTATGCCACGATTGCCACATTGAAATCAATCAGGACCGTCTATTTCACTTGGCCTCCATAGCATCGAAAGCACTCGTAGCGTAGTCGCATTCGCTATTCATTTGCGATTAGCGAAGTTAAGCAATTTCTGGCGCCATCAATCCTAGGATGGGTGACCACTAGTTTATATATATGTCGTAGGTGGCGATAAATTGGCGACGGAATTTATAATTTGGACCGTCGTATGACTATCATACTACGCGGCGTGCTACAGAAGTGAACCTGGTGGCACTGCTATTGATGAAAAATGGCGCGGTGACGTTAACAGTAATTATGGATATTGCTACCAGCCGTCAAAGGAGACGGACCACCACTTCGCACCTCAACGGAGTGAGTGACTTTGATTACCTATTATCAAACAAACAAACAAATACAAAGATAAATAAAAAAAAGGGGATAGTACAATATCACCGACGACTCTTGGAAGAATCCGGTGAGTCGTTACTTAATAAGAAGTGGGTCATGGAATTTCATCAGGAAGGAGGATTGTAGACTACTTTGGTTGAATCCCACAGACTGCATGCGAGGACTAAGTTGAATGGCACGAGGAGCATGCAAATGTTTACCCTTCACCGGTAAGCATCTCTATATCCATGTTCATAATTGAATCTTTTGATCTGTGTTAGAGTAATTAGTCCGTAATTACCTCCAGAAAGATTTAAGGTAATCGGGCCCGTGTTCCAAAAGTGGCAGACCATACCTCGTTCTGTTAAAGTTCTAGTGTCATTCTGATATCCTATTCATTTTTAGTAGCATGACATAATATCGCAATTGCCCGAGTCACCCTTTACCACGAGAGGCTGGCACCGTCCCAGTCGCTAGCAACGCCCGTCTCCTTCTCCGACATATAATAACACATGCATGTTATATTTATAGAAATAAATAAACCCGTGCGAAGTCGGGGCGGGTCGCTAGTATATGGTAGAAATGAATTACATATACTATTATGTTATTAAACATTTCTTCAGCAACAAAAAAGTTATATATTTTGTATAAGAACTGGACATATTTCAAAAAACAGGAAGCTTTAACGATAAGCTGTACGCCTTTGGAACTCTCTTCCGGAGTCAATTCGCCGCGCTCCATCAATAAACGTCTTCAAAACGCAAGTCAAAGCGCACTTCCTTCAATAAAAAAAAAAAAAAAAAATCTTTGAAACTCCTCTTATCTTCTCCGTGGTTGTCAATATGATTTCTAAGTTATTTCTGAGCAAACAAATGGCATGTATTTTTATTTAATTATTATTATTATTATTATTATATATGTATATATATAAATTTGTGTGTGTTATGTAGTCAATAATATATTACTTATATGTTTAAGTGCAGTTAAATTATCTAGTTATAGTTGGTAGGCTTAGTTTATGTATTTTTATCTTTACGTTATATTTTTTACCAACTATAAAATACACCCGTATTGCTACTATTAGTGCAAACCTCACCTACTGGTAGCTTGTATCTTTACCCTAAGGTTTGCCTGGAAGAGATCGTTGTTAGCGATAAGGCCGCCTTTCTGTGCGATTAATGATGTACGCTGTATTCTTCATGTAGCTTTTGTTAATTGTGCAATAAAGAGTATTTGAATTGAATTGATAATATGACATGCAACTCAATGTAAACCAATGACAACAGATCCTGTCTCCTCACTCCTTCCACTGTAACTCTAATAAGCTAGGATCGACAGTGGTACTCGACACTACGACTACGTGACTCTATTGCTATCTTGGACCCCCGTTTATTTAAAGAATGGCAATTACTTAAACTTGCAATTATTCGAATTAGAAAACGAGTGGGATGACCACGGCGGGTTGCGAATAATGTGACTATTCACACATATGTGCGAATGTCTTATTGTCTCATAAGTACTCAAAAGCGTATGACTTAAAAATCCCTCCCTAGATGTTATTGAAATTAATTGTAATTCTGTTACCTACATAAGTACGGTTAAGTCTATAAACCCTATTGATTTTCGTCGATATTATAATCTATACTGCCTTTCATTAGTCATACGAAAATAATTGCTCTCGTTAGTGAGACAATTATATTCTCGTTATTTCAATGCTTAAATTACACTTATAATAGGTAGGACACAGGAAATCTTCCTCTTTATTTTTCGGTTGGCTGTGATGAACTTTAGTCGGTATCTACCAATTGGTTAACCACAGTTCGGTGAGTTTCTTCGAATTCGCAGCCAATTCCAGTTAAACTAGGTTTAAATTTGCTTTACGAATTCTTTGAAACTAATTTTCACGTAGCTTGGGCTCTACCTTCTACTTTTGATGTAATATTTTAAAGATTTGTTGTTGAAATATAAACTATTTGAGTTGGTCTTATGACTAGATGAGAATCGTATATCCTATGGCTCTAAGTATTACGATATAATGTAAAAGCATCAAAATAATAACACTTTACACGCCTCAGTCGACTAAATATTGAACACCTATCAATAACTGAAATTAAGGTCAATTATAATGACACATCAGCATTTTCTGTAACGCTTCCACGGCTGAGCGCGTCAGCAATATGCGTTAAAATTAATTACAGGTAAAATAACAAATGGGGACCCAACGCGTGGCGTGCAAAGGCGTGCGTGGGTTTTCTTTCATCGCCGCGGAACAAAGTCGCCGAGCAACAAGTGACGTCTCGTTCACAGGCCACCTTCGTTGTTTTTCCTTATTCCAAAGCACTAAGAAATGCACTTTAAATTTGGAACGCATTGAAAGAAAGGGAAAAATATTTATTCAAATCCACATGCTGTTCCGTACACATTTAAAATGAATTTTTGACTTCCAATGCATCTTCTATTCTCTACAAACAGTTCGTATGAGTTTATTTACTTTCCGCCACTTTTAAAGAGAATGACACGGCAATACGCTTGCGCGAGCAGCGAGAGAGAAGTCGACGGGAGCGAGATGGGAGACAGTTCCACTCGCTCCGACCAATCGATTAGTCGCATAACGATAGCGGCTTCTTAAATGCAGATGTGTCGTGTAGTCCAACGTCAGTCGGTAAACGGTAGGCGTCTAGAGCGCCGGCCATGGGTCGTATGGGCCACCCGCGCCCGGTGGACTCTCGCTCTCTTTGTAGTGGTTGCATCGCTTGGCCGGCCCGACTCCCTTGCTCCCCGATGTGATCACATAGACTAATACAGTGACTTTACAAACATTTTTTCATCAATAATTCACAGAAGAAACTTTTGAACATAACTAAACTGTCACTCGTTGCTCTCGCAATAAACTCGTTTACCTCGTAATCAGGAAACGGACACTTAATGGTGGTGCAACAAATTAAATTATGAAGTGAACAAAGAAAGGATTGTATGAATGGAAGGTAATGTTTGTAGAATGTATTTAATTTGGCTATCTCTGATTATAATAACAAAACAATAATGTCGCTCTAAGTTGTCATTGGCGATGTTATTGACAATAACATCAATTTGTGACTAGCTTTGCTTAACTTTCTTCTCGCGCCTGAAAACAAAGTTTATACGCTCTCATTACACTCAGCTTATACATCATTACATGATACAACAATTAATTTTTTCCATATCATTATTACAAAAAAATTATTTGGTACTTCGAGTACACACAAACTTGTACAATTTATCTTCGCTTATCTTTAATAGCTAAACTCACTGACTCGCAAATCCTAAGTAGAAACTTGAAATATTTCTCGGATATATTTTATGGGCCCAGACAAGGTATAAATGAGATTTGAAACTCGATATCTCCGAGATAAAAAAGGAGTTCGAAAACCCGAACTTAGAAACTTTAAAAATTCACTTTACAAAATTATCTTTAGTTAAGATGACTTAAAAGTTACTCCTTTATAATGAAAATAAGTAGAAGTTCCCCTTTATCTTGATATGTCTGTTACTGAAGTTGCATTTTGTAAATATGAACAACAAAAATCACGTGGCATCACCGGATTGAAATTACGTGAAACATTTAGTTGAATAACCGCGCAGCTGATCGCGGCGTAGAGCTACGCTTCGTAGCAGATAATAACATAAACGTTAAAATATATAGATTTGGCTTGCCTACCATATTGGCACCTTCCGAAGGTTTCCGGGGACAGTTGTCACCCCATCCCCGATCTCATAACCCTTTACGGTGCCAATGATATTGAACATTTTATTTAACGATTGCTACGTGGAGCTCGGAGATGAAATGATACGAATAATTTCTCTCTATATTCTTGTGTAATATTTCCGTGAGAGAGATAATGTAATATAAATATTATATATTATCTGGGATAGTAAATATTTTCTAATAAGAATTTAGTATTTGTATTTTAACAATTTAGAAGAAACTTTGCCGAGTAAATTCCTATGAGTAACTTTAAGTTAATCATTGTAATAAAGGCTTTATTTTTGTTTACTTATATTTTTAAACGCACATTCACACAAACACAATCAGATATTTTACTTTAGTTATTTTAGTGTAAAAATATTAGTGCTGTGCATACAATCAAATAATAAAAATACGTCCTTATGTAAGATCATTTATAATAATAAATATTTATCATTCACTCATTATTACTATTATTAATTCCGAAATTTAGAAAAGCTTAGACTTTGGTTTATATACGCAATCGAATACTTAAATTTGGTACTTTGTATTTGTATCTAAATTAAAATTCCATTTAGTGGCTTTAGTATGAAATATATACATCCATACATCCATAGTACAAGCTTGCTTAGTTTGGGACTAGATGATTGGTGTAAGTGTCCGAAATATTTATTTATTTATATATAAAATAGTAGTAATCTTCAATATCTATGTGACTGACAACTGTAAACCTAATATTTTGGTGCATAAATATTATTTCCTCTTAATTTGATATATTTCATAATTATAGTCACTTGCTAAAAATTGCTGCTGATACACAGGTAACATGCAGGTGGTTACAGGTATTTCTTTGATCTCTGTGATCAGCCAGTACAGGCATACAAATATTTATGTCATGGACAGATTGCAAAATTTTAATATTAGGTACATGCATTTTCAACTGGCATAATAATTAAACAAGTGGTTATTTATTAATTCACTATATAAAAAAAATACTTCCAATTCCGACTAAAACAATAACTCGACAGACTTAATTCACAAAAAATAGGAAATGTCAAGAGAAACACGAATTACATTTAATTGGTTATGTCATAAATTCATGAAAGATTTAAATATACATTTGAGATCATTGTTCTGTGGACGAAGCAATCAAATTTCAGGTAAAGAAATAATAAAATTTACAACTAAGTTATCATGACAAATAAAATCTATGAATTAAATAATCATGTCCTTCAAAAATTCTTTATTATTATAATAGCATTTAATTTAAAAATTATGCAGTTTGTTCTTAAAAACCTAGTTTAGTATTTATTATTTGCCTGACAATTTTGTTATATTTTCATAAGCATTAGAGGAGGTTTACAAGTATTTTGTTATACTATTTACATTTTTGTACCTTTTCTAAAAACCTTAATCAATCGTTATTGTGCAGGGACATTTATTACAATGACGACAGCCTACCTCATAATCATAATAGCTATTATATTTTTTAAGTTTGTCTAAGAAGTATGATTTGTTGTGTTCCGGTTGTCATAGATAAGATAGCCATAAATAAGATGGGGTTTCCGGGCCAGTACGCTTCCACTTTCGGGCTCATCTTCACTTAACATCAAGTGTGATTGAGGTCAAGTGCTAACCCGTTGTGCAAAAAAACGATATCAATACGAGATGATTTTCAATGTAAGAGCCCTACAACTTATTAGGAAAGTTTGTAGTATACAAGAAAATCTAATACCAAAGTTATTCGACAGGTCACAGCTGTTTTTTTGCTACGTATTCGTTATGATACATGTAGGCCCATAAATGGAACTACCTACATCAACCTACAACACTTCGTAAAAATTTTTGCGTCTGATCGCTAATTATTCACCGTCTAAATTTTTTATCAGATGGTTGATAAACTACACAAATAGATTTTTTTTTGGTAAATAAATGCATATATAAACGATAAACATCCATAACTCGGAAACACATGTCTATATTCATCTACAAACAGATGCTCCTGGCGGGATTCGAACCCGCGATCTTTTGGTATAGCAGTTAGAGTTTTTAACCACTACACCAAACAGGTCGTTAACAAAGTAGGTACAAAGCTCCCCAAAAATCTGCAAATACCTACCTTCTTACCCAGCGTGGCGATTAGAAGAAATTCTTACATGGAATGCGATGAAAATCGCACCACGGGGAGGTTGAATGCTAAAAATTGGTGGTGGAAAGGTGGATTGCTATAAGCTGTTGATTTGTGATTTAAACGACCTGAATTGAACAACGGCGAAAAACCGGTATTTTATTAGATTTCCGGGCGATATTTTTAGTACAGATTTCTCGTGACTCGCGGCAACTGTGTTGGAAAACCATAGAATAAATATATCTCTAAAATGTCCGACACCCAGCTATCTGAATTGTGGTTGATCACAACAGGTTTGACAAATGTCCGCCTGGCTAGCTACCATCGTCTTATCTAAATCTGCCGCCAAGCAGCAATGTTAATGGCATTGTTGTATTCCGGTTGTCAGAGATAAGATAGCCAGTCCCCCAAATGTGTTGGGGTTTCCGGGCCAGTACGCTTCCACCTTCGACCTTATCTTCACTTAACATCAGGTGTGATTGAGGTCAAGTATGAAACCGTCGTGCATAAAAAAAAAAGACTAATTTTATAGTGATACTTTATAAAATAGGTGCTGGTTTTCCCCAAAAAATTAAATAAATAAAATGCTTGAAACCACATCAAAGGTTCACATTTTGAAACAAAATACATACAGAAGCAGCTCATATAGAATTTACCTTGTCTAATTTCAAAGTTAATGTGTAGCAGAAGCTAAGTGCAAAAGGCTACTATAAAATTACTGATTACGTAAATGGCAACAAACTTTGGACAGCGCGGTGATGTTTTAATATTTATTATTTATAAATATGTATTAATAAACATTTCTAAGAAAAGAGCAAACCTTGATTTCTCATTCTTTTCTGGGCTAATGTCCAGATTACTGTAACTAATCGTTATGAATGAGCGGTAAATAAAAAAATTATTTTTCCATTTTCATAGTTAAATAATTCATGTCTCTTTTCTTTGGATAAAACTCTCGAATTTTATATTATTTTAGTGTAAATGAAAGAAATATGTTATGGTATGTCTTACTTTTATTTACACTTACCGGAAATGGAAACATAAAAACGTACTAGAATCCGAAGGCTGATCCGTTGACGGACATCGAACCCAAGTCGGCTGTAAATAGACATTTAAAAGCGCGTTGCCAACGGCCTGAGACAATCGGGTCCCAATTGGAGCGGCTCATACTGACGGCTTTGATTAGATCCCACGTTATCTATCAGGCAGAGTGGCAAGGGTATCTCCGAAACAGATTAGTGTAATGGACTGGAATTTCTAATCGTATATTTAGAATTCACACATTTAAATAGTTTCGGTTATTTAGTGGAATCAATCCGGGATCAATGTAGAGTCATTCGAATTACGATTAGGGTATCTGACAGCTATTAATTATTTAGTTCCAACGGTTAAATTGACGGCGCGATTTGCGTGGGGCACGCTTTAAATGCTCTTATCGCTAATAAGTAAGGAATTACGGTGGCGATTTGATTAAACCTAAGATTAATATCATACATGTTGCTACATTATGTACAGTACCTATACCGAGTGGTCACCTTGTTTAGGGCTGTGATTTACTTAATGCAGACAGTAAAAAGAGTAAAATGTGGCATTACAACATTATCGCTCGATTAAAACAACTATGTTTTACGTCGAGTGCGAAACAGGTGAAGTAAAAAATATAAAAATTATAATTTTCACGGTATAATCACGTTAAAAAATATTTTGACAAACGCACTGGCGCATAACACAGAAAGTTTTGTGAAACATTCTTTAGTTTTATGCGCCAACATCGTTGCACGATAAAAACCTGATTTCTTAATAGGTTTAGGTAAGAAGCAAGAAACAAGCCAGTCTAGCTATCACCATATTATCTACGTCGACCGTCCAATCATTGTGTTCCGGTTGTCACAGATAAGATAGGCAGTCCCCCAAATAAGATGGGGTTTACGAGTTAGTACGCTTCCACCTTCGGTCTCATCTTCATTCAACATCAGGTGTGATTGAGGTTGTTGATACGTTATCAATAAAAAAAGGATTTTCACCGTGAAATATTCGTTGTTGCAAAAATATGTCATAAGATAAATTAAGTTTATTATCATTCAACGAAGTCTGGTCTGCAGCCATACTCTGCTGTAAAAATTTCAAGTTTTAGTGTAACGCAATAATAATGGAATTTCGTCGTTTACTCAAACGATCATCGGCCATGATATAAATATTGTATACAGTGTTAACATAAACATTGAACGGAATAATTCAGGAGTATAGTATTCATAAATATCATCAACTTTCACTATGCGAGCAAATTCTGAAATCATGAAAAAATCGGCTGTTTCATATACTATTTCTTCGCAGTTGGTGCGAATAGTAGCAGTTAATCATATTCATGGGTAGCTCGTACAAATATTTCGATATCACACAGTATAAGATCATAGCATGAACCAATAAAGAACATTTTTAAAGAAATTACCAGAGCTAACATCGTATTCTCGTATTTTTGAACAGCCTGTGGAAAAGGGTTCAATTGCTATTAAAGGCCATTCTCCGCGGGACGCGTATTTGCAAAATCCCATACTTGAGTCACGATGAAGATTGCAACAGATTAGGTTTCGGCTCTTGAAAAAACTGGACAAGACTCCGACTCGAGCTTCGCGTTCCGTTCAAACTTATCACTGAAATTGAGTCTCGAATTGTAAGTTTGAAATCGTGAAAAAAACAAATTATTTTCCTATACTTGTGCAGTAAGACCTTGCTTCTTGCTAAGTTTTATGAACCTGGGGCTTTGGAAATTTCGATTTATTTGCGAATGTCAAAATATATAAATATAAATGGCAGTATTTTTTGATTGCGTTTACTTGGAACTCTTTTTATAGCTCTTAGAGGCCGTAGACCTAAGTATTTCATATTAATTTTAACTTGATAACTCCGCTCGTGTCTGTGAAAAAGGGTCTTAATACAGAGACGAACAACGAAGGGTTCTTTTTTCCTTTTGAGAAACGGAACCACCACATAGATATCTTTGAAAATAATAACTGCCACTGAATGAAGAGCGATGTAAGTGAGCATCACGTGTAATCCATTAAAGTAGAGTAAACCTTAATAACTATATTATACACAGTATCTACACACAATGCACACATACATTCACATTATCCGTATGTACTCGAGGGCTCTCTTACTGTTTCACTAATACTGTACTAGTTTTATATTATGTAAGTTATAGTAATAGAAGAGTTGGCCTACCTGACGGAAGTAAATTAATTTACTTAAAAATAATGTACCAGACTTTTATCTTTAAGATATTGCATAAATGAAGAACTATTTAATACTCAATCTAATACTCAAACTGTATTAACATCATCATTTACTATTAGGACTTTTTCGGCTTATTTCATATCTTCAGTCAATTGTAAGCTTTTGTAAATTCGCCACTGGAAGCATTCGTTTGTAATGACCATTCACCAGCGAATACTCGAGGCGAGGACGTTAAGCCGGATATTCCAAAGGTCGTCCTAACATACGAACTCTCAAGTTAAACGTCGAAATACTTCTATGAATAAAGAATTTATTTGGTATCACGTTACATTACATATGTATAGGTATCAGGAATGATAACAATAGATGTCGAGATCCCAAACGGTCTCCACTCAGCATGTAACGACGCTGGTATTCAATGCCGAAATGCAGAATGGGTCTCAATACTTATGATTAATACTTACAGAGTTCTCTATATCAACATAATAACCAACTACCCACAAAACATTTATTTATTGCTTAAGTGCTACTAAAATGCTCATAATTCTTGCGATGTGGACGCGCCCTTATTTTTTTAATATTTCTGAATTAAAGTGACATCGGATTAAAAGCTTACACAGAAAAATTGTGTAAGTCTCCACCATGTCCTAAGTAATTTTCAGAATTTTTAGATGTCATCCAAAAAAACATAGTGATAACCAATCAAGATAGAATAATATCATAACAAAATACGGTTGATTTGTAGAGAATACGTAGGGACTCACATATTCATTTCAAACATGATGTTTGAAGGTGGGTTGAATTCCGAAATAAAGGAAGATTTTTCAGATGTGCACATGCCATTATATTTCGTTGTTAAGGATCTCTGCCTGAGGCGCATCCTGGCTAAACAAACAACGCTTTGGGGAACTGAGTGGTTTTTTGCGGTGCCAGCATGATTGCGCAGTTCTTGCTGGAGTCTATTTTAATTAGGAAGTATCTCTCGACAACTGATTTTGTACACTCCATTAGTGTATCTCGACTTTCGACGAATTTTATATGCTACTCATGTAACTGACCGCATTTTCATAGTATTATTTTATATCGACATTAATTAGAAAGAGAAAGAACTCTTGGCATGGTTCGCAATTCGCTTTCGATTAGCGAGGTTAAGCAAATTCTGGCACGGTCAATTCTTGGATGGGTAACCATTAATAGCATTTTCGTATGAAAGTTACCGTTTTTCGGGGGGCTCTTGGCCGTCGAAATACAGGGCCGTTCTTAAACACTGACTATCAAGGGGCCACTACACTGAAAAAAATCTACTAATCCGTATTGACCCGCGTGAAGGATTAGGGGCCACAGTATTTCATGGGGTACATAGTTAAAATAAAATTTTGCCACGTGACCGCAATGTAAAATTCACTATTCAGGGGCCCCCCTTCGCTGACTGTAGGGTTCTGTTTGAAAATCAGCGCCGTGATTTCACTTCAGCACATGCTGAGGTTGTTACCCTTTTCCACTCTTGCGCATTACTTATTTATTCCAATACACTGGATATCAAGTAAGCAAAATCGTTATATTGAATGTAAGCATTTCCCTGTTTGTTTCCACTCCCGAAGACTCCATTCCCATATCAAGATCGCAAATACACGCATATCTCGACATAGCGAGTCTTTCACACAAGATTAACGCTCAATTCAAAAGGTAAATGCCGCTTCGAAAGCTATAAATTTCTCCCGCCGGCTCGTTACACCCGCGAGATCTCAAATTTATCAGAAATTAGTGAGAGGAATTGTGAAGACGTCAGTTGGTATAGTGGGATCGAATTTATTATTACGTCGATTTGTGGGTAAACAAAGCCAGAGTAATGCGAGCCGTATCCGCGTGAAAGTTCTGACAGGAAGACGCTATTTCCCCTACTTCGAACTCGATGGGAATAAGATTATTTGTGCTTTAATATTTAATATGCTGGTGTCTTATTATGCTGATATATGTTTATAACGATTTATTTCTATAAAATATTGTACTTACACAAATAATATTTAAAAAGAAATATTCCATCGACAGGTTTATACGTACACACTATTAGTGAGCCTTCTCCCACATTTTAAAACATTTTCCAATAAATTATTTTATGAATATCGTAACGTATACAAAAACTATAATTTACAAATTATCTATAAAGAGTGATGAAATCTAGATTTAGTGGCATTGATTAAATTATTTCAATTACATTTTGATGCATTAAGTTATTGGTTTTTTGGGGAATACGGCAATTCTATTTGATTATTCCATGCGATCTATGACTGATTGATTAGTCGTAATCCTAGAGAAGTATCATGTAGGCCAGCCAAAGAAGCTAGATCAGTATTGTCGTTTTGTCACGAGACGACCGGTATTGACAAAAGTAATAACTATTTGATATTGGTTTCGATATAGACATTCCGCATAATTATAGTAAGTTTACCGTTTCAACTACGTAGGCTTACTATTTCTAGTGTGGTAGTCACAGGTAATCAATATTTTACCTTAGTAATGCAAATGTAAATATACTACCTATTGTATACCTAGCTTGATAAACCCTATCTATTTAAAAACTAAACCATAACCAAAATCGTTATATTGAGCACACTTCGCATCGCGCTAGTCATTTCAACAGAAATTTGCCTAGTATTTTTAGTATACTCGTGGTAAGCTCTAAACGCTTTGCGTTTGGTTTTAGTTTGTTAACGTCAAAATCATTTAAAAATAACTGTGTAAGTATTTCAAAACCAAAAAACCCGATAGCATATTTTGTATTTTGCGGATGTCATGATGGATTTTTTTACCATAAAATATATCCTATGACACTCCGGGTACCAAGACGAATCTAACGACACCATGCACTTCCAAATAGGTCAAGGCGTTTAGGCTACAGGAGGCTAAAGGAACGGACATATATACATACAACACACTTGAAAAATATTACCCACCTTCCTTGGGCAGTCGGGTAAAAAAAGCGCGATACCAATTTTTACATTAGCTAAACCAAAACCAAAAACCGGCCAAGTGCGTGTCGGGCCACGCGTAGTGTAGGGTTCCGTACTACAAGTACGGAACTACGGTACTACGGAAGTGAGGACAACCTCACAATATCTGGACTTTGGAGAGAGCTTTTTATTTTAAGGGAGTTTGATAAATAATTTTCAACAAAAAGTACATTTTTTAAGTTTTTCGGCTCTTACTCATTAACTTGTAAAACCTACTTACCTGTGATAGTTTTCCTTTCAACTTTATTATAATATAGGTATACCACAGCCGTGTATTTTTTAATGTCATATCAATCGTTTAAGGGGGGAGGAACGACGACACGACACACGACATTTGACTCTAGCGAAAATTAGCACTATATTCATCTTCACTTTACTGGTACCCTAAAAAATATTTTTCATTAATTTATTTTCCCACTTTGGCGGCTTGCCAAATTACAACTTTAGACAGACGGACATGGCGAAACTATGGGGTTTCCTTGTTGACTACGGAACCCTAAAAACGGTCCGTTTGAACGGTAAAACCGTTGTAAAATACCACGATTGGCCCCCAGGTCCCGCTTCCTTTAGGTACATTTCCGGTAGCGTCGCGCGATCCTCATAATGATAGTGTTACGCTCGTCGTGGCGTCGCCTATACAATTTTTAATTATGTGTCATATAGTCACATATGTAACCTGTGAATGTAATATCGCCCTACGTAAGGTCGAGCTTTCATTTAGTGCTCTACACAGACTAGAGCAATCTAGAATCCTTAAAGTACTTATATTTAGGTGTTTAGATCTAGAAAACATAATTCCATTATTTCATTAGAAGAAGCCATGAACTTTGTTTATATAAGATATATTCCACATTAAAATCATATTATCCTCCGCGTTCGTATCAGTCACCGCAAAACAAGTTTATTTTCGTCGGATCGCGTTCACCGAGACAGCCTTTGAGATAATAGTGAAAATGCTACCTGTGCCCAAGCCATGCGGGATTATTTACCTGTTTCTGATCCTTTGTCTATTTTCGCTCCACAAACTCCGCTTTATTTGCTCTGCGCGATTGGTTCACTTCGCCATAAGAAATGAAACAGAGTTATTACCCGTTTCCCCGGATTAACTTCTTCGCGATCTTCACGATTTCTTTTCGCCAAATACGTTTAATTTTGTCGAGACTGATATTTTGTTACGAGTATGAACGTTTATCTCTTGTTCGTCAGACTTTATTGCGTACCCCATTTAATCATGTTCTTCTAAACACATGGAAGTGCGTAGACCAAGGTCTCAAAACGTATAACCGGACGTTCGCTGTGATTTGACATACATCGAACGTGGATTTGTTACAATTTAAACTCAATAAAAACTCGAAACTTAAAGAATCATAATTTCGTAAGTTATAAAAATAACATCTGAAATGGTCAATCATCATCATCAGCCCGTAAACATCCCACTGCAGGGATATAGGCCTCCCTCTTATATGAAGGAGTACTTAGGGTATAGTCACCACGCTGACCGCATCTTAACCGCTGAGCCACCGATACCGCTGAGCAGCCGACCAACCGAAATGGTCAATGAACATCATTAATTAGACGGATAACTTCGAACCACTTTTGTGGGTGCAACTTGTAAGGTTAATTTGGCAAGTTAAATCATAAAAGTTGCCATAAAAACTCGAAACTTAAAATTTGCCACAGCTTAAACTGAAAAACCTGAAGCTTGAAGAAACCTAATTACATGAGTTTGTGGTCGAAGATGAAGCATGCTATATCAGTAAATACCTGCTTTTGCAAATCGATTGTAGGATTTTGGAGAATCGATTCCATACCTTCAGATATCGCATATGTATGTCTGCCAGAACCAGTATTCATTAAAATTACGTGTATTTTTTTAATATACATCTGTCTACAGGCTCATAGAGAATGTTACCCCTTTCTAATATTCACTTAGGTATATACTAGACTTGGGATGCCTTAGTGGTTACAATTTGGATTTCGATTTTACAGACTTGGATTTGAAGTCGAACTCAGATGTTGTTTATGATAAAATTGCAGTACCTACTGCTATTATATTGGAGAAACTCATTCCATATGAGTTCGGCCCTTATAAAGGAAACTAGTGTACTGGGTGGTTGCTCGGGCAGCGAGCACCCCTCAAAATTATTATAATAATAATAAATAATAAATATTTCGGACAGTTACACCAATCATCTAGTCCCAAACTAAGCAAAGCTTATACTATGGATACTAGATAACGGATAAACATACATAAATATTTATATAAATATCCATAACTCGGGTATAAATGTTTGCATTCATCACACGAACATTTACCCCTCGCGCGATTCGCCCCGCAACCGTTGGTTTCCCTAACAGGGTCACTATCCACTATACCAATTGGTCGTAAATTATCTCCTTAAAGTGTCAAAAGCGAGAAAGAAAAATAAATAAGTGAAATTATAAAAGTGTAGGAAATATAAAAATGTATTATTGTAATTTTTTGCATTTGGCATTTTTTATTATGTTATTCTTTTATTGCACATAAAAATATTATGTTCATGTAGTTATCATATAGTTCCCATCTTGGATGTAGGAATGTAGTAGATGTGCATAGAGATCTTATTTGTCTGTTCTGTTTTCCTTCCCTTTGAATGCAGTAAGCTGAAAGTTTTATGCAGTTTTCAGTTTATGCGGGCTATAAATCTTTTAGACCAGGTTAACTGAAATGTTGCGTGCATTTATACACGATTGCCTTTGTGGCATTATAAGTTGGCTAAATGAAAATTATTTCAGATATCTCTGTAATATTGCATAGAACTACCTACATGGTGTGGCCAGACATAACTCAAACATGGTGTTTGGTGGTTCCAAACATTAAAAGTTTAACGAATGAAACCACATCCATGGTTCACCTTATAAAATAGACAGAAATGCACACGTTACAGGGGGTGATATCAATCGCCGTTGAAACGTGCAAGTCTATATAGATGTGGAAAGTCCCATAGTCACCTTTTACGACATCCACGGGAAGAGACGGGTTGGTTTTAATACCCTTAATAAAAATTAAAAAAATACAAATTATGTGTTAAATTACTAATAAATCATTTGAAATATATTTATTTATTTTAATACGTTATTGTATACATTGTATACAATTGTATATACTTTATATATAATGCTCCTCTTTTCTCTTTCAGAATATCTCAAGGTTACGTTTAACATTTGTCTTATGTTCATTAAATCCTTGCGACTAAGGCATTATGTAAATCTCCTTATTTTAGGTTAAGCCCTAAATAATTACTCATCAGACCCTTACCAGTCCACAGCACAAAAAGTAGCCAGTCCATTAGACGTCCAACAATGTCTAGCACTATAATTATGTGTTTCGCACCTGGATAAAGTGGCTGAACGGCAAGTCTACCTACATATATTTATATATATATACATATAAGTAACCATTAAGTATAATCAGTGGGAGAGGTTCTTTCGAAATAGGCAAGCTACACTATTCATACCAATTTAAATGTATCTGAATAACTGTCTGGCAAATACGAAATGTTCTGCACAACTTTGATTTTTATGCACTTTTTACAATATGCGTTTTGTTTTGCAGAACTGATTGACACTTGACATCAATCACGCCTCATGTTCGTGAAGATGGGTTTGAAATTATTTTCGAGTCGCGCAGAACCATGTCCGTTGGGAATACTGGCGGATTGACCATCCTTTTGCTAGCTGCTGCTGAAATACTACGTACTTGTTACAGATGTTCTTATCGCTTCGTCTCCCTAACCAATCACCTTATCAAGCGATGTAGTTTTAAAGAGAATAACATGTTGCCTTTCAATAAGTGATATTTTTGTATCCTACATTGAATAAAATATTTTTGATTCTTGACTATATAATGCTATCAACATTGCTGCTCGGCTGCAGTCTTAAATAAGATGGTGATAGCTGGTCAGGCGAACATTAAAAATGCCTAAGCACCAAATAAACCAAGTAACTAAATACACTGGAAACTGAACCTTCTACCTCTGTTTTGTAAACCTTATGATAAACACTGTATTCGAAGGTCTTAACTATATATGATAAATGTATATTTCGACTCCAAACTTTGACGAAACTTTAGGTGCCAGTATTTATTCGACAAGAATTTAGTTCGATGGTATCTGCTTACGGCAAGACTTTAGTTTGATAGTATTTAGTGCGACACGTAACCAAATGTTAGAAAATTTTACTATAATTAATGATCATGTAGTATATTTTTTTTAAGTGGATGAATAAATATCTTTTTATTTATTTATTATTATTTATAAAGCGCACAATAATGGTATCAACCGCTATATCTTCACTAGGGTTTCTGTTCGTCGAAATCCAAACAACTGTTACGTAATGACTATTTGTTTTATTAGTGACCTTACAACCAATATACACATCAGGATAAAGGGTGACTTTGTGAAAAAAAATGCATGCATGCAAAATTGGGTAGAACTCTGCCTTCAAAACCAATGGTTGCGGGTCCGAATCACGCAGTCGGTAAAAGTTTGTATGTTGAATACAAACATCTATACCCGAGTCGCGGATTAGTTCGCCCGAATTATTTAATAAAAAATAAGGAATTATGACGCCAATGGCAAAGGTCAGTCTGATCGTTCACTAATCGATACATGACTTGAAGAAGCCACGATACATAAATCCAGCTAGCCTGATAACTTTAGTTCACGTGGCAGATCTGTATCTGCCACGGCGTCGCCAGTGTCTGTACACTGGCGACGCCGTTGGTGATGAAAAACCGTACACCTATTTTTAACCGAACAAAAATAAAACGCAAACCGTCTAAAAGTTGAAAACCCTAAGTAATGAAGTTGGAACTGAACGTAAATCTGGTTAATGTGACGACGTGAGAAATGTTCTAAATGGAAAAGCCGATTTATTGTTACCAGGGCCGCCTTTGAATTACGCATTTGTATCGTACACTGCGAAGTCATGATTTTTAACGTAATTACATAGCTGTAGTATAGGTGTAGTATACACACATAAAACCAGTTCAAGTATAATGCATACTCAAATCATAATAATATACAAGCTGTCATCATCAGCCCGTAAACATCCCACTGCAGGGATTTAGTACTTCCCTCGTATATGAGTGAATAATAAGTAATCCACCACGCTGGCCCAATGCGGGTTGGGGACTGGACATACCTTTGAATTTTTATTTCTCAGGCATGCAGGTTTCCTCACGATGTTTTCCTCGCTGTTTAAAAGCAGTCGGATAAATCCACATAAGTAATTAACTTTAAAAACTCATTGGTACATGGCCTACCTGGGATTCGAACCCGGACCTCGTAAATTGGGAGACCGTGTCTTAACCCCTGAGCCACCGACTTTACAAGCTGTATCATGTCTATATTATCCATGTCTTTGTAGTTTAAAATGCGTTATTGGTGTCAATTCTGATGACAGTTCACGAAAGCTAATTGTAGTGACGCCTTATTAGTCTTGGAAGAAAGAGATGGTACCATATTTAAATTAGAAGAAAATGTATGTGTTATAAGGATCGATATTATGTATTTCCATAGAACTTTTGAACCCCTAGTTTGAAGGGGGATTGCTACTATAATCATAAATATTGTAGTAGTTGTACCTAAAAATAACAAACTGCGTACAAGAGCGTGCGACGGTGGAACAAGGGCACATTTCATTTAAAGGAGATTGTCGGTGAAAGTATGAACTTGAGGCCAAATTGAGGCAGCATGCAAAAAAGGGCCCAGCGGCAATCTCCTTGCTTATCCTATAAAAAGATAAATTAAATTATATCGTGCTGCTACCCCCATTGCGGGTGTGTGTCTTTAAGAAGAACAATGTTTTGTTCCAGGAGAGAGGCCGGGTGTGAGCTGATGTAGACACGATGGACCGCTGGGTGACGGCAGCTAGCTCGTTGCTAGCCTTTCTCCTCTATTACAACACTTTGGATGCGGGATTTGTTTACGATGACAGGTAAGAATAGTATAGTTTTTTATTCACAATGAAATAGCGCTTCACCTCAAATAATCTGGGATCGGGTGAACATAGAAACCCCTAAGTTCGCAGAACGATGGTATCACGTGTAAAATTACCTATCGTGGATATTTAATGAGGAATTAGAATTTAGGTGGGAATCGAATAGAAACAACAATAGTCAAAAATAATGACTTGTACCGAGTCCATGGGTGGTGGAATTATACCCAAAGAATTGGGCAGTCCTCTAATCGTACCGTGCAATAACCAAATGCCATATTATACTATAAAAAAACGTAAGCAGCATCTGTTCTCCATGGCCCAAATTTAATAACGTGATAAAATAGTATTTTGATCCCTATTGTGTTGTGTTGTGTCTCGTATTGTCAGATGTGTACTGCAGGTTTTATAAAAGTAATCGTAATATAACCAATAAATTCAAAGTTTGGAAAACCCCCGACAGACTATGATTAATTGTTTAAACAAACTGTGTTAGAATCTAAATATCTCTGAATTAGCTTAGGTAATAGATTTCCATTAAACTGAGCTAATATCCATCTCACAACCACAACCTTTCGGGAATAGCCCAACCATTTTAAAATCAGTTCAACCGTTCTGAAGGTACAATGCCGCAGACAGACACATTCCTTCAACCTTATATACGCCTCTCTTTTTGGGTACTAAAAAGGGGTTGTTGTAACCTTGATTATTTTCCTTCTGACTGTATCATCGGCAAGTCCTCTGAGATCGCAATCAAAGAGAACTCTACAAATAAATTCAGGCCTTTATCTCTAGTTATCTTCAGACCTTTTGCCAGATGCATCGCCTTTGTCTACGCGGTGACATACCATTTATGTTTGTAAATTTTAATTTTTTATATTAGCGCTATCAGCTGTAGATTTTTCTTATTAAACCTTCGGGATCCAGTGGTGTATTTTAGAGTGAGGTTTTTTTACCCAAAGACGGACATACCAACTAGGTATTATCTATTACTAAGTAAGCTCGATCATGATGCGAGTTTTCTGAATTAAACAAAACTAAAACCAGGTTTAAAGGTATTGCTTTTACCCTCAGAATTTAATAAGATGCGATAGTACCGGCCTAAAACTTCTTTTAATTTATGTTAGTTTAAAGAAATTATTTTAGTAACGACACCTTTATACGAATGTTTATAGTTTTAAAGTACAGGGTCTTCTGGCAAAGACATTTGATTTCTTATAGACCCCAACAACCAATATTTTGTAACTCCATTCTGATTTTGGAAATAAACATTTTTGTATTTTTATAACTAATTGCTTATAATACACAATTGAAAATACTGTGCAAAGTAGGCACCAGCTCTCACATCTCCAGAGGCGTGGACCAGTCTAATGGATAAATCCTTTACAATTTTTTTGTGTCAGCAGACCACGGGCCCAATGTATTCACTGCAAGCGCTGCAAAAGATTGTTGGTTTATTCAAATCGTATTATTAGTCTAATCGATTCGATATATTTGAAAAACTGTCCCAGCCGAGAATAAGGTAAGTATACACGTATATGTGGTAATAGGTAAAATATATAGTCACTTTGTCTGTCTCTTGCTTGATCGGTCTATATTATGCGATATCTACAGTATGCCTACGTAGGCTGTGTCATCTTAAGGCTACATAGATGTACAACGTATATCGTATGTACTTGTCAGGCCGCTTGATGCACGCGTCAAGCTCCGCACCCACGCTCTGTTAACTTTTGCGCCTTTGACCTGTAATGTCATAAGTATGTAAATAAAATATGAAGAGTTATATATGATAAACGTAGGTATGGCATTATACCTAACTATAAATAAAAAATTTGGAAACCCCCAATGACTATGATATCATCCATCAGCAATTGTGTTAAAAGCTTCCGAATTTCTTCAAACAGATAATAAACCTCATTCTTTATTGTACAAGAAATACAAACAGATTACGGTCAGAAAATATATACAAAGGTGAGCTTATCTCTAAAGAGATCGCTTCCAGTCAACCCTACTGCAGGTTATAGATGTTACACGAGAGGGGGAATAAATAGCCTTTCCCCTCGTTTATTCTTATAATAATAAAAATCACACTCAAATTGGACAACGCATTACTGAGATATATCCGGAAAAAAGCTGGACACACATACACTAAGTCGTGAAATACATAACACATATCCAAAAGCTTAACAGATTTTTCGACTGGCACATACATTAATCTCACGACCTTTATTCCAAAATCGGATGGTGAGATATCCCAAACACATGTGTTTGGGTCTTCCAAACATTAAAAGCTTTGATTGAAACAACATTACAGTTCACCTTCCAAATATATAATGCACACGTGACGGGGTGAGGCTATCACCATTGAAACTTGCAGGTCTATAGACATTTTTGGTACAAAGTCCCTTAGTCGCTTTTCATGACGCCCGTAGGAAGAGACTGGTTAGTTACATTCTTTTTAAGTGTCAGAAACCCCATGGCTCTTCGATTAGCAAAGTGAAGCCTTTACCACGTTCTTATATAGATGAATCCTACTAGTATTTGCCTGGGACTACCTACTACCTAATTGAATATTTAATTACATTGACATAGGAAAGAGGTGAAATTATGATTCTACTGTGTCATTAACAACCTTAATGTAATGGTAAATTGGTAGTTATTTATGTATAAGGATAAGAATGACTATAGCTTCGTATTAATATTATAATAGTTTAAATAAACGCTTGAACCACATCATCGTAACTGGTCGTAAAGATTTATATGAACTAAATGAGCCCAAATTCGAGAGGTTTATTAGTAGCCATTGAAGAGCTCTACTATCCACCTCCCGGCTCCATCATCAGACCCTTGTTTCCAAATGTATTCGACTCGCCAAAACACACCAAACGAGCTTAAACTCCAGAGGTTTACTGGTAGTGGAGTTCCGCCTCCTCGGTTCATCATTAAATCACTATGTTACCATATTATTATATTATCATCCGAATTACATACACTTCCAAAGTTTCAAATCGATACGATTTCCAGAAGTAGTTGAAAATCGAATACAGACAGACCGAAATCGAAATCGACAACATACAGTTGAAGCAAGAACTACACAACAAGCACACAGACGAGTGGTGTCGGACACATAGGATCAATAAATGAGTAAAATAAATATTTCGCACACTTACACCAATTTGTAGTCTCAAACTACGCAAAGCTTGTTCTATGGATACTAGAGAACGGATAAATATACATAAATATTTATATAAACTTCGATGATTCGAGAATATCAAACATTTACTTCCCGCGGTATTTGAATCCGCAACCGTTTGTTACGCAGACAACTATCCATTGCATCAATCGATCGTCAATCGGATAATATCGAACAGATGTTCAAAAACTGCGAATTTACGTTCGCAAGATGGAGATAAACTTAATGTAAGAACAAAAGTTGTGAATCAGCACTAGTAGCATGACAGGCGCGATAAATGTTTATGTCGCGCGAGATAATGTTTGTCCTGCTCATTCACGTGGACGAAATATACAACTATCCCACTCTCACTCCTACGTCACGCGCGACCAACGATGTCATGCTACGGGGGCTGTATTGTAAAGCAGTACAAAAAATTGTGTTTAAACTTAAGTTACACCTTAAAATCATGAGATCGTTTTTTTTTAATACAACAAAACATTATATTTGTGTAAGCGGGATATCTGTAAATAGAATTATTTTTATATAAATATGACATGTAACAAAGTTGTATATCTAAATGACTTAGGGGTAACAAAGGCGTCTTAGTATTCTGAGCTCTCTATGTCCTAAGCCAAAATATAGGTCGTAATACAAGATGTGTAAACATTCACAGTGACGTAAGTCGCCCGGGCTTGAGAATATTTTTGGATACGCTCTCAAGCAACTGGCTATGAGTAACATGGACCCTCCTTTCAGGTAAAAGTACCAACATATGAGATTTCTTATAGAGCAAAAATAATTACTAGTTATCGATCAATGTATTTCGGTTTGTTATATGTTGCCGTAATTACGATACGATTTATATATTCCCGTGGGAGCCGCGCGTAAGGTAACTCAAGAGCCTGTCAACTTCAAAACAAATGAGAAAAATCAATAGCATTTGACATGTACAATTGTATACAAGACTTAATATGTACACCCATGATATGGGTAATGTGAAATATCTATAAACGGTTCTGAAAGAACCTATGTATTTAAAGAACTATGTGTTTAAGGAACTCTATGTCCAGTCCATTCATGGAAAGTATCGAATAAAAATGGCGGGATATGACGAGAATTCGAATAACCTATAATTTATTGTTCTTTTTTCAAAGTTAGAGCGCTGTGGTGGTGAAACACCAGTGCATGAGAATGTTCCTTTTTCGAAATTCATAAATATACCACGAATTGAGTGGTCAGAATGTGGCTGTTTGATGAGTAGACCCCTTTGCGCGGAAGGGATCGAACTTTTTAAAACCGACTTAAAAACCAAAGATTTGCATAATGAAATTTAGTTTAAATTATATCGCTCGTATGAATGTTATTAGGGTTACTATGGCATTAGTTGTTTTAAGTTGCTAATAAGCTGTTGGCAATAAACTTTTATAGAGGGTTTATATCATGGGTGTACATAAAAATGTTTAGAGAACTTTAGACCACTGATGGGAATGAGGGGAGTTTTGATCTTTCAGTAAACAATCGGAAATAATTTCACTTGCGAATTTGTTTTCAATTGGTTCCGAAGTTTTTGAAATCCGAACGTGATTCTCGCGTTTAAAAGTAAACAAAAACACACCAACTTTCGTATTTTTTATATTTTGTATTTCGGATTTACCAGATTTGCCGTTAATTAATTGCCCATCACACTACTGGTCACGATATTATCGTTCACGATTTTTTCCTCAATTGATTCCATTCGTTCGTGATATATTTTAAGATATTGGCTAGACAGAACCTATAATATCCAAAAAATACTGAATTCGTAAATCAAAATGAAATTCAAAATAGTTGTAACATCTGTATAGTATTTAAGATTTTGCTAATTAAACTAAAACGTACTAACCCAATTTCATCGTTTAAAGGTTGCATAGCCTCGAATTATATATATATTAGAGCTGACCCGTTATGCATAAAAAACAAATATTTGGTCGTTACAGAAAAATCACACCAATTATACCGCTAACTTTGCACCGTTCAATGACGTCATATTATTATGAGGTAATTACTCAGAATACTCGTACATACGATTGAAAAAAATCTCACTCCACCAGGAATTGAACTGGAAACAGAATGGCAACCGTGAATCGAAGTCACTGAACCACATAGGTCGTATTACACAATATATCTCTAAACACCAATCTGAGATCGTTAATAAAGCAAAATCTGCACAGCATCACATAAGGGAGTTGAGCAATAAAGAGTGGAACAAGCAAAGCTTTGGTGGGAATGTTTGTAATTAATAAATAAGGTTCCCGAGGGAGCCGGCTGAGCTGTAACACAAAAGTGGTCCGTTGTTATTAATTGTGCAACTTGCTTCAGACCCTCGTATACTTGTCGCTTTGCCGTTATTGAATATTTAGGATTACCTACTGCTCGTGCATGCGACATGGCGGAGAAGGTTTTGTGGTAATGCGACAAATTCTATAATAAAATATGTAATCTTATTTACTAGTTTTGATTTGAATTAGATAGTATAACACAACATTAACCTCATTGTTGTGTACCTGTGTGAAAGATAAATATTTTTAAAAGTTACATCAATTACTCTCAAATTCGGAAGATAAGGGATAAATATTACGCTGTTGTCTTGTACCCCATCAAGGCAGTTCTCTGAAACATGTGTTCTACGTATGACGTGATCATATGTTCCTGGGCTTTAATTTATGGTATATTTTATGTTAATATTTAAAATCAAAAGGAAATTGATTTGTATTTGCTGACGTTATTTTTTACAACTTCACAGCGTTAGATGAATGCGAAATGGAAAGACAATAAAATGTGGTGGATACTAAATTATCAAATCGAAACACAATAGCAAAGAAACGTTAACATATCCTTGTATTCATTATATAAGAATCCTAGCTGATTTCGAAGCCGCAAGCATTGGATTCGAAGGCAGGGTCTCCTCACTCCACCAGTCGTTAGGAACACAGTGAAATTATTGAAGCATTCTGACTATTAGGGTGACAAGATATATATATATATATATATATATATATATATATATATATATATATATATATATATATATAAGCTGTGTACATAGTTCACTCTTTTACATACATAAGTATGTATGTAAACGTTTGGGTGTAAAACGTGCAAGTCATAGATGTTTTTAGGTGGAAAATTCCATAGTCGCCTTATATGACATCCACGGGAAGGGAAGGGATGGTTCTATTTTTTTTACGTACAGAAACCATGGTTCACTCTTTTGACCTTATAAATACCGCAGTATATTTGTGATGCCATTGGTATGGATGGTTGATGGTATGGATGGTCAGTGAAACTTTCTATATAAAGTAAAGTATAGTATAGTGCGATGATTCGCTATTTGTTTTTGATTAGCGACATTAAAAATGTGTGGCATGCTCAGTCCTTGGATGCTAGTAGTGGCATTTTAATATGAGTGTTTACGTATTTCGGAGGGCATGTTAAATAGTCGGTCCCGATTGTTTTCCATTTAAGGCAGTAGTTAAGCCATGCCGGTGGCCTACAGAGCAGCTTAACACTGACTGTCAGGTGGTCACTAGTCTGATAAAAATCTACCAATCCGCACTGGGCCCACGTGGTGGATTATGGCTCAAATCCTCAGTCAGTGAGAGGAAGCTATGTCCAACAGTGGAGTCGTGTAAGACTGTGTTGGGTAAGCTTAACGCCTCCCAGCTTGTGAAATTACTTAAGGTTTTCACAATTTATTGAATGATAAATACCGGATGAGTTTTTTTACCGTAAGGAAAAAAAATGGCCATATTAGGTAAGTGAAATAGAAGTTATTGGCATACTTCCACCCACAGGCCCACCTTCCAGTCTCTCTCCAGAATGGTAGCGGTATTTAAAGAGTTAGTACCCCAGGAGGGTACCAGCACTGCTGGAGAATCCCTCATCGCTCAGGCTGCCCTACTTATTCTGGGGTGGACACCTTCCTCAAAGGCCGGCAACGCATCTGTGACCCTTTTGGTGTTGCGGGTGCCCATGGGCGGCGGTGATTGCTTTCCATCAGGTGACCCGCATGCTCGTTTGCCGCCCTCTCATATAAAAAAAAAAAAAATACTTGGTTTTTTTTTCAAAACCACCTTCGAATAAAGCGTTAATTGTGTCATTTGACGGTTGCGTTTGTAGCCTATTACACATAATTACATCATTAAATTAAATAAATATAGAAAATTTGGAGAAAATATGAGTTCCAAATAAATTTCGCATGATAGAAAAAAAAAAACTACCTATGCCAATAACTTCTGCTTCACTTACCTAATATGCCCTATTTTTCCCTTACGGTAAAAAAACTCATCCGGTATATTACAATACAAATACACTTTATTGCACAAAACGAGCATAATACAATTTACAAAACACAATAAAGAAAAGAGTACGTTTAGGCCGCTTTATCACTAAAATATATCTCTTCCTGGCAACCTTTGGGTGTAGGAAAAGAGAGCTACGTTTAGTTAGAAGTTTCTCTATAATAAAAACTATACATGAACTTGATTCTACCTATATGTGAATGAGAAAAGTGATATTTGAGATCGTATGCTGACAGAAAAAGATAATTTTACCGCAGACAATAAACGTGAAAACTTAATAAGGAAAACGTAACTAATTTTACCTGTAACCAACTGTAAATTTTCCACATATCGTTATTATGTCTCGGAAAAAAAAGATTAATCCTGCACTTGGGAAAAGATTTTGTTATTTCCTACATGGCGCCATTTAGGGTGGCGCGGGAAAGGATCTACATTACTGCGAAAAGGTCAATGCGATTCCGACTTCTTATTTTATTTGAACGTAGTGGTTGGGTCGAAGAAAACGCAGAATTGTATTAAAAACTATGTAGAAGCCTTCCGTAGAGCCGCTCGCGTGGAAAACTTACACAAGCACTACAGGTTTTTATCGTACAAGGAAACCGCAATCGTTAACACTAGTTCTGCCTCTTTCCCTTTTGGACGAAAGAAGGTGTAAGAGAGAGTAGATTAATGATAAAAGAAAACTTTACGGACTACATTTACCAGCGACATTTCTACTAAAACAGGTAGATAGCATGAATTTCTTTGATTATAGCCATATATTACTAGAAGTTAGTGTTATTTTCGTTGTTGTGGAACTATAAAAGCAATGACTGCCTTCTTTTCTTCTTTGTCAACTTACTCGATTATCCGGTTACATCTATTTCCCAGAGCCCTCGACGGAAACGCCACATGTTCATTCAAGTCTAAGATGGATGGTTTACTCGAGTGAGTCAGAACGACACTCCGACGTAGACAGATTAAATTTTTAATAAAGTTGTCTACAGGTGACGGAAAATAAGAGAACTTATAGCTCAAATATATGAACTCTGTGATATTACGAATAAATCGTTAAAAAACTACCGATTCGTTGTACCAACATTTTGTTGTTCATCTCTCTCCATTTTGGTGGATTTAGTATTGTCTTATCTAAATAACATGAGGATATGTGTTGAGTAAACAAAAAGGCCTCTAATACGGTAATGCGCCTACATTTTTCTCGGAATCATTTCCTCTTGCCAAAAATCTTTGAACGGATAATCGAGACGGAATCGATGAACTTTCTGGATTGGGGTTCGCTGCAAACCACTCCAGTGTTTCGTAATTGAGGGCTTACGTGACGACTCGCCGCCACAGCTGGCCCCAACTTCCCCCTGCAAAGAGTTCCATACTATCCCCAACTTTATCTCAATCTAAGTTTCGATTCTAGATGCGAGTAGTTTGATCGTGGATGTTGGGAAAACGAATATGGGCCAATATCATTAACGGTAACTCCATCAAGTAGCCGTATTTTTTAAGTGTAATCGAAATTATCCAACTAATAATTTAAATACGAAAGTTTAATGTTTGCTGGTTTTTTGCTCAATCACGGATTTCGTTGAAATTTGGTAAATAGGTAGAATATGCCCTGAAGTAGTATGTATGATATTTTTTGACCCGATGAAGTGAGTAGTTCCTGTGAGTTGAACAATTTATTCCTGCAAGTGAATTCCACGCGGGCGAATTAGATAATGATGGTTTGAGGAGGGATGAAATGCATGTTACTAAGAGAGGATGAATATGAATGTGGATGGATGGAAAGGATGGACCACGGAATGAAATGAACGGAAGATGGACGGGTTATGTGAGGGATAATGTGAATGAAATGGGCGTGAATGATGAGGTAAAAGCTTAGCGAGGTGATTTGAAGAAAAAGACGTACTGCGCCGTCCTAAAATAAATTGGGACCTGGGCAAGAAGTGATGGTGATAATGAGACATTACGATTTAATAAACTCTTTTTTCTAAACATACGTCGACGCTATATATCATGAGAGGCTGTAGGTTATAATCCACCAGGCGGGTTCAGTTAGGATTAATGGATTTGTATTAGCTAGAGGCCAACTACCATGCAGGTAGTCAAATAAAACCACAACGAAGCTCTAGGTAGCACAGACACAATTATATGAAAATGCGCCTAGTGGTCTCCTATCCAACGTTTCTCAATTGCGCTAATCAGTAACTGTAAATTAAAAATTTATCCACGAAATGCTAAATACATCTCGAAGAAACTAGAAACACACAACGTCGTCAAGGACATAACAATCGTCGTTTTTCATGGGGGTTAAAAACAGCTGCTTCACCCAGCAACAGCGGCTGATAACATAAGGTTAATACGAATCGTTTTATATGTCAATTCGATGTAATAAGGAAAATAAGGAGTATTACATTACGCAATAACACGCGCTTAATATACCTAACACATACCTACATAAGTATGTGAGCTATGTCGTCGACGTGGAAACGATATGACCGACGATGAAACTTCACGCCATAAACCGAAAACGATCGTAACTAGCATCCACATTCCGCCATGTTATTTCATATTTCATGCTCTTTTTTTATTGTAAGTTGTAATAGTAAAGCAACGTGCTCGTACCCATATTTAAACGCGGGGTATGCTGATTTCCATGATTTACAAATTTTGATGTGGCGTGAAGTTTCGGCACGTAAAAAGAATAGAGCCAACCCGATTCTTCCCGTGGGTGACGTCAAAAACTACACTGAGACTTGTCGCCAAAAACATCTTAAAGTCTTGTAGGTATTAACGGCCGTGTGCTAACTCCCTGTCCCGTATACAATTCTGTATATTATGAAAGGTCAACCGTGGATGTACTTTCAAGCATTAGACTTTTAATGTTTGGAACACCTAAACGCTAATGTTTGGAGTATGTCTGACCATCCGATTTGGGATAATTCTGATAACTTCTACAATTTACTTGACGCAGAATTCAGACGCCGTTTTGTTAACCTTATTTTTCACCATACAAGTTAAATGTAATCAGTTCAGCCATACTATCACATCGCATGACATATCCCCATTTTAATTTGTTTAACTTTAAAAAAAAATGCTATAGCGGACGGATAACTTAGATCAAATTAATTGCAGAAAATGTTTAGAGGCGAACGATATAATTTTTAACAGACTAAAGTCGTTGCTAATGGCATCGGGAGTTTGCACAGTTGTAGGCAGTGTCCAACTGGCACTTCAAGTGTGAAATTACAGAATAACTTTGTAGCACATTTCTCTCTGTTTTGACATTATGTTTGTTTACTACCTGTTGCTAGGAACGCCATCCGCTTCCTAGGAATCGAAACAGATTGCGACAACAGTTTCGTTCAGGTAGCCAATAAAAATTGATCTCAAGAATAACTTAGCAACATTTAATATGTTAACGTCAGTCCAGCTTTCTGTCAGAATACTCATTTATTTTAAAAAATACTCATGTCATGATGGAGCCGTAAAACCCCATAAAAGTGAAGTGCCTGTGACTATATTTGAAAAAAAACTTAGGTATTGTGTATATTTAGTAATGCTTTTAGTATTGTAAAATACGTTGGTTACGTTGCTGCCTCGGCAGAAAGCGTTAAACGGCGCAAATATGCCGGTCTCAGTGGAGATCACCTATATAGAAACGCTTGGGCCGTGGGGATCGGGTGCTCACACTCTTTTAGGGAGTTGTATCAGCGTCTGCTTGATGTATCCCACGATCGGAGAGATGGCCAATACTTTGGACAAAGAATCAGCCTTGCTATACAGCTAGGCAACGCGGCCCGCCTTCTGGGTACCATTCTACCAACCAGGGACTTGGGGCTAGTTTGCTATTTGTGATTTTTTTTATAATAAATTGTATTATTGTTTACAAATATTGTATAAAATTATTAAATGTTCAAGTGTCTGTATAAGTATATATAGTATATATAAATATATATAGTATATTTTAATAAGGTGTAAATTGAATATTAACTAATTTTATCTCTTGCGCCCTAAATATCGGAAAATAATCTGTGTAGTTTACATCATGCGTCGCATTTCTATACTCAACTTTGCCTTGAATGTAGAATGCGATCTTACCTAATATTTCTGTAGCGTGAGTTTGTACGTCAACGCTGACAAAGAGAAATTCACAAGATAACAAAGAAATATTTTATCCGAGAAAATGTTAAAAACCACTACAGAAAAGTATACTTTCACATTTTAACAAGAAGTCTTTTGTAAGATTTGAAACAAGGAAGTACAAAACGAAAGTCATTTACGAACAAAATACTTCGGGAAGTTTTTATGTAAATAAGTGAAGGAAAGGGCGTCTTATTCACAATTTGCAATACAATGGGTGAATGTTAGAGATGATTTTTCCTTCTTCGCATAGTAAGCTGGGCTTTGGTCCCATAAAAATATATTATTCAATCGCCCATTCCACTGGCTTTCTACTCCAAATCTAAAATGAAGGGATGAAATGTATGAGGGATCAATAGATAAAAGGATGAGGTTAGTTACGTGGGTTGATGTTAGCGTTCGTTCGATAGAAAGGATTTCAAAAAAATGCAAAGTAATATTACGTTTCTTGCAATCCTGATAATATTGATATTGCGGGTTTTTGCAATTGGTTTGATAATTTTTAATTGTGCTGTCTAAAAAAGACCTTATTTTAATAAAATTTAAATTTATTGCAGACAACTTACTGTTTATTTATTTCAATCTATCAGCGTTTGTCTGTGTAGATACTGGAGTAGGCAGTATGACGCAATCAATTTACGAGCGAAAATTGAGCGCGAAGAGCCTCAAATTGTAACCTCACAGACCAGTGAACGCACAAGGATGACTTTCGGCCGGTAGTTCAGCTAGTGTGGGGCTTCACAGTTCACACATCGTCCGAAAAGCGTCAAATGTACAGTTCAGAAAATCAATCCCAGAGGAGCGATTGGTACGTTTAAACGTGTCCATTATTTAGACGGTATTGAGGCGCCTTCGGAGAGAGGTCGGGGCTGTAGGGCAGCGGGCCAACCGTTCGGGAAAACGTCGAATAAGATCCGAGTCCGTACCCTCTCCCGCGCTCCGCCCCAGGTAAGCCAGGCGGTAATATTTTATTCAAATTAAGCAGCTACGGACGCGTGTTTGAATTTGTTCTTTGTCATAGTGGGTGTAATAAATTTTGAGACGTCAATTTGAAGTTATTGTTTACTCAGTTTTATTTACAGCTTTAGTTTTAGGGTTCCGTACCTCATTTTCTAGTAACGGAACCCTTATTGGATCACTTTGTTGATCTGTTCGTATGTCAAGACTATTTTTTCGGAAACCGCTGGAGGTATCAAGTTGAAATTAATATTGAATACTAAAACCTGGTCTTACGGGTACTACAATAAAAAGTTAAGTTTCTATTATAACGTAATCAAAAGATACGGCATTTCACAGAGAACGTTCATACTAAAAGTCTCACTGTATCATGAATAGCTCTAGGTATAGGGTAAATTCAGTGTAGAAATTTTGCACGCATAAGACCGTCTTACAGTACAACGGAAAGAATAAATACGAAAATCATTCACTTGAAATGCCGAGTGGATGTATTAAGAGACAAACATTATATGTGGTTAATATCATCAGATCTTATAGGTAACCAAACACACGTTTAAGATCGTTGCTTTATAAAGTTTGTCAACGGTGATTGGTGGTGAGTGCGAGTTCCGGTCTTAACCGGAACTCGCACTTGACAATCGTTTTATCTATCCCTCTTTTTTTAGCTTATTATTTAAACCTATACTTCACTGACTACTAGTGTGGGAAAATATAAAGTAAGAACACTAGATGTTTACATGATAAATGTATATTTGGAAGTAATTGTCACAGTAAAAGCAGATGTTCTATACTAAAAATTCAAAATAAAATAGTTCTAATATGGCCAGTATCACATCTTACAACATCCACCCGTAATGACCATATTCAGAAGCCTTAGTAATATAACAAACAAACACTGTAACATAAAGAAAAACATTGTAACATAAAGTAACTACGCCTTAACTAAACCTATACTATTGATACACCTTTGATGTGCAACTTTCCCAAGACATTTTGTCAACACGTCAGCTAACAGGTCACTGGACTTAGTGTATTGAAGCACAATCACATTTTCAGATACCTTTTCGCGAATAAAATGGTACCTAACATCAATATGTTTCGATCTGCCGTGGTGTATAGGATTATGAGCTAAGTTCTGCGCACTCTGACTGTCACTGCAAATGGTTATAGTAGGATATTTAATATCACATACCTCGGATATCAAACGACGTAAGTAAATAGCCTCTTTCGCAGCATCAGTCAACGCCATGTACTCGGCTTCGGTAGAAGACAGCGCCACTGTAGGCTGCTTCTTCGATGCCCACGAGACAGGTCCATTTGCCAGTTTGAAGCAATAACCTGTGTAGGAACGACGATCATGCACACAGTTCGCAAAATCCGCGTCCGTATAACCTACGAGAAGTTCTCCTGTCTTCTTATAAATAATAGAATGATCTATAGTGCCTTTTAGGTACTGAAGTACTCGTTTCGCTGCCACCCAATGCGTGCTGTTATATTTGTTGTTATACTGACTAAGGTAGCTAACAGCAAAAGCAATATCAGGTCGAGTATTGACAGCAAGGTACATTAGACAACCTATTAAATTCAGATAGGCATAATGATTATTCTTACAATCCGAATCCTGAAGAGCACCTATTTTGCTATTCGCCAAGGGAGTGTCGTACTCTTTTGCCTGCCCTAAATTGAATTTTTCTAGTAGGAATTCAATATATGACTTTTGATTGACTCGTATTTCACCATTTTCCGTTGAGATATTTAATCCCAGATAATATTTCAGTGGACCTAAATCTTTTAATGTAAAATATTTTAGTAAGTCACTCTTGACAGCGTCGAATGACTTTTCATTCTGGTAATAAACAATGATGTCATCCACATAGACTGCTAACAGGATTAATTCTGAACCAAGGAGTTTTTTATATACGCATGGTTCGGTAGGTAATCTAATAAAACCTATTTTACTCAACACTTCATTGAGCTTAATATTCCACGCGCGAGGAGCCTGTTTTAAGCCATACAGGGACTTTTGCAACAGACACACTTTATCTTCGTCACCTTTGCTCTTAAAACCCGGAGGCTGGTCCATGTAGACTTCTTCTTGAAGATCGCCATTTAAAAAGGCGGTGTCGACGTCTAAGTGTCGCATCTTCAGGCCCATTTCTGCTGCTAAAGCAATCAAAACGCGTAAGGAGGAATTCCGAATTACCGGAGCGAAGGTTTCATAGTAATCGACACCATGAACTTGATTATAGCCTTTCGCGACAAGTCTAGCTTTATATTTGATTATATCGCCATGGGCATTCTTTTTTAATTTGTAAACCCATTTGCATGGTATAACCTTCTTATCTGGCCTATTCACCAGAATCCACGTTTTCTTTTCCAGCAAAGCCTGGTATTCATCTCTCATAGCATGATACCAATTATCTCTATCTACTGCATTCACCGCTTGTTGATAAGTAGTCGGTTCATCCATTTGAGAGGATATAGTCTGCATACAAACACAGTTGGCGGCAGTATTGTGGATTTTTCTAGGTCTCAGATTATAGCGTGGTTCTGCAACCTCAACATCAGAATCACTTTCTTCTAATTGTTCTGGTGACGGGGCAAACCCAAGTTGACTCGGCTCAAAGTCGGCAACAATACTTGGTCCAGATATCGGATCCTCTCTACTATTTGTTGTAGAGTCGATCTGTGAACATAAAGGTAAACGTGCCGGTTGTGGCACATCCACCCGTGATTGAGGACTAAGGAATAAGGGTACACGTGCCGGTTTGAGCGCACCAGGCGCTAACTGGTATTTGACACCCTTTCCTTTTTCCTCTAAATCCCGGAAAGTGTCTTCAAAGAAAACCACGTCCCTACTTTTGACAAGTCGTCTAGGATATTTTGCATCTCGGAAATAATAACTATTGGGATCGTCAGAATAGCCAACAAAAATATGCTCGGTTGCCTTCACGTCCAACTTCTTCCGATTACAATCGGGGACATGAATCAGAGCTCGACATCCAAAGACTCTTAAGTGTGATAGGTTCGGCTGTTTACCATACCACAGCTCAAAAGAAGTCTTACCTTCGAGAGCACGGTGAGGAGTCCTATTCTTAAGATAGACTGCAGTTTCCGTCGCATCTTGCCAATATGCTGGAGAAAGAGAACTGCCAGAGAGCATAGACCTAGCCTTCTCTATGATGGTTCTGTTGATCCTTTCAGCGATGGAGTTTTGCTGCGGACTATAGGGCACTGTCGTCTGATGCTGAATTCCTTCCATCTGTAAGTAATTTGTAAGGTCAGTATTGACATATTCTGTCCCGTTGTCGCTCCTCAACACTTTTATTTTTAATCCCTTTTCTCGCTCCACTAGGGATTTGAAAATATGAAATTTATCCTTTACTTCAGCTTTTGAAGAAATAAAGAATGCAAAGATCATACGAGTAAAGTCATCTATGAAAAATAAGACATACTTACTTCCTTGAAAAGACGTCTCTGATAATGTACAAACGTCAGTATGGACAAGTTCTAAAACTGAAGTTGCCCTTTTATACGGAATCCTTTTGAAAGGCTTCCGACTCAGTTTTCCTTCTACACAGGCCACACATGGTTCCTTGTCAACTGTTGAATAATCTATGCCTACTACCTGGTCCTTTTTTAAGCGATCCATCCCAATGCGGCATAGGTGACCTAAACGTTTATGCCAGAGTTGATACCTGGACACGTCAGAGTGCACATCAAAAGCAGATAATTGACGTGGTACATTGACTGTACAATCTAAAGAATACAGCCCACCACAGATCGAACCATGTAGCAAAGAAATACCTGTACAAGAAAAAACACTAGAGTTATAAAAATTACAACCAGATTTATCAAAAACCACACAAAAACCGTTATCAACTGCTTTCTTTACTGAAATAAGATTAGCGTTCAAATTAGGTACATGAACAACGTCACTAATCTTCGTAACCTCATCACACATCGTAATAGAAATATCGCCAACGCCTTCACTGGATAACACCTCTCCATTAGCAATAGTCACTTTGCCGGTGGGATATCCTTTCACGTTCTCCATCCATTCTCGTCTTGAAGTCATATGGGCCGACGCCCCAGAATCTATGTACCATTTAGTACTCTCCACGTCACCAATGACATTCAACGCACTTAAAGAGTTTCTATGATTCTCAGATTTCTTTTTCTTGTCCTTCTTATGGGGACAGTCTGGACTCTTATGGCCTGGCTCCCGACAGTCGTAACAGATAATCTGTTTCTTAGTTTTTGATGAAGATGGCTTAGATTTCTGATTAGTCCGTGTTTTCAGGGCAGTATCCTGGTTATTCTCCTTTGGTTTATTCAATTCATTCAACAATTTCGTCTTTATCAAGTCAACAGTAATTTCTACATTTGAGTTCTCCAATGCCATAACAAGAGGGGCATACTGTGGAGACAAACCTCCAAGAAGAATAGCAGCGATTGAAGCATCTTCTATGATCTTGCCGATATCGGCAAGGTCGTGGACTGTTGACATAACAGCATTAATGTACATTTCTATATCGTTGAAATCATCTAGACAGTACCTGTACAACTTCCGTTCGAGGCTTATTCTTCGTCCTAAGCCTTTGTCTTCATACGCAGAGGACAAGGCTTTCCACGCAGCTTTAGCCGTTTCACAAGGTCTGAGAAGGGTGATTGCCATACCATCAACTGTGAGACAAATTTTCGATAACGCAATCTGATCGTCACGCAACTTTTTCTCAGCGGTAATTTGACTACCTTCAGGGTATCCGGCAACAGTTTCCCATAAATTTTCGTGTATTAGGTACATACGCATCTTGAATTTCCAAACACCAAAACCGTCTCTGTTTACTAGCGGTTTTATTGCAGAAATTGAACTTGACATTATTTCACAGCTAATATGTCAAAGACGAAAAAATGAAAAATAAGCGAAATTATAATTTTCGCGACTTTCAACAAATATCTTTTACAAGCACGTGTTAAATATTTAGTGTTCTTTACCTTCTCGTGCTGATAACGTGTGGGAAAATATAAAGTAAGAACACTAGATGTTTACATGATAAATGTATATTTGGAAGTAATTGTCACAGTAAAAGCAGATGTTCTATACTAAAAATTCAAAATAAAATAGTTCTAATATGGCCAGTATCACATCTTACAACAACTAGCTTACCGCCCGCGACTCTGTCCGCGTGGATTTTGGCTTACAGCCTTCGTATCCGTCGCCTATCCGAAAGCACAGAAAATAAATATATATATATATATATATTATTAATTTTTATAGTCATAGTTCACACAGTATATTATGTTACGGTAAATATTAAAGTTCTATAAGTAAAAAAAATATATTGCTTATATTATATTGCCTTTTCTTTTCGAAATATAGTGTAAATCCATGCTTAATTAAACTCTATCAAAATCCGTTTAGAAGTTTTTCCTTGACGTGAAATCAAACAAGTAAATAAACAAACAAGAAATTCAGAGACTGTTTAAACATATTCAGGTTACGCATTTCAAATTTCCCTAAGTGATTTCTTGCAGTATCTTTAATGTTGAGATTTTTTAAATTTATTCTATTTATATTAAATTGCAAGTATTAGGATTAGGTTCTCCTATTTTAACCTCGTAATTGGAATATGAATGGAAATAATAGTTAATAGCACTGCTGATTTTTTCGCTGTCTCTATCTTCTTTACAATAATATCTTGTAGAGTGCGTAGAACATTCAGCGGAGATCTATAAAAAGTAATAGACGCAGTAAGGTAGCGACAGCTTTTATTTAGTGCCTGAAAACGGCGAACTAACGAACTGTGTAATGAATTCGAAGAAATGATAGTTATAAATCTTGTCGTCGTTGTGAAAACAATTTTCTCAATGACTCTTGAGATGTCTGCTTTTATTATGATTAAAACTTTAACTTGACTGAGATTTTTGAAGACAATTTCTTAACATAGATAAAATGAATAATAAACATAACTATATTATTTTTTATGTTAATAATTACACTGTATGTCATCTTCGTTTACTTTTCACGATGACATCATAGTTCTCTTACATTATTAATCATCAAATATTAGTATAATGGCCCAATCACTTTTGCTGTCAACTGTTATGGATCTCGAATCCCCATCATCTTGATAAAATTTAAAATTATGGAGAATTTTTTTTTCAAGAAATTAATGTATCACACAATTCGGACATGGAATCTCGGAGTCATCGGTGTACATACCTACATAGGCAAAAAACACAATTGGTTAACTATTAACGAAAATATGGGTGAACATAGAACATACTCCTATTTGAAGATAAAAAAGACAACTGCTACGGGAAAATTCCTCAAGCCATTCCGCTGGAATACTTGGAAGCAGACGCTGTATTGGATTTTTGATCTTTAAATGTATCCTGTGACATACATACACTCGAAAAACATTACCCTCCTTTCTTGGGCAGTCGGGTAAAAAATTGCGTCTAGTGCATCTCCTAGAGGCGGGGTAGTGCCCAACATACAAGCAGAGATAGATATATATATATATATAATATTTCCAACCGAACCGATATATATAGATGTCATTATCATCAGCCCGTAAACATCCCCCTGTAGGGCATCCCGAGGCCTTCACTCGTATAATGAGGGAGTATGGGCCATCCACCACGCATTTCCAATGTAGGTTGGGGACTGCACATGCCTTTGAATTTTTATTTGTCAGGCATGTAGGTTTCCTCACAATGTTTTCCTTCATCGGTCAAGAGCAGATAAGTGCACATATGTAATCAAATCAAATTTAAAAACTCATTGGTACATGGCCTGCCTGGAAATCGAACCCGGATCTCCCAAATTGGGAGACTGCGTCCTAATTGCTGAGCAACCGACGCTCTTCTATACAGATAGACATTCACATATGTATTTACATAAAAATGTATGAAATGGGTATCGAGTTACATGAATGATATATTTGAAAAGATTCGTAACAAGGATCGTTTCATAAATTCTTCTTAAATATTACCTACTTGAAAAATAGAATTAACCGTTACAACTGGCGTTCAATAAATTTTTAACGACATACCGTAATTAATAGAAGAACATTTTACCTAGACCGACATCAGAGACTCGTTCAAAAAGGCGTGTCAAGGCCAACTTGGCTACACAAAAAAATGTAACCTTTTAATTATTTCATTAAAAAAGCCGAAGCAGAATTCAGCAAAAATTGCTGAAAGAAAGTTTTTTAATCAACGCTAATGAAAAATGTGCGTAAAGCGTTGGTGGGCACTGGTTACTTTGGGGGCCGGCATTAGCAAAGCTTTGACGTTTTTTTGTGTGGTTTTCTCGTAATTTCTATCTAATAGGTAGGTACATAAATTAGATATTTTCATAATCTAGTAACTCCTGTCCGACATTATCGAAACATTAATTAAATATATACAATTAATAAATAATTAAATTAAAACATGAATTCAGTGATAATTCGCACATTCGCATTAAGAGGTTTTATTTCGTCCTGTAGCGCGCCCTCATTTAATAAATTTCTTTTTAAATACAGAATAAATAAAAAAAATCGCTCTGACCTGCATTCGCGAAGACTAAAAGCTAATTATAAATAATACCTAAATAGGGGTTATTTTCCACAATTCACGATTATAAAAAAAGTGTCAGTTTTTTATCAATAATTTGAAATTCTCGAATATAACAGCATTTAAAGCTATTTTTGTATTATTTATAAATAGCTTTTAGGCTTCTCGAGTGCAGGTCAGAGCGATGTTTTTGATTTATTCCGTTTAAAAAGAAATCTTTATTTATTAAATGAGGGCGCAACTGGACGGAATAAAACCTCAGTTCAGCTGTTTAGTTCTACATTCACAATGCGAACAGCAAAGGCAATCTCTTTCGGCGTCAGATTTTCCCATATGCTACAGTCTTGGAATCTTTAATAGATACTGAGATCGCGTACTCTATCTTCGGCCACATCGGCTCTTTCAACAGGTGTGATTGTGGTCAAACGTGAATCTCAATCGTTTATAAAAACAATTGGCTTTTTACAAAACTGCACGAAAGATATTATAAATTTTATAATGTAATTCAATACTTTATGCATATCTGTTGGGGTTCAGTTATTTTAAATCAAGGAAAGTAATATTCACTTTTTAACACTCTCCATTTCTACTCCATCGCAACCCTTGTGGAATCACTTCGATGTCTGTCCATTTGTTCAAACTTGTAATTTTCGTAGATCGTTTAGTACGTTTGTTAAAACCAAAACAACATCCAGATTATTTATAACTATTCTACTAAAAAATGGAGGACCTATTATTACTACGCTCATTTACGCCATACTCTGTATTTGTTTATATAGTCATAGTAAAAACTTAGAAAATTTTGCAGCAGTATTTAAGTTACTTGGATGTATATGTGTATGTGAAAGTAATAGATGTATTTTCACATACACATTTGAGGGTTTACGTAATTCAATTTCAAATCACAGAAATTACAACTGAGTTAAATATAATGCCTCACAGTGTCTGCTACCTTCACAATTTAATAAATCAGTGAAAAATCAAATGTTAATATATAAAATAATATAACAAATATACTAAATATCAATATGCACAGAAACAAACAAAATCATTTAATAATTAAACTTGAACATGATTGATATCAGCTAGTCGAATTTACAATTCAATAAATAATACTATCTATATGTGGCCAATGTCCTTTAGGTGTGTATATCTTAAACCTACTGTCTTTCTTTGAGATAGTCCGTTATTACAGTATTGCGTGAAAACAATTCCCAATCCAACTGTATATAATATAATGTAGTTGTCTATTTTTGATATTTCAAAAAATTATCGAGATTGTGACAGATATGTCCACGTTGGACAAATAGCCATAAGACTAACACTGTGGCCACATTCCACGCCACCAGTGTCCGAAATGAAAAGCTTTTGTGTTTTGAAAGTGAATGAACTATGTACATCATTATGACTTTAATGCGTTTTTAATAATACTTATGAGAAAATTCGGATAAAATATGTCGGAGAAAGTTTATTTTCATCAGTATGTAAAAAGCATTAAAAATTCCGTTTCTGTTTTCAAATTCCCCGAAAATATTTCGGATATAATGGAATTGAGATTAACCTCGATTTTTTTTCGCAGGCGCGCCATCCTCTCGAATCCGGACGTCATCGGCCACACACCAATAGAAGCTTTATTTGAAAATGATTTCTGGGGAACACCGCTGACAGATCCCGGTTCACACGGCTCCTATAGGCCCGTGTGTGTGGCGACGTATCGACTTAACTATTCCTTCAGCGGGTTCAAGCCTTGGACCTACCATTTCCTCAACGTGATCTTCCATTGTATGGCATCTGCTTTAGTAGTCACGTTGGCTAGACGTCTGCTACCGCAGCACTGTGCAAGAGTTGGCACTGCTGTTGCTGGGCTTACCTTTGCGGCGCATCCAATACACACAGAAGCAGTCGCTGGTGTGGTAGGACGTGCAGATTTGGTTGCTTGCAATTTCTTTCTACTAAGTTTCCTCATCTATCATGAACACATTCGACTTCGCGAGGAAAAGCAGAAGCAACTATGTCGACATGTGGTGAAAAACAATTTTATGCGACAACAAAACTCAATCAGCGATCAGCCGTTCAGACTCAGTTGCCACGGACTAGTGCAACACATAATGATGAACTTTAGACGACTGCTAAAGGCGGGTAAAGTCGGCCCTATGAAAGTGTTTGACGCATGTGAAGTGAAGTCAGAGACAATGAGACTCAAGTGTCAGTACAGTGACAGTGTTAGTGAGGACTCCAGTGAACTGTTACAATGGATAACGTTGGCGGGAACTCTTCTTTTTGCCATCGTCGCCACTTTAAGTAAAGAGCCGGGCATAATGGTTCTGCCTCTTTGCATACTCTACGACTTTCTGAAAGGCACTCGTCAGGAAGAACCCTATTCTAAGGTAAGATATATTATTTTGCTGTGCACTATTTGTGTTTGAAAAAGGGTCCAGTATAATATTTTATTACACAAAGTCAAGTACCGTAAAGTTATGAGGATCGTTTTCCCTAGTCCACGAGATTGAAGGGCTATTGCTTTCAACTTCAAGTCGTAATAAACAGTAGGTATTATTATTGTAAGAAAGGAAAAAATGTTTAGATAACATAAATAAATCATTCATTTTGGTATTCTTTGTAAATACACACCTACTTAGTACAAAACACATTAGAACTACATCACCCTTCTTCCAAATAATCCGCCGAGTACGCATTGCAATCTGTCTTACTTCTAAAGCTAAAGTCAGTTGTAATCCAATTGGTATCCTCTGAACGTCTTGATTGTTTCGAAGTCGTGGTCAGAAAGTTTGATAAGATGACCACGAGAAGAAAGTTTCCCGAAACGTGCCACTGTAATTAGTAATTGGTTTCTTTTGTGTTGGGATATCAAAGAAAATATAAGGAATATCTTTTGAAATTACTGAAGTTTCTTAGTTTGCGTTGCCTTTTTCTTGAGTATTGGCGTTGGGTTTCCTAATTCCATAGGTATTCCAAAGAATAGTAAACTTAGTAAACAAGCTTGATAACTCCTATACCTATATAGGTATATACTTGGTTATAAAATAATATTAATGTCGCAATACCTTTTTTGATTTCATATTTGCCCCTGCGATATGCTAATGAAAACACTCCACTACTAGCTCCCTCTCAGCATCTTAGGGAGAAGGGAGTGACTGATACCAGCGCTACTCGAGATCATGTTATCAAGTCACCTCCATTTGCTTAATAACAATACCTAAGTATAGTAACCTAATACTACATAATATTTTATAATCTGTAACTAAACAATCGATTTAGTGTATCTACATCTATATAAATAACTGTAGTGCCAATGTTATTAGAGCAATAAACAGCATTTGTATTTGTATTACCTATGGCTGTGGTTGTGTAATTCCCGGCAGTGCAGATTAGGACCAACCTGTCTTTTAAAGTCTTGTCGTATATGGCTGCTAAAGGATCGAAAACATAACAGCATAGACGGATGGGCAACAATATCATTTGTACGAGGCTGCCAAAAAATCGCCATCTGCCCAGCGTGGCGAATAGAACAAATCTGTCTATGGCTTAAGATCAGTAGCGGAATTGTATAGGCGGTTAAGGATGATGATGATAAACGAAACATTCACAAACGGGACTAGTTGGCTGAATGTCACCTCCAAAATTCTGCTTTGTCATGTAAATAAATAGGTACTTATTGGTTTTATAACAGACGTTCATAATTAGCCAGCGCTGTTGTAATAGGTGCATCCAGTATGACGCAGGATGCTCTTAATTATTTTTAATGAGGTGTCTACGCTCTTGTCGGAATCTACCCATGTATAGTAAGGGCTACAAAAGGCGTGTAGGTGTTTTTGAAGTTTAACTTCACAGAGTCGCATCTGCGAGGCAATAAATTTAGCGCTATCTAAGGCTCTTTTCAGAGTGAGCGGATGTGTGCACGTCCTCCGCCCGCGGTTTATATGAGCCCTATCCTGTGCCCCAGATGGATTATAGTAACAAAGGAAGACTGATGGGTGTTATGATAGATTATAATAGAATAAATTATGCTTTTTTACTAAGAATATTTGTTAGCAAAATGCTACTATGTATATTAGTGAAGTAGTAAAAATCAGGGCAATAGTAGTGTATACTAGGCTATGTTATATATATATGGCATAGTCAAGGCTATGCACTGAGAGAAATTTACTGTCAATATAACAACAAAACTTAAACGCTATACAACCCACATAGGAACGTTGCATTTGAGTTAACGTTTTTATTGTCGATAGGTGTTTGTCAATATAACAACATTCCGAAACAACTTAGCTATTGTTAAATATGCAAATCTTAATGACAATGTCAACAACGTTGTCATAAAGTCAAATCTACTTTTGTCACTCCAACTACAGAAATATTGACAATATAACAGCAGAGCTGTCACTGTAGCAAAGTATCCGACCATCATTTGAGAAAGATTTGTCACCCCGACTACAGAAATATTGTCAATGAAACAGTAGAACTATGTTGCTATGTTATTGTAGCAATGTGTCTGATTATCCTTCCATTTTGACGTTGTTAATGTGGCAACGTTTATTGTGATTTCGACAATAATAAAATCTATACTTTGTCACTGTATATATTTTCTTTTGTTGTTGTATTTAATTCACTTTGTTAGGAGAGCAAACCAATTGTTGTTGTTACTCTGTAAACACATTTAGTTTGCCATTCTAACAAACCAGTTACTGCTACCCTACCAATAGTTGCTGGCGCTTCAGGACGTGCGTATATCAATTGTGTTAGTAATATGTAGTTGAATGTACGATGAACGTTAAACTACGCACGATGAACTTATGTATGACCTAAGTGATATACATACGGCCTGAAGGGGTTGATAGGGTAATGAATAACTGGTTTGTTGAATGGCAAACTGAATGCAGTGTTTACATAGAGTTGCAACTTATATACTTATTAATTTTACACAAGTAACTTAATTTTCTAAACAATTAACACAGGTAATCCAGAATATAAAAAAAGAATTTGCTCTCGCAATGGGGGGAGGGAGGTTTAACAGATATTAAATAAAACATTGACTTAAATAATAATTATGTGCCCACCCGTGGTAAAACGCGCGCCGTGACCAACCGCCATGCAAGTGTGACTTGAACTAAATACGTAGTTGCGCATATGACAAAATACAGCTCCCCCGCTGTACCCCGCACCGCGCGCCACGTTGTAAAATTCTTTACGTTTACTTTGTTGCATCTCAGAGTTGTACCAACCTCAAAATAAATTTGTCAAAGCCTTTAATTTGAAATTTGTCAATTTTGAACAATGTTATACTTTAATAAATTCACATATTTCTTGTTGTGACCGTAACAATAAAATATTGTCAGATTGTTTTCGTAGAATTTTGTCAATTTCGAACAAATTAACTTTAAAAACTTTACAAAGTATTATTGTGATCGTAACAATAAAGTTTAGTTAATTTAAATTTGGCAAAAGTGAAGTTGTTTATTCCACAAAAGTGAATCGGACAATAAAAAGATTGTGTTTATACCCAAATTAACTTGAATACATTGATAAAGTTTTTTGTGACACAAACAATAAAAAATCTACAACGCTAATATTGTGCTTTGTGAGCCAAATTTTCTAAGAGTGTGGTCGGCGACGAGAGGTCGTGGAAAGCGGTCCTCTCCTTCTGCGAGAGCGTGATCTCGCAGAAGGAGGGAGGCCGATCCCTCCTCTCATCCCATCCGCCGCAGACGCACTGGGACCCGGAGAAGGGCGTATGCCCACCTTCTCCCCCCTACCTAGCGAGGCTGAGTGGTGACTCGGGGGAGTCACCACCCACACGCAAGCCTCGCGAGAAGGCGCGCGTGGTGTTCCCACGCGCCTTCTTGAGGTGGCTGGACCAGGAGATTCCTCCCTGCTCCAGCCTATAGGAGGGCCCGCCGCCGCCTTTGCCCTGGCGGCGGGCGCCGCGTTGGCGTGGCTGCGGACGATCACCGAGGGGTACCCGTGGCCACGCCGTTTCGGTCGAGGAGGAAAACCGGGGGATTTTAGTGGGTAGGACTGCTCCCGTCTGGAGCGGTGAGTCCCACATATCCTCGCCGCTGACTCCCGTCAGCGGCGGGTCGAACGCGTAAGTGTTTTCCCACCGTCAAAAAAAAAAAAAAAAGGGGGGTACCAGCTCTAGTAGTTATCTGATGATTTAAGCAATTTTTCACCTTTATTTGAAATTTAACCATGTTCAATTCGGAATACGTAAACTGATGTACAGTAGTAGGTAGTCAGTTAGTATTCTAGTGCTACGAACTTACGTATATTATAAGATCCTCTTTTATGCGTGTTTTTGTTCCTTAAAATAACAACAAAAGCCGAATCGTCTCAAATTTGAGTGCTGCAGCGGTACTTTTCAACGAAATCGTCCACGCATAATATTTTCTATTTCAAATTTAAAAAATATTTTTCGTAGGTTATAAAACAATATCGGAAATCGTTAGACTTATAATTACCGCTCATTCATAAAGTTTACTCCTCAGAGAAGAATGAGCAAGAAAGTAAAAGTTCTCTTTTTCAATAAGTTTTAGTGTTACAATTTGTGATTCGACAAAACAAAGAAAAGTAAATATTTAGGCTTCCCGTTTTATGGTAGTTTAGAATTTATAATCTGTAGATTTTTTCAAAATATCAATTTTTGTTCTGACTGAGGAATTATTGGTATTAGATACCTTAAGATTACAATGCAATTGCGATTTATTTTGGGCTTTTCTTATCACATGAAACCTGCCTTTAGTAGACAAAATTTTTATATCAAGTATGGATTTATCATTGTATTTTCAGTGAAGGAAAACATGGGATATCCCGGTCGAGAAAAAAGGCATGTCCCCGCCAATTCCCCCTGGGCTTGCATGGTAACGGCGTATCAACTTTATACAGATATCTACAGTACCTAGCCATAACCTACGCGATATGATTTTATATATTTTTTTATTCAATTAACGAAAATTATACGTAGTATTGTTCTCAAATATATAATACGTATGTAAACATTATGTATTTGTAAGTTTGTAAAGAACAATAGTAAAATTGAAGATTTAGAAAACAGCTGAGAGACTACGATTATATTAATCCAGCTATTAAAAGCTAAATCTTAAAACATGGCTGAAAACCATTTCGCAAACACCAGCGTTCGAAAATCTTTTAGCGGCGGAGTTAAAAAATGTCCAATGCTGGTGACACTTCTTAATGATAACCTATTTTATTACGACTGTGTATCTTAATCTTAATCTCACTATCTTTATTGTACACAAAATTATTACAGAAATATGCATTGTATATAAAATGTACAAAGGCGAGTATACAATGTATCTATTGTAATTATGTACATATATGTGATTACTAGCTGTTACCCGCGACTTCGGTCGCGTAGAATTCGTTCTACTACAAAGTGCCTTCCTCTATGACTCAAAAGCAATTCCACTAATAATACCTATCCTACAGGAACCAGTCACTTTTCCAATAGAAGTATCATAATATATTATTCCAGGTCCTAATCTGTCTTCCAACCAAATCTGTCCAGTCGTACATACACACACACACACAAACTTTCGCATTTATAAAATATGTTGGGATTGATCCCTCTCTAGCTCGAAGCTCTATACTGGAAGGTCAAATAATATGGTAATGATTTATGGAATTCTTACTATGATTATTATTGAATTCTACACTAATTTGGCAAACATGATTATAAAGCTGGTTGATGGGTATTGCTTTACACGGTCTGGTACACTTTTTCTCCTTCAAATAGAATGATATCTCTCAACCAAACGAAAAGGCTTCGGAAACATTGGAAATTATTTTATGTGAAATACACATATAACGCTAATCCTAATAAACTGAGTAGTACAGCGAATGTGAGCGCCCACACGCAGCCTCTCGCCGCAGCTGGGTACATTTTATACGGCGAGCTAATTAAATCCAATTTTCGAATGCGGGCAGCCATGACAGAGATACTGAGGGGCCGACCCGCAGAATCATTTGCGACGTGGAAATGGCCGCCCGTCCGCGTTAAAAGTAAATGAGTGAGAGCAAGATAGAGCAATTAAGTATCACCACAATACCCATAGTAAGCAGTAGTGCTATTTGAAACAAATGTAATCATTACGTGTGGTTTCGGCACGTTATAGATAGAACCAAACCGTCTCTTCTCGTGGGTGTCATACAAGGCGATTAAGGGACTTGCTACCAAAAAACGTCTATTGATTTGCACATTTTAACGGCAATGGGATGTCATGTGCTCATTTCTTTATTTCAAAAGGTGAACCGTGGATGTGGTCAAGCATTAAGTATGTTGGGAATATCTCTGACCGTCGCATTTGGGATAAATGTTTAAAATGTAACGTTATACAAGTTACATTTAAAGTACTTCATTGAACAGTAAAATTGATTTCAGATTGATACCGATACTGTGGTTTTCATTGGCATCGGAGTACAAATTATTCATAGACAGGCCATGACAGACTGCCACTGGGCACTATCGTTTTTAGTTCACAAAAGTTATACCTACACACAGGAATTGTTCTTGAAAGGAAGGCCGCGCAGTGGATGAACACTAGGTGTTCAACTAGTATGGATGTAACTTTTTCCTTTAGTATGGTGATGGACTGTAGTGGTGCCATATCGAATAGTTCTTCAGATGCCCTCTCACATGGTTTACTTGAATTGGTTGTTGGTAGACATTTTTAAATTGGCTAGTTCCCATTATCTTATTTACGTGTGCCAACCTGCATCGTTCTTCTTCTTTTCGTGTCGAGGCAAATTTCAAATTTTATTGGACCAAAACTTAGCCACTCTTATCGTTTATAGCATTGTTATGTTTCGACATTTTGAGATAAGATCGCCAGGTTCCCAAATAAATTTGGAGTTTCCGCATGAACTGCTAAGCTATGTGATAAAGAATGTTTCCAGTGTTGAGTTTCTTCGATTCAGTGTAATTAATTATCTCAACGATTATGCCTAGTTGAGTTTACTGCCTACAATTTAATAGACTGTGGCAGGTATCACGATGAAACGAGGATCGGCCACGGGTTTTTATTTTCATTTTAAGGCACTAATATCCGTCGGTCACTGTCAGTTCTACGAAACATCGGACCGGACAGTTAATGGTATTCCATGTTCGTTAAATCAACATTAGATTGCTTGGTAAATCGATATGACCCACGAGACTTTGGAATAGATTGGATATTAATAAATTATACAATATAATGCTCATCATCATCATCTGATTTAAGAGCCATGCTCTTGTCGGTGGAGATTTTTCCATATCTCTCTGCTCTCCGCTTTCCTCTTGACCTCCTCATACGACACGACGTTCAACTTCTCTTTTATTTAAAGAACTCTTAGATTTTATATTATAATGCTATAAATATAATTTAAAGTAGAAGCAAAAAAGTATGTATTGAGTTTTGATAAGCTTTTATTTAGTTCGCAATGTTATATAAGTTAATATTAATAAAGTATGTAAGTTGTCCGTTTCAAAATTTGCAAAGCATTTTTCAAGCTTTTTCTATTTTCTGTAACAATGCAATTTTATGGTACCATTGAGCTGATTTGATGATGGAGCCGGAATGTAGGGACTGGAACTTTCTGGTGTTAAATGAGGTCCGAGGCTCCTTTGAGTACTTTTCGCTATTCCTCATAGTTAGGATTTGGCCATCCAGGCCTACTTAAAAAAATCACCCTGTATACATACTAAATTACCTATTTTAAAAAAAGGGCTATTTATTAAAAAAAAGAAATGATAACAATTTAATGTCGGAAAAGCAAACGAATGTCAGGAAACAATCGAATTTCAGGAAACAATCGAATTTCAGGAAACAATCGAATGTCAGAAAAAAAACGTATGTCAGGATGCAATCGAATGTTTGAAAAAACAAATTAATTTAGTAAAAGTTTTTGCTTTTCAGAAATGTCGGAATGTCGGAAATTTCTACGACTATCTTTTTTGTTTCCGATATCCATTTAGACTGAGTCAATTCTCTTTCTGAAATTTTATTTGAAGGCTGAATAATCTCATATTATTATGAGCAATTGTATTTCCTCACAGAGATATATTGTACTTACTTCTTTCTGGATCCTGTCTCACAACAAACTATCCAACTATTTTCCCTATAGTAACATTTTATGGCCCTCGCAAGTTTATGCGATCTCATGCAATAAAGTGATAAAACAGTTAGCTCGCAACGCTACCAAACTGGCTCAGATATATCGAGTCGAACAAATAAAACTGCCATTAAAAGCACAAACTTGCCGAATGTTTTGTTTTCTCTTTTTCATATCATCACTTACACAAGCGCCTGATATTGTGGGATGAGGGAAATATTTCACATCAAGAATGATAAGACGCTACAAATTCTGACAACACGTTAGAAAAAGTTTGGCGGCAAATAATACGAAACTCACGTAACTGAATGGAAGTTGCTTGAAGAACACAGTAGGTATGGAAACTTGGGTGGCACATCATTTTTAACACTTAAAGAAAATGTCATACTATGGATATAATAGCAGCGTCTAGTTCCCGGCATATCATTGAGTACACAGAAACTTTTATTCAGAGCTACAATGCATTGTGCACATATACAATCAGACAAAATAAAAAAGAAATGAACAATATTATTGCGACTGTGAAAGGTCTTGCTGGCTAAGCTAACGTTGCCAACGTTGAATGCACTGATAAGTTGCAATACCTACTGATAATTGTATCAGTGCCTCAACTGGAGTGACGATCAGATCGAAACAGGACTTGGGAAACAAAGCACAGCAAAATAATTAGTGGGTAGGCTTTAGTAAGTTGAAGTATTGCTTATTATATGTAACAATAATAAGTATTCAAACTCTAAATTCAAAATATTTATTTTCATTCAAGCATAACAATATTCTACACAATAATTGTGAGAGTATCCTGTTAAACTTTTTAAAACTAGACTTGGGAAACAAAGTACATCAAAATAATTAGTGGGTAGGCTTTAGTAAGTATAAGTATTGCTTATTATATGTAATAATAATAATAAGTAATAATCGAACTTTTGTTAAAATAGTGTGCTGCATAATTTATACAGGGTGAATTTGAATTCGTGTAATACCACTAACCGGTGACGCCGCTCTTGAATACCATCAACTTTCCCCAAGGAACCATAGTCAAAAAAAAATTATTATCCACACAAAGTAACCATTCTGAAACCTCCATTAGTATGGAAGTCCAATTTTTTCGGCTGAATTCGGTTATGGTTCCTAGTGGAAAATTGTTTGTAATCAGGAGTCGAGTCACCAGTAAACAGAATTACACGAATTAAATTTCACCCTTTGTATTAAAAGTTAAGTTAGTGACACATGTAATATTATTTATCATTGGTACTTCCCAAAAAATTTGCGATCTCCAGACGCCAACCAGTCTGCCAAGTAAGTCTACCAACGGAAAGCGAAGCTAATCCAACCAAATACCATTCTCTATTTTTTTCTACAATTGTATAATTGATTCAAAGTAAGAACAATTGTCTGGCGATCTCAGATTTTTTGGGAAGTAGGTCATCATCATTATCATCAACCCGTAAACATCCCACTGCGGAGGCCTTTCCTCGTTTAATGAGAAAGTATGGGCCATAGTCCGCTACGCTGGCCAATTGCGGGTTGGGAACTTCACATGCCTCTGAATTTTTATTTGTCAGGCATGCAGGTATCCTTACGGTGTTTTCCTTCACCGTTTAAGAGTAGCCAGATAAATGCACATAAGTAATTAAATTTAAAGGAAGTAAGTGCCCATGATAAATAACACAATACGCACTATTATATTATTATATAAATTACTCGAGAACGTCATAAAGAAAGGCCAAGTCAAAAGAAGCCTAAACCGAAGAGCGAGTATGAACAATATTATGAATGTGACTGAAACAAAATGGGGTTTGGCAGGATCGTAGCAAGTGGAAGTCTGTGGTCTGTCTGGTGTAGCTGAATGTCGCTCGCCACTTCAGGCGCTGGCAGAATTCTCTGTGTTGTGCGCATTCAGCGTCTGCATGAATACAGCTATATTCTTTAATAGTTTCCAATAATCTGGACATTTACAAATGTCCTGTATTATTTTTGCAATGTTCCGTTTATATTCTGATTATCCTGTAGCAAACTTACACAATGCTTAACGAAAAGGGTAAATCAAGCCGAAATGTACGAAGTCTATTAATGATTTTAAAACTACCAGAAGGTCGTTTTAGTTATCTACCTACCACATAATAAAAAAAAACGCTACATAATTGTGTTATCTATGTCGATAATCTGCACAACACTGACGACGTAGTAATTGTCGAACGCACGCTCCAAATTTAAGGTCCGCGTATTGTTGGGAAATGTTTGTTTTGGTGTAAGGTTATTTATTAATCTTTTATTTTTCAAAGTTTGCGTTTGGTCTGAAATCAGGCAGAGAGGCTCTAAATAAGATACTTTATCCGACCCTTTCGGATTGACATATTTATTAATATATTATATCATGAGTGAGGAACAAATATACTATACAAAATACAAAATAGTTTATTTGTTTTCAAAATCATACAATTATCAATGTGTTGAGGGATCTTTCTATTAAGCTTCAAAATGCCTGTTCCAGAAAGATCCATTCTTCCTTAACTTATATGTATAGAAAGTATGATCAAGATGCAGATATAACATTGTAACTTTAACTAAACAACCATAACTAAATAACAATAACTATATCTAAATAACTATAACTAAATAATTATAAGTGTGTGTGTGTGTACTAATTTTTGCACTTACAATAACAGTGAGATTTTTACCCCATCGTTTCAAACCATTATCTTTTATTTTATGCACAACGGGTTAGCTCTTGATCTCAATCACACCCGATGTTAAGTGATGATGATCGTTATTCTTCGTTTATATGCTCAACAGCTAAACAGACACAAACACACACATTCATCCTCGTATATACCCGCCACACACAAATATCAAATACTTTTCTACACCTAAGTTTTCTATAGCGGAGGCCTGTGTCTTATCAAACTAGTAATTAGATTTGGCCTACATTATTTAATATGTTACACGCGAAAATATGCGAAAGAATAGGTAACCGCCCCGCTCACACCCCCCTTACGCTCTCCACGCTTGAGCGTTATTTTTAAATTTATTGCCTGCGCCTGAGGGGTTGTAGATCGTAATCCTTTAGATTATATGATCTTATAGTTGATAAAATGTAGTAAGCCGTGGGGACGAGACCTGGTAACCTGAGACACAGGGTTTTCCTAACACACAATGCCGCAATATATGATGTGCAGAACATAAATAATTATTGTTATTCCATATGCATAGTAAAACATAAAGAAAAAGGTACAAAATCGTAAGAAATAATGTATAGCTTATCAGCAAGAAAGATCTGCACGAGCGTATGGCCTCAGTGGTAAGAAAATACTACCTACAGAATAAGTCACACCCTTACTTAACACCTCTACAAAGTGGAGTGGGTACGTAATTTCCATAATATCGCTTTCCGGGAAAAATTAACGATACGCTTAGCCAAATGAATATCGATTTATCGTCGCCTCGCCGTCGGCTCATTTACCCTGCATAAAATTAGTGCCGGACCTTTTCGCGGATAGCGCCCAATATTTCTCCCATCTTGAGGACTGGGGCAATTTTCTGTAGCTCTCAACATTAAATTAACATTTGGGCTTTTTCTTCTCCCGCTTGCCCTCCGTTCTCCGTCCCTAGCCCAGTATATTTCAGCGGTCGCGTAATTTGTGGCTCGTAAATGTTCTGAAATTGGTCATCCCTTTGGTTGAGGTGAATTTATGGCCTCCTCGGTCGGCCTGTCGAAAGGGGAATTAATAAGTCCCCTCTAATGGTGAAACGTACCCTTACCATCAATTTGAATGCCCCAAGATTGCTGTGGACCAGCGAAACGAGCGTCTGGACATGAAATATCTCACTTACAAATTCTTATTCATTTTGTGTGCCGAGTAAATTGGATTCCCGATGATTGCCTCATTTTATTATCGTTACAAAATAGCATAATGTAGTAGACTGACAGCCCGGTAGATTGAATGTTATATAGATTGCTCATATTTGTAGAAGCATACTGGAATATTGGACCCAGCGAATTGCGAATATACACCGAAAAAAAACCGTATTGCCTTGCTTTGCACTTGCACGTATTGACGGTGATGATGACCGCCCGTCACGTATGCATTTTTGTACTTATATATCAAAAAGTAAAAAAAAAACTTTATTTTGCAGCTACACAGGGTACACTTAAAATAGTTAGTTTTACATTTTTAAGTTGCTTTTTGTTCAAAAGGCAATTTCCTCGGAGAAGAGCAAGCAAGAAATTCAAGGGGTTGCTCTTTTAAAACTGGTTTTTATTTATTTATTTATTTATTTATTTAACACTTTATTGTACACACACACAAAGAAATGGTCATTAACAAATATTTTAGAAAAATGTACATTATATTACAAAAAGCACAATAATATTTCATAATTATTTGTGAAATAGCCGAGCATGCGAACGAGCTGGTTATGTCCAAGGATAACTATCATCTAAATGGTCTGACATTTCATAATATGCTTTCTACAATAACTTTCCGTTTTATTGTACCTTTAAATTTATTGAAAAGAAGATTTTGTATGTAATGTTCATATAAAAATTTGAATGAAGTAGAATATTCTGACGAATACAATATTGTTTTCAACACCCGTATTCCCCCGACACAGTAAATAATCCAGGTCTCTACGTTGTCTTTATGGCAGATATAAATTATTTATGAAGACTGTTTTAGACAGTTTCTCCAATAAAAAAAAATGAGTTTTTGATACACAAAAGTAGGAAGTGAAATTACCGCACGTCGCAAAAATAAAGTTTTTTTTTGTAGTGTAATAAAAGCGGTCGTAAAGTTGAGTGAGAAAGTAGCCTGTATACCTAAAGTGTGGAAGTGGGTTAAGTGGGAAAGAGTAACTACAACTAAAACTGATTATAATGTACTGAATTGTAATTGTGTAGGATACAATAAGTGTACATCATAGACGTATAAATAGTAACAGACCAGACATAAGGATTCAATAATGTAAGCCTATTTCCATATAAAAGTATTAGCAACGTTTAGGCTCTGACGTATGAGAAAATGTCTAGAAATGGGTTCTAATTATATCATTACAAAAATATGAGTTCCAAATAAATTTCCCATCATAGGAACCCTTAAAATTACGCCAGTTACATATCAATAACCGCACGGCACGTGCGTATTTGAAAAATAAAAATTGAACTACCTATGCCAATAACGTCTATTTCACTTACCTAATATGCCCTATTTTTTTCCTAACGGTAAAAAAAACTCATCCGGTATACGAAAGATACGTTGTGTAAAACCTGGTAAGTATTTTCTTTGGAAACAAGCAACATCTAACAATAATATTATAAAGGCGAAAGTTTGCTTGTTTATTTGTTTGTTGCTCAATCATGGCGAAACCGCTGAAATTTGGTATATAGGTAGAACATATTCTGGATTAAAACATAGGATATTTTTAATCCCGTTAAAGTGAGTAGTTGACGCGGGATGAACATTGACCATATTCGCGATAAAGTTATTCTAACGCATGCGAAGCCTCGGGCGGAAAGCTAGTATGTATATATAAAAAGTTTCGTAATTGACATGACTTGCATAGGATACGTCGACTTATGTATCAGTGTTTGATCTGTGACTACTTTTATAGGTGGTTTAAACAACATAGAAAGGTACACAACTGTACATACATAATGTCGCGATATATTGGACGAGGTCTTTTACCGTATGGAAGAAAATGGGGCATATTAAGTGAAATAGAAAGTATTGGCATAGGTAGTGTAATTTTTTTCAATTACCTAATATGCCCTATTTTTTCCTTGTGTTAAAAAAACTAATTGTATATATCGGATATACAGAATAGAGTGAGGTTAATCCCAATAATAGCGTTTGGGTGAAAGTGTAATGCTTGAAATAACATCCACAAAATATACAGAAATGCTATATGCATTTACAGGGGGTGAGTCAATCGCCGTAGATGCGACAGTGTAAGATGTTTTTGGTGTAAGGGCGCCTTTTACGATACCCACGAGAAGAGACGGGTTGATTCAATTCTTTCTAGAAACCACACGACACAGATGAAACTTAGTTTTATTTTCTTTGCGAAAGTCTAGCTCATCAATTTTCTTGGCGTCTACGACGTTAGGAAATTCATTATTTTAAGTATATGTGACTGTTAACTATATCAGGAACATGTGTTAGCCAGTGTAGTGTGTAGTGAATAATGGTTAGTCTGAAGTATTGTTGCGAACTAATGCGAGAAAATAATATATAATTTCTTACTAATGGAATTTAAATGTCTGAGACTTTCTTTGATATTTTCTTACTAAAATACATTTATACTAAAATACAGCTATAACATTTATATCGGACAGGTGCGGTGGTGTATAACTTACCGGCTTCGGAATGGAAGACGATAATCCATCCATCTGTATATGGTTATCACCAATATCCTATCCCTTGCATTGTTTCCCTCAAACTAAGGATCCTGACTAGCGCTTTCTTATGAACAATTCAGCCCTATTCAGCCTTTCCTCAGCTAGCGTCGTTTCCCCATGTCAAGAATACCAACAATGTGGTCGTAAATGCTCTAGGCAACTTTCAACTTTGTCTACAACCAAACTTTGTATAAAGCCTCTCTGTACACTAGTTACCTAAAATTCCCAAAACTTAATTTACGATAACAGCTATTCATAAGCTAATCCATGTGAACGAAGTCACACGCATAACTAGTAAATTAGTTACCATACTTTTCTTGTATGAACAATTAGGATGAGTTAAAAAACAAATGATGTTGATCGAGTATTATACTGTTTCGTCCCACGTCATCGAATGCAGTAGCAGCATCCTGTGGCAAACAAACCTGGTGATAAATAACTTTGGTCGAACGCCTCCTTGTCTTCAGGAAAGAATAATGGTATTTTCTATTTCGTTAGGTCGCTCTATGTGTAGTTGTATTTGGTCGGATGGTTGCCAGCTGCGTCGCGCCGGGCCCGAGCACTGTCCCTCCCGGCTCGATGACGTATAGCTCTACTAGATGTGGTTTGATTATATACTTGACTTTTATGCAGTGGTGACTCGATCTTGTTCTAGTTTCCTCTAGATCTCGAGAAGGTTAATAGGGGTACACATTAGTGGTCCTTCTTCTCTAGTCAATGGCAAAAATCTGTGGTGGTCTAAAGTTATTTAGCGCAAAAAGTAGCTTATATAGTATTATATATTATATAGTAGGAGATAGGGCACGACAATAAAGCGACATAGATTCCGTGGTACTGTAGTCACACTTGTCGTCATTAAAGAAATAGTAATTTTATATGTCCCTCCTACATAACCTAAATATTTGCATAATTGGATTCGGTACTGCAACTTCAATTTCATCTAGTTGCTGTAGAAAAATATTGTTTGACTAAATCAAGTGATTGATTATTAGAATAATAATAATATAAATAAATAATAGGTATTTATTCATCACAAAAAGAAAACACAAGCATACATAGAATCGAGAACCACAGTATTGTGATGAATGGGTAGGGACTCAGCAGTGTTGCTGATTTTCAGTCCCCCCCTGCAGAGTAGTTGCTGCCACCAAAGAAAGTATGGGCGACTTTCCGATGGCTAACGATTTTTTTAATATATATTTTTGTTTTTAAGCTTAGGCGTGGCTCTGGACAATGTAGATATTAAATTAAAATGTGAGAAATAAGAGGCCCCATCAGTTAGCGCCATCTTTCGAGCCACTTTGAACCACCTTACTAAGCGATGAGAAAATCGTCCACTAGAATTTAAAAAAATTATAATAATATTATTAGCATAATAAAGTACAAATAGTTTAAATTTTCCTGTAGCTAGAGAAGAATGGGACAAAGTGAACAATATATAGATACCAATGCTATCCTCTATTGAAATGAAGAATGTTCTTTAATACAGTAATGAACCTATAAAACATTGCCTTTCCGTACGGAAAGGCGTAAAAAATACTTTTTATAGCAGCATTTTTCCCGAGAGCAGCGTATGAGAATATTTAATTTTACCCACACGACCGTCGCCGAGCGATGAGTATACAAACACATATATTTATATTAAATGTCACCGAGCTAATTATCAATCGATTAATCGTAGGGTACATCGTCGTTCGGCTCTGAGGGCGAGCTTAAAACTAACTTAACTTAGAGAGCTTTACAGGATTACCGTGAGCTCTTTTAAAAGAAATTACTTAGCATATCATGTTCTTAGAGGCTCTTCCATTTTGTCATTTTTATATGACGCTCCGGCCCTAAATCAAAGAGCCGTGAAGTCCCCCCCCCCCCCACTCTTCCATATTTTCGCACCCCTACATCGTCATATAATGGCTATTGACCAAATTTATCGGCTTTCGTGTCATATTTTCATCTTTATGTGGCGTCGAAATTGGCCTCACACATGTGTGGTGGAAAAATTCCCGCTGTTCTAGTTTCGGGCGTCATTATATAGTAATTTTCAATCATTATGTGAACCCAATTGTTATTTAGTAATTTTTTCTAAATTAGTACTCCTATGTTAGAAGTAGGTATAAGTAAAACAAGAAGGACTCTTTCGTTGGGTGTAATACCGATATATTAAATAAAACCATATATTATTTCGAGCTTCACTTACGGCGTGTCTAATGAACAACATTGCATTATTGTGGAAGTGGGTAGTGGCACAAAAACACCTTAATACCCGTCACAATCGCCCACTCACGTATGTTGGCATTCAGAATCCCGACCGAGCTGCCGTGAGCAGTCACAAAGGAGAGGAAATGAGTACAGAAGAAATACCGCCATTAATAAGCGCTTTGCTACCATTGAGGTGACATCTATTCGTTAGAGATATTTAAAAAAAATATCATTGCAAAAGACGTTTTAATGATACCTCCCAGGTAAAAAAAAATAGATACGAAGGAAGTGGTTTAAGTAAATAGGAAAATATTTTTGTAGCCGTCTTTAAGTACGGTCAGCTATAGAAATATAGAGTCCTGAAATCGACTTTGAGTTTGTGTTAAATAAGGTTCAAATATGTGTTTTTGACATTTTCTATTAAATAATATTTACATTCGACATAATTATGACTAGCAGTACATTGTTAGCTATTCTGTAACTTGCATGACAACTGAATGTCTGAGATATTAGGTCACACCCAAACCGCTTGGTTTCTAACAATAAACATTGTAGTGTGTAGTTTATATGGGTGAGAATCGTATGAGTTTCCATGGTAATCTCACACGTTAAGACGACAGATGAACGCCCGGCGCGTTTGAGCGAGAAAAGGCGAGAACGGTTGTCAAGTAGCGGCTTCTTGATTTACGCCGTGTAGAGCGAGCAAGATAGTTGGCATGAAAACACATTGCGAAGACGTACGAAGTTTAATTTGTTTTATGAAACAAAATTACTGTGATAATTTATGGACGTGCATGAAATCGCAGAGCCTTGTAGCGATAAAATCTTGATGACATTTTAGAAAAGGTGTTGGATTTATTACACGGTCTTTGCACACGACCGACCGGTTGATGAACGTGTTAGACTTTAATAAGAGGTCGTAGTAGTAGAGAGAATTCCTTAATTATCTTTATTTTTCATTAAATATTGAAATTTTCTGTTACCAAATGCACTTCAGTTCAAAAAGCATTTTCTGCTAATGTTAATTTACACTACGGGAATTTTCAAAAAAAAATAAAAATATTTTAAATATTTTATTACATATTTTTGTTGCACCGTTTTCCTAATAAAATTTACCACGTAATTAGGTTTACAACCCCCAAACTAATTTAAAAACAAATTTCATAGTCTATAAAAGCTGCTGATAATGCTGTTATAGATGTAAGTTTACCCCTTGGCAGAATTAGCCCAAATGGAGGCGCAGGCCGGCTGGCGATAAAAGATTTTTGGAAAATACGAGAGTCGATGATAAAACCTTGCTATTAAATTACATGCAAGAGTATAGCTGCCAGCATTCAGAATAGGTGTCCTGCATTTATCATGCGGCAGCCTCTTACGTTTCGGAAATTAGTCCTCGCTACTAGACTATGCTATACTAGCTCATTTCGTTCTACTTTTATGTCTTTATCATTTTTGGGCAACTTTTAATCTGCTATAGATAAAAATTTGTTACAAATGAGACAACAAAAAAGGTAATTGAACGTGTAGTTTTTAAATGAATCAAGGAATCATAATACAAGAAAACCCCCTTAAACCTTTAACAGTGCACTTAAAAAATCAGGGGTCAATCATCAGGCGTATTTTGTTGTAGTAGGTAAACATTGAAGCTCGAACAGCTGTTAATATTAAGCTTGTCGACTTCCATAAACTTAAGGAGAGCCTGGTAAAAAGTAAGAAAATTTATTATAGAATGTTTTTACAGGGGCGTTCGGAGTTCCTTAATCTAAAATCGATAGCAACGATGTCGAACAAAGTTGTGAATACTACCCTAAGTTTGGAATCGAAGAAAGTCGAACCTTTTTGGTCGACACCTGCGTAAAGATACGCTCCATTGATAAAGCTACTAGTTCGTAAGGTTCCGCAGAAAATATGAGATAAAACGAGACCCTTATACCGGCTTAACGATCACGGAAATATCGTATTTTTCAACCATGCAAGAGTAAACCTTTGAAGTTGCGATAGTTCGTTACATTTGAGACGAGAGTGAAATTTTCGGATAAATGGGAGCTGTTTGTTTTTTTTATTCTGAGACTACAACTCATTCTGACATAGAGACAGCTTAAAAGCATTTAATGCGACACCGCAAGTTGCTTTATCAAGTATGTTGTTTTTCTAAAATGTTTAAGTTTCTTTGAAGTAAAATTTTTGTTTTTATAAATAGTTTCACTGTTAAACACACTACTTACTATACAGGATGATTGAGAAAACGACAGATTCTTTTAAAGGTGTGATAGTAGACGTGATTGCAAATACATGGAGATATAGTGATAGTGAAAAACGTTATCTGTTTTTGAGATATCACTATCAAGTCGTGTTTATTAAAATGATATATTATAGCGTTCTAATTTACCCCCAGTTGTGGGTCATTTGTACGGCTTCTTATGATCTCTTTTTGGTCCAGATTTCATAAAGTATTAAATTATCATCAAATCATATTTGCCTTAGGTATCTGAGTAAATACTCTATTTAACGGTATATATAAATTTTACATCAAGTTTTATGGTTGCAGTGAATTAAATTATCTCAATTGCAAACGTTTTTTTTTAGTTATGTCCAGGGATGATTTTTTTTTACAGACCTGGATGACGCGGTGTGTATGTGCACACACCGGTTCATCTAAGTCCACAGTAGGTAGATACTTATAGGCTTATGTTATGGACACCGGATGGTTGATAAACTACACAAATACATATATAAATGAAAAACATCCATAACTCGGGAACACATTCTCTGTATTCATCGTACAAACATTGTCCCTAGCGGGATTCGAACCCACGACGTTTTGGTATAGTGGTCAGAGTTTCTAACCACTACACCAAATAGTCGTTAATTGTTCCCAATCTACCCTACACTTTGTTGAAGGCTCGTTTTCTGTCTGATAACTTCGTCAACTATTTACATTGTAAGAACAAAAGCACAGCGGCAATGTTCAGAGGGCAATGCAAACCAAATTGCTGTGGTCTATTGCATTCCGTCGGTTGTCGAATGGACCCAATAAATCGGATCAATGAGCCAGCCGAATCTATTCGATCTACGTGCTACGTGTACCTCGAGCACCGGAGTTTCGTTTTGAATGCATTTTGAAAGGAAGAACATGGCTTATTTTCTCGAAACATCATCTCGCTTTGATTTATAATTCTTATCATATATTTGATTTCACAACAAGTTCAAATATTGTACAAATTATGTTTGATATCTATTATATGTGAATCATGTTTGAAATCCGACAAGTACCCTGTAACGGAACACAAGCGTACCGTTGATACAAATTCAGTGTGTGAGGCATTTTGTGGGTTCGAGGGGGTACAAGCTTATTAAAGAGTAATAAAGTAGTTAGGACACACTTTTCTAGGTCAGGTAGTATTTTAAAATGATTCCACTTAAAATCCCATCTAAATAACAAAAACTTGATTTATTGGAAAACTAGGGGGTATTTCACAAAAATGAAAACGAGGAATTCATTTCAGTTAGCAGTGGGTCCTATATCTCGAATTTTAGCAATTTCGTAATTGTTGTGTATTCTTCTATGTTACCTTAAGGCGGACGGTCATAACCCGCTGCTGGTATATATGGGGAGGAGGCTTGTGAGTTTAATACAAGATGCGAGGAAGCGACGCCGGCCAGATCGGCCGAGTGCCGCGCGCGTACCAAAGTGTGTTGGTAGATCGCGCGTGGAAACGCCGAACAAATAAAAAACTTACTTTAAAAGGCATCGAGTGGTGACGATGGCCTGGCCTCCTCCTGGCGTTTCAAGCTTCCTTGCATAACAGTGTGGTGGTGGCGCACTAGAAAAGCATTTGCAATTGATCGAACATGAAAGCAAAATTATAATCATTCTCACGTAGGGTGATTGGAAATGAAGATGCGTTGATGTCTCTTGTATGAGAATTTCTCGCATAGTGAAATCGCAATAAAATCTCACATTTGGTAAATCCTAAGTAAAGGATGATACGCTGCGGCGTCTAAACGAAGTTCCTTGATGGACTTAGAGGTGGGTTGAGCACCTCATATGGAAGAATGTTCTTCCTAGTTATATAATGTTGTGTCGGCTGAATGCTTCAAGCATTTTGAACAGTCGTTTAAATTATGTTGAATTCATAGTGGGCGTTGATCGCTTACCTTGCGTTTAGCATTGTCTAGTACGATACGTCCTTCGGGGCGCCGTTCTAGTAACCAATTAACAAATAAGGCGTGACTCTTTCAAAAAGAATCTTGTTCTAGTTTCCTCTAGATCTCGAGAAGGTTAATAGGGGTACACATTAGTGGTCCTTCTTCTCTAGTCAATGGCAAAAATCTGTGGTGGTCTAAAGTTATTTAGCGCAAAAAGTAGCTTATATAGTATTATATATTATATAGTAGGAGATAGGGCACGACAATAAAGCGACATAGATTCCGTGGTACTGTAGTCACACTTGTCGTCATTAAAGAAATAGTAATTTTATATGTCCCTCCTACATAACCTAAATATTTGCATAATTGGATTCGGTACTGCAACTTCAATTTCATCTAGTTGCTGTAGAAAAATATTGTTTGACTAAATCAAGTGATTGATTATTAGAATAATAATAATATAAATAAATAATAGGTATTTATTCATCACAAAAAGAAAACACAAGCATACATAGAATCGAGAACCACAGTATTGTGATGAATGGGTAGGGACTCAGCAGTGTTGCTGATTTTCAGTCCCCCCCTGCAGAGTAGTTGCTGCCACCAAAGAAAGTATGGGCGACTTTCCGATGGCTAACGATTTTTTTAATATATATTTTTGTTTTTAAGCTTAGGCGTGGCTCTGGACAATGTAGATATTAAATTAAAATGTGAGAAATAAGAGGCCCCATCAGTTAGCGCCATCTTTCGAGCCACTTTGAACCACCTTACTAAGCGATGAGAAAATCGTCCACTAGAATTTAAAAAAATTATAATAATATTATTAGCATAATAAAGTACAAATAGTTTAAATTTTCCTGTAGCTAGAGAAGAATGGGACAAAGTGAACAATATATAGATACCAATGCTATCCTCTATTGAAATGAAGAATGTTCTTTAATACAGTAATGAACCTATAAAACATTGCCTTTCCGTACGGAAAGGCGTAAAAAATACTTTTTATAGCAGCATTTTTCCCGAGAGCAGCGTATGAGAATATTTAATTTTACCCACACGACCGTCGCCGAGCGATGAGTATACAAACACATATATTTATATTAAATGTCACCGAGCTAATTATCAATCGATTAATCGTAGGGTACATCGTCGTTCGGCTCTGAGGGCGAGCTTAAAACTAACTTAACTTAGAGAGCTTTACAGGATTACCGTGAGCTCTTTTAAAAGAAATTACTTAGCATATCATGTTCTTAGAGGCTCTTCCATTTTGTCATTTTTATATGACGCTCCGGCCCTAAATCAAAGAGCCGTGAAGTCCCCCCCCCCCCCACTCTTCCATATTTTCGCACCCCTACATCGTCATATAATGGCTATTGACCAAATTTATCGGCTTTCGTGTCATATTTTCATCTTTATGTGGCGTCGAAATTGGCCTCACACATGTGTGGTGGAAAAATTCCCGCTGTTCTAGTTTCGGGCGTCATTATATAGTAATTTTCAATCATTATGTGAACCCAATTGTTATTTAGTAATTTTTTCTAAATTAGTACTCCTATGTTAGAAGTAGGTATAAGTAAAACAAGAAGGACTCTTTCGTTGGGTGTAATACCGATATATTAAATAAAACCATATATTATTTCGAGCTTCACTTACGGCGTGTCTAATGAACAACATTGCATTATTGTGGAAGTGGGTAGTGGCACAAAAACACCTTAATACCCGTCACAATCGCCCACTCACGTATGTTGGCATTCAGAATCCCGACCGAGCTGCCGTGAGCAGTCACAAAGGAGAGGAAATGAGTACAGAAGAAATACCGCCATTAATAAGCGCTTTGCTACCATTGAGGTGACATCTATTCGTTAGAGATATTTAAAAAAAATATCATTGCAAAAGACGTTTTAATGATACCTCCCAGGTAAAAAAAAATAGATACGAAGGAAGTGGTTTAAGTAAATAGGAAAATATTTTTGTAGCCGTCTTTAAGTACGGTCAGCTATAGAAATATAGAGTCCTGAAATCGACTTTGAGTTTGTGTTAAATAAGGTTCAAATATGTGTTTTTGACATTTTCTATTAAATAATATTTACATTCGACATAATTATGACTAGCAGTACATTGTTAGCTATTCTGTAACTTGCATGACAACTGAATGTCTGAGATATTAGGTCACACCCAAACCGCTTGGTTTCTAACAATAAACATTGTAGTGTGTAGTTTATATGGGTGAGAATCGTATGAGTTTCCATGGTAATCTCACACGTTAAGACGACAGATGAACGCCCGGCGCGTTTGAGCGAGAAAAGGCGAGAACGGTTGTCAAGTAGCGGCTTCTTGATTTACGCCGTGTAGAGCGAGCAAGATAGTTGGCATGAAAACACATTGCGAAGACGTACGAAGTTTAATTTGTTTTATGAAACAAAATTACTGTGATAATTTATGGACGTGCATGAAATCGCAGAGCCTTGTAGCGATAAAATCTTGATGACATTTTAGAAAAGGTGTTGGATTTATTACACGGTCTTTGCACACGACCGACCGGTTGATGAACGTGTTAGACTTTAATAAGAGGTCGTAGTAGTAGAGAGAATTCCTTAATTATCTTTATTTTTCATTAAATATTGAAATTTTCTGTTACCAAATGCACTTCAGTTCAAAAAGCATTTTCTGCTAATGTTAATTTACACTACGGGAATTTTCAAAAAAAAATAAAAATATTTTAAATATTTTATTACATATTTTTGTTGCACCGTTTTCCTAATAAAATTTACCACGTAATTAGGTTTACAACCCCCAAACTAATTTAAAAACAAATTTCATAGTCTATAAAAGCTGCTGATAATGCTGTTATAGATGTAAGTTTACCCCTTGGCAGAATTAGCCCAAATGGAGGCGCAGGCCGGCTGGCGATAAAAGATTTTTGGAAAATACGAGAGTCGATGATAAAACCTTGCTATTAAATTACATGCAAGAGTATAGCTGCCAGCATTCAGAATAGGTGTCCTGCATTTATCATGCGGCAGCCTCTTACGTTTCGGAAATTAGTCCTCGCTACTAGACTATGCTATACTAGCTCATTTCGTTCTACTTTTATGTCTTTATCATTTTTGGGCAACTTTTAATCTGCTATAGATAAAAATTTGTTACAAATGAGACAACAAAAAAGGTAATTGAACGTGTAGTTTTTAAATGAATCAAGGAATCATAATACAAGAAAACCCCCTTAAACCTTTAACAGTGCACTTAAAAAATCAGGGGTCAATCATCAGGCGTATTTTGTTGTAGTAGGTAAACATTGAAGCTCGAACAGCTGTTAATATTAAGCTTGTCGACTTCCATAAACTTAAGGAGAGCCTGGTAAAAAGTAAGAAAATTTATTATAGAATGTTTTTACAGGGGCGTTCGGAGTTCCTTAATCTAAAATCGATAGCAACGATGTCGAACAAAGTTGTGAATACTACCCTAAGTTTGGAATCGAAGAAAGTCGAACCTTTTTGGTCGACACCTGCGTAAAGATACGCTCCATTGATAAAGCTACTAGTTCGTAAGGTTCCGCAGAAAATATGAGATAAAACGAGACCCTTATACCGGCTTAACGATCACGGAAATATCGTATTTTTCAACCATGCAAGAGTAAACCTTTGAAGTTGCGATAGTTCGTTACATTTGAGACGAGAGTGAAATTTTCGGATAAATGGGAGCTGTTTGTTTTTTTTATTCTGAGACTACAACTCATTCTGACATAGAGACAGCTTAAAAGCATTTAATGCGACACCGCAAGTTGCTTTATCAAGTATGTTGTTTTTCTAAAATGTTTAAGTTTCTTTGAAGTAAAATTTTTGTTTTTATAAATAGTTTCACTGTTAAACACACTACTTACTATACAGGATGATTGAGAAAACGACAGATTCTTTTAAAGGTGTGATAGTAGACGTGATTGCAAATACATGGAGATATAGTGATAGTGAAAAACGTTATCTGTTTTTGAGATATCACTATCAAGTCGTGTTTATTAAAATGATATATTATAGCGTTCTAATTTACCCCCAGTTGTGGGTCATTTGTACGGCTTCTTATGATCTCTTTTTGGTCCAGATTTCATAAAGTATTAAATTATCATCAAATCATATTTGCCTTAGGTATCTGAGTAAATACTCTATTTAACGGTATATATAAATTTTACATCAAGTTTTATGGTTGCAGTGAATTAAATTATCTCAATTGCAAACGTTTTTTTTTAGTTATGTCCAGGGATGATTTTTTTTTACAGACCTGGATGACGCGGTGTGTATGTGCACACACCGGTTCATCTAAGTCCACAGTAGGTAGATACTTATAGGCTTATGTTATGGACACCGGATGGTTGATAAACTACACAAATACATATATAAATGAAAAACATCCATAACTCGGGAACACATTCTCTGTATTCATCGTACAAACATTGTCCCTAGCGGGATTCGAACCCACGACGTTTTGGTATAGTGGTCAGAGTTTCTAACCACTACACCAAATAGTCGTTAATTGTTCCCAATCTACCCTACACTTTGTTGAAGGCTCGTTTTCTGTCTGATAACTTCGTCAACTATTTACATTGTAAGAACAAAAGCACAGCGGCAATGTTCAGAGGGCAATGCAAACCAAATTGCTGTGGTCTATTGCATTCCGTCGGTTGTCGAATGGACCCAATAAATCGGATCAATGAGCCAGCCGAATCTATTCGATCTACGTGCTACGTGTACCTCGAGCACCGGAGTTTCGTTTTGAATGCATTTTGAAAGGAAGAACATGGCTTATTTTCTCGAAACATCATCTCGCTTTGATTTATAATTCTTATCATATATTTGATTTCACAACAAGTTCAAATATTGTACAAATTATGTTTGATATCTATTATATGTGAATCATGTTTGAAATCCGACAAGTACCCTGTAACGGAACACAAGCGTACCGTTGATACAAATTCAGTGTGTGAGGCATTTTGTGGGTTCGAGGGGGTACAAGCTTATTAAAGAGTAATAAAGTAGTTAGGACACACTTTTCTAGGTCAGGTAGTATTTTAAAATGATTCCACTTAAAATCCCATCTAAATAACAAAAACTTGATTTATTGGAAAACTAGGGGGTATTTCACAAAAATGAAAACGAGGAATTCATTTCAGTTAGCAGTGGGTCCTATATCTCGAATTTTAGCAATTTCGTAATTGTTGTGTATTCTTCTATGTTACCTTAAGGCGGACGGTCATAACCCGCTGCTGGTATATATGGGGAGGAGGCTTGTGAGTTTAATACAAGATGCGAGGAAGCGACGCCGGCCAGATCGGCCGAGTGCCGCGCGCGTACCAAAGTGTGTTGGTAGATCGCGCGTGGAAACGCCGAACAAATAAAAAACTTACTTTAAAAGGCATCGAGTGGTGACGATGGCCTGGCCTCCTCCTGGCGTTTCAAGCTTCCTTGCATAACAGTGTGGTGGTGGCGCACTAGAAAAGCATTTGCAATTGATCGAACATGAAAGCAAAATTATAATCATTCTCACGTAGGGTGATTGGAAATGAAGATGCGTTGATGTCTCTTGTATGAGAATTTCTCGCATAGTGAAATCGCAATAAAATCTCACATTTGGTAAATCCTAAGTAAAGGATGATACGCTGCGGCGTCTAAACGAAGTTCCTTGATGGACTTAGAGGTGGGTTGAGCACCTCATATGGAAGAATGTTCTTCCTAGTTATATAATGTTGTGTCGGCTGAATGCTTCAAGCATTTTGAACAGTCGTTTAAATTATGTTGAATTCATAGTGGGCGTTGATCGCTTACCTTGCGTTTAGCATTGTCTAGTACGATACGTCCTTCGGGGCGCCGTTCTAGTAACCAATTAACAAATAAGGCGTGACGAGCTACACGCCAGATATCAAATGATGTCTATAAGCCTACAGGCGAGCCTACGGGCCGATTCTAGTATGAAACGTCTTTCGGGGCGCCGTTCTAGTAATCAGATCACAATAAAGCATGACGAGCGACATGCCAGATATCAAATGATGTCTACAAGCCTTCGGGCGAGACTGCTGGCTGAATCTAGTATGATACGTCCCTTGGGGCGCCGTTCTAGAATTCAGTTAAGAAGTAAGCGTGATGAGGGACACGCCGATGTCTTATGATGTCAATAAGCCTACGGGCAGGTTCTAGTATGAAACGTCCTCTGGGCGCCGTTCTAGCAATCTAATAGTGTGAAGGTGGCACACTAGAATGGTCACTGAGGTGAACCATCAGCGTGAGTGGGTACACGCTCGATGTTTACGAACATCTAAGGCCTACGGGCTAATAAATATGGATCTGCGGATACCAAAATACGTGGCACGGCACGTTGGCGTGAGTGGCGACACGCAGTGTTTACGAACACTAAAAGCCTACGGGCAAATGAATATCTAAGGATATCAAATAAACAGTGTGAGCTGGCACACTAAAAATGGTCACTATGGTGAAACCATTGGCGTGAGTGGTGAGTGGAGACACGCAGTGTTTACGAACACAAAAGGCCTACGGGCTATTGAATATGCAATGATACCAAAAATCGTGTTAACACGTAAAGCATGTAGGGAGGGAATACATGCTAGGTGTTCGAACATCGACCAAACGGGGCTTCAGTCTGGAGAAGTTTACTAACCAAACCCTTACTTCAATCATCTCATTTTAGATGATTTAAATATGAATCAATGGTTGAAACGCCCATTCATAGCTCTTGATAAGAAGTCGCTGGTCGCCGAATGGACGATAGGGGAATGGCTTATCAAGAGTTGTGGGGAGAAATTTAAGAAAGGTATTCAACCAATAGTTTTAAGGAAACCTAGCGTAATTAGTTTTAAGCTATACTTTTAAGGAAAATCAACCTGGGATCGAGGTCTACCGAAATATTAGTCCGTTTATTGAGTGATACGTAATAATGCTCGAATATCTTAATCGCCTTTTAAGCACCTTAGTCGCCTTCTTAACAAAAACCGTAAAGGGAATTAACTGACGATAAGCGATGCTTCGCCAACTGTATTCGTAAAACCAAACCTGCTTTAATGTCATGTTGTTCAATATTTTATAAAGAAGTCTGTTGCCCTAGTAGGATTCTCAGATAACGATCGAAAGGGAATCTTATAGGAAGATATAGATTGGATGCAAATAACAATAGTACATTCAGGCTATGCTGAAAGGATGTATTATTGAGGAAGAGAGTTATGGAAACTAACAACTAAGCAATTCGTATGATAGGCATGTAAAGGAATAATAACTGTCAGAAACTCTGTTTACCCCGATAGGATTCTCAGAGGTAATCGAAAGGGAGTCTTGTAGGGGGACAGAAGTATGCTCTACGACTGTAAGGTTGAATCGCCTGTTACGATTCTCTGTGGGAGGTCGCTGGTCGCCGGATGGACGATAGGGGAATGGCCCACAGGAATCGCGGGAGCTAGATTACAGTAAAGGATTCAACCACCAATAGTACATTCAGGCTTGTAGCCGAAAGGATGTGTTATTGGGAAGGATCGCAATGGAGACTGACATCTGTGGTTAGCCTCTTTATCGGCGTGGCAACTACGAAATGGTACAGGGATAGTAATTATCTAAAGGTTTTAAACTACACCGTAGTCTTGTAGGCAAACAGAAGTATGCTCAACCATAAGGTTGAATCGCCTGTTACGATTCTCTGTGGGAGGTCGCTGGTCGCCGGATGGACGATAGGGGAATGGCCCACAGGAATCGCGGGAGCTAGTTTACAGTAAAGGATTCAACCACCAATATTACATTCAGGCTTTGGCTGAAAGGATGTGATATTGGGTGATGTCGCAGTTGAGTTTGACATGTAACTACCTAATGGTAGAAAGTTCGATTACCTAAACATTACAGGCAGTTTTAAAATTATCCAATGACTTGTTTCAAGAATAACTAGTTTCTTCCTAAAATTGGTTAGGCCCAAGTCGAATCTCTCATGGCGAGATTGCAGACTGACCAATCTCCTCTCAGTAGAAGCTATACTTCTTTTGGAAGTTTCTATCACCTCTTAACTACGATTGTCACTAAATAAAGCTAAATAACGACAATTTATCTAAACCCCTTGCTATATTAGTTCAGCGGATGACCTAAAATTTCATATTGTAAATTCTAATACTTAATAACTTCCGAAGGCTCAATTGCCTCAGGCATAGGAACTATATTTGAGACTTAATTAATACTTATCGGCTGATTGTATCAGTTGAACTTAAAGATTTCATCATCACTTTCGGGAAAGTGTTAGGCACGCTTAGAAAATCACTTGCATGACTGTTGATACCCGCTGGGAGTAAGGGTGTGAGTGGGGCCCTAGGGTGTAAATTCCGTATAACGCAAAACCCTTTGGTGATTACTGAAATCTAACTACATAGTAATGGTTGTTACCATTATAAACCTACACTTTTGTAACGTGTCCTCCTGAGGCATGGTTTCTTCAAAGTTTATGCAAATACTTTACGCTTCACCTAAGGTCTGGCGTTTGAGCTGAAATAGTAGAGGGATCTATTCCTTCTTATAGTTAGGTCTAGTTGTACTAGATCTGTATTGCGAATTGACTCGTAACTATATAACACTGATTGCATTAGTGTAAATTTTAATACATTTATCAGCGTTCCAACTGATTGTATCAGTTGGACATGTGGAATATTTTTCCAAATACCTAAAACCATCAGCCGATTGTATCGGTTGAATTGATGATGACAATCATTTACTCCCTTTTTCTCCCCTTGGGGGGGGGAGTCACCATAATGGCCGGACTCCACCGTGGGTGGCGGAGGAGGCGCCACCCGCCCCTCATCTGAGGGCTGCCAGGATTACAACTTTCATGTTGAAGACTGGGGACTCAGATGGGGGCTAACTAGTTAGGCTTCCTTCAGAAGCATTATTCCTTTAGTGAGATTTGGGACTCGTTTGTCGTTCTGACAAACGGGACCCCTTTCTATTTAAAATCATAATTAAGTCGCTTACAACTTTACAAGTTGGGTCTCGTTTGTCTACCGGCAAGCGGGACCCTTTTCCATTTAATCTTTAGAATTGACAGATTCTGAATACCTTGCCTAGTCCGGTCTCGATCGTCTTCGGCGGTCGGGACCTCTTTTTATGTAAATTTTCTTAACCGTCTCAGGACCTTTCCTCTAGATCGCCATCTTATTTTGTACTGTAAATCTCTAAAAAGACACCAGGGTTCTATTACCATCACAACGTAGGTGTCCTAGACGATCACAAGGCCAAAACTATCCTAGTATACCTAGGGCTTCAATATATTTCCGGCATCTTAGTCTATTTCATAAATTTCACGTGGGTTCTGGGTTAGCTAATATTTCCAGGTTGTTAAACTATCCGAGGACTCGACTTCAGTGAGTGGGTAATTGTAACTGCTCTACGCGGTTGTTTGCGTTTAAATAGTGAGAGCGCGTTAGAGATCTTTTTCAGAGGGGGGGGTCTTTTACAATTAGAGTTGCCGTGACTAGGATGTTAAAGTTAATTCTATGACTGAGATACCTACCTTAAATTATTATGTCGGCTTTCGAGCCTACAATTGCTGACCGTGAAATGGAAGAGATTGACATAATATAAATAAAGATGGCATTCACATGTACCTACTATGTGAGAACTTGAAATAAAAGATTTACCCTTCTGGGTTAGAGCACTGATTTTTAGAATATTAAATAATTTTCGAGTGGAAGAAGGGTAAAGTTGTTTGGCTGCTTAATCAGTAGTAGTATTTCAATGAAAATAAACTATAGAATAACTAAAGTAGATTTCAAAATTGAGGTTCCATTGGCGTACAATTTAGTTAGTTTAGCTGTAGGACGATCATTATTCATTCTCAGAACATGAGTTCGAGTACTATAATAGGTTCTTCTTATTATATTGGTTTATAGTGTTAAAAATCATAACGACTGATTATGATCATTATTAAATATGGAAATTCAGACGACTTCATTTTGAGGTCTCGTTTTATTCTTTTTTCTTGTAGGACTCCTTAGGGGCCCTAGATTAATAGTTTCATTTGTTGAATGTTGGAATGCTATGAAAGCATAGGTAACACAGTAGTTTTAGTCGGTTAGAATCAAATTAAAAGCCTGTTATAAAGTCAAAGGTATGAAAATAGATATCTTATTTATTGAGTTAGAACGAAATCAAAGCAAATAAGTTATTTTGCGGAAAAGTAGGTACCTAATGATGGTCCAATATTAAACAATAAGGCCCAATTCATCCTGCCTCTTGAACGAACACAAATGAGAAAATGTATCTTTACTTATAATTACTTAGCCATTGTTAACTCCTTACAAATTTTTTATACCTAATTTGCAAAAGAAATTCAATGTTAAATTAATGTCAGTTATTCGAAATCTACTCGATACCATCACATTTTAAGGCCAACTAATACTTATCACTGTCGAAATTTTAAATTTACTGTCATTAGTTCAAATTGTTCCCTATACGTAAAAGAAATACAAATTTGATTTACATAATTAAGAAACGGTTCAATTAAAGTCAATGTTTGGAAATTAATGCATATCAGTCAACAATATCAATGACATTAACAATAAGTTAGGAAGAGAAAACAAATAATAATTAGCAAGTTCTTTTTATGAACTGCTGTTCTGTTAAGTTTTGCGTATAATCGTAACTCTGATTGCTTTTAGGGTTTGATCCTCGTATTTAACTCAGATTCACTAGTAATTTGATGCATTCATAATGTTGAGTATATAGTTAGTTAACTACTCAATTATAGACTCCGATTCTTTTGGTAAAACCAAATAAAATACTAAGACATTGTACTTTAATACAGCTCGGGTATTTTAGGTTGAGAAGTATAGGTATTTTGTTAAAAGTTCTGCTACTACCATAAGAAGCTCTTTTAGGCGACGATGTTTAACGTCTTGTAGTTCAGTGATTGTAAATTGTAGGAAACCGAGACAAGTATGCGATTAGTCACTCGGCAAGTTGAGGACAAATACAGGAATAGGTAATTTATCACGGTTTATAAGTACTATAACTTCGGCTTTAATCTAACAAGCCCAATAGGTTTCGCGAAGAAAGGAGGGTTTATATGTTAATTACTTTTCATCGGATACTAATTATAGGTTAGGAAATTGGTAAGATAGATTAGATGTGGGAATAATTGGGTATTGGAATTATTCTATATAAGAGGCTTCGTTTAATCAATGGAGTTTTGTATTCTTTATATCTAGTGTGAATTATTGACGTACTACGCCTTGCACCATAACGGTAATTTGGATAGTGGGTGACGATATGCAGGGGGTTGTATAATAGATGCAACCTTTTGCTGGTCGCTAATTATCTTTAGTACTGTGACAAAAGAGTACCTTTCAGATATTGAAGAGTTACAAGTGGTCTGCAAGGAATTCTTATACTCCACAAGAAGCTAGAACCTATGACTACTTTACACTTTACCTAGATTTGCAATGATAGCTCATCAAGGGAATTTTGAAGTGGGTTTAGAATGATTATACTGGTTGGATGTGTCACCTTCAATCTGGAATGTGTGATTGCCGGAGGGCTATTTAAGTAGTGTAACCACTCTTTACCCTAAATTTACCTTTGATACTTGAAAAGGCAAATCAAACTTTCAACATATCACATTTTTCGGACGTATATATGCCAACAATTCATACGTTGATTAAATATTATAAAAGAGCTGAAACTTAAATTCGTTAAAAAGAAATAGCATTAGCTGGGAAGAACGGGAGTGCTAGGTTATAAACGATTGTTACTAGAGTTGTAGTGAATAGAGTGGTGAGATAGTGGAAGCTTGATGATCACGTTACAGATACGATTTTACTTTACGTATTATTTATCAAATAACAGTTGTTCTACGAACTCAGTACTACCAAATGTCAGCATAAATGTGACGCTGCATGGAAGAGGCGGAAACGACCTCAATGTCGGATAATTTACCTCGGATTTATTAGTAATATCGGAAGCTTGGAGCAACATTGTAGTAATTATTGTTATTTATTTTTTTTTTTTGACAAGGGACATTTCGGCTCCGAGATTATGAGATCAGGGAAGTCAGTTTTGAATAAGTAAATAGTTGGGGCTTTAGATTGGAATTTGTATGGTTTGGGAAAATTTTAACCGGGTAAACCTTATAAAATTTTGGCGGGCGAGTGTAACGGAACACAAGCGTACCGTTGATACAAATTCAGTGTGTGAGGCATTTTGTGGGTTCGAGGGGGTACAAGCTTATTAAAGAGTAATAAAGTAGTTAGGACACACTTTTCTAGGTCAGGTAGTATTTTAAAATGATTCCACTTAAAATCCCATCTAAATAACAAAAACTTGATTTATTGGAAAACTAGGGGGTATTTCACAAAAATGAAAACGAGGAATTCATTTCAGTTAGCAGTGGGTCCTATATCTCGAATTTTAGCAATTTCGTAATTGTTGTGTATTCTTCTATGTTACCTTAAGGCGGACGGTCATAACCCGCTGCTGGTATATATGGGGAGGAGGCTTGTGAGTTTAATACAAGATGCGAGGAAGCGACGCCGGCCAGATCGGCCGAGTGCCGCGCGCGTACCAAAGTGTGTTGGTAGATCGCGCGTGGAAACGCCGAACAAATAAAAAACTTACTTTAAAAGGCATCGAGTGGTGACGATGGCCTGGCCTCCTCCTGGCGTTTCAAGCTTCCTTGCATAACAGTGTGGTGGTGGCGCACTAGAAAAGCATTTGCAATTGATCGAACATGAAAGCAAAATTATAATCATTCTCACGTAGGGTGATTGGAAATGAAGATGCGTTGATGTCTCTTGTATGAGAATTTCTCGCATAGTGAAATCGCAATAAAATCTCACATTTGGTAAATCCTAAGTAAAGGATGATACGCTGCGGCGTCTAAACGAAGTTCCTTGATGGACTTAGAGGTGGGTTGAGCACCTCATATGGAAGAATGTTCTTCCTAGTTATATAATGTTGTGTCGGCTGAATGCTTCAAGCATTTTGAACAGTCGTTTAAATTATGTTGAATTCATAGTGGGCGTTGATCGCTTACCTTGCGTTTAGCATTGTCTAGTACGATACGTCCTTCGGGGCGCCGTTCTAGTAACCAATTAACAAATAAGGCGTGACGAGCTACACGCCAGATATCAAATGATGTCTATAAGCCTACAGGCGAGCCTACGGGCCGATTCTAGTATGAAACGTCTTTCGGGGCGCCGTTCTAGTAATCAGATCACAATAAAGCATGACGAGCGACATGCCAGATATCAAATGATGTCTACAAGCCTTCGGGCGAGACTGCTGGCTGAATCTAGTATGATACGTCCCTTGGGGCGCCGTTCTAGAATTCAGTTAAGAAGTAAGCGTGATGAGGGACACGCCGATGTCTTATGATGTCAATAAGCCTACGGGCAGGTTCTAGTATGAAACGTCCTCTGGGCGCCGTTCTAGCAATCTAATAGTGTGAAGGTGGCACACTAGAATGGTCACTGAGGTGAACCATCAGCGTGAGTGGGTACACGCTCGATGTTTACGAACATCTAAGGCCTACGGGCTAATAAATATGGATCTGCGGATACCAAAATACGTGGCACGGCACGTTGGCGTGAGTGGCGACACGCAGTGTTTACGAACACTAAAAGCCTACGGGCAAATGAATATCTAAGGATATCAAATAAACAGTGTGAGCTGGCACACTAAAAATGGTCACTATGGTGAAACCATTGGCGTGAGTGGTGAGTGGAGACACGCAGTGTTTACGAACACAAAAGGCCTACGGGCTATTGAATATGCAATGATACCAAAAATCGTGTTAACACGTAAAGCATGTAGGGAGGGAATACATGCTAGGTGTTCGAACATCGACCAAACGGGGCTTCAGTCTGGAGAAGTTTACTAACCAAACCCTTACTTCAATCATCTCATTTTAGATGATTTAAATATGAATCAATGGTTGAAACGCCCATTCATAGCTCTTGATAAGAAGTCGCTGGTCGCCGAATGGACGATAGGGGAATGGCTTATCAAGAGTTGTGGGGAGAAATTTAAGAAAGGTATTCAACCAATAGTTTTAAGGAAACCTAGCGTAATTAGTTTTAAGCTATACTTTTAAGGAAAATCAACCTGGGATCGAGGTCTACCGAAATATTAGTCCGTTTATTGAGTGATACGTAATAATGCTCGAATATCTTAATCGCCTTTTAAGCACCTTAGTCGCCTTCTTAACAAAAACCGTAAAGGGAATTAACTGACGATAAGCGATGCTTCGCCAACTGTATTCGTAAAACCAAACCTGCTTTAATGTCATGTTGTTCAATATTTTATAAAGAAGTCTGTTGCCCTAGTAGGATTCTCAGATAACGATCGAAAGGGAATCTTATAGGAAGATATAGATTGGATGCAAATAACAATAGTACATTCAGGCTATGCTGAAAGGATGTATTATTGAGGAAGAGAGTTATGGAAACTAACAACTAAGCAATTCGTATGATAGGCATGTAAAGGAATAATAACTGTCAGAAACTCTGTTTACCCCGATAGGATTCTCAGAGGTAATCGAAAGGGAGTCTTGTAGGGGGACAGAAGTATGCTCTACGACTGTAAGGTTGAATCGCCTGTTACGATTCTCTGTGGGAGGTCGCTGGTCGCCGGATGGACGATAGGGGAATGGCCCACAGGAATCGCGGGAGCTAGATTACAGTAAAGGATTCAACCACCAATAGTACATTCAGGCTTGTAGCCGAAAGGATGTGTTATTGGGAAGGATCGCAATGGAGACTGACATCTGTGGTTAGCCTCTTTATCGGCGTGGCAACTACGAAATGGTACAGGGATAGTAATTATCTAAAGGTTTTAAACTACACCGTAGTCTTGTAGGCAAACAGAAGTATGCTCAACCATAAGGTTGAATCGCCTGTTACGATTCTCTGTGGGAGGTCGCTGGTCGCCGGATGGACGATAGGGGAATGGCCCACAGGAATCGCGGGAGCTAGTTTACAGTAAAGGATTCAACCACCAATATTACATTCAGGCTTTGGCTGAAAGGATGTGATATTGGGTGATGTCGCAGTTGAGTTTGACATGTAACTACCTAATGGTAGAAAGTTCGATTACCTAAACATTACAGGCAGTTTTAAAATTATCCAATGACTTGTTTCAAGAATAACTAGTTTCTTCCTAAAATTGGTTAGGCCCAAGTCGAATCTCTCATGGCGAGATTGCAGACTGACCAATCTCCTCTCAGTAGAAGCTATACTTCTTTTGGAAGTTTCTATCACCTCTTAACTACGATTGTCACTAAATAAAGCTAAATAACGACAATTTATCTAAACCCCTTGCTATATTAGTTCAGCGGATGACCTAAAATTTCATATTGTAAATTCTAATACTTAATAACTTCCGAAGGCTCAATTGCCTCAGGCATAGGAACTATATTTGAGACTTAATTAATACTTATCGGCTGATTGTATCAGTTGAACTTAAAGATTTCATCATCACTTTCGGGAAAGTGTTAGGCACGCTTAGAAAATCACTTGCATGACTGTTGATACCCGCTGGGAGTAAGGGTGTGAGTGGGGCCCTAGGGTGTAAATTCCGTATAACGCAAAACCCTTTGGTGATTACTGAAATCTAACTACATAGTAATGGTTGTTACCATTATAAACCTACACTTTTGTAACGTGTCCTCCTGAGGCATGGTTTCTTCAAAGTTTATGCAAATACTTTACGCTTCACCTAAGGTCTGGCGTTTGAGCTGAAATAGTAGAGGGATCTATTCCTTCTTATAGTTAGGTCTAGTTGTACTAGATCTGTATTGCGAATTGACTCGTAACTATATAACACTGATTGCATTAGTGTAAATTTTAATACATTTATCAGCGTTCCAACTGATTGTATCAGTTGGACATGTGGAATATTTTTCCAAATACCTAAAACCATCAGCCGATTGTATCGGTTGAATTGATGATGACAATCATTTACTCCCTTTTTCTCCCCTTGGGGGGGGAGTCACCATAATGGCCGGACTCCACCGTGGGTGGCGGAGGAGGCGCCACCCGCCCCTCATCTGAGGGCTGCCAGGATTACAACTTTCATGTTGAAGACTGGGGACTCAGATGGGGGCTAACTAGTTAGGCTTCCTTCAGAAGCATTATTCCTTTAGTGAGATTTGGGACTCGTTTGTCGTTCTGACAAACGGGACCCCTTTCTATTTAAAATCATAATTAAGTCGCTTACAACTTTACAAGTTGGGTCTCGTTTGTCTACCGGCAAGCGGGACCCTTTTCCATTTAATCTTTAGAATTGACAGATTCTGAATACCTTGCCTAGTCCGGTCTCGATCGTCTTCGGCGGTCGGGACCTCTTTTTATGTAAATTTTCTTAACCGTCTCAGGACCTTTCCTCTAGATCGCCATCTTATTTTGTACTGTAAATCTCTAAAAAGACACCAGGGTTCTATTACCATCACAACGTAGGTGTCCTAGACGATCACAAGGCCAAAACTATCCTAGTATACCTAGGGCTTCAATATATTTCCGGCATCTTAGTCTATTTCATAAATTTCACGTGGGTTCTGGGTTAGCTAATATTTCCAGGTTGTTAAACTATCCGAGGACTCGACTTCAGTGAGTGGGTAATTGTAACTGCTCTACGCGGTTGTTTGCGTTTAAATAGTGAGAGCGCGTTAGAGATCTTTTTCAGAGGGGGGGGTCTTTTACAACCCCCATATAGTGGGGTCAACGCTGATCTTGCGCTATTTTATTGAAATTTTTATAAATAATAATATAATCTTAAGTTTAGTTATCCCTACTTCAGACATGGCTGATGATATTTACTCAGAATCTCATAATAAGTATTTCGTTCTATGATAAATAAATAAAATGTAACAAAGACAAAATCGCCTATAACATAGGCTCCACTGAATAAGCCAGCTTGTAACTATTTTATCGCCTACCAGTGAAATATTCCATCGTAATTTATACTATCTTCTAAGTAATGTCAACTACCCTGTGGGATACAGTGTAAAGATAAAATATAGTCATATCTTTTTTCTGCATGGATCGTTCGATATTCGCGGAAAGATTTCTATATCGTCGAGCACAGAACTAAGCGCTACGTTACGTTTCTCCTGCTCCACTGAAGTGGAAGAAACATGGAAAATGAAATTCTGTTCTTTGTTTCATAAATTTTATTGTATAAGGATACGAACTAGTTGGCAGCATCCATCTGATTTAATATGGAGAATTGTACGTACTCAATTATACTGTGCGTCTGCGTACTGATTACCTATAGTCTATACTGATACATTGTACTGTTGATGCCATGCCAATGTCACAGCACACATCAACAGCGTTCAGTCTCCACTGCAAGGGCACAGCCTTTTCTCGCTATTGACAGAGGATACGAACTATAAACCACCAAAGTAAGGATTCATGGATTTGTGTCTGCCTGATAGTTTAGGTTCTCGAGCTCCTCTTCCAGTCCACCGGCTTAACTTATCAACTACCACATTATCATGTCACCCAAGGACCAAACGTTGTTCAAATTGGCTAATCGAAAACTAACAGCGAAAAGGCCTGAGTATCACATGTATGAATCTTAGTTATCGAGCGAATGCAATGGTGCGGCATGATAATGACATGAAACAAGTTGATTTGGAATTAGTTATTCATAGTTTTATACATACATAAGTTCACATCAGTTTTCCTTTGGGGTAGGCAGACACCACAGACTTTCACTTGCTACGATCCGACACACCTTTGGATCATTCACTGTCATAAAGTTATCCACACATGCTCGTCGGTTAAGGAATTCTTGACTTAGCCTTTCTATAAGACGATTTGATCGTGCGTGGTACGTTTGCCGTGATCTTCCCCTACCAATACTATCATGTTAGTAGGAATAGTATTTTAGCTATACTGTGAATCTAATATATTTTAAATTGACATTAATCGCAAGTAGATTCATAGTAGCCCAAATGGTTTAGATTTTTTCGAATATCTTTGAATTTCTAAAGATTATATAACTATTTCAACGTGTTACATGAGATACTGGATACTTGGTGTTGAAAATAAATTTACTTCATTTAAGTTTAAATACATACAATAACTACTTGATTAGCTGAAACTGACGGACTGACTGACAGTGAGCGTTTCTTAATTGAGATGTTGTGGAAAATCAATTAACAAATAATTACGAGTGGAAAATTATGTGGCGTGTTGGTATAATATTCGTTTTAAAATTGCGATGTGTTATTTAAATTAAAGTAGCGTAATTTTTTGGTGCTTTTATTCAATCTCGCTTGTTCTGCATTTGTGATTTTAAAATTATACAAGTATAAGATAAGTACACTTGAAGCGCGGAGAGTTTATACGTACAGTCGAGTGCAAAACAAGTTGTGAACTTTTTTATCGCATAGACTTGATAGACGATCCAGTAGCAGTTCCTCATAGAGCGAATCCAAGATCAGATAAAAAGGTATCACGAGGTATCAGTGCACGTTCTATGGTGGCTACTGTGAAAAAACGTGAAAAATAGAATATAAAAATTGTAAGCAAGCCACAAGTATAATAAGTATATCTGAAATAATAGTAATAATAAGGGTACAGTGAAGTGTTAAACGGTCAGTCAAAAAATAGGTCAGCAAAACTTGGAAGTAATTGATTTACTTAGTTCTGAAGAGCCATCTTTGCGATTTTTTTTTACCTGTTTATATTTAGGTCGCAGCGTTGATATAATTTTTTCTTACATAATGTTTAACTAATGTTAAATAAGCCATGCCAGCTCCTAAATGTCCGTGGATACATATTATTATTATAGATTTAATTGACTCTATGCTTTAAACTTTTTTAACGTTGATGTGTTAAGAGGTGATGCTTTGGCTCTACGATTTTGAAAAGTACACCAATATTGATCTTCCCTTTATAAATTTTGGCAATTATTTAATAATTTCGAGTTGAACGGAATATTAATACTTATTGCTTAAAATTTTGGTGGTTATAAGTACAATTTATAAAATAATATGCACATTTACCCATTACTGATATAGGCATAATAATAAAAATTTTATAAGAACAGATATCAAAATTAAATAGGTACACTGCATGATTGCCATTACCCAAATGCTATGGAGCTTTTAATTGAGTAGGAATATTTAATTTCCAGTCAAACTTTTAGGATAGTATGGTGAAGAAAAATTCTATGGGTACATTAAAAATTGTCTCAGGTAACTTAGATATCAAATGACAATCATAGCGTGATAGCATTATACGATAATAATAAAACATGCAAGTGTGTACCTCTAAAATCTAATAAAATTATTTATGTTTGTAAATTTATCGATCGCCTCCGGAGAGACGGAGATCCAATATTAATATTTTTTTTTTTTTATAAATATTTTTTTTTATAAATATTTCGGACACTTACACCAATCATCTAGTCCCAAACTAAGGAAAGCTTGTGCTATGGATACTAGATAACGGATAAACATACATAAATATTTATATAAACATCCAAGACTCGGGAATAAATGTTGAACGTTAAAATATTGAACGTCTATAGGCTGCTGTGCGATTGTACATTTACACTTTTTGAACTACGTAAATGTTCTATCTCTTTAAATGTTTGCGGAAATGGATTTTCAACCGACTTCCAAAAAGGACAAAGTTATCAATTCGACTGTTTATTTTTGTGTATACGTATACTATATCACGATATCTTCGGCATTAGTGAAACGATTTCTATATTTTTTTATTTATAACGGTTAGCGCCAGTAGTATATGCCCAACCTATACAAATTTGGTGAAGATCAGAAGGAGTGGGTCGGAGAAAAAGGACACAGGCTTCTTTTTTGGCCAAGGAAATACATGAGGGCGGACGCTGGTATTTGTTTATTTTTGATGGTTTTAGAGTCCTTATATTTATATAGATAATAAACATCCTAAGCCTGTTACACATTGATATAAACATATAATGAATGGCCAAGTTTTTTTTTATGAACAACAATTATGCCCTGATGGAAGCGTATACTGACCCGGAAACCCTATCTTATTTGGGGGATTGGCTATCTAATCTCTGACAACCGGAACATGCTATTAACACTGCTGTTTTGGCGGTAGCCGTAGATAAGATGGTGGTAGTTAGCCAGGCGAACATTTAAAATACCCTTTCACCAACCAAACCGAGTACTAAACATGTGACCCGCTGAGAAACGAACCCCCGACCTCCGACATGTCTTTAATAATGTCCTTGATGTTTCTGTACATCTCGTAGATTATTATTATTATTATCTAGTTTGAAATCAATCAAACTGTATTTAAGCAACAACCCTAACGAATACCTACTACGCAACGGAATCTAGTAAGTTAAACTGTGCTTAGTAAGTAATTAACCATTATTAATTAAGTTTGTTGGGCTTCAATATTCCTTATTGATTTCCAGATGTTATTTTCGTTTGTTGTTAGTTAGAAATCGATTAATTGACAGAATCTTTGAGAATGGACTTAGCTAGGTTCTTTAAATATTTATGTAATCCTTACCTAAGCACTGAGCTATACAAGCTTGAGATTAGCTCGCAATTACGTTAAAATCGGTACCTATCGTATGACGTAATACCGAGCTTCCAACTGGTCGCTTTCGCTATGGGGAGGTCTAAATGCAGCTTACGTCTTAAAGATTCTAATAATTTGACTGTCTTCTGCTGTCTTTGCTCGAATATTCGAGGACGGCTCAGTAGGTATGTCATTCCCTGCCATTCATCATTACTATAAAAATATCGTGACCTATTTAAACAAACATTGCCATATACCTTCCACATAAAATGGCGCACAGTAAAAAAAGGTAACTGTTATTGTTTCCCTTCTTGTTTACAATACAATGCATGGAGGTAGCGAACAGAGCACAGATATATTGTACCTAACCTTATTGTGTATTGTGTACAATTTGTACGTACAACCACTATGACAACAGTGAGCAATTGTTTTCTTGTTCGACCTTTTGTTGTACACCACCAGACAGTCGCATCCAGTAATTTAATCCAGCTCCGAGTCGCAGCGATGTATACAACAGGAATAAGAGCAAGAGTGAATCGTTCTCTAAAGACTCTTAATGAGGCTTATGTCGACTATGGAGGGGTTTACACTGTAAATATTTTTCTTTTGTCAATGTCCAGCACTTCGTTTGTTCTTCGGTCTGATGACATTAGTGCTGCACGAGAATAGCCTATATCTTCTGTCGACTGCTACAAATAATATGAAAGTATCTCTTTTTATTTCCAAGACTCTGAGAGATCGTTTAGCTAGTCTGTTGCCGAATGTACATGCAGCGGTGTGCGTAATTTGAAAGCATCCAACCTAAAATACATCTAGTCTATCCTACTTAGGGTCTGTTCCGTATATTATGCGCGCTGGATACGAGGTCAGTTACTCTGGTTAGTCAGCTCAGTAAGCCAGCGGCTTGTACATGAAGCCAATATTCTATGTTATTTATTTTATTTTAATTGCTTGGATTGGAATGTGTATATACATAGTAGTTACTTACTGTATGCCAATAAACAGTTTACATCTCTAGGATTTTCAAATCAAGAGCGACTAATTTTAACGACAAAGAGAATGAAAATTAGAATATATTTATTATAACAATCTTGTTAGTTCCTTAGCTATCAGTATCTGCTTACTATACACTGGCAAGCAATTGACGCAGCATTGTACTGTAGCTTTGACTAAGGCCATGTTCAGGGACACGCGGTGCGTTGTGTGAGGCCATGTGCGTTGCGTGACGCGATCAATTCAATTATAGGAGGATATATGAAAGAGTTCATGCACACGCGTTTTGCCCGTCGTATTGCCAGCGGCATGGAGGTAAGGCGGGGGTTAAGGGTTCTCAATGAAGTCTTCGTACATGCATTTCTGCGATATCTGAACAAGACTGGCAGAAAGAATCCGCTAGACGCGCCGCACGACGCGACGTTCATCGCGCTGCATAACGCGCCGCGTGTTCCTGAACGTGAGCTAACATCTTTATCAGTACAGTATGAACTCATCAAATTTTTCGTAAACGAGGCTAGTGAAAGGAGAGTCACTGAGCTGAACTGACTCGTTAACTGGCGTCGTTTCCGGTGCTCAATATCAGATTAATTAAACGTATTACATCATCATTAGTACAATACATATAGTTTAAAAGGTTTGATTTTTTTCATATACAAAGGTATATTTTTTATGATACCTGGATCCGCGTTTGACCATAATCTCACCTGATGGAAAGTGACGATGTGGCCGAAGATGAAGCACGCGATCTAAGTAGATACTTATTCACCCTGCTCTTGAACATCCCAAGGTTGTAGGATTCAGGAAAGACTGACGCCGGAAGTGAGTTCCATGCCTTGGCTGTTCGCATTATGAATGAAAAGTCGAACCGCTTAGTGCGAATATTCGGTATGTTAATTCCATACGAGTGGAAATGAAATGAAAAAAAAATAAGATGAAATGGCGATGGTGGAATAAGATTATGTAATTCCAACGCACACTCACCGAAGTGCATCCTATAAAAGACTGAAAGACAGTATAAAAGACTGACCTTGCGACGGTGTTCAAGGCTGTGCAATTTAGCGGTGATCGAATGGTCACAAATGAGTCTTTAGTCACGTCGTATTATCGATTACCTATAATATTTTTACATTTACCTTTTGTTTACTGCACGAGAATTAAATGCTGTTGCTTCCACTAGAATCTTAAAAATTTCCTAAATTGTAAATTGTTTATGTCTCCCGCATCCATCCATCCATTATTAACGGCTGTCCCATGAAGAGTTTTGCATTATATAAATAATTATTCGCACCGCTATTAACTGTTATTATTCATGGAGACAAGTTACATGCCTATATATTGCGTATAAATAACGTCGCGTTTTATAGTTGGGAATGAATAAAATTGAAATCGAAACAAAAACCCGTCGCTATTTCTCTTATGAAACTAAAAACAACATACCGATTTACCGATTGGATGGGAATTTATTATATGAAGCGCCATTCTATTTCTATATCTGTTGTCTGTTTATTTGATTAAAATACCCACGATGGGACCAATATTGTACATAACTTCATGACTTTTGCCATATTATTACTATAACGTATTGACGGTGAAGTTCCATCACTCTGCAGAAGTCAAGTGGCTTGCATAGGGAGATTCATGCCCCACCTTAGAGACTATTGTCATTCATGAGGACACTTTGTATTGGATATCCCTGACCACCCCATTTGGGATAAAGGTCGGGACGTTATGTAAGTATGTATGTAAGAATTATAGAATTGATGAAACAATTGATGAAGAATTTCATAAACCAACTGATATTAAATTACTCGTACACAGTCTTTAATTGATCGAAGTGTCTTTCTTGCAAACTCGTCCTAATGGTTTTGAATGATTTGTATGCAGCCAGTACTCTGTAGCTATACATTTATTTATTTTTACCCAATTGGGGTTAAAAGGCACCGAAAAGATAATTTTGATTTTATATGTACTGCGCTTTTTGAAATCTGATTACCTATCCAACTAATTATTATATATGCGAAAGCGTGTGTGTGCATGAATATGTGTTTGTTACCTCTTCACGCTTAAACGGCTGGACGGATTTGGTTAAAATTTCATTTTAATAAAACAGATCAGGACCTGGATAGGTAACATTTTTGGCTGAACCGATTTTGATGAAATGTTCCACGCCAACGAAGTCGCGGGAATAAATACTTAGTGGTATATAAAGTCCTAATTTATTAGTCTGGATCCATTTAACTTGTAGGTCCAAAGTATTTTTAAAATAACAATTTTGTTAATAATAATAAAAAACAACACCGAACCTTCCGGCAAAAAATACCGGTGCAACACTCAAATTTTAGGGGTTCGGTTTTTTTTTTTTTTAAATTTTTTATATGAGAGGGCGGCAAACGAGCATGCGGGTCACCTGATGGAAAGCAATCACCGCCGCCCATGGACACCCGCAACACTAAAACATTATTTTATAAACAAAGTTATTATTTGAAATACTTTGAACCGACAAAATTACGTGTTCACAGTAGATCGGGGCTAATAATTATATTTTAATTATTCAATGTCCATCTAAACCACCTTGAAAAAAATAAGGCCTAGCAGTAATATTAATAGAAAAATTATATTAAATAATTCTAAAAAGTTTAAATTACTTGACCTGACAATAAAGCAAAAATTATCAAATGTCACTACCATGACCAAATATTAAATTGTATTAGGTATTCCGTTTTATCAATTTCGGGTGTGTTATACCAGCCAGATGTTTTTTTATTATTTATTATTTACAAAATTGTTATATGAAATTCTTTGGACCTACACGTTAAATGGATCCAGACTAATTAACTAGGACGTTACTACATCGAGGTCGGTATATACTTACACAAGTATTTTAATAAAATGAAATAATCATAATATTGTTTTTTTTTTTAATCCAAGCGCTATTAAAGCTAATGAATAATCCGTCGGCACTAACTAAATCACAAAGTTTCAGGGAATTACGTAAAAAAATTTGTAAACACACTCTATTGTTCATGAGACATAAATAAAATGTGTTTGTTTCCTCAAATACTGGTCTGTCAGCAAAAGAATTATGTATGTAAATTTCTTACTGTGTTCTTCGCAAAACGGCCGGCGCTGTCTCGACTCAAATACAAATTAACCATCAAAATAATGCATACATCGTCAAAACTCGATTAGCAACTAGATAGAAACCGTATGACGTGGTTAGCTATGTTCGGGAGAGATGTGTTTTTGGTATTTAATATTTTTTCCTGGAATTGATAAGTATAAAACTTTAGATAAATCGAAATAATTATTCAGCACAAAGAGAATGCTTAATTTTTTGGGCTAATGGAATTAACAATAAGCAACTATAAACGAATTACAAGACAGAATAATAAATTTACACTTTCACTGGGGCTATAATTTCGAATGGATTTCAACGACGATTTCCGTAAATTTCAACCATGGTTTTAGATATTTATTTACTGTAAATGTAAGAGGGATAAGCGTGTATGATATAGAATCGTGAAAAATAGTATTAGGTACGTCATGTTTATGGTAAACCAAAGGATCCAATGACGAGGGACCTCACACAAAAGGAGCCCTGACGCTGTCCTATTCAGCGCACCACAAAAGCGTATACTAGCGATGCCGTGGAACGTAATATGACCCGCAATATAATTTTCTATAGTGCAAAATTTCATCAATAACACTAGTTCAGTTTGAAAATGGGAAAGAATGGATGAAACACAATTACTTAAACAGAACTCGACAGAAGCGTCCTATTTCTTTCTCGCCTACTACAGTAATGGGTTTGCTGCTCCCTTCCCCCACTAGTGCTGCTGCTTGTGCCCCCCACTCCACCTCCCACCCCTCAGTCTCCGACGCTGTCGGTGCCACCAACAATGACCTCGTATTTCAGACGGAATTGCTCAAACACGGAACAACGAAAACGTGGAATCGCGTTTAAATTTTTTATAATACATGCGAATAGTAAAATTCAATCGAACTTGTGTGTTTAATTTATAGGGTATCCTTGTGAGTTCCGCACACATGTATTTAATTTTCTTTCAAAAAAATTTTATACAAAACTAGCAAGAGCATTCATCTGATAAAGGTGGCGGCAAGTCACTGAATGCGCCGCTTCCAATCCGTGTCGCTCTGAGAATCCATGGTCCAGATCTATGTTCAGCATTGCTCTCCTGTAGCTGATCTGATATATAAATATTATTTAATATTTATTGTCATTATTTTTTAAATTTCAAAATTGCATAATGGCATACTACAGCTGGATTTATTTCATTCTTTTTAGAATTTTGTAACGGAATGGTTCAACAGAGCCTTATTACTGAGCAAACTCAGTCCGTCTGTCTGTTTATCAGAGGATTCTATCTGAGTTTATCAGAGCTCTGAAAAGTGAAGAAACAAAGTTGAAACTTTCATATTTGTACAGCTTTAACCCGAAAGAAAATATATTTTTTTTTTAAAGTTTACGAAGCGATGTCAAGGGTAATACATTACTTTTTGTGTTCAACATAAGCCTATGTTTTATCATGGCCTAGAGCTCTTTGTGTAGAATTTTACTATATTTTGAACTTAGACTGTGAAACCTGGAAATTTTTCAATATTTTTTGATAATTTTAAGACAGAGCATCTCAAAAAACGAAAAAGACTCAAAATTTGTTTCACTAGTAAGTAATAGACTAGCAACAAACAACCACCAACCATGTCTGGCTTGAATCATTTCTTAGGTACAATTTTTAGTTACCAATATACCTTTTGCGGTCCCTGAATAATGCCATAAGCTAGCCTTGACCTAAAGATATAAAGTCAAATGTCGAATGTGTATCATGGAAAATAAGTTAAAGCGTGTCCAATCCGCAATTAACCGGATATTTCTTTATGTAAGATCGTTGATATTTTAAAATGTATTGTTTACCTACTACCTTTCGCCCGTTGCTTCACCCGCGTTTAAATGGTTAATTATCCCACGGGGTTACTTAAAATTTGAGAGTAAAAAGTAAAACTTTAATCTAAGTTTATAGTCTGTACCAAGTTCGTGATTATAGCGTGATTAAGTAGTAACCATCCAAATATCTTCACAAACTTTCACGTTTATAATATTATTAGGTAGATAATTTGATGTGTTTAGTTTCTCCTCAAATTGTCCTCAAACCTAAAACTAAATTATGTCACTGTTACGCGATGACTTTACGACCTGAACATTGTGACATTTGGAGCATAGTTTTGCATCAATGTGATTTGATGCATATCACGTTAGTAGGTATTTGTTGGAAAGGTGGGGCAAGCAACTTTCCCGACAGGGTAAGTGATCCCTGCTGTCGATGAAACAAGTCTGAAGTGGTCAATGGTAGCATGCTGGCTAATTAATTGAAATTACTCAAATAAATTATGCTAAGTCAGAGCCCTTTCAGTGTACAGTAGTAAATAAATCTTGCTTGGTGTACTATCAGTGAATTTAATGTTTTCAATTTATTTATTTTGTATTTATATAGTGTTTATTGTTTATGTTCTTCTATTTTGGTTGTACTGTGCAGTGATTAAATGTTTTATCTATCTATCGAAATCCAATTTAGAGTGATAAAAATACATGAAATCATAAATATAAATAAAATAAATATATAAATTACCTACTTCTACATGATCTTGTAGTACGACAGTAGTACTCGGAAAATATAAATAAAACGTAATTTACGGAATCACCTCTGAGTCGATCCATCCGTCTGTCACAGTTATATATTTCAGAAACTGTTTCACGTAAAGAATTGAAATAAATATTTCGGACACTTACACCAATCAAATTTGGCATAGTTGAAGAAAATGCACGTGGACTTAAAACAATTTAGAGGCAAGTTATGCTCGCATAGAATTTCTTTACTACCAGAAGCAAAAAAAAAAAACAATTTTTTTCAGAGTACAGAATCGCATAATGATTTTTTTTCGTTTAAATCAGCTTCTCAAAAGTTTAGCTTCTTACACCATATACAGAATACAAACTTCAAATATTCTGTTTTCAAATTAGCATGTTTTCCACCTGCTGTTGAACTAAGAACTTTACACTCGCCTATATTAATTTGAAACTAGGTAAGGTAATTCATTTCGAACGTAAACGTGAACGCTTCATTTTAAAAGTTCCCTGGTTTATTGTGCACTTCGGAAACTTTGTAACTTACGACTTTGTAACCTAAGATCTGATGTAAATACTTACCAGTTTTTATTGATATGCCTAGTGACACGAGAATGGAAAGGAAATGCCTTTTTTATGTTTACTTTTATTTCATTCACTGATCTTAGGTGAAGATAAGACTGAAGGCTAAATAGTTCAACACTAGATATAAATTGGAACGGTCTAATTTATTACCTACATTTTAATTGTTCTGTGAACATATTTCCTTCATCATTATGTACTTATCACGAATTCAGAAAGCGACCGGATGGTTGTATATACCTAATAATGCCTCTATACAGGAGCCCCTCTATAACCAAAAATACCTTTAGTTTCGAACCTATACAATATTTATATAAGGGTTATTGATTACAGGAGTCCAGCTGCAATGAAAGACCCATGCAACAATTGCCTTTCGTATAGTGGTCTTTGCTACCGATGCTTCTTCTATTGAGATTGAGACCGCTGTACATTGCCACAAATGCTTTTTATACTGTAGCTTCTGTAACCAATCCCTATTACAATGGGGCTTCTGCAAGCCAATGCTTGTCGTATTGAGGCTTCGGCAACCAACTCCTCCATATTGATACTGCTGCACGTTGCAACAAATGCCTGTCAAATTGTAGCATCTATAACTAGTTGGATTAAATTACATTGGAGCTTCTGTAAATGCCTGTCGCATTAAAGCTTCTGCAACCAACACCTCTTTTATTGAGACCGCTCCACATTATAATCAAATAGAATAAAAATATGTTATAGGATAAAAGTATCACTTGGAAACATTGCCTCTGTGACCAAGATTGAAGCTTCTGAATGTCAATGCCTATCGCATTGGAGTTTCTGCAACCAGTCCTACTCGCATTGTAGTTTTTCGTGTCTAAGTATTCCTTGCAACTAATACCTATGCATCGGTATTTTTTCTCAGCCAATACCAGTGACATTGGGAACTATTCAACCAATTCTTTCGCTTTGGAGCCGCTTAAAACAATGCTTGGCTTTGTAGCCTTTAACTTTCGTAGCCTTGACACATGGACAGATGGACAACAAAGTGATCCTTATAAGCCTTACTTACCATTTGTCGAATTTGACAGTTAGCGACAGCTGATTACCATTGCATTTAGACAATAAAGCTGCAGGCCTGGTGATGAATGAAGTTTCATTATTCTGACTTACAAAAACCGTGTGTGCAGTGCCGCGGCGAGGATAGAAAATTACTATAGATAAGGACAATATTGAATTTTCAAAGTATCTTTGTTCAATCCGATAGTGTTTGTCTTTCATTTGGTAGTCGTAGCACGCATGCGGTGGTGACATTTGTGTGTCAAAGAATTGTTAACTTTATATTGGTTTTCTTTTATTTAAGTTTCCGACTCTGTCCCACGAGGGTGGATATGGAGAAGTAGGTTCTTTTTTAGCTTGTGCAATATTAAAGTTATGAAGATTAACGATTCTATAACCGAGAAAACGTTTTTATATGCTCAGTATACATATGTAGGTGTGAATGTAAAATAGAATTTTTAAAGACAAACATAGATATAAGAGCTAATGGATATTTTTGTTCCATTACCTTGTAGCAAGAATAAATGAATAATAGATAAAATAAAAAACCAAAAAACCCGCTAGCATATTTTGCATTTTACAGGCGCCATGTTGGATGTTTTACTATGATTAATATGACTATAATCTATGTAGAAAGCACCATCTGTTGCCACTTGAAGCTAGACGTGAAATAGCGGATCTCATATTTCTATTGAAAATTGCTTCTGGGTCTATTGATTGTCCAGAACTTCTTTCCCAAATCTGTCTCCGACCTCCTGCTGTATCACTTAGGCACAATGATCTCATTTTTCTCCCTCCGACTTCTACCAACTACAGAAAAAACACTTTTCTGTGGCGTGCGAGCAACAATTTTAATAAATTGTCTAAGAAGTTTGATCTAGATCTTTTTAACACTAGTTTTATGTCAGCGAGGCGTCAATTAAATCAACAATTCTTTGATGGCTTAATTTAATTTATAAATCAATTGTTTTTCTTTTTTTTTTTTTTGACGATGTTTGAATCTGGTATAAGTATGTACCGCAAGGGCAAAAAATGAACAAGTGTGACAATGCATGTTATTGAATTATATAATGTATTTCTATTTGTGAGGACCTGTAATTGGCTCTCTGTTTCCTAGAATAGTTTCCATTAGTGTTATTGCAGCTGTTGGTTTTCCGAATAAATAAAAATAAAATAAAATAAATAAAAAATAATTAAGAAGGTTTATCTCACACGGTATACCATACAAACTTTCAAGTCCAAATTTTTCGAAATGAATAAACCGATTCTGATGAAACTTTGTAAGCATAAAGCAGTACCTACATAGTTCTAAAAAGTTAGTACAGAATATTTTCGAAAAAGAGTAGAACTACTATATTAGAGCGATTTTAAGTTGTCCATAGTAACCGAAAAATGCAACATATTCTGTAAAATACGATATTTTGAAAATATTTTCTATTAACTTTTGAGATTTATGTATATATATATAACGTATAAAGGTTTCATTAGAAGCGGTCTATCTATTTCGAATAATTTGGACTTGAAATTTGTATGGAATGCCAACTGGGTTAAACCCTCTTAATATGGGATTATGACGAATCCAACGACTGTAATCAATAACCCATGCAACAATTGCCTTTGGCATAGTTGTCTTTGCTACTGCTTCTTCTATTGAGATTGAGACTGCTGTACATTGCCACAAATGCGTTTTTATACTGTAGCTTCTGTAACCAGTCCCTATTACAATGGAGCTTCTGCAAGCCAATGCTTGTCGTATTGGGGCTTCGGCAACCAACTCCTCTCATATTGATACAGCTGCACGTTAGTAGTAGTAGATTGCACTTTTTACATGATGCGCCTAAAACTCCCAATGCCAAATGCTGCATTTTCCCTTTGTTTCTCAATTTAAATGTAAGTCATATAACTAAAGAGATTATTTCACTCTTATCTTTACCACATAATAAATGTGACTGAAATTAGATTGCAAAAAAAACGATCTACCTGTTCCGATATGTATATCATGCAAAACTGCAATCAAAAAGCTAGAAGTATTTACACATATTACAAGATTTCTTCTATTTGGTTTCCAATGTGATATTCTTTTTTAATGGAAAACTACTACCTATATGTCGGGTAATTCGAATGAAAACTCCAATTTCGAGAAGAGATTCATTAACAGTTACAGGTGAATTTGGCTTTGGTCCAAAAACTGGTCAATATGATGAACGATTAAATTTCTATCAGTTTAAGATGAGCATGTAGAGTATGCAGTCGGAAACTGTCGGTCACATTAAGTAAAGTACTTAGATTTAAATAAAGCACTAAGAATAAATTCCCAATGATCTTTAAAACCATTTAGCGATGTTGTTTAAACTTATTAATAAAAGTTTGGGTTTTGTACCTGTTAATGAATGGCTTAATTTTAATATTTATTGGCTCATTATTGCTCATATCTAAGCATCTGGTCGAAGCATCAAATGATCGGAAGGATGACTTCTATCTCGCTCAGAGGTTAAGTCTTGCTGTTCAAAGAGGAAACGCACTTCCCTTTTAGACACCTTCCGGTTCAGTAAGATCTAGGACAAATTTTTTATTTGTGAATGTGTATTATTATTTATTTAGTTTTATGAATAAATAGATTTTTTTTATTACAATGTTTTCAGGGTTTTTTTAAATAAATACCTACTTACAAAACATTTTAGTAAATATTCCTACGCTGCGCCGGCTGGCAGGCGTTGACTGGACAGTTAATTTTTCGCTGTGCGATTTCCATTTGCATAAGCTAGGGATCTTTACTAAATTACTTTCTTCTCGCGAACATAAAATTACTGGAAGTGATAAGGAGGTAGTTTGTTACATTATAAAAGTGTAATCTTTATCGCCAAGCGAGGCAACTTTATATGAGCCAATGGCCTTTTTCTTTAAAGGAAGTGTACCTAAAAGACCAGCCAATTATATTAAGTAGGTCATTTATATGTAGCATCTGTTATCTTTCAGCTGTACAAAAGTCGAAAAGTTGTTTAGAACATTAATAAATAGAAAATGGAAAACCAGCCAAGTGTGTGTCGGACACGCTTAAATTTAGGGTGTCGTAGCATGCACTAGTAACTTGCCTTCGACTTTCGACCTTGAACAGGTTTGAATCATGGCTTATTTCACCGAACACAAAATTAAATTTGTTAACTGACAATACCGGCAATCTGAAAAACTTGTTATCATTGTCTTGTTCAAAATTATTTCACATTGTTCTCTAAAATCAGATTCAGATTTTTAATGATACGGTTGGAAACTCAGAGATACGACGAAACGGCCTTGGGAGCTCATATCTCACCAAATATTCACCCAAACAATAGATACCTACTTAGGAAACTTCTTATCTTTAAGCTATTTAACCTGTGTGAGGGTTAAATTGTTTTATATTTTCTTATCAAACATAAAAATGCAACTAAAAAACTGTGACGTAAGGATAGAAAGACATGACGAAGTTATAAGGGTTCTGTTTTGCCATATAATAATAATAATAATTATAAATATTTAAATTATAAATAAATAAATATTTCGCACACCAACACCAATCATCAAGTCCCAAACTAAGGACAGTTGTAATATGGATACTAGATAAACATTCATAAATATATAAACAACCATGACTCGGGAATAAATATAAGAATATAAGAATGGAATAATAATAATAAATAAATATCCTTAGACTACACACAGCGCCATCTAGTTCCACAGTAAGCAACTATATGCTTGTGTTGTGGATACCAGATGGTTGATATACTACATAAATACATTTTTTTTTGTAAATAAATACTTATTATAAATGAAAACATCCATAACTCGGGTACAAATGTTCGTATTCATCACACGTTGGTTTCGCTGATACTCCACTCCACCAATCGGTCGTCGAACATGAATATGGAAGACCAGAAAAATTTCGAGGCAAAACTATTCTTATTTTAGTTTTCATTAAATTTTCATATGGTCCATTGCCGTACGCGTGGCCACGTCCTGGTCCTCAAGCATTTGCCACCGACTCAATAAAAAGTAGAAGATTTGTATGAATTGTATAATCATTTTTCCGACTTTATGGCACCGTGACTCCCCCAACCCCTGCACCCCTGGATACGCGTAAAGCGAATCAAAAATGTACACAATTAGTTGCCGTAGCGTTATAATTCTATGCGGTGGGTAATCCGAACATTTTTGCTGGATAAATTTGCTTTTCCACCGTTGCTTTCTCCCTTGTGATACTTCCACTGAAATTATACCGCCACCATTTACTTTTATTACGTGCCGACGTTAACGAGCTTCTACCCCGGATATTATAATTAGGTATAATAACGACTCCAGTTCATCTTCAGAAGTCATAAAGAAAAGGTATTTCGTCCGAAATGTGTTTATTTGCGACATAATATATGTAGTTTTTATTATTACGTTATTAAAAAGTTAGAATGTATATCAGGAGGATGATTATGAAAATTCAGGAGACACATTATACATAAAAACATTTTTTTAATGATAGAGACATAATAACAGCATTTTAGCGTATCTATGCAAATTTGGTAGTGAATGCTGGGTGGAAAAAGATGAATGAAAGTAGAATGAATGCAGTGAAAATGAGATCATTAAGAAGTATAAGTGGGGTGATTTTGAATGATAGAATCAGGAATAGTGTAATTGGGGAGTTAAGCAGCGTGAAAGAGGACGTAGTGACAAAGATTGAAAAAGGTTTGCAGAGATGACTGGGCCATGTGGAGAGGATGAATGTAAGAGATATACGGGTGAAAATGGATGGTAGTTTTGTAGGGGAAGACCACGGCGAACGTACTATGATCAAATCTGGGACGTCTTAAAGAAAGGCCAAGTCAAGAGTACCCTAAACCGACGAGCATTATGAACAACCTTATGAGAGTGAATGAAGTAAAAGAAGTGTGTCAGAGTCGTAGCAAGTGGAAGTCTGTGGTCTCTATGCCTACCCCTGCGAGAAACAGGCGTGACTTTATGTATATATGCAAATTCATTCAATTTCTATGAATCAATTTGATGAAGACCTTTTCTGTCATCGTCGTTTTTTTCAGGTTCCGCCGTAGTTGAAACTTAGAGAATATTTGTTAGTGTGACTTCTACAAAGTTACAAATAATAAAATAAATCCGAAACACAAGACTCCTCTCGAACCAAGATTGTTTGGTATAGTGTTTTGTAACTCTGACTACTATACTAAAAGGTTGTGGCATCGAATCCCGCTAGAGGTATATATTTGTATGATGAATACCAACGCGTGTACCTGAGTTATCGACCTGGTATCTATAATACAAGCCTTGTTGCTTAGTGTGGAATTTGATGGTGCTTTGAAGGATATTTCTTTATTTATTTCTTCCAAAATCCTCAAAAAAATAGTATATTTTCTATGTTCTACGTTTTAGACGACCTGTTGGCGTAGTGGATTAGTGACCCTATCTGCGAAACCCACGGTAGTTGGTTCGAATCCCGCTAGGGGTGAATGCTTGTGTGATGAATACGAATATTTTTCTCGAGTCTTGGATATTTATCCGTTATCTAGTATCCATAGTACAAGCTTTGCTTAGTTTGGGACTAGATGATTGGTGTGAATGTCCGAAATATTTATTATTTATTTATTTATTTAGTTTTAAGTTCTAGCTGTATCTTAAAAACTGTTAAACATAAATCTTTCAAATTCATTCTAATTATAATGCATCTTCCATATAGTTGAAAATAACCTATACAACCTTTATTTTATATGACTATCTGTGTCATCTTAATTGCAGTGATGGAGCAAACACGCGAGACATATGTCTGGTTTGTTATAATGTTGTATGGCATCTATATCTTGTTATTTACCATAGAAACCCTTTCTACGCCAGTCCGACTCACACTTGGTCGGCTTAGGCCGGCTCATATTTTTTCTGTAGCGAAGCGTGCAATTATCATTAATGAATATTAAGTACTTACGGGTAAGTTCGTGCAAACAAGAAAAAGGATTTCGTTGAAAATCTAAATTATTCATAACAAGGTTTTCCGGGATATTTGAAAAAAATTAAACAGGACCAATTTTAATTTTTACCTTTTTTTCACACGGAAGGCGCTTACTCTTCAGGGATCATTTACTAACAGGTTGTTTTCAAGTTTCCATATTACTCGACGATAATTTTATGAGCGCTACACACGAAAGTTCGGCCACTTATAGCGCCTAGTTATAAATTTACATTACATTCTAATTTTACAGCTTGGGAGCTCTGAATTATTCCACTAAACGCTTGACCTATATATTTGTTTAGTTTCGTAAAGTACAGATAATATCTTCAGTCTTAAATTATTTAATAAAACGTTTCGTTATTGTTGCTTATGTGGCGACTATAATAATTGTGGTCTATGTATTATGTCAAGGTTAGCATTGTTTTTTACAGTTCCAGTGATTTACTTGTTTTAATACCAAGTTATGTAATGTATTTTTTTCAACAATAAGATAGTCATTAATCTTTTCTTTTAAGTGTATAAATAAAAGACAATGTCCTGATAAATAGAAAATGTTTGGTCCAGCCTTACTGACTGACTGACTCAATTATCATTGTACAACCCTAACACATGGACCGATAGTGATGAAATTTGGCACGTACGTATTACGTATTAGAGGTCCACAATTTTTTTTTTATTTCTATTGAAAGTGGAGGTAAATATTTTAAATTCGGCCTCATCACCATTTAACATTACGATTGGGGTTAAGCGCTTAATAAAATAAAAGTCAAGGATTTTAGAAATATATAATTTTACTCTATTTTCGACATAAATAAACACGTGTAGCACTTTTCATCATTCTTTTATTATAACAAAATATTTCAACTCAGGAATTTCGATGGTGATAAAAGTTAGCTGAAATGGCGTAAGCGTCATTTTAAAACGCGTTAAATTAGCTATCCTTTTCTTATTACTATTATGCTGTGACAATAATTAGTTTTTATTTCGAGATCCACGCGTACGAAGTCACGGGCGGAAAGCTAGTCAATGATACTGCAAAAAAATACGCTGGTAACACACATTGTGGTTCTTATTGTTCAAAGACTTCATGCCAGTTGGGCCTACTATGAAGTTTCCTTACATTGGCTGCTTACACTTGGTTCATGTGTGGACAGTACTATATGTAATAGAACGCACGCAACACATATAGAAAAAGTAAAGAAAAACGAGAAAGTGTTTATTCATGTGAAAATAAATAGCAATCAATTCAATCGGCTCGCCGAACTCTGGGGGATGTTTAACAATCTTTCATCCATGCACACCGATATCCTCCGAGAATATCTCGTGAGAGCGAGTATCACCTTTGTTTGCACTCCGAGTCGATACAAAGCGAGCAGTGTGTTGACACTTGCTGTCACTGTAAACACTCAGTTTACCTTTATTTGCGGAACGGACGTAATACGTCAAGCCATATTACTGAAACAAATAAAATGAAAGAATGTGGCCCATACTTTTATGGTATAGAGACTAACGATATACTAGACGGATTTTACGCTATATAATGATGTTGCTGACTAAGTAATATTTAATCCACGCGTAGTTATCTCCAGTTTCACCGATGATCGGTTGTTCACAAAGACAGACGTACGATCCTCTTGATGAGTGACGGTTAATGAAAAGCATTGTGGGCGCTCCGATCGACTATTTGCTGTCTGTTGTGTCTACACATCTGTTGTCTGGCACAACGCATCACCACACAAGTATATAACGTTATGCCTTCGGGATCCATCGGAATACGATTTGCAAACATAATAATATGCGACTAGTAAGGAGGTATGCACGTCCAATTAGTTATTTCAAACAGTTGATAGAGTTCTCCTAGAGGATATCTCAAACGAATATAATCAGAATAACAATCCTACTTGAAAATACGTGATGGTTTTGGTTTGCTTTATAGGCAGCTGGCTAACGATCTCGAGATATTTTGCAGGGGCTTTATGTAAGATATTATATTTAAAATTGTACTAGTTTTGCCTTTGATTCATTCCATTGATGCATAGTAAAGTAAGCCTGCATTAATGAGAAAGTTTTATTTAGTTTGACTTACTTTATTATTATGATTTAGACAACGATTTTGATATTCCAAGTGACAATAACATGTTGATTTTTCTTTTGACTTCTTCATTGACTATTATTTTATAAGGAGGTGTTCAGCCTCGACCTCGTTTTGTCTTTTCAATACTCTTTGGCTTTTTATTTTTTTCGAATTGAATGAATTTCCTTGATTTGGCAAATTTTGTACATTGTATTATCTCGCTTACATTTTCCATACACTCCGCCAATAAATAAAGAGCAACCCTTGAGTTTCGTGCTCGTTCTTCTCTGGGGAGTCAGCTTTGTGAATGAGCAGTAAATTTAAATGTAATATTAATCTGGTTGGTGGTAGAGCATTTTAAATGTCCGCCTGGTTAGGTACCACGATCTTATCTAAATCTGCCGCCAAGCAATCTGTTAATAGCATTGTTGTGTTCCGCTTGTCAGAGATAAGATAGCCCGTCCCCTAAATGTGTTGGGGTTTCCGGGTAAGTACGCTCCCACCTTCGACCTCATCTTCACTTCACATCAGGTGTGATTGAGGGCAAGTACCAACCCGTTGCGCATAAAAAAAAAATCTTAATAGTGACGTTTTGAAGTGATAATTTTGTCCTATGAAATAAAATATTTTGATATGATTTAATACTTAGTTACTAGAACTTAGTTACGAAAAAGCTGAAAATGATGAGATAAAGGTTGATAGAGGGGATTGTCAGAAAAGGACGTACTGCGCCTACCCCAAATAAATTGGGACAAGGACAAGATGATGGTAGCGTGATGCCTATCCAAGCTATAGATACATACCATAATTCCCTAAAATAACCATCTTGTGTTACTTATTATTTTATAGTATAGATTAAATAGCGAAATCATGTAAAATAGGCCTATTATAAGTAAGATTTGTTATGGACCCGTCTGAAATAAAATCAATAAACGAAGTATTTTTTATATCACGACGCGCAATTGAAGAGGCCTTATTAAATTTCAACCTCGCGTAGTCTTGTTAATGTATAGCGTATATCTGCCTTGTTATTTTGAACCAGGTTAAAAGAAGACTTAAGATAAGAGTGGCGTAGCAGCTTTTATAATCTCGTTTCTTACGATATTATTACATCATCGGTAACTTGATATACATTGCCGGTCGTATAGGCTTCTTTTGCCATCGCACTATGGGACAGAAAGGCGCGTTGAATCTGTGATGTTTTTTTATTAGAAATAAACTATTGTTGTTTTTACACATTATCTCTAATTATATAGGTTATAATAACACTTAATTGAGAAATACGTTTTATTCAAAAAATATATAGGTAAATAAAAATATGCGTTTTGATACGAATGTTGCGAATTTGGATATGTATTACATAAAGAAAACATTTATTGTTCAAAATAATAACCCCACAACAATGTTTAACAATACTATTAATTTATATTTTTTAATTACTCTGAAATAAAGTTACATTTCGAAAATCTTAACACCAAGCTGACTTATTGTGCGGTGGAATGTTGAATGTATAATATGCAACTAAACATTTTATCTATTTATTAAGTAATTATGTACTGAATGTGTAAAGGTATACCCTTAAAAAACTCTTAGCTTCTTCAAACAGCTGTTTCGAAATAATTTCCGATGGCCTTCTTAAAATTCATCAAATATAAACATTTCCGACACTTACACCAATCATCTAGTCCCAAACCTATCAAAGCTTGTAGTATCATTACTAGATAACGGATATATATTCATAAATATTTACATAAACATCTATGACCGGCCGTGAATAAATTTTATTTTATTTTATTTTATTTAGGAACAAACAGTCACTATACAATCAATAGCATATAAAATACATATGTAATAAGGTGGTATCACCTGAACAGACCTATAGTTCCCTATTTGTATACAAAGTTAAATATGTGTCCACAAAGTTAAATACAATTGGAAAATGTATTAATAGATGATGATAAAAAAGGTTAAATTGAAAACTAATGTTCAGTGCTACTCGATATAAGTTTCTTGAATTTTCCCAATGAATTGTTAAATATATCTATATTACCAAAATTATAATTATAAGTCCTACAACTTCGTCTTACAAAACTGTTAGCAACATAACAAAATACATAACAAAATAAATAAATGTTCGTATTCATCACACAAACATTTACCCCTAGCGGGATTCGAACCCCGAACCATTACTTTCGCTGACAGGGTCACTTTCCACTACACCAATCGGCCGTCATATGGATCAGATGAGTAAAGAGCACGAAAAAGATTGTAATGTAAAGAAGTACGTATTTTTATTATTCTTTAATGCATATCTTTTAAGATTATCATTAAATCAATACCTAAACAAAATATATTTACGAGACGATCCCCGCCGTTCTGTACCATAGTGCACCGCACCCGATACTCAGCTCTCCGAATCAGGTAATTTCGAACACCTTTCTCCTATTACAATTTTAATATGATTCCTAAACTTTATTACAGCTATCATTTGGCCAAACCTTGCTTTCCAACTCCCGATATCTAGCTCAGGGATAATGTTAAAGAGGTGGGCAATAAAGAGAGCGTAGTAGGCTTGATACTACATAATAATATGTCAGAAGCGGAAGACCGGTAAAGTTACGTTTCCACCAGACACGATTCCTCTCATAATATTATTTGCGGCCGCGGGAACGTGACTCGAATTTCAGCAACCTCCGAAGCTACCTGGTTATGACGATATGAAATTTGTTCGCAACAGGAAACTTGCTTATTTACCTTCGGCATTGCGATGAGCTCGTATTATGTGGAAGGCTGCTCTGTGCAGACAACACTGGCTTGAAATAGTGAATATTGAAATTGAATGCAAGTTTGCGCTCTAGTTAAAGCTGAAACAATTATATAGCCGATGTTTGTTTATTGGGTTGTGTTTAGTTTGCATGGATATTCGTGATTTTGATCACATTACGCGATGGATACGGGCTGCATGTATTGCTTCTACCATTTAGTGCCTATCTGGCTCAATGTTAATAACTTCGTGTAACAGATATGGAGGTCACGTGTTACTTTGTTGAGATTCATGTTGGTACTCGGTTTGGTTGAGGGTTGGGCATTTTTAGGTATATTTCTGGCTATATTTGTCTACGTCACTGTACGTATTTCTGACAAGGTTTCAGTAAACATCTATAATTTGCGTCTATATGAATTAAAACTCATAAAACCTTTCTAAGACTATTTCAAAATATCTGCTTATTTAGAAAGCTATAATATAATCAGGCTAATTATTATTATTATCTACTTTTGAACCCATGACGAAAAACATGTGTGTGTCTCTTTGTCCGAATGTATATTAGTAACGCGTGGTCCGATTTGAGCGAAGTTTATTTTAATTCATAATTCATAATTATTTATTGCATTTCCATGAGTTAGTTATAAAGGTATTAAATCTATGTTAGTGTACATACATGGAAGCCCCGTCAGGACATTGCAACATTATATTAATTTATTACTATTTATATTAATTACTCATGTCAATCAAAAATAAAATCAATGTTTTATATTTAAGTTTAAATAACAGGAAAGGTTTTTAGCTGTTTGATGTAAATTGGTTTAGTTGTTAGGAAGATATATAACTTTTCACATTTTCCGTGTCATAGGTTTTCGGTGGTTTTCAAAATGTTTAATTTAGAATTTGTTTAGTTTAGAAATGCAATACCTTGTGTGTGCTCATTTTGATTTAAAAAAATACCCAATAGTAAATACATAGTGTTTTTAGATTACATTTTTTAATTAATTTTCAAATAAGTTTGGATTATTTGTTTGTTGCTCACTCACGACGAAACGGATGAACGGCTAAAGATGAAATTTCGTAAATAGAGAGAACATACCCTGGATTAAAATATAGATTATTTTTATCCCGATAAAGTGAACAGTTCCCGTGCGATTAACAAATTAAACATATCTGCGATAAACTTATTTCACGCAAGCGAAACCGCGGGCGAAAAACTAGTATATGAAAAATCTCTTTCAAAGCACACCACCACAAGAGGAAATGCCGTAATTACCACTTCGAACACGCGGGTTGATTTTTAGGAACTCACCACGACCTTTTACTATTATGAACAACCGAAGCGAAACGGCACTATATTTGGACTAATATCTATTATGAAGATGGGTAGGTAAAGTTATTATTGCCTTTAATAGCTATACAAGAGCCGGGAAAGTATACTTCACAATAAAACTGTACAATGTGCAACTTTATTAGCCAAGAAATAAAATATCATTCCTTATGTCAGAGAGGTCTGCCGGTGGTGGGAATTAAAAAGCTTTTTCCTGTTGTAGAGATTTCGTCATGTAGTTATGAGGACATTAAAGTTAATGGACCCCTCGGCACCGCCTACCTCAGTGACTTTATGAGTTTATAGGCAAGGTAACTTCTTGTTTACATTTTATATTTGAGATCTTTTGTTTTCAAAAGCGGGTTAATATTTTGTCATTTCCTTTTACCGTGTTTCGCTACGTGATACTTAGTTAGAAATAATAAAAATCTGTTTGGGTGCTATTCAGACTTTCTGTGCAGATGATATTGACAGCTAGGTTCCCGCCCACGGCTCTGCCCGCGCCGCAATACATTATTGCGAATTAATCTTTGTAAGTTATACCTCCCCAACGTGCATTGGGCCAGGGTGGTACACTACGGCCCATACTCCCTCATTATACGAGGGAAGGCCTATGTATATGCCGACTTGTAAATCAAATCGATAATAACCTATTATTGTTTGTATCATCTCATGTATGAGACAGTTTCATGACACTACCTGGGTATCTTCTTTTTTATTAATTTTATTTGTGTGTCATGACAATCATGGGGGGTGTGACTGACAAACACCGTTAACCGTGACATCTGTCCAGGTACAGCAAAGCTGATGTCATTCCCTTTTGCCTTGACTATTCAAATTACTATGCCAATAGCATTAAGTTAAATCGGAACTAAGGCAATAAATAATTTTTATTATTATTAATCATTTTTATTTTGGAATGCATGAATCAATGAAAAAAAAATGTATAAATATTCGTATATAATAATATGACCCGACATTGTAAAAGTGAGATAAACTAAATGTAAAGAAATCTTAAATCTTGGAATGTCGTTATTAGATATAGCGAACAGAACATATTTTAGTGTTTAAAGTTTTTTTTTCTGAACAAAAATCAGCTTTTCTATATGTCAGTAGGTACAATCATTGTGTGGCAAATCGAAAATGTATCTTCGAAAAAAATTTGAACCATGTAAATGTGTAAGGATACCTAAGTACCCCTATTTGGGTTAGTACTAGACTAACCTTGCATTTCGTTGTAGTATATTGACTCTAAATGTCGATTTGAGATCGAGCCTGTTGAAGGACCCCGGATTCGTTACTAGTTAATGGTGTTGGTTTTTCAAACAGACTGGCAAATGAGCCGACATTTTCGAGGCGAGGACGGTAATGTCAGCCAGCCAGTAAATTTTCCAGATAAGCTCCCCTCTGACGTCTAGGCCAAGTTCTCTCTTATTTCATTAAGTTATTTGCTTTGAGTTCAACTCCAGTGCTAACGAAATAGTTAGATATTTGCTTTGAAACGACAGTTATGTACGAACTCGAATATGTAGGTTTCAAGACTTCGACGATGAACTTCCGACATCTATTTTGAAGTGATTTGTAACTACTTGTTAGTGTTCCATACTAAAAATTGCAAAACGGAACGCTTATAGAATCAGCTCGGTATTAACGCAAGAGATCGTTTGCTCGTGTGTCATAGCCATTTTTTTAAAGCTAAGTTTTTAAATTAATTTAAAAGATCACGTCAATGGACCTAGGGGCTAATGTCTTAAATTGCGTCAAGCTGAGTCACAGTGGTATAAACTTTCTAATCGCCTCCTAGTTTTTTTTTTAATTCTAACAATTCTAATTAAGATTTTAAAGCGATATTACGTGTGTTAGATTTCGTGCTCTTACTTTATATGGAAACACAATGTTTATTAATGAGAATACCATTAATTACAAGATGATTATTGTCGATTCGATTTCCGGCAAGTAGCTCTTGCCTTGCTTTTCGAATTCCATGGATGCAGTTTTGTCTTTAAAATGAAACAATTTATCTTTTGGTAACATTTGCTGGCTATAATGTTTAAATTAGATCGCCTTTTGATCGCCTCCGTGGCTCAATATAAACAACAGAATTTACGATTCGCAGGTCGCGGGTTCGATAGTACTCGGTTTTGCTCTACGAGCATTTCAAATGTCCGGCTGAGTTGCTACCACCATCTTGTCTAAGTCTGCCGCCAAACAACGTTGTTAATAGCATTGTTGTGTTCCAGTTGTCAGAAACAAGATAGCCAGTTCTCCAAATAAGATGGGGTTTCCGGGTCAGTACACGCCCACCGTCGCCCTCATATTCACTTAACACCATGTGTGATTCAGGTCAAGTGCTAACCCTTTGTGTCTAAAAAAGACTATATCCAATTTTATGGAATTATTAATTAAATTTCGGTGTAAGTACCTACATATGTAGAACAAACAAACGAACAGTTGATACAACGGTGACTACTACGGTTATGAATCGTGATTGTGACTCACACTACCTGACCGATATGTCACACAAAAATAAGTTCAGTATCGACATAAGTGCATAAGTGTAAATGAAGAAACGAAGCTCAACTGTACCTATGTAGTACAAACAAACAACAGTTGATACAACGGTGGATGTGACTATACCACGGTTATGATTCGCGATTGTGAATCACACTACCAATCGATATGCCACACTAAAATAAGTTCAGTCTTGACATAACTGCATAAGTGTAAATGAAGAACCGAAGATCATCTATACTCGAAATGAAAAATAATTTGTAATATTAGAATGTAACTTTAAACAACGTGTAACGAAAAGGGTATATTAAGTCGAAATGTACGAAGCCTCTTAATGGTTTTTAAACTATCTGAAGCACTTTTTAGTCCGGTACCTACCTACGCTATACCTACTACTTAATAGGTAATAAAAAAAAAGAAAGAACATTATTTATTTGTTAGATTTTGGGTATACAGATAAAGGTCTTATTTTGTAGATAGGTCCAAAATCGGCCTGTTAGGGCGTACAAATATTTAAGACATAAAAAAGCAAAAAGTCGCTACACAATTATTTACCACCTGTATACCTGTACAACTCTAACACCAGAAGAAGTTTATATATAATTACTAGCATATCGCCCGCGGCTTAGCCTGCGTGAATAACTTTATTGAGGATATGTTTTTTTTTATCCTGCAGGACCTATTCTATCAGGATAGAAGTATTCTACGTTTTAATTCAGGGTATGTCCCATCTTTATACAAATTTTATCCAAATCCGTTCATCCATTTCACCGTGATTGAGCAACAAACAATCAAAAATCCAAACTTTCGCATTTAAGAGCCCCAACTCACACAATCGCTTTTGGTGATGTAATTATCTATACTTACCTGAAAAAGGCACATTAGGTGTAGAACTGTGCTTACTTATTTCTTTGTATCCTATTATCTTTTCCTAAAAGGCTTTAGGGAGGTGCGCCTCGGGGTATGCCAATATGGAATTGATTTGGAATATTTTATTAGACTATAAACTGAAACCCTACTTTATATTCCTTCAAGTCATCACCATCGTTCACTGGCACAGGAGTGAGTGTTAAAAAGTCCCATATATTATTCACCTCGACCTTCCTTATTCCGATTGATTAATTCCGAATTCCGGGCTCATCTAAGTTTGTTTCCCTGTGATTTCCTTTACTCCTGCGCTCCCCCGATGGTGTAAATTGTACTAGAAATCCGAAACGGCGTCGTTAGTTCTGCGCGGAGCTTCCCCTGGGCCAGGTCGGGCTGGGGACGCGGCAACCTCTATAAATCTTTTCCTCGAACATTCCACAACTAACAAGCCATACTCTAGCTGCCGTACGCCGAGTAAATATCCACGAAAACTTTGATAATACCACTTTAAACGGATTAGTCTATTTTCATATTAATCATAATAGTATATGAAAGAGGGTTAGCACTATGTATGTAGTATAGGTGCTATAGTAATTTAATAACGTAAAGGGACGTCTCGCCGCGACTCCATCCCATATAAATCAATTTTATCGAGCCAGCTCCGCTGTGGATTAAAATTATTACGACTCGAGATGGGAGTGCCACATTTAACTATTGCACGGGCTTTGCGGTTGTTAGGATACACTTAGTGTAAGCGGGTGTGCTAGGACGCCGCTTTAAATTTCACCTCTACACTTTAATTAATTGAGTTTTCTATTATAATTAAAACTAAAACACATTGATAACTATGTTACTCTATCATGTATGTACATAATACATTTTAGTTAAGTTGGTATATAAATGTCTGGTTTACAGGTTACGAGATAGATGGAAAATTTTAACGTAACAGTGGTAATTTTTGATGTCTGACCAAATACGGAATATACAAAGATGGTGTGGTCAGTTCACCTGTCAGGGAACCCAACGGTTGCGGGTTTGAATCCCGCGAGGGGTAAATGTTTGTGGGATGAATAAGAACATTTATTCTTGAGTCATGGATGTTTATATAAATATTTATGTATGTTTATCCGTTGTAGTTTGGGAGTAAATGATTGGTGTAAGTGGCCGAAATATTTATTATATTTATTATTGTTACTGACAAATTACTGGGGTATGAAGGTTTTAGGTTTAAGTAATAATATGGACTAATAAAATAAGTAGACTGCCTATCACTATACTAGAAATCGTACCTCGGAACATCTCAAAATCCACTCGCCGGCATAGCCTGGAAATAAATAGACTAAAATTACTATTGATTTCAACAAATACATTTATTGTTATATGAATTATAGCACACTGTGAATAAAATAGTCTTAATTTGTGAGGACTTTCTGTACTGGCTAAGGCTCAGCGCTTTGAAGTCTTCCGATTCCAATTTTAGTATAGGGATTGTCAGGATTCTTGTTTAATTGATACATGGTATACCAAGTCCATATCCAAATCCGTTCATACGTTTCGCCGTCATTGAGCAATAAACAAACAAATATACAAACTAACATTCAAACTTTCGCATTTATAATTCATATTTACGATAATAATGAGTGAAGATGTCAATTCATATATCGCCATCATCATTACAGCCTTACACATCCCCACTGTTGGGCACAGCCTCCTCTCACTGGGAGACGGTATGGGCCATAATCCACCACGCAGGTCTAGTGCGGATTGGTGGATTTTGTCAGACTAGTTGTCACCTGACAGTCAATGTTTTAAGCCACTGTAGGCCATCGACTTGACTTAACGTCTGCCGTTAATTGAAAACGACGGTTACCAACTATTTAGCGGACCTTTCGAAGCAGAGAAACACTTGTATTAAAATGCCACTAGTGTTCACCCACCTACGGACTGACCGCGTCAGACATTGCTTAACTTCGTTAATCGATAACGAAAAAAAAAACAGAAACACATACATTATTCACCATTTTAAGCGCATTGCCATTAGAACTTGAAGTGTATAATACGTTTAGATATTTTAAAAACTTAGACTTTACCTACTTACCTTATAAATTAGATCCCAATGTGTAATTTTTTTTCATAAATATGTAAATTTTATTGAGATGTAACTGGAATTCTTAAACAATAAGGCAAACCAACGAGCTATCGACGTTATTAGTTTTTGGGCCAAAGGTATATAATTTTTGCCATTGACTCGAAAAGAAGAAATACCAATAAGTTGTATATACCTCCTAATTATTCCATGCTTTAAAGGCCGTGGACAATTTTACAAGGCTCATTGAACCCATATATCTTGGCATTATTAGTATGAAACTTATATTAATTATCTATCTGTTAAATTAACTTATATAAATATTCTCGCCTTAAAATATTTAGACTTTTAAGTTGGAAGGTATAAACTCTTTGTCAAGACGATGTTTGAGAAAGGCTAAATCTATTGTGCTATACATCATTAGCAACTCACCTAGATTAAATCTAACAAATTACACTATCCTATACTGAAAATGATTATTCCGCATGTAGAATAAATAAATTAATTGGATCCATTGATATGCAGGTCGCATTGTATCTTTGATAATAATGAGTTAGCAACTTAATAAAATAACTATAAATAAAAAAACATATTGGAGAAGCTTATACAAAATTATCATAATTCCGAAATATTGCGGCAAATTCTTTGACAGATATTAATGAAATTTCGCTCAGTGGTGATCAATCAAGTTTGGTTAAAGAAAAGTTTTCACGAGTATGAAAGAACCTATGAAGTTTGTTGGAATATTTAGAAAAAAGCTATAATAATACACATAAACTGCGTGTAACGATGGCCTCAGATATCTATAAAAAAGAAGAATATAATTTTTATATAATGTGTTACAAATTAATAATTTTGAACTGAAATTAAGGCTTAACTAACTTCATTTTTATTTCTACGATTTTCGATTTTATAACATGTTATGTTTTCTTCTTGTTACAGCAGCGCTGGCGGAGCGTATGCGCCCTGAGCATGGGTGGTTTCGCTTTGCTGTACTGGAGGCTGCGACTTGTGGGTTCACATTCAGCCTTCGCCGCGGCCGACAACCCCGCCTCCCGCGACCCCTACTTCCTCACACGACTCTACACCTTCACCTACCTCCCAGTCTTTAACTTCTTTCTTCTCATATATCCATTTCACCTTAGTTTTGACTGGTCCATGGAGTCTATACCCCGAATAAGTACCATATTCGACCAAAGAAATATCTCCACTATCATTTTCTACGCGGTTCTATCCAAAGTAACTTGGCGAGCAATTGTAAATGAATTCAAAAAGCGCCAAGAGAATCCTATGAAAGAGAGATATTACAAAAAACAGTGCAAAGTGAAACAAAAGTGGACTTACCATTGTAAACAGTATAACAGAGGACCAGACTGCGTTGAGAGGAAAAGTTATCACGCACCGCACAAAGACAATATGTCGTCTAAACGGCAAATGTGCCCATGCAACGTTTGCAAGCACTCCCTCACAGAGGAGCATACGAGCGCCTGTAGAGCAATGAATAACAATAACACTATGATGCATAATTCCACATGCGTGTGCCCAAAGCTTAAAATACAAAGTCCCAGCAAACAGGTGCACCGCAGCCCCCAAGTTGCGCTACTAATGTCTATGGCATTCATGGCTCTTCCATTCGTGCCTGCGAGTAATCTCCTTTTCTACGTCGGTTTCGTGGTAGCGGAGCGTGTGCTGTATATACCCAGTGTTGGTTTATGTTTAATGCTGGGATTGGGTGCGGGTACTGTTACGAGGACTTGGCACCGCACTGAAACTCGAACCAGACTTTTTATGTTGGCGCTACTTGTCGCCTTGTCGGCAATGTGCGGTCGAACGCTACAAAGAAATTTCGACTGGCACGATGAGGAGAACCTCTTCAGAAGTGCTTTGCATATCAATCCGCCTAAAGGTAAGAATATTATTTATTCATATAATTTCATTTGTGGTCTATCTACTTAGGTAATGCCAATGGCATCATATGATTAACCAGCAAGGAACTCATCTAATAGAAAATGCTTACGCCGCCCATGATGTAAATGAAGTAAAGGGTGTCCAATATCATGAGGGGAAAATATCTTAAATATAAACAATCAAATTTCACTAAAAGAAATGCTCATTCTGCTTTTAAAATAAAGAAAAAGTAACTTCGCAGGAATCGCTTCAACGAAAATATCGAAAAAAATCATTATCTTGTGTGCAACAGAATCTAACTAAATATAACTAGTATTATAAATGTGAAAGTTTGGATGTTTGTTTGTTGCTTAAGAAATTTGGTATATAGATAGAAAATACCCTGGATTAAGACATAGGACATTTTTTATACCGATAAACTGAGTAGTTCCCGCGGGATAAACAAATTAAAAATATCCGCGATTAAGCCATCCCACGCAGGCGTAGCGAAACTAATATGCCCATTAGTTAAGTGAAATAGAAGGTATTGGCATAGGTAGTTTATTTTTTTTTCCAAAACGCCCGCTGCGGTCGGAGATTGATATGCGACTGGCGTGATTTGTATGGTTCCTATCATTCGAAATTTATTTGGAACTCATATTTTTTTCTTTATTTATTTAATTTAATGATGTAATTATGTGGAATAGGCTACAAACTCGACCGTTAAATTACAAAATTAACTCTTTATTCCATGATGGGTTTGAGAAATAAAATTAAACTGCTTATGGCAATACGTTCCATTTCACTTACCTAATATGCCCTATTTTTTTCTTAACGGTAAAAAACTCATCCAGTATAACAGACAGAGTACTTAATCGATAAGTTTAAGGATGAAGTGTGTGGGTCCTTAATTAAACTGAAATTTATTTTTAAATACAGCATAAATCACAAGTATTGCTCTGACCTGCACTCGATAATCCTAAAAACTATTTATAAATAATATCTTAATCGGTTCACCCGTTTAAGAGCTAGGGTGCTATGGACAGACACAAACACATACACACACACATACCTAGCAATCAGACTTATTACACGCCTCTTTTTGCATCGGGGGTTAACAAATGAAGCGAGTTGGTTTTAATGATGTAATCCAGTTTTTAAACAAAGTTTTCTTATATATTACGTATGCTCTCCGCTTTCTGTTCTCTTGTCTCACAAGTTGAGACGAAGAAAAAGTTTTCAATTTTGTAGACGTGCCGCCCGTCGTATTAACTGTCAGTCAACGTCGTATCAAAATTTTGCGAGCTCACGCCATAATATTCGGGCCGTAGAGTCGGCACTTCCATTCCGTACCTTCCTCAAAAGTTTGTTCGAGTTGCTCCCTCGTTACTGCTCCTCTAAACTAAGACACAATTAATTTGTTTGAGAGACAGCTACAAACTACCTGTCCGCGGCGTGTTAGTTGCTCAAACTTGGAAAAGAGGCTGTCACGGCACCGCTTGCCTACCGAGTACTTTCCAGGGAGTTGTAATGTATTCACTACCTCTCCTATCCCACAGTCAGACTCTTGACCTTTCTAGGACGTCATTAAACATGCATGTGCGACGTCCCGAGGGAGGCCGCCTCCGGTTTCAGTTCACATCACAAACTTTTGCGCAAAGAGAAAAGTTTGGTCTGATGGCTCTCATTTTGCTTCAATTCATGTGGTGAATGTTGGATTCAATCCCGAATAATATTTGTTATATTTCCATAAGTTTCCACTTGTGTACCAATGAATAAAAGTAGCAGAAATTAACGTATGCCCACATGAACTAACGAGACTAGGAATACTTAGATTTGCTTGTCGTTGATCTCTCTCTACTGAATATTATAATTTTATCAGATTATGACTCTTACTAACGTTAATCACTTATTGTAACTACACCAATACAATTTCTCAATTCATACTCATGTTGATAAAATTATTAATTGCGAAAGTGGGTTTGTTCTTCCTCCACATTAATTCAAAGTCACCGATCAATGTGATATTTTGCACAAATATCATTGGAACGCTAGAGAATGAGTTAGGCTACTTTCATCCTCATAATTACGCAGGCAGGATATTCCAAAACTTTGTAGCAGTCCAGTGTAGGAGTTTAATATTAAAATGTCTTCGTGAACAAGTTTCGACGAAATGTATTTACGTTGCTTTAAGATGAATGCATTTTCAAAAATTAAGCAAAAATTTTAACTAAAAAAGAAAAAAACATAAAAAAATACGTGTGTAGTTGTTATTCTATCTTTTTCAATATGAATGGCGTCTACACACTCTAATCTCCTATACACCTTCGACAGTTTCGGAAAGATAAATTTAGTTAACACTTCTTGAAAGTAATAATAACTGATATATATAGCAGAATTAATTGATAACACTATGAGTAACTCGCGCCTTCGTACATAAGTGACGGCACCTCCATAAAGTAAATCAATGCTGGGCGCTCTACGTTTGTAGATAGATGAAGCCGATTTGAGAATAGTAATATATAACCTTATCAACAGGTTACTAACCTAAAGAACAGGATAAGATATCGGAAGCAAAGCATCGTAACTTATTCAGAAACCACAATAAGATAACAAAATATGCTCCCCCTGGCAGAAAAACAATATTTCACCTAAATTATGACACTTTATCGAAGGGTCTCCGATGTAAAACTATCCAACTTGTTTCTGATGGGTTTGTAAGGAAAAAAATAAGAGGGCAGACTCGCTTTTTAAAAGTTTCTATCGAACTTCTTGTATTTTTACGAGATCCGAAATCACTTGTAAAATATTGAAGAGACGGGCCGCGGCAGCTGCGACATAAGTTATTTTCTCATGGGGATTACCCACAATGACAAGATAGAGGCTGGAAAGTAGTTACCAACTATGTTAAACTCGCTTTATGTAAAAGAATTCCAAGTAAATAACATTTTCCCTTTGTTATGTCGCCTATCGAAGATTGTCACTAGAATGTTGACATTACGTATTCATTGGACAAAGAAATCAAATGAAATGAGACAGTTGAATCAGCGTCCTCATTGGCGTGTCAACATAAAATAAGTTTAGGGAACGAGAGTTTCTACTGTTACGGCCGGTCCAGTTTCCTACTTGACCCTACTAAATTACGAACTCGATACTTGTAGCTCTTCACTTGTCAGATCCTGTGACGATAAAGGTTTATATCGGAGGAAATCCTTACAAACGCACCACAGAAGATGTAAGTACATTAAAATGGCAGCCAATCCCCGCCCCGGACATAAATCATGGATCAAGTGTTCATGCTGAACTGCCTCCTATTAGGTTCACTATTATACATATACTTTTGGCAACGGATCCGCGTTTTGGTATTCTTTTATTCCCATCGGTATTTCATCACGTACAGTCGTAGTCATAAGCGTATGTTTTTATTTTCATAGAGTTCCAAGTCATACAGAGAGCACCAAACACCAAAAATTACTTTTCCTTCGAGATATTAGTTGTCGTACGAAATATTTTATGTGTGAGATACATCTTCATTATTCGAAAATCACCCTCAGTGTCTAATTTTGTATTAATGATTTTAAAATCGAAGAATGGTTAGAATACTAATTAGGTTAATATCGAATAAAAGTTTTAAGTTCTTATTTTCTAATATTTTAATAAAGATACAATCATTAAGAACATACGAGTAGGTAGGACATGCAAAAATAGTACCATAAGTATATACTCTCACACTATATACACTTTATGATACATTGCCGGTGTCATAAACTTAATCGTATAAAGTTTCGCACTCAATAAGATTTATTTATTTATGTATAGTGTATATGTAATTATATTATGTGTATTATGTAATGAGTGATTTGTTGATTTAAGCTAAATTTGTTAGCCTGTCAGCATATCCTGCAATATAATTATTCCTTTTATCCAACGGTTGGAAAAAACGCTCATAGTAGGTCGCCTTTGGACCTACTTTAATTTGAAATTTCCAATTATGAATTGGCAAACAGGAATATTGTATTGAAAGATGTGATCGCTCACGATTTACACACTTTTGTTGTTGATTGTACTAAAGTTATCTTAACTTCTCATATAAATTGTTCAAGTGCGAGTGTGGATAGTCTATACCTACTTAATGATAAGTCTAATCTGCTAATCCACTGCAGGACATCTTTCAATTCTGTACATTATAGTGTTACGATTTGGTTACTGAAAGACAAAGATGTTGGCTACTAAATCTGGTATGTGATAAGTAGACCGATAAACAGTCATTGACAGAGACCATTTGTGCGATACCTTATAAATAGTTGGAACAATCCAAGGTTACGATGTAAGTCGTTCGAGAAAAAAACGTTTTTAGTTGTTAATTTATGTATAATAACTCAATGAAGCTGGCTTAGTCACCCAAGGTGTACAATAAAAAAAATAAAAAATGTATATGTAGAAAGCGATTCTTAAATTGAAATTGTGACGTGAAAATGTTTGTCATTCACTTCCAATAGGTGCAATGGATTTCAAATAGGGTAAAAACCAATAGAAACATATTACTGTCTCGAAAGTTAGCAATATAATTTTTTGCATATAAAGAAGTTGATTTTTCGGTGAAGGAATTCCAGGGAAACCTTCATTTCATGCCGGAAATTATGTATCATGTGTAATGAAAGCAGTACTAGGTCCAAACTGTGGTTCCTTTAATGAGCAATTGGGAACTCCTCAGTGTGAGAACTGGGAACAATCATGAAAAGTTTTTGGGAAATTATGTCTGCCTGGTGTTTTTAAATATCTAGCAAAAATTCAAAAAGTGATTTCAATAATTTCACTGCAAAACAAATGAATGAAAAACAAAACTGAATACTTAAATGGTCTTTTCGTAGTTCGAACTTCGGAAGGCCTTGATCCATGCCGTGGGACATTTATAAACTAACTAGCTATTCGCCCGCGGCTTCGTCTGTGCAGGTAAACCTTTTCGCGGATATGTTTAATTTGTTTATCCCGCGGGAACTACTCACTTTATCGGAATAAAAAATATCCTATAATTTGAAACCAGGGTATGTTCAGCCTTTATAATAAATTTCATCCAAAGCCGTTCATTCGTTTCGCCTAGTTTGGGCAATAAACAAACATACAAACTTTCGTATTTATAATATTAGTAAGATGTTAGAGAATGTTAAAGCATTATAATAGAATTCATTTATTTGCAGTAAAAAAACTAACAATAACAGTATGCAAATCAGTATAAAATTAAATCCAAATCCAATCTATCGCCAAACATTATTTCCTCTATTCGAGATAGCATTAGTAAGGCCATTAATTAACCATTCTGATATGACCCTAAGTTGACGCTTGAGAATCTGTTGCATATTAAAACAGTATCAAAAAAATAGTATTGAGACTGAGACGCTATCTCAATCTCAAGATCGATTTATCAATACGGCCCCTAATCTCGTGAGCTACAGCCGCCGTCTCGGTTTCTTCTTTACTCTGAGTGTGGTTGAGATTTTTTTTTTATGCACGACGGGTACGTACTTGACCTCAATCACACCTGATGTTAAGTGAAGATGAGGTCGAAGGTGGAGGCGTACTGACCCGGAAACCCCAACACATTTGGGGGACTGGCTGTCTTATCTCTGACAACCGGAACACAACAATGCTATTAACATTGCTGTTTGGCGGTAGATTTAGATAAGACGGTGGTAGCTAGCCAGGCGGACATTTAAAATGCCCTACCACCAACCAAGATTAATCTTGTAGATCATTAGTGTATTATGAAATCCAAATGACACAAGTTTAACTTTGTCTAACAGCTACATCCACTACTTCTTCTTTTCGAATCAATGGCAAAAACTATAATTACCTAAAGCAGTTTGGCCCAAAAAGTAGCAACGTCGATGGCTCTTTGATCCACTACTCAAATCACAATACACACAAACTAGTCGCTTATAAGTAACTTCATTTACTGTACACTATATTATTATGATGTTTATTAATGACAACAATGCATTGTATCAACCAGTTGGCAATCAGCAACTATTAATGTACAATTGATGCTATAGACCTATTTTGCTATTCTTCGAATTCTTAGACTATTATTACTTTAAAAAATTATAAAAATTAATTTAAAAAATCCGACTACGGTTAAAAATATCTACTTAAAAATCATACAAACGGCCGAATTGAGAACCTCATCATTTTTCAAGTCGTTTAAAAAATGAAAAATAAGACGAAATTACTCAATTGGCTTATTAGGCCGGTGTCGGAGGTCTCTGTGCGGTTTCTCGTAGATATAATACTTCGTAGATCTGGGCACAGCCGTGCGCTAATCAATTCGTGATTGCTGATTGATGTCAATTTCCTTACGCAACCGCCAACTGTGAGTGGATTAAAGACTGAATGAGTAACCAGGTTCTTAGCTATGTTTGATAAAAATCGGTTAAGCCTTTTCGAAGATATTTAGCTTTAACACAGTTTTTTTATGTATTTCGATGACATCATTAGTCCTTTGAGGGTTTTCTATTTTTTTTATATTTAAGAGCAAACTCGGTGCTAACTTTTTAGCTATGTTTCATGGAAATCTGTTAAGCCGTTTCGAAGATATTTAGCTTTAAACGTAGTTGGTTTGGTCTATTTGGATGACATAATCAATTGTTGCCTAGGCGGTTTTCTTAATTCTCAATTTATTGTCAATATAGGTATCATTTTGACACCAATCTCAATGGGTGCTGCAATAATTTGTTATCGGGCCAGGGAAAAAGCTTTGGGTCAATATTAATTTGTCTTTGTTACCAAGCACGGATAATTATCAATAAATCAATTCTTATCTGCTTATTTGGACAACCAATAGAATATTTCATGTGTGAACTGATTACCAATACTCAGCACTCGAATTGGAATGAATAAATAAGGAGATAGAGCTACGACAGTCATGAGTGACCGACCTTGTAACCTACATGCCACGTACCACATGAGATTGTCAAGCGTGTGTGCTTCTGGTAATAATTGATGTATACTACCTACGATGTTGTATGTTCATAGTTAGTGAGGCCTGCTCAGGGTTAGTCTGACATCAAATCACAATATTAATCTACTTGTCCTATAGGGATTATCCCCTTTAGGAGGAAAAACGGAATACAAAATGTAACTTTCGTTCTAAAATCCCCTCCCCTCACAAACATAGACCAGATGTGGAAGATTTGAGTATGACATTTACCGCAGAATTTTAAATAATTGGGATAACCTAAACATTAGTGCTTGGGTGTTCCAAACATTAGGCCCTTAGTTGCCTTTCATGACACCCACGGGAAGAGATGGGTTGGTTCTATTTTTTTTAGGTGCCGAACCCACACAGTACCTCTTTCTGAATATACTTCAATAAATTCGACGACCTGTTTGGTGTAGTGGTCAGAGGACCACTATACCAAAAGGTTGCGGTTTCGAATCCCGCTAGGGGCATATGTTTGTGTGATGAATACGGACATGTGTACCCGAGTTATGGATGTTTTCATTTATAATAAGTATTTATTTACAAAAAAAATGTATTTATGTAGTATATCAACCACCTGGTATCCACAATACAAGCCTATAGTTGCTTACTGTGGTACTAAATGGCGCTGTGTGTAGGTCTAAGGATATTTAGTTATTATTTATTTATTTATATTGTTTAAGATTCTTGTGTGTGTGTAAGATGTGGTTTCTTCTTCATTGTTAGTTTTTTTTGTAGTAGTGTAGAACCGAGCCACACCATTTATAAGGGCAGAAAAAAAATTGAGGACAATGATACTTCATTTAGGAAAGTAGGTAAAATGTTACTAAAACAGATCATCTTAGTCCTACATTTTATATTGAAATGGATACAAGTTAATTAGGGCTTATTCTATGGTTTATTTCGGTAAGGTTGTCGGTCAATCGATTCGTGTAAAAGTATATGTTGATTTACAAAACTTCCATCACGTCAATTAGGTACACTAAATCGAAAGTGTTACCGTGTGAAATAATAACGCTTGTGAACGTGACAGGTGTACTTTAGACTCTCTTTAAAATTCAAATTGGTATTAAATACGTTTTACTGTTGTTACATAAATCCATTAATTAAAAAAAATGTGTATACAAAAACACGAATTACTGAGGTGCCAGGTTCGATGCTCAGTATGTTTTGTACATATATTGCTTGTTGGATTTAGGACAATTTTAAAATCAAGTCAAATTATACTTCACTGAACAATATAAATATCTAATTCAACCGCCAAGTAGCACTGGACAGAAAATGGGAAAGGGGTTATCAATAAAATGGCTGAGAGCAAAATTGTCCGCACAGGATTGTATATATTAAAGAAAGTACCATCAGCGAATAGAGACCCATGACCCATATTACAAATTAAGTATTCTCCGGAAATCTCATGAATGTTTTTGATTAATTTTTTTATCTACTATTAATTGCTGTTATTAGAAATGTGCCCAAAAATTCGCCAATACTAAACAAATTCTTGTTAGACAACCTATAATACTTGTTCAATACATACTCCTATGACGACGTTCACATAGTAACTAGATAGTTTTTTATGAGACTCGAGCTCCCACAGACAAACTGTGCAAATGGTTTTGTGGGGCATGTTTAATTAAGACCATGTAATAAAAGCCTAATAAAAAAAGAATAATCGAAAAGCAATTCATTATCTCATGATAAATTTTAAATCGGATTAAGCCCTGCTACGTAAAGGATTTTGAGACTGCACGTATTGTATATATTATTAGATCTACATGAGAATACTAGCTAATACTTCATGGTCTAAGATAATGTTTCAGTATTGATGATGCTGAAGTGTAGATGAGATCCATGATTTGATACACTGGGATTGATAAAATAAATTGAAAACTTGGAAAACGCCAATAAACAAAGTCAAAAATGTTTTATTTTGTAGGTACATAATAATAGTCAATTTTACATTTCTTAAGCTACTGCTTGTTCAAAATGAAATTTTCCACTGAGAAAAATAAGGGGTTCCTTCCTATTTTTTTTTATTCACCACGGGTTGGTACTTGACCTCAATCACACCTGAGTGAAGATGAGGTCGAAGGTGGAAGCGTACTGACCCGGACACCCCAACCATTTGTTTATATATTATTATAATATATATTACAAATATACAATATATTGTATCTATTACAAAAAGTTTTTATATTTCACTAGCTTTCCGCCCGCGGCTTCGCCTGCGTGTAATACTTTATCGCGGAAATTTGTTTATGCCGCGGGAACTCTCTCACTCACTTTATCGGGATACAACATATCCTGTCTTAATCCAGGGTATATTCTACCTATATACCAAATTTCGTCCAAATCCGATGATTCGTTTCACCGTGGTTGAGCAACAAACAAACATCCAAACTTTCGCAATTATAATATTAGTTAGATTATTAATTGTGAAATAGCCTGGCATACAAAACATTATAATATTATGCAGGTATAAAGAAACTGTTGGACCAATTTTCATCAAACATGGCCAAGAACTTTTCATCTAGTTTAATCTTATATGTTGAAAACCGCAATCAAGTCGGACCGCACATTTTTGAGATACAGTAGGATAAAGACTGTTAACACATACACACACGTCGTACCCGCTGTTTATCGTCGGGAGTTAAATACAGAAGTGCATATTATATACCTATTTATCAAAATAGTTAATCAGCAAATCAGCAAGTTTGTAATGTAGTGATCCATTACTTATTATATTCTCTGAAAATTCAAATGTGTCACGTAATGATGTATCACTGAAGTAGTGAGCATCACCTATTGATCTTGGTACGTCAGCCATTATTCAAGGATCACAAAGGTTACAAAATAAATCAGTAGGTATCTAGATACAACGTTATTTTGCTTACAGTTATTAACGGTAGCAATTGTTGTTACATTCCGGCTCTTTGGAAAATATAACCAAACCTCTCATTAAGGCACTCAGTCCGAGTCTTAGATCTTATCTTCATTTAATATGAGGTAAGCCAAGTGTAAACATTTATTTAGGTTTTGCCGAAATTAGCCTATAACAAATATGCAAACCGATATATCGGTTTATATTTCTAAATATGAATCTATTACACCAAGCCTTGCTTTTCTTCTTGCTTGTTCTTCTCAGGGGAAAATTGCAGTTTGAACAAGCAATAGCTTAAAAAAATTAAAATTTACTATGTAAAATTGACTAGTTTAAGTATACTCTGTGTACCTACAAAATAAAGCATTTTTGACTTTGATTTTGAATTTAACTAAGCCTTGTTTAGTTTCGGTATGTAAAAAGAATAGAACAAATCCGTCTCTTTACGTGGGTGTCATAAAAGACGACCTGTCAAAGGTGCATTTCTGTATATTGTATAAGGTGAAACGTGGATGTTATTTGCAGTATTAAATTCAATGTTTGGAACACCCAAACACTGATTGGGATATCTCTGACCACCCCATTTGGGATAAAGGTCCTAGCCAGCCTACCTACCTATAACCCTAAACCTAAAATAAATACAACATTTTCTTACAATATACAACCACTCTCATGTTACCTGTTTACTTCAAAATAATCCTCCTTTCACGTTGAACATGAAGCCGGTTTATAAAAACTTCTCCTTTTACCTTTGAGTAACATGACCTGAAGGCTAACTGGATCCAATTTGTCTGCGACGGGCCCGAAACAAGCCAATCACTAGACGCCCCCTATTACTTCGAATTTGCCGGAAGAGGGACACGGTATAGTAGTGGCGTTCTAATCGGTTAAGCCTCTGGCTATCGAGTGCACCTTTCGCAGTGATAGCAGATCTATTGAACTAGCAGCTTGAGATAATTCTCTGTCACAACACTACTGAATTGCAATTCAAGATGCTCGGTCGAATTGTCATTTGAATTGTAGCCCAATCAACAAAGATTTTCTTTGTATGGCGACATAGACAATAAGTCAATTTTATACGTCAGTTTGAGTAAGTAATATCGATTTATTAAAAACTTTAGTATGCAATAAGTGAAGAGCATTCATTGTATTCTGCACATTGTAATTTTGTCTGTACGACGGTGATAATTATTCATATAAGTTTACGTGATCAATAGTAGCAAGCTGCCTATTTAAGTTATATCAACCGCAGTTGCCAAAAATAATCATCTAGGCTAGACGGTTAATTCAGAGAACTGCGGACGGAATAACTTAATTGCATAAGTAAGGCGTTTGCTACCATTAATCACGAAAAGTACCTAGTCCTGTTTGACTAAATTTGAGACCGACTGTACAATGATTTACTCTACACAAAAATCTTAATTAAATCTACGAACCACTTTACGAACCACCCCGTCAATGGTGTTCTTTCACATATGCCAAGGTTGAGGGAAGAGATCCCTTTATGGGATAAGTCCGCCTTTGTACTTAATTTTTACGCTAAATTAAATTTATTAATTTCTATATCATATGAAGTACAATAAAGCGTTTACAAACAAACCACTTTTTAATGCTTATATTAACCACATTTAAATGCATAAAGGCACATAATTGCGATTTGTGGTCAATTGATCAACACTTTATTCTACCTTTCTAACTAAATATATTTATATGTACTCATGTTGACAAATAAACTCATTTCACTTCCTAAATGCTAACTTTGTTAATGTCGATTACACTACAGACCACTGTCATACAGCTTTTACAAATGTGTGCAGTTAGGGTTGGTTAATGTTGATTTTCCTTTGTTTATTTTTTGTGTCATTCCGAGGGAAAGGCCGCGTTTTGTAGTGAGAAGTTTTTAAGTGGATTAAATTTTAATAGCGGTATGCTAACTATGTGTTTAGGTAGAATGTAGAAAAAAAATCGGCTGTTTCATACAAAAGTTCAATATCCCCCCAACTGAAATTTCTGAGATTTGATTCCGTAGCGAAAGTTATTCAATTTGATGATCTTAACCAACATCTGAAAGGATGCCAAAGATATAAATTTCAGCATGTAAGTATTTTAATACTTACAGGCAGAAATTTGGATCTTTGGCATCCTTTACTTTAAATACTTATAGGCAGAAATTTGCATTTTATTAAAATATATTTTATGGATTTTTCCGAGTTATAGATGTTTCATTTATAATATTTATATGACGTCCACGTATTCATTCATCGTACAAACATATGCCCCTAGCGGGATGCAAACCCGCGACCTTTCCATATAGTTTCTAACTACTACACCAAACAGGATAGGCACAAAGTATATAGTCGGAACATTTGAGAGACGAGTAATGGCTTCAGAACACAGAGTCAGAACATTTTGGTTTGTTCTGCGATAGTAATAGGCCAATTTAGCTCGTCTCTTCACGTGGGTGTCGCAAGACAACATCAAGGCATCTCGTTCATAACAACTTGCCTACCAGGGCAGCAGCGTCATTGGTACAGAGCGCGCAGAACTACGATTGCCAAACCTCTGTCCAGTGCATTGTGGCGACTAGGGGCAAATCCTCCCAAGTAATAAAAATGCAAAACGAGCAATGGGAGACGTTTATGTCTTTCAGTGTACTCGTATTGGTGTCGAGTTTTATAACCCGATATCCTGCGTTATACCTTTATTATGAGAGCTTATTATCGTGCAAAATAACGGTAGTTGAATTATATCGCTATTAAAACTAATGCTCAACATTAGGTGTGATTGAGATCATGTGCTAACCCGTTGTTTATTATCATCATCAGTCCGTAAACAACCCATTGCAGGGATAAAGACCTCTCTCATATTGAGGGAGTATGGGCCATAGTCCGCCATGCTGGCCCAGTGTGGGTTTGGCGACTTCACATGCCTTCGATTTTTTTTTTAATTTCTCAGGCATGTAGGTTTCCTCACTATGTTTTCCTTCATCGTTTAAGAGCAGTCGGATAAATGCACATAAGTAATTAAATTAAATTTAAAAACTCATTGGTACATGGCCTGCCTGGGTATCGACCATGGACCTCCAAATTGGAAACTGTGTCTCCTCCACTGAGCCACCGACGCTCGCCAACCCGTTGTGTATACAAAATGGCAATTTTCACTTGAGAGAACGACTCAAAAATTCCTTATCTAAAGAATTGGTACTATAATTTTAATCTGTAGGTACCCCTAGTAACTCTATAACAGAATGCCGATGTAATCATTTAAGCCACCGTTATCGATTCTATCTCGAAGTCCTTCATAGCCTACTCGAGTGGCGACTCTAGAGATTAACGCTGTTATATTAAGCCGCCGACTTCTCTCACGGCTACTTAGGTGTCACAAAGTTAGTTCACCAGTTGTTCGACAGATAACGACTGTCATCTTTGGAAATGGTTCGCAATAAATATCAACTAATAATATAGTTTTGGGGAAAATATCTCAAACGGATTTCACCGAAATTCGTCACCGAACTTTTTTTAAAAAAAAAAATTTTTTAGCTAAAATAGCAGACTGAGTTCACAGTGTCATTAGTCGTAGATACAGAATTAAATTATTGACACTGTAGAGACTTTGGGACGCAACAAAGCACATCTGTTTCATTAAATGAATCTCCTTTGAAGGACAAAGTAATTGAATTTGTTGAGAAGTCATTTATCGAAAAATAAACGAAACCACTGAAGTTCCTCTCGAGGATTTCCTAAGTGCAGAACTTTCACAAAAGGTCCGTCTACATCGGGCTTTAATTAAAAAAGAACAATGGATAATGTTATGATAATATCGAAAGACTTTGCAAAACTCGAGATTGGATACGGTTTGGATTAAGCCGAATGAATTGTTCCGATGGAGGGCTCTATAACGGTCAGCTTTACATAACTAAGTTAAAATTTAAAGGGCTAGTTTGAAAGAGGGAGTCGTTATACGAGTAAAGTGAATCAAAGTATTTCAGAGTTTTGTCGGTATTCATTTATTAGCAATGAAGTCACGTAGGGTACCTTTACCTTCTGTAGGCCACGTACAGAGTACCACTGTTAATCCTGGATTACAGGAGTTACAATAGGGTGACGGTGGACTATGGACCGTGCTCATTATTAATTTTCTGTGTACAAAGTCTTATTTAATACTAAGTATTTGGTTAAACTCTGTAGATAAGTATTACATTCATATAGCTTTGTTCTTTATAACTTATTACAAAATATAACATATAGTTACTCCCACGGCTCCGTCACGTGAAATTAAGTTTCTCGTCCCGTAGTAATAAATTTGTACGACATAAATGTGCCCATATTGCTATCACATAATAAATTCTATCTGTACGAAATTTTATCGAAATACGTTCAGAATTGAGTTACAAACTGGTTGAACGTTCACAATTAAGATATTAAAAAGTACTCGGACCATTACTGGCTAGCACCTCGTTATTGATTTTTTAAATTGATTTATCATTGTTTGTTTGTTTGTTTGTTTGTAAACGCTTTATTGTACAAAAAGGCAATACATTAATTGTTTTTCTGTCTTTATATATATTTTTTCTCATGGTTAATTAAATAGTTTCTAATTTTAAAGAAATAAAGTTTCGCTAAAAACATTTCTTAACTGTTCTTTCTCCTGATATTCTCACGGAAATTACATTTCTTCGCGCGAGGGTCACGTTTTAATGTCATGCCTGTATACAATGTTGAATTCTCCATATTCAAATATGTAGATAAAAGAATTGTACTGTCACATAATAACACTTGAAAGAATAAAGTCACAGTTGACTGAATAGATTTTATATTGGTCCTAATGGGTCATTCTTCACAATAAAGGAGCTTTCTGAAATGGCACATAAATCAAAAGGAGTGGGTTGTTTTATTACTTTTAGAACCTTGGATTGGTTCCGAGCAAATGCCATCTGGTCCGTTCAGCGATAAACCCGACGCAAAATAAATCCAAACGTTTATTTTGCTTCATTAATTCACCTGCCTATTTTATTTAAAACTGACTTGTGTTTTAGAACTTTCCAGACAGTTTTGCTTTCTGCATTGTAATTAGTTTGCTTGTTTGAAATATAATTAATATAACCCTACCTACATAATAATAATGTTTAAATTGTCTGTCTGTGGCATTATGGCGGCAAACGATGTTTTCAATAGATTGTGTTTGCGAGATGGTTCATAACCATATTTGATGGAAATCGGATGAGCCATTTCGATGAAATTTACTTTTAAGACACTTGGTTTGATTATCTGGATGTTATAGTTATTTTCTCTCAAGAGTTTTCTAGATTATTTATAATAACATTATCTGCATAACCAAAGACGACTCGTCACTTTTGATTGTATTATTTATTACATACCTACATATATAAAGTCACGTCTGTTTCGCGTAGGGGTAGACAGAGACCATAGACTTCCACTTGCTATGATCCTGACACATCTTTTGCTTCATTCACTCTCATAAGGTTGTTCATACATGCTCGTCGGTTTAGGGTACTTTTGACGTGGCCTTTCTTTAAGACGTCCCCGATTTGATCATGGTACGTTCGCCGTGATTTTCCCCTACCAACACTACCATCCACATTCGCGTCGTATATCTCTTTCGTTAGTATTCTTTCATTCATCCTCCCCACATGTCCAAACCATCTCAGCATGCCTTTTCAATCTTTGTCACTATATTAATTGATTGATTTCAAAATGTTGTGGGTTTAACCTTTGGGTCGTATCACATAGGTGTATCTCTTACTGAAGTGAAACATGTTTTGTTATTGCTATAACTAAATAATATTTTATAATTTCTTTTACCCCACTGCCGAAGGAGAGTAATTTTTTTCGTGTGTAAGTATACATATATTTTTTATTTGTATTTATTTATCTAAAGAATTACAAAGATATATTTACAGATGTCACCAAACCCTATATAGGTTTGTCCGAAAAACATCACCGGACACTCATGCATGATGTAGCTGTATAGTAACCGTCTGATGTTATCATGTTACGGCTTAACCGATTTTGAAGTGAAGATGATTTTGAGTTTGATGTCGTTAGATTCGTCTTGATCCCCGGACTGTCATATGATCTTTTTATATTTAATACTCAAATATAGCGCTCGCAAAGTAAATATATGCTGTCGGGTATTTTTGGTTTTTACACACGTAAATTGTTATTTGCGAGAAAATAAAACAACTGTAAATATTTATATTATCGAAGTGCCCTGTTCGTACGTCGTGCACTTTACACGAACAATTTCGAGCCACTTTTTCACCTCCCATCATGTCAGTAACTATTTCACATACGTATATACCATTTTACAGAGGCAATCTGATGCTTATCATTACATAATATTCAAATTTTTAAAACTGTAGCTTTAATAGTTACTTAGATAATGACTCTCATAAGAACCAGATTTTGGCAGTCATTGACTGACTTACTCACTCACTCACTGACAGATCATTATTAACTTATTGTTATATCTGAATACGCTCTCTGCCAAAGGTGTCACACGATACTAACATAAAGTTTCCTATGCTTCATAAGATCATAAAATAGAAATAAAAATGTGCGTCACCTTCCATCGGCTTATGCGATTATAATAAGGGGCCAAACTCGTTTACTTTGGAGAAGGTACCCGTCTTTATTTCCAATATGTATAGGTATAGGATATGTACTTAAAATGTTAGGCGCACACATTCGCACGTGTTATAGAGAGGTAATAAGCTGCCACGTGCCATGACAATCCATAAAACGAATGTAATATCAACATCACGTACCTATATAAACCAACGACGACGTGCATGAAATCGATGTGCTATTCGTACCTATCTGTGTACAAAAAGTACATAAAAAAGCTTTCAGCTCGATATTCCAATCAGTGACGCGGCTAAGCAGCGTCATGTCTCTTTTATATATTTTTTACTCTATGTTTTCCTTACTGCTAATGGTGCTGATCGTAAATGGGATAAGATTTTTATTTTCCTTTTGATGTGCCCTATTTAACGGAAGCACCAGTTTTATGAAAGCACGCTTTTAAGGGCGCTTAGTATAAACACACGTGATAACGTGCAAACGAGATTTAGGGCCCCTAAGGGCAAATATACTTACACGGAATGAGTACTAACTTGATCCTCACTCTTTCTTCGTAGCGGAATTTGGGTAAATGTTACTTAAAATAAGCATGCTTATACAACTACAAGAATGCCCAGAAAAATAAAATAATTAGGGTAACCTCTGCAGTAATGTAAGTAATGTTTTCATAGAAAAATAAAACTGTTTTTGTGCCATGTAAATAATATTTTACAATATGTTTAAATAAATGATTGCGATTCAACAAATGCGTAAGTAATCCAGTTAATCATAAAATAACATAAATTGAATATTTAGATAATCCCCGAGTAACTGTCAATATAATAATATCATTCAGGTAAGCGAAGCAACTGTCTTAAAAGTTAAATATTGTCAAATGGCTAAGTCATTTTCATATCTCTTCACCCGTTGCCCGCCTGCCTGCCACAGATAGACACACAGACTTCATGCTCATAACACTCCTATTTTTGCGTCGTGAGTTCAAAAAGAAAAGTTACAAAAGTCCTTTTAAATTCTGTTAATGTCATGGCCTAACAGACATCTTAAATATTCCTCAAGATTCCATGATCATCATCAGCCTAATATAGTCCACTGATAAACATAGACCACTTCCAGGGCGTGCCCGGGACGTCTTCGGTTATCCATTTCCAGTTATTTGAAATGTGTAACGAATAATATTGAATGTTTTTGTCTTCTATTTTCATTGGGGGTTTTGTCGCGTGCGTCCTCAAGGGCCTATGGGAATTAACAAACCTTTATTCCACTTGTCTGGATAACAATTCGATTGCTAAGGTCGTTCTCAACATTTTGTTAATCTATTTATCCTTTTTACCCAATGATTCAAATACACATTGAAGTTGCCTATCGGCAATTTCAACAATATTTGGAAACTGTAACATAGTATGTATGTTAGATTTGTGGAATCAAATTTGAGTAACTTCGGTAAGAAAAATCGCGTCTTCTCGTGGAGCTCTGTTGCTAAAGCCGGCTTAGTTTCAGGGAGTGTTTTTCACAAATTAATGGAGGAAATATGCTCTGTAAGGGCATTGTAAAACATTAATGTCGAAATTTATACAGTTTTACCATAAAACCTTAATTTACACCACAAATTCGCGAGTTTAGTTTTAGGTTTAAACATTAGTCACCACCACGATAACATCGTCAGTAATTATAATGAAAACATCAGTAACTACCACGAAAAGTTATGGGTCACCACCATGTAAACAGGCCACCACGAAAACATTACCAGTCACTACCATGAAAAAAGCATCAGTCATGAAAACATCATCAGGAACAACCACGAAAACATTATTGCAATGAAAACATCATAGACCACCACGAAAACATCATCGATCACCATGAAAACATCATCAGTCACCAGCACAATGAAAATATAATCAGTCACCACCACCATCAATAGCAAAACCAACAAGCATTAAGTATTTAACAGTTTTTTGGAGAGACAAATTCATGTTTAATTTGCGTACAACCTCAATAAGGAAAAGCAGTGTTTATTTGAAACATTTTGCCATAGCCAGTGGTGGTCCTTTTTGTACTTAACTTTATTTTGTAATAGCTATTGGTTTGTGTTATGTTAAAGTATGGGTAGCTTTATAATCTGATTTTATTGACCACAACTCACTAAAGTTACATGAGTAACTTGGCGAAAAGTCCTTGAATGTAACTAAATCAAATTGTTATCAAAGCACATCTGTCACCCGGCCTGTACGCCTGCACACTACTGTGAAGTAAGTTATCGAAATTGAATATTTCACTTACAGCCGTCAGTCTCCGCTGCTTCTATCCCTCTCTATAAAGATTAAAGTAGCCATCCATATCATTTCCATTAACCCACCGAGCGAAGCTTAGAATTATTGGATGGAAGTTGATTTCTAGAGATTATGCATCAATATTTTTTCAGTTTATCCGAACGAATGGCGCTGAATTTCCCACTACATTCATCCAATTGATCGCTCGCTCGATGAGCAAGCAGCAAGTACTTTGTAATCGAGTTTCGCCCGAATATTTTACGGTTGCATTAACGTTAACGCTTATGACGTTCAGCGATGGGGTTCGGGAAAGTAATCGACTAAGCTATTCGCATCCAATACCCCGTAACTCCTAACCGACTGTTAGGTAGGTTATATATTTTGGTTTAAGCAACCCTTTGCTATACTCTAGCTGATATTAATTCTTAGCCCAATATGAACGAGGAGTAATTTGATATTGAGATGCTTTCACTGCTTGCGTCTATCTATGGATTCCTGTACGGTCTGTTGACTATGTATAAAATTTTAATAATAAAATACTCGAGAAGGCAAACCGCTTCCTTTTGTGGTTATATATTAATCGTGATATTCCCAATCTCGATTACAAATCCCTTTTACAACTTATATAAAAACGAACTTCGCCCCGCGACTGTGCTCGTTTTTTTGCCAGAGAAAAAATTGCCTTTCTCCGTCCTTCAACTAACCTTGTGCAAAAATAAGTACTTGTAAGGATCCATCACGACGTGAAAGAAAGATAAACTTACAAACACATTTCTGCGTTTTTTATTAATAGCTATGAGATCAAGTGTAATGTAATTGTCTTAGAAATTGTGTTTCAAGAAACAAAGTTTGCAAATGAATCTGTAAAAGCTAAGTTTAACCTACCTATTTTACTGCAAAAATAAGTACTTCTAATGATCCATCACGACGTCAAAGAAAGATAAAGGAACAAACACATTTCTGAGTTTATTATTACTAGATATGAGATCAAGTATAATGTAATTGTCTTAGAAATTGTGTTTCAAGAAACAAAGTTTGCAAATGAATCTGTAAAAGCTAAGTTTAACCTATCTATTTTACTGCAAAAATAAGTACTTATAATGATCCATCACGGCGTCAAAGAAAGGTAAATGAACAAACATATTTCTGCATTTATTAATAGTAGGTATGAGATCAATTATAATATAATTGTCTTAGAAATTGTGTTGCAAGAAACAAAGTTTGCAACTAAGTCTGTAAAAGCTAAGTTTAACTCGTAACCACCGAACTAGAGGGCTAATTTGCCAGCGATCTGTGACTTTGGCCGAGCAACCAATTGCATTCACCATCCAATAATTACTGTATTTTTACTGCTACCTGATCAATGTTAATCTGATTTGTTGCCTGTAAATTTCATTGTGGAAATGCTGCCTTTAAACACGATAGGGAATTTGTGTGTGCCTTAGATTCTTCAAGCATTTAAAAATTCTATTTCATGTGAGTATAAATTTACTGTTTATGTTCTTTTGATGAACAATAAAAAAATTCGTCCGCTTGATAATATTTTACAGTATTATAGCCATGAATAAATAAACAAAGGTCACCGTATATATTTCCTTCTGCCTGGTTTTGCAGAGATATGTGTGTGTTTACAAATATGTCCAACTTTAATAAATTTTAAATTGCTGTCATCTACCTACACTATGCTGTCATCAACTAATTCTACATATTATATTCCTTATATTTCAACTGCAGCTTCTTCGACTACATCTGATACTACCTCATGTAAATAAGGGGTAAATTGCATTGTTTATTTTAGTTTAGTTATTCCTTTGATTTTGTACTCAGTACTGAGTTGTTAGAAATTTGTGGATAATGCTGCTGGTTTTGCAATCATCTATACATGTTTGTTACTAATGTTGTAAGTTATACACATTGTGAAACTGTTTATTGTCCCTAATAAATTAAAAAAAAATAAAATAAGGTTGCCGTACTTCTTTACATTAAGGTTGGCTCTTTGTTATCTTTTGGCTATAATAGGGCGTGTTCTGAAGAGCTTTTCGATATGGTATTACCACTAGTACAGTTCTATCATTGTACTACTTACCGTGGAGGAAAACTACACCTGCAATAATTGAACGCATGTAGGTAGTAGAATGACTTACGCTTTTATAAATTTTCTGAAAACTATGACATAGAGTCCTTCAGGAGGCATGTGGATGGAGCTCCCAAAGGTCCGGTCTGCAAATGTGCAACCCCCCATTGTTGCAATGGCGAATAGCCTCAAAATCAAATTCACCAACTTTATCGTGTTAACACTGTCAATGACGGAGATAACTGAGTGAAATTCATTAAATATTATAATTATGGATAAAAAAAGTGAAGTTTGCTGTAATCTCTATGCCCTAAAATGATTTGATGGATAAATTGCAAGGTGGTAACTTTCCTTCAGTAGATACCGTTAACATTTTATAAAATAGAGCAGTGTTTATCTTTCTATTTGACTGTTCTTTGAGGCTAGTTTGTTGTTTGATATTTGCGAAAGGCAAACGATGAGAAGTGAGCCAAGGTTTACAGTAAGTAAAGCACAGCTTACGTTAGCGCTAAGGTTAAGTCACGTATGAGGCAATGCAGTTAGCTTTCTTGGAAATCTCAGCCATATAACGCCCGGCGTAAGGCATATATTTTAAGGTTATAATTTGCATGCAGTGTTTACCTCAATCATCCACAAATCGAATCATCCTGTGAGTACAATTTGATAACTATTTTTGTTCTTTTTGATTTTTAATAAGAAAGAGGGATGTTACCTCGTTGAAAACGATTCTTTTGCCATTTTTGGGCGGCTATTTTAATTTTTCTCCGGTTTACTTCAGTATAGAAAACTTGAATAAACTACGGGCTACAGAAGTCTATTATCGCATTATGCATATAGTCGCTTCCAGTCGCTCGACTTAATGTCGTCGCTCCATTTAGCTGGATCCACACTCCGTTTGCCTAGATCATCTTAACTTAACATCAGGTGTGATTGAGGTCAAGTGCTAACTCGTTGTGCATTAAAAAAAATCTCCATCCTAAATAGCTTCTAACCGCTCGACATACATACATCGTTATGGACGCAGGTTATCTCCCTCTTGGTAACGGTATGTTTTTGAATAGCGGAATTATCAAATGAGATCGCGAGCGCAAACCGGAGATGAGTTAGCCGCTTTAACGCGCTCGAGAAAATCAGATTCTAGCTCTCTGAGCCGGACGCACTGTAATCTACCTCATTTGGAAGATAAGTCGATATCGCAGTCAATATAATGTACATAGGGCGGTCACACAACACAACGGTGAATAGTGAGAATATTCCAGTTTTATCTTACGTTCCATTAAGCTTTCTTGTTTGCTCGTTTCCGGGTCCAAATAGGCGTTCACGCATTCAGTGGCTTTATTCCAAGTTTGCTACAGAAGAAAACATTAACGTGATAACGAAAATGGAGATACAGTTATTTTATATGTCGAAACATGTTTATTTTTTTCATGTTCTACGCTCGTGTCATACAAATGGCATTACAAAAAGACAAGCATCTTCTAACTGACATTTGGATCAAAATTGGATTAGTTGCTTGGCACCTTTTCCCGTGGGTTTCGTAAAAGTCGACTCAGGGACATTACACCAAAAATATATATTATAGTTTGCACGTTTCAAAGGCCATGGGCTAACGCGTCGCGTGCTCATATTTGGTCAGGTGAATCACGGATGTAATTTCAAACATGAAACTTTTTTGAACACTCAAACGCTTTTGGGATATCTCTAACCACCCTATTTGGGACGAAGTTCGTGACATTATATATGTGTTGTACCTAAAATATTCAACTGAATCTATCTACTTAGATGGTTAAATTACCCATTCAGTTGAATACCTATAAGTGGATGTAATGTATTAGTAGAAACTGCGATGCCCAGAAAGGAGCTTCACTGTGTGGACCTCCTCGGTAGTATTTTTTTTTATGCAGAACGGGTTAGCATTTGACCTCAATCACACCTGATGTTATGTGAACATGAGGCCGAAAGTGGTAGCGTATATAGTGACCCGGAAACCCCATCTTATTTGGTGAACTGGCTATCTTATCCCTGACAACCGGAACACAACAATATAGATAAGATGGTGGTAGCTAGCCAGGTGGACATTTAATGTGCCCTACCACCAACCAAACCGAGTACCAAATATGTACCCCGCTGGGGATCGAACCTGCGACCTCCGAATCGTAAAACCAATGTTGTTTATTTTGAGCCACGGAGGCGGTTAGTATCCAAAGAAACAGCACAATTTCCTGTAAAAACAGAAATATCCGTCAATACATTGCGAGCCCTAATTCAAGAATCCCCTACGACATATATATGTTAGGTAATCTGATAAAATCATAAACGGGACTAATAGGCAGTAATATATCATATTATTCGAAAATGAAACATTCATAATCAAATCTGTATCAAGAAGTAAGGATTGGTATATCCAAAGTTAGGCAGTTCATTTATTATTATTATGGTGGGTTTCTATAAAACTGTGATTTTCAGATCGAAAATTCGATGACAGTAGTGATGAGATCAAAAAATAGTAAATGTCCATAGGAATAGCGGGTTGTCTGTCAAATTTTACGACCGAATTAATTTCATTTCATCCCCCGATAACAATGTGGGACATCAATGGTTTATTCGCAACGTTATGTCGCGCAACGGGGCGTCGGCCTCCGATAATAAAGGCCTTTATTTGCTATATGTCGACCGTGATAAGTGAAAAATAAAAGTGTTGAGATAATGTAGTTTTGTTCTCTGGTCCGAGAGTTTTGTTAGGTAGCAAACCTAGGTACAGTCCAAAACATGGTTTTGAATTTCGTTTGGACTGTTGATTGTACAGTGTAGATATACCTACTTATATATGATAGACTAGCTTTCCGCCCTCGGTTTTGAATCTTTGTCGCGGATATGTTTGATTTGTTTTAACTACGATACGAACTACTCACTTTATGGGGATAAAAGATACTCTATGTTTTAATCCAGGTTTTGTTCTACCTACGAGTATATACCAAATTTCATCCAAATCCGTTCAAACGTTTCACCGTGATTGAGCAACAAACAAACAAAACATTAATAAACAAACAAATAAACATCCAAACGTCAGATAATGTGGTAGATAACCATTCGTATGCTGGGGATACTTAAATATAACTATACCCACACTTGCCGATAGGTTATGTAACCAGTTTTTCTTGTAACGTTTTTTACAAAATGCTTTGTTGTTTTTGTCTTATATTTATATTAGGCTCATTGAATTGGTTTCATGATTTTTAATTATTTTCTTTGGAAATGTATTTGTAATAAGTCATAACAATTATACACTCTGTGCGGCACAACATGCCTGCCGGCAAAGATGACACATAATGCCAGCACCTAGTAGCAAAGAACGAATAAGGATGATCGAAGTTTCACAATTTTTTAATAAAAAGAAGTTACATTCAAAATCTTTTTTGAAATAAATTTAATCCTCATAACGTCTGTATGCTTGGTATGATAGTGTATTTTGCCCCATAGATTTTATATGATTAAAAATATATATATTAAAAATATATTAGGTATTATATAAATTACTTTAAAATTTTGTTTGGTGGTAGTTTAACTCAAATAAGGCTCCACTGTATAAGATGTTCCTGAAAACATTTACTCCCAAGAATTCTTATAAAGAAATTGCTTATTAATTGATATTAACACGTTGGCGGACACTGAACGCCTATAGACGTAATAACAATAAAACATCTATTATGTCTGGTTCAGTGTCGGACTATTTATCGACCCAACATGTTTTCTCTCGCTCGCTATTTCCACTTGTATAACTTTTGATATGTTACAAGAGATTATGTCCACCTGAAAAGTATTCAAATTGGGTACAAATACTGATATTGCTATTTTATTGCAGCTTACGGCAATCTGGGCAGTGTGCTAACAGCACAGGGCCGGACTACGGAAGCAGAGAGCGCGTTTGAGAGGGCGCTAAAATACAGACCCAACATGGCAGATGTTCATTATAATTTGTAAGTATTTTTGTCTTATAAAGTAAAATAAAAGTAGTAAAATAAAGTTACCTTGATTTACATGGAAGAGGATAATATTGATGAATTTAAAATTACAAAAACATTGATAATGGAAACTGGCAAAAACAGAATCGTAATTGTTTTGTTATTGGTATATGTTTGTTAGTGTCATATTATCGTCATAACCTTTGCAGATAAAAATTATCTTCAAGAAAATTTATATGAAGGTATAGAATAAAAATCATAACAAACCGGTTTAAAGTAAAATTAGTTAAAAAATTTCTTGATGAACCTCCCCATTTTTTTAAAATCCCGTTAAATGAGGTCTTTTGAATTGCAATCAAAAATGTAGAATAAATTTTTTTGATAGAGTATTTTTTGCAAAATCCGAGAGAGAGAGGGAGGTAAAGTTGCTCGACTTTCTATGTATGTTGTAAACATTAATTAAATCAGGATAGCATCGTCCATGGAACACTATATTGAAAAAAAAATTTGATCGGATAAGTTAACAATTTATTTTAGATACGCAATTTTTATTTACCGCCAAACTTAATTTTGAGTGCGGTGAAATGAACTGTTACAGAACCCAATATTAACGCGTGACAGACACATACTTGACAAATAATTTAAACCTTATTTAACATGCGTTTCTGCAAGAAAAAGATATAAAGAATATGTTTATACCATTTAATACAACAAATGTCAAATCTTAAGACGTCTTCCATCCGAATGTCAAGAAAGGCTTTTTGCATATTCTCTTCCTCGGGTTACCTAAATCTGACATAGGTACGAACAAGGGTCAAAAAAGCACAAGTAAGATCCTCCAGAAAAAGCTAAAATGAGATAGCCGGGAAAACGGTCTTCTCCGATTGCTATTGATATCATTTCATGACAACTCAATTTTATAGTAAAATGCATTTGAGAGGTATAAAAGTTTTATGACGATCTTAAATCTTTCGATTTGCTGGTCGTACCCAAGTGCATACGCCATTTATTTATCGCATAAAATATTATGGCGGGAAAGTGTTTAGGGACTTTAGGGCATAGAACTTTTCGAAGCAAAAACTAGTGATTCTTGGGTCGTGATGAAAAAGTAACCAATATTATGTGGAGGGAGTGTACGTAGATTATACGAAGAAAACTTTAATCAATGTTATTTTTATATAATTTTTTAAATATAATGTTTTCCATTATCCATATCCATAATAGAATGAAATCCAATGAATACTACATCGTAGTCATGTTTATTGATGTTTCATCAGGTTCGTTTTAAGTAATTCAATAGGAAAATATAATTTTAATTCCGAAAAGTGAATTTAATAAAGGGAAAAACCCCGCAATAAAATTGTGTATACGTATTTTGTCAATTATGTATACACAGAGCGTATACGAACCGACGCTGTTAGCGAGTAGAATTGTCCGCATACTTTACTTTTGCTTATGCATACATTTCGCATAGGGGCTAATTAAATATTGACATTATTAATATCTGGCTTTTTGTGTTTCTCGTTTAATATTTTAATAATTTCTTTGTACGACCTCGACCAGCATCGATTAAACTGTTAGATCAGTGTACGTAGTTACTTCATTATAATGGGATGCATAAAAGGCGTTGTACGAATTCATTTACAAGGATATGAGTTAATCAACATTTATTTTGTCCCCACATATCTGTCGGCACATTTAGGGTTCAAGAAAAACACTCTTTACCGTGAATATGCAATCAGAATAGTAACAATTATTCTTTACCCTCTCTAATACACTTATTCAGAAATGTTCGCTATTAACTTTTGTGTGGAAAAAGTTTCATTAGAAGAAGTGTATTTTTTATGAAAAATTTGGGCTGGAAAATTTGTATGGAATTATGTGTTGATTTTTAGTAAATGTTTATCAAAGTTATCACTAACGCTTCCTTCCGATGGGTTAGGCTAAAGTTTGTATCGAAACACAGAGCGAATCGTGGGCGTTGAAATTTCATTCAGGCTTCTCAGTGGCATGTTACTGCTGTAGGCACCACTTATTATTCTGTGACATAATCGTTACGAGAATGTTACCTACCAAAGAGGTTTGCAAGTCAAGTGAACTCGTTGGAATTTTAATGTGTGTTCCCCATGTTGTAGAGTATTTTTAACCTCAGACGAAAAATATAATATATAATATAATATAAATATAAATATCCTTAGACATACACACAGCGACATCTAGTTCCACAGTAAGCAAACTATATGCTTGTGTTGTGGATACCAGATGGTTTATATAATACATAAATACATTTTTTTTTGTAAATAAATACTTATTATAAATGAAAACATCCATAAAATGAGGGTCGTCATGTGTTTAACGGAGTTCTCTGTGACTCCAGTCTTTGTACAGACTGTCTTTGTCTATCGACGTATGCGTTGTTTGATTTGAGTTCTTAGTCATGTGTGATGACTTTATCATCACGGCTTTACCGTTTAGAAGATATTTAGCTTTGAACACAGTTTTTTTAAGTATTATATTATATTCTAGCTGGTAAAGGTGGTCTTAGCTGGTAAAGGTGGATGTATCTAGATTATATAATCATTGGTTTACGCAGGGGTTTTCTATGTTTTCTATTTATAGTTATTATACCTGCAACGTGACAGTTAATGAAATTCTAAAAAGAGATACATTATTTAACTTTTCTGGAACGAAAGTAAAAAAAAAGAAAGTTGTGTATTTAGAAAATTACTCGAAAATGTACTACGGAATTCGTGAAACAATTCAACAATTATACTATCAGTAAAAAAATACACAAGGAAAATTATTAATTAAAACATGATTTTTGTTGAATGGCAATTTCACGCTTGTAGAGCAGGACGTGTTACAATGGGCAACGCTCGCCGTAATTTGGGGACCATTTCCTTTATTTGAAATAATAAATATTTTTAAAGGTGAATACTGCAATAGTACAGTAGAAGGTATCCAGTATAAAGTTTCTTTTTGGTTATTGGTTAAATATTTTTGAATTAAATTAGGTGAACATTTACACTTTTTCGGAAGTAAAGTACATTTTCTAAGGTGTTTATATGTTGTTACACACTGTTCAAAAGTCTATGATATGAAAATGAAAAATGATTTTTACTCAGTAGCTTGATATTTTTAGTAACCTATACTTGTGCCAGGAGACCCCGCTGTTACATAACTAATTTGCGTAAATAAATCAAACATAGAATAAAATAAGTAAACCAGACATAGTTGATTATTATACAATTAAAGTCGGTTAAAAGTTTATACACAAATACTCTTTATTGCACAAAATAATTTAACATATAATGATAACAATAGAACACAATTTATATGTGATATGACTTCATAAAATCATACCTAATGTGTTTAAAGGCTTTTCATCAATAATATAGTTCAGATTCGCTTCTGGCTACACAAATTCTTTGATTGACTAGAATTCATAAATAATAAAATGGAAGGTATGCCAGTAATTACACATACACAAAAGGGTCCAAATTCAACAAATACGATCCTTTCGTCTCTTTAGGAATAAGTAAAAAGACTTGTAACACAATAGAAACGATAAAGAAGTGAAAGATTTGATGTGGACCCCATATTATTCTAATCCCGATAACAACAAAAGTTTAATAATACATTCAAAAGGTTTCAGAGTTCACCCTTGGCAAAGAGAGAAATAATACTCGACGTGTCTCTCTCAAGGGATTGAAAAGGCAAAAGGTCCGATCCCTATTAGGGACAGCGGGAAAATATTATAAAACCTACATAATATAAATGTACATCGGCAGCCTTCTTATAGTTAGGAAGTCTGACATATAGAGGAAATTTTGATAGGAGAAATTTTAGTCAATATTTTCTAAAATTTTAAAAAATCGTAATTTTCGCCTTTGGGTGTTTTGCACAATGTTTAATACAGAATTCAATATTACAATTCATAGACATTCAATTCGTAAGTGAATAATGACGAAAATATGTGATTGAAAACTATTTATTTTTGTACTTCTTGTAAATATGTATTTCTAATAATGCTATTTATAGATAAGTCCTAGTTTTTCATAGACCTATGTAAGTTAAATTTAATGTATCAGGTTAAATTATATATTAGAGTTTAGAGAGTTTTAAGAGCTTTAGAGTATTTTACTCGGTACCTACATCGTAAAAAATAACACAGGTAATAATCATGTAGGTTCTCTTAAAACAGAAACATCGACTATATAAAAGAATTGCCAAGTTAATTCCTATTTTTAAGCAACTTCAAAAAGGAGGAGGTTCTGTATTTTTTTTTTCTATTTTTAAATAATATGATAGTAACTGTTCTTCAAACTATAAACCAAACCTTTCTAAACGAAGGTTGTGCCTAATGGATTTTTAAAACAATAAAATTCAGCGACAGACATACCGCCATAACTTCCGTGATTGGAAACCGGTCCATCCAACTCCCACCGGTGCCATTACGGGTAACAGTGTTTATCGTAATTTAGTTTCACAATCGGATTTGCTCATTGAATTGTGTTTCGGATATTACTATTCATATATACAAATAAATAAACTATTATTAAATTCGGATTTGCAAATGGAAAGTTTACATATACACTACCCACTAAGTTTGGAAGCAGTGTGTAGTTTGTAATTTCTGTAGTCCTGTGTTAGAATAAGGTTGAGGATATCATTGGTGTATAAATAGCCATATTGCAACCTCCTTGAACAGCTAAGTTAAAGAGGGTATGACGCTGTAAAATATAATAACTCTTATTTAAATTTTTCCTATTGTGGAACTTTAGGTTTGTTCGTTCTTTTATTGTGAAAGTGACATTAAATGGTACGCTGAGCTACGCTTACTTATCCAACAGCGACCAAGCGGGAATATTCTGGCATCTGGCAAATAAAAGCATTAGATCATTGTCAAAAAGGATAAAACCTTCCCGACCCGGGTTCCACCTGACAAGTTCACCTGGGTGGACTAGGGGCACTTGTTCTGACCCTTGGTGCACCTGGCTGAACTACGGATACTGACGCACTCCTGTGGATCACCTGGGTGGACTACAGATACTGACGCACACCTGTCGATCACCTGGGTGGACTACAGATACTGACGCACACCTGTGGATCACCTGGGTTGACTACAGATACTGACGCAGACCCGTGGTTCACCTGGGTAGACTTCGGATACTACTGATACTAAAAGCATTAGAGCAATATTATTTATCAATGATGATAATTTGAAGCAACTTACAATAGTTTCGAAAGTATCGCAAAAGGAAGTCCATTTTACAATTACTTTGTCGCCAATACGCAATGATATTATAAGGAAAGAAGAAAAACAATACTATAATATTTCTTCAAAACTGCTGAACGGTAGCGTACATCATTTTTTCATTAAATAAACATTGAATGTCCATAAAAGTATTTCATCAGATAGAATAAGGTAAATGTAAATAAATTTTGATACCACATCAAGGTTAAAAATGCTTATACATGAAAAGAGAAGCTGTAACAAACGCTGACTTATCCGATTTAGGGATGGGATAGAAATAGGATTTAGTAAGAGACAGAGAGCAATTTAGATTACTTGGAGTGGAACAGTCTAATTTCACTGAAATAAATGAAATCAAAAGATTTTCTTTTTCTAATTGGAATTAAACATACACATACATACATAACGGCACGACCTTTATCTCAAATGGAGTGATCACAGATATCCCAAACATTAAGAGTATAATGCGTGAAAGAACATTCACGGTTCACCGTACGAAATATACAGAAATACACACATGACATAGTGAGCTCATCGCAAATCTTTGGATGTTTTTTCGTGGAAAGTCACTTAATCGCCTTTTACGACACCCAACGAAAAAGAATGGTTATTCCTGTCCTTTTTCGTGTAGAAACCACAGTTTTATTTACAACAACTGATGTGTGGCATTAAGTATTTTGCTATTGCGCATATACAAGTAGGCCATCTTTTGTTACCATCTAAGGAAGGTTATGAAAGATTTATTAAAGCACGCACGAAATACACGATCTTAATAGAATAAGGATATGCGAGTAATGCTACCCCATTCAGCCTCCCATGAAACACATGCCCAGACATCATCACGTACACTCTACATGAAATACACACGACCAGGGAAAATAGCGAGTGATTTTAGAATATTTCGACCAAGGGATCTTATCTAAGTTGTAGTGAGTACAAAACTTGTAGGGTCGTTTGAAAGGGACCTAAACTTAGTTAATTAACTGTTTTGTGCCTATTGTTTAATGTACAGTAGGTGTCTAAATCCTTTCATGCTACGATATTCTGTCCAATAAACATAGTAAAATATTTTAATGGGATCGCGAATAGGGAGAAAACACGAAAAGGTTATTATTTCCTGAACATACAAGAAAACATGAAATTTTCACAAAAATGCACAAATTTTTTAGTTTCACGTTGTTCTTACTTATTTTTTTTTTACATTTTTTTAACGTAAATGATTTCGTTTCCTATCAAACCAGGCGGGTATTTATTTATTTCTAACCGATAATCTGACGTAGTACTTTCTTATACTATATATATATATATATATATAGTAGACTGATAGTAGGCTTTTATTTCGAGCGATGAAAATAATAAGGAGTGGAACGCATTGCCTCCGTCTGTGTTTCCAATCGCATATAACCCGCAGCTCTTTAAAGTCAGGTTAAATAGGCATCTTCTGGGAAAGCTCGTTCCATCGTAGACCTTATCTCGACATTAGTCCAGATTAAGGTCAAGAGCGATCCCATTCTAATTAAAAAAAAAAAAAAAAAATCTTTTGTATTTTAAAGCTATTAAAAGTAAAGGTAAAATAGGTGTTTGCTCTAAAACAATTATGTCAAATAAAAGTAATGTTCACTAAAATTAAATCAAAACTACAAAAGTAAAACCCAAAGGTTTCTTTTAATCGGTATTTAAAGTTATATATTGGAAAATGAATTATTTGACTTTATTAATAGTAAATAACTCATAATAACTCTAACGTAAGTATATAGAGACGTATAATACAGCCCTCTAATAATGTAGTGTCATTAGCTTGAAAATTCTAATTGAATTGCACCAATAAATAAGGCAACGATATAGAATTGGACTGCTATTGTTATACCGTTGAATTGTACAGAGAATGAAAAGGTTGTGAGCGTAGTTAGAATAAATTCACATCCAGATTTGTTATCTCTATAATGTACATGTAGTAGCTATTTAATTCAAACTATACTAGTTGTTATATATAGGTACGAAACCACACTGGGTTTGTGCATGGTACTCGAATATACGGCTGCGGCGCGAGCATGTTGATAGCTTTGATCCCAATCTGTTGTTGGTTTAGGACTCCTTAGCCACACCTCCACGTGAAATACTGTATCTAACGTTCTCTTCACGTATTTCTCTGATAAACTCTGTACGGATGTTTTACCTGTACACAGGCGAGTTGAAACACATCCATTATTAGGGTTCTATACAAACAAGCGAAGAAGCTGACGAAGCAAAATAGGGGATTGAACAATACCGTATTACATATGGGGCCGAGATTGAAACGACTGCGCTCGTAAATACGTGTACAGGCTACGATGCGAATACGCAGATTATTAACGTGCTAGATGAACAATGGATGTACCTACATACATATTCACCGGGAATAACTGGATAGGTATGCTCCTTTGTCTTCAAAAGATTTCCACTTTGGTTTCTGTACGTAGATATTCATCAATCCTTTTCATAAGGTCATGTAACGACTATTAATATTCTAATGTAAACACATTAAAATATAACGTTGGATTATAGATAATTGGATCGTAATTTTGGTTAAATTGACGTTGATCAAAAACTAACTTTGTCGAACTAAAGTAACTTGTAATTACATATTAATAACATGATTATACTTTTAGAGCGTAACTTGAAACAGGAGACTATGAAAAATTGTACTTTGTAATGGTAATTAAAAATCGTAATCGAACTAAATCGTCGTCCATATCGCTTTCACGAGGCAATATTGTCAGTATGCTAGCGCCATGCCATCACCCCGCTAAATGCAAAAGCTCAGCAGCTAAGCAAAGTAGGCACCAGTTCTTTCTCACATCTGACAATTATGTTAAAAGTTTGAATTTGAGTAATACGACATTATCGCAATACAGGGTCAGACCTACTGAATATTAACGATTACAAACATGACTGTGCGTTTTACTTTGAATTTTCGCTAAAAAATCCAAATCTTCAAATATATTTCGACTTTAATTTATAAAGTAAAACTACTGTTAGTGACTTTTTATTTACTCCTGTGATACAGCTACGCTATTTGGTTTCTAAATGTTATCGTGACTTATTGTTAGTGATAAAAAAACCATCTGTAGGTCTAAACACACGCCTGTAAGTCTCGATGTGAATTAAATTAGATGCCGTTTAGCTGAGGCAATAAGAGACACACGTGACGAAGAGAAATCTCATTAGGCGTATTACGGGAGCTTCGTCGCCATTGCTCCAATGAAGAACAATGTCCATAAAACCTCATCAACGTGACGCGCGGTAGCATCTGCGTTGCTGTCTCTTCCATGAATCAGGGTGGGGGCTGGAGGGGGGTTGCCTCCTACTAAACGGACAAGAGCACTCTCGGAGATAAAAATTTTCAATAATTGCTTGGAATTGAAAACAGAAGTGCCAAGACAATGAGTTTGTGAAAATTTGTGGTTTATTTATTTTTCAATTACAAGTACACATTACATTTGCTTGGCTATGAATGTACCTAATATCATAATGATAATATAATATTTTGTTAGGCTGTCATATCTAGTAATGTGTAACCATCGGTGAGTTGACGTTAATTTGTGAAACTGCACGGAATGCCAACGGTTAGGTCGTGGGACATAGAGTAGCGCACCCGATTAATTCAAGAACTGGAAGCCTGGGTGAATTAATGGGGCAGACCGCGCGCTGTGTGCCTATTGATTGAGAGTCTCCCAGTTTGAGTACAGCTGACGTATTGTTGTGGCCTAGTTTGTTACTAAATTTTACTAGTAACATCATCATTTTGCGTTATCTTATAATAATTATGCTTTGAATAATATATGGACTGGACATGTTTGTTTTATTTGTACATGATTGTAATCCTCTTTGTTTAAAGACACTCGAACCAAAATATTTCGCACTGCAATAAAGTACTTACCGAATTATGAAAGAAAGAAAATCATCAAAAGATAATGAAATAATAATGTGTTTGGAAATTCATTCCATTAACTTTAAATTGTTTGTGAAAAGCAAGCATAATGAGGGCTAAGCTGCGATTTCACACAGAGATTAGATTATTCCAATTCTGGCGGCAAGAAATCACTTGAGCACGTACGTGTCGCTTGAGAATTTGTGTGGGGCGGCCGCGTACACTGTCTACTGGGTTTGTTGAAAAAACAACACCTATCTTTAAAATCACCTTTTTTACCGTAATTATGTAAATTTCCATTTAGGACCCATGGCAGCCCGGCTCACCGTTAATATGGGATAACTACCATGTTACTAATAGCTATAGTTATCGTTTTTATTATTATTTGGGGAATATAATAAATAATTGACGACCTGTTTGGTGTAGTGGTTAGCAACTCTGACAACTATACCAAAAGGTTGCGGGTTCGAATCCCGCTAGGGGCATATGTTTGTGTGATGAATACGGACATGTGTACCCGAGTTATGGATGTTTTCAATTATAATAAGTATTTATTTACAAAATAAAATATATTTAGGTATTATATCAACCATCTGGTATCCACAATAGAAGCATATAGTTGCTTACTGTGGAACTAGATGGCGCTGCGCGTATGTCTAAGGATATTTATTTATAATTTATCATTATTCTCTAGAAAACATAATCCCGCACGATACTACCATTTTAAAATTAGTAATATTGTCTTTTACGTTGCAACCCTACGCTAAAAATAAGGCTTCTAGCAGCGATCAAACGCAGCAATGATGTTGTTAGGTTACTGATGGATGAGTACAACTCACCAGGGAACCAAGCGTGTTGCGGCAGCGGCCGGCGATATGCCAGAATCAAATTGTAGGCGTTGCTATTTTTTTTATCATTAGAGTAAATTTCTTTTTTAAGTTAGATATAGTAATTTTTATATTTATTTTATCCTTTTTATAAAAGTTCTAATTTGTATCTTTCAAAGTCACGGTCAAAGTCACGGGATCACACGTGTAAACCCTTAACTTTTACATAAATGCGATGAGTAGCAACACTGTATAGACCTTTCTCTGCGTGCACTATTAGAATGCGCCTACACGCAAGCCCCGTCGGTTACCAAACTATTATTATTATTAATGATTTATTTGAAATCACAGCCATAATTACAAATTTAAAATATATATATTTTTTTTTATACGAGAGGGCGGCAAACGAGCATGCGGGTCACCTGATGGAAAGCAATCACCGCCGCCCATTTTTATACATTTATACATTTAGAAGCCAAAATAGATCTCAGTAAGTTTATACATAGCTAATTTTGTTACCTTATCTATCGAGACATCAAATTGTTGTGTTTGTGAGTGTATAAGGAAGAGATAAAATGTATGGAGTAATATGTGCGAGTGTGTGTGTTGTAACTATTGCTGAAATAAAAGTTTAATAGTATTATAATACCTACACACAATACTATTATTTGCACCATCGTATGATCCAGTGGAGTACACAGCATTTTGACACAGTGTAGACAAAATGATAAAATTTTCTGATAAATGAAAAAAAAAATATAACAAAATAATAGCTTACTCTTATAATGTTCACAACTGTTTAGTACATTTCTGTTCACATAAGATGAATCAGCTGTCTTGACAATGCATTTAGAGGAAAGCTTACAATTTGCAAGAGTAGGCAGTGCCTTTCAGGCCAATACTGGTGCGACCTTAAAATAAAGGATTTTAACTTTAACACAGATACTTGTTAAAAATATAGATTCTGTCTAAGGTGTGATAGTAGATCTGAGGACTTGTTATGTAACTTCATCGATAACGTGATAAATGACGTTGACCAATAAGAAAACATCAAATTACAGAGCGGGCGATGAGCTAACCAATTCAATAGGTACAACATCAAGACGCAACAAATATATATATTTTTTACTCTATTTTTTTAAACTTTATTTGTTACAAATCGGGGTTTACTATCACACAACGACAAAAATAAAAATTTTAACACAAATATTCCATCGTAGCGTGTTAAAAATATCCTAAGCCATGGTTATCTAACGCTATGGTTATCGAATGCTTCTTAGCTTTTGAAATAGCATATTCCAGTTCTTCGGGGTTTACTATCACACAACGACAAAAATAAAAATTTTAACACAAATATTCCATCGTAGCGTGTTAAAAATATCCTAAGCCATGGTTATCTAACGCTATTGTTATCGAATGCTTCTTAGCTTTTGAAATAGCATATTCCAGTTCAGTGGACATAATGCTATCAATAGTAGTGAATGCTTCACTGCCTCGACACATTCTACTGAACAAGGCAGAAAGGACGAAACATTAAAATTATTACCTGCATCAGTGATATGTAAATATGAAATGAAATATTTGCCAATTCGTGCTGTCATTCGTAATGTTTTCTTTGATGATAAAACGCTACGAGTCTATTTTATATCATGAACGGAGCAAAAAGCAGTCAAACAGTGTATTTAAATATATATAAACTTTGCCATGTGCATTGCAAAACAGTTGTCACAAAAAAATTATATCGTGTCTCGTTCACAAAGTGCGATCAGGCGCAAATTGTTTTCAATGGCCGTTACATTTCAGTCAGATATAGAATGAAAGAATGTACTCGTCAGTTGCCTATAAGTATATCTATTGTCAGACGTCAGTATTTAAAAGTACTGTATTCGTTCACCCATGAAATTAATCTTTCCAGTAATTGCCTATTATTTTCCCTTGTCATTTTCTAAAAACCACGATACTGCGATCTGCTATGGTTCATCCCACTGTTCACTGAATTCTAGTTTGTTCTCGCACACACATTCGTTAAATCAACATTCACTGAAACATTTGGTGGATACTTGTCTGCAGCAATACGTTGTAGAGCCACTTGACACAAATTGCAATCCGTATCGACGCATGGATGCAGCGTACGCTTACCTACTCGTAGTCTCGTGCAGTAGCGAGGCGAGGTAGGCGAGGTAACCGAGGCGTCGACTCCACCATATAGCACCGCGTCCCGGCGATAAGGCGTAGATTAAACCCGTGTTTGCTCACACACACATATTTAACATTCCCGCCCGGCTGACTCGCGACAACGCTTGCGAGAGGTATTTGCATACTGGTTTGTGAAACGGTTCGCTCTGGACTAATGCTTATACCTATGTATCTGTAAATAATGTATTTTGTATATAAAGATATATATCAGAGACATATAGGAAGCCGCAGACCAAATATTAAAATACATTATTATACAAAACCCAATGCAACTGGTGTAAGTCACGATATAAATATGCTTTCCAAACGGAATACGTGATATTAGATAAGGCACCGTTTGTGTAACATCTAAAAGTATTAATTGCATTACGATAGTCAACGTCACGCGTTCCTACTATTGGGGTGGGGTACAGCTATCTCTCACTGAGAGAAATTATGGGTCATAATCCACCACACGGGCCCGTTGAATTTGTGTGATAAACAGTTTTGCCGTCCAAGCAGGCCACCGGCTCGGCTTAGCAACTATTTGAAAATAACCGTGGCCAACTCTGCATTCCGAAGCACGGAAACACTTGTATTGAAATGCCACTAGTGGTCATTTAAGGACCTCGCCAGACATTTGCTTACCTTCGCTAATCGGAAACTAATAACTTATTTCGTCTTATTCGTTTAATTCCATAATTTAAAATTAACTTTCTTTTTAAATGACATAGTACTAGTGCCTATAGTATTTTATTCTATATCATATGATACGGACATACGTAATAGATTTCTGTTTAATACAGCTAATATAAACGTAGATACGATTATAAAAAAAGAAAAAGTATTCTCTCTTCAATAAATTTTAAAATGAAAGTTTGTTCTACCCATTGATTCTTCTTAAAAGCCTCAAGCGAGATGCAAGTTAAAGTTTCGTAACTGCAAGGAGTTTATGAAACAAAAAAAACCGAAGAATTTCCAATTGCGAACTTGAGTCGATAAAAAATTCCGGTCTTCATAAAACTCGGTAATAAACGTTAAATTACAGCATATAAAAGTAAAGTAAACCTTTTGATGTTATTCAAATTAGTCGCTCACACGATTCCCGGGTTCTCAGCATCGTAACTCATTTGAATCTCGCGAAATTTTAAATTGGTTTTGCCTGAATGTACATTAGCTACATTTTAAATGATTTAAGTTTCATTAGCGTAAACTCGGCAAGAAATAGTGCCACTCAAAGTAAAATTAGTATTAAAGTGAAGTAAATGGAGTAGTGAAAGAGAAAAACATGAATCTTTTCGTAGTTTTTCTGACGATGCTGTTTGTAGACGTTTCCAATGAAAATATGGAATTAAAGCAACAGTATTTTAATCTCACTCATAAATCTAGAAAAGCTGCAATATTTTTACCTGTATCTCAACACTCGCGTGATGTGCAAATGTTTTCCCAGCACTGTGTGTACGTTTAGGTAATGTGTGGGCGTGTGGTCACATACAAAAGAAGTTACTAGAATTAATGCTGACCCTTATTTTTTATTGTTATTTATTTCAATGAATAAGTTGGCCAGTGATTCCCACATGTAAAATATGGTTAATTGATTGGTTTGTTTGTAAACACTAAATTGTACAAAATAAATACATATATAAAGTCACGCCTGTTTCCCGTAGGGGTAGGTAGAGACCATAGATTTCTACTTGCTACGATCCTGACACACCTCTCAAAATAAATAATAATAACATTATAAATATTAATTAACCCCGAGGAAAAACGTCGAGTGTTATGTGTTTGACGGCGTTGCGCGTGTGTGTGTGTGTGTGTCCAGTCTTTGTCCGGATGTATTTCAGTAATGCGTGGTCCGATTTGAGTGCGTTTTTTATATATTAAAGTCAAAACTAAGGGACCGGTTATTTTGATCAAAATCGGTTTAGCCGTTTATCGGTTAGCTTCTAATAGAGTTGTTTTGTGTATTTGGATGACATCATAGTCATCCAAATACACAAAACAACTGTATTAGAACCTACCTAAATTTGGATTTGCCGTTCCTAAAAAAAAAATGTTTGTGTGGAGAAAACAGTCTTAATGAAATTCTTCATACAAAACGCCAATTTCATAGGTAAGGATCTAATATAAAGATTTATGTTGTTTATATACCTACTTAACGCAGTTGGCGTCATACGTAAGTTAAACGGCTGTTTTACGCGATTAGAGATAACGTGCTACTTATTCAAGTTATACCATCCACAGCTCTTTGAAATAAATATTACTTCACTACACTTCACTTGAAGCATTTATTTCAACGTAAGATACATGATATCATTTGTTGAATGTCAATTTAAATCTACTGGAAATAAAGGTTTACTGCATTTATCTGTCAGTCGGTATGTTTTTTTTAATGCACGACGGGTTCGTACTTGACCTCAATCACACCTGATGTTAAGTGAAGATGAGGTCGAGGGTGGAAGCGTACTGACCCGGAAACTCCAACACATTTGGGGGACTGGCTATCTTATCTCTGACAACCGGAACACGACGATGCTATTAACATTGCTGCTTGGCGGCAGATTTAGATGGTGGTAGCTAGCCAGGCGGACATTTTAAAATGCCCTACCACCAACCAAACCGAGTACTTAAACATGTACCCCGCTGGGGATCGAACCCGCGACCTCCGAATCATAAACCCAATGTTGTTTACATTGAGCCACGGAGGCGGTTAAAATAGCTTTTAACCTACCGCTACCGCTAGTAGTAGTAGTAGCCTACCGCTTCGGAAAGGGCTTCTTTTCAGATTATCTATTACCGACCCCTGATTTCAAGTAATAGATGTTCAATTAAATAGTATAATTATAATATAGTATAATTTCATTCCGAAAGGTAGTTTTGACACATCGACATAAAAGGAAATCCTCAGATGGATAATCTGTAAGGTTTTCTCATGAAAGAAAAAATACAGATGATTGATTGGTTTACTTATTGATCGTGTTTGTGTTTTATTTCCCCGATTGAAGCCGGGTTCAAATACAATGCAAACAAAATCCGATTGTAAGTGAAAACTTAAATCATTGCTTTGATCAAATACTTTGTGAAGGTTCCAGTATTTATTACACAGAGTAACGGAATACAACGAGTATCACTATTTTTATACTATAATATAACATTTACATGAAGCTTCTAGATTTTTTTTTTTTTTATGCATAACGGGTTGATACTTGACCTCAATCACACCTGATGTTAAGTGAAGATGAGGTCGAAGATGGAAGCGTACTGACCCGGAAACCCCAACACATTTGGGGGACTGGCTATCTTATCTCTGACAACGCGGAACACGACAATGCTATTAACATTGCAGCTTGGCGGCAGATTTAGATAAGATGGTGGTAGCTAGCCAGGCGGACATTTTAAAATGCCCTACCACCAACCAAACCGAGTACTTAAACATGTACCCCGCTGGGGATCGAACCCGCGACCTCCGAAACGTAAACCCAATGTTGTTTACATTGAGCCACGGAGGCGGTTAAAAATTTTTTTAAAAATTAGATGTTTTATCACTATATTCTATTTTATAATCTTAAATGTAACAACATTTATGATCAAACTACCTTTGAAAGTCGATTAAGTCTTTTTATCGATACAAATCTTGAAACCATTAAAAAAAATATTGTTTTAAAATCCGCATCTAAACTCATCACCACCATCATAATCGAGTCTGCCGTTAAGCAGCAGAATTTCAATGCTATATTTCGGCTGTTGAATATATAGTCTCCTTACAAATAAGGCATAACGCTGAAATTGTTGAATTCGTGTAATTCCTATTAACTGGTGACGCCACTCTTGATTACGAACAATTTTCCGCAAGAAACATCGACGAATTCGATCTAAAAATTTTCGATTACCTATACAAGGACAAATTTTCCCTTGGAAAGCGATGAAAATTTTTAATCTGACAACGTGTGTATATTTAATCAACTAAAACAGAGTATTTATGTAAATAAACAAGAAATGCTACACCAAATTGTTGATTATTTTCGAGCTGACACGTTCACTGAGCTCAAACTGTGCAATGATCGTGACCGAACGACGCCCAATAAGATTTAATAGCCTAGCTATGATTATTCAATGAATCTGATACGTATACTATACAAATGTATAGGTTTATTCAGATGTACTGAATGTTATATGAGTAGGTGCTGAGGCAACGTTTATTACTATAACATATACCGAACATTCGCACTAAGAAGTTCGACTCTTCATTCATTATCCGAACACCCAAGGCATTGAACTCCCTTCGGCGTCAGTCTTTCCTGAATCCTACAACCTTGGGATCTTTAAGAGCAGAGTGAATAGGCATTTACTGGGATCGCGTGCTACATCTTCGACCACATCATCACTTTCCATTAGGTGAGATTGTGGTCAAACGCGAATCCAGGCAATCATAAAAAAAAATGTTAAATAATTTGAAAACCCCCCGGAAACACGTTCACGTAAACATAGAAACTTTTTTTATGAACAACTTAGCACTTGACCTCAATCACACCTGATATTAAGACAGATTTAGATAAGATTGTGGTAGCTAGCCAGGCGGAAATTTAAAATGCCACCAACCAAATCCACTAGTAAACATGTACCCCGCCGGGGATCGAACCCGCGACCTAAGATTCGTAAACTCTATGTTGTTCACATCGACCTACGGAACACATGTTACTAAGAGATGATGAATGTCGATGTTTGGAAAGGAAGAGGAAGACCACGGTAAAGATGGATGGATTGTGTGAGGGGTGATATAAACGACAAGGGCGTGAATGATGAGGTAACGGCTGATAGAGGAGATTGTACATTACCTATTGTTTGTACTCTGTTATATGTATTTTTTTGGTGCAACAAAGAATATGAGATTGGAAGAAAAAGACGTACTGCGACGACTAGGTCTAGGACAAGAAGATGATGATATAACGAGGCAAAGAGCAGCAAGAGGTGCTCTTTGCAGTCGGGGGTTAAACAAGTAATGTAATGTCTCCACGCTTAATACCCCACCAGCCATCATTTCTTTGGGCTATGTGCCCTGCCCACTGTCACTTCAAGTTACTAATCCACTGGGCTATGTCGGTGTTTTTCGTTCGTCTACGGAATTCTTTATTCCTGATTCGATCACGTAGCGTAACGCCGAGCCTTGCTCTCTCCATAGCTCGTTGCGTGACCTTGAGCTTTCGTATGAGGTCCACATCAGTCATCACTGGTAACACACATTAATTAAATACTTTCGTCTTCAAGCACTAAGGTATTTTGGACTAGAAGACGTTGCGCAGTTACCCGAACGCTGCCCCATCGGAGTTGGCCTCTTTCTCGAAATTGGACCTATCTAATCGAATCTGGTGTCCTAGATAGACATACTCCTCAACAACCTCGACAATATGTACTACCTCTTAACTAAACACACGCAATGCAAAAGTTGTTATTTTAGCAACCAACGATAATTTTTTGTTACATCCAATTCGGATAATTAGACTAATTGACGACAATATCAAATAAGGTGTCGTTCATAATGCGAGTGCGATAGTAAACATAAATTCCATTCACAATTTGTCACCTCCACGGAGTCGCGCAACGCCGGCATCGCGTGACTAGTGTCGCCTGACTGAGCCATCCGGGCATTCGTGAACATTCGCTCGCATAAATTACCAACAATTTATCCAACGCTACGTTCGGTCACAAACGTGCCAAATTAAACTCATATTTTGTCACCGTTATTTATGTAACCGCTGTGCGTTTGGCAAAATAAAATAGTTATTTGAAAGGAGGTCGATGGTTTTTGGACGAACTATTCAGTGACCTTCGGTATTTGTCACATAGAAATGAACGCAAAACAATCAGCGAATTTATAGCCGAATGGTTTGTCAGTAATATCACAAAAATAATGTTTATAATTTAATCCATTTACTTAGGTAAAAATTAAAGACGACGAAATTCTTAATGTAATAAATGACAAATAATTTTATTTTTAACTCTCGACATCAAAACAGAGATTATAAGTTTGAAGCCCATATCTGTGTAATTGTCTGCGTTTTAAAGGACGAAAATGGCTTCAAAAACGCCCGCTGCGGCCGGAGATTGATATGCGACTGGCGTGATTTGTATAGTTCCTATCATTCGAAATTTCATTTGGAACTCATATTTTCTCCAAGTTTTCTTTATTTATTTAATATAGTGATGTAATTATGTGGAATAGGCTACAAACGCGACCGTAAAATAACAAAATTAACGCTTTATTCCATGATGGTTTTGAAAAAATAAATAAACTAGCTATGCCCAATACCTTCTAATTCACTTACCTAATATGCCCAATTTTTTTCCTTACGCTAAAAAAACTTATCCAGTATAAAATGTAATCGACCACATGTAAAAATTTTAGTAAAAAAGTTATAGTAGGATCTAGTGTGGTGGATCTTTACCAAATCGTCGGTCCACTAAAAACGGTTTAACCGATTTCCATAAAACTTGACGAAGAAGTCAGTCGCCACCCTAATGTAATCTCCAAGGCTCCTGTGTAAGGCTCCAGTATTGTTGCCAATCACAAACGTTAAATGTCATTGTCCACGGACTCATAGGAGACAAATAGTTTCTTGTGCGATGTTCCGTAGCGGTCAAATACGCCAACTATCGACTTCAACGGATTTGTGACCGTGTCTTGAAAGAAAGCTATCTTTAATGCTGCCGCTTTTCCTTGTACAGTAAAAATAAGTAAGAAATTATATTAAACAGCTTTAAAAGAGCAGTCTGCTCCGACTTTTGCGACCGTTTGAGTAACAGTATTAATGTTTATTTCAACTCCACTCAACACAAAGCGAAATAAGAGGATTACTAAAGTGAAAAGTAGGTACTCAAGAGTTCAACCTGCGGTCGTCGGTCAGCCGACCGCAATGCCGTCTCTCCAATGTCTTTGTGGACAAAAAACCTTTGAGGTCGCTAATGCCTAAATAATATTATAGATAAAAAATCATGGGGAAGTGTAATAAAATATTCCTCGCATATTCAGCGGTTTCAACAATTTACTTCCAATTGCAGATTTTCCGTCGTCAAGTTCGTTCTTTGAAAAGATTGAATGTTCTTAGTAGGTATGGTCTTAGACGAATCAGAGTATTTAAAAAAGGGAAATATCGAAACGTAGTAAATCTACTCTCTTGGCAGAGTTAAAAGTGACTCATCTTTTCATTTCACAAATTGAAACGGATTGTTCAAGTAAAGAAGCTATCGTGGCGCAGTCGCAAGCGTTATTCGTTTTCGATTAGCAGAGTTCAGCAAAGCGCGGTCGGTCTTTAGATGGGTGACTACTAGTGGCATTTCCTTACGACTGTTTCCGTGTTTCGGATGGTATGTTAAATAATCGGTCTCGATGGTTTTCAATTAAAGGATGTCGGTGGCAAGAGGCAGCTGAAAAATACTAGACTTGTCTGACATAAATTGACCAATCCGCATTGGGCCCGTATAGTGAATTATGTGTCACATACTTCCTAGTGAGAGAAAGCTGTGAAACATTGGGGATGTAAGGATGCTGATGTGAAAGAAAATATGTAGGGTTGCTTATTCGTACCTTTTTGATACGAATTCATAAAAATTCAGTTGTACCCGTCAAATGCTATTGCAATATATGTAGAACAATGAGTACCACCGCAATATCTATTGGTGTGTTACTGTTCTAAAAGTAATCTTTTCCACAATATATCTGTATACTACTTTAACTATGAATAAATTTAGAAAACCATCAAGAGACTATGTTAATATAATTCAGATAAATAACCCAACAGTGGTATGGTATAAACGTCTTAACACAGACACAGACTTCACACTTGTAACATCAATCAATCCCTTCACAGCACATTCTTGAAAATTTAATATAAAATATGTAAAAAAATATATTGTATCATTCAGGAAAAATAGTGATAAACATGATGTCAATTCAAGAAGGAAAGGTAAACTAGCAGGTCACGCAAGTCGCCTCCGCAAAGTCAGTAATTCATTATGTATACGTTTTTTCAATAAGGTTCCTGTTAATATACAAAATCTTTATTTCAATAAATTTAAAGATACTATAAAACAGAAGGTTATTAAGAAAGCAAATTATAAAATATCAGACTATTTAGATGATAATAAGAATTATGTCCATACCTGGACATAACCAGCTCGTTCGCATGCCGGGCTATTTCACAATTAGTAATTAAATATAAAAACCTTTTTGTAATAAAAAAATCTGTTTTAAAAGAGCAACTCCTTGAGTTTCTTGCTTGTTTTTCTCAAGGGAAAATTGCATTTTTTTTTTTTTTTTAAGCACTACGGGTTAGCACTTGACCTCAATCACACCTGATGTTAAGTGAAGATGAGGCCGAAGGTGGAAGCGTACTGACCCGGAAACCCAAATAATTTGGGGAACTGGCTATCTTATCTGTGACAACCGGAACACAACAACGCTATTAACATTGCTGTTTGGCGGCAGATTTAGATAAGATGGTGGTAGCTAGCCAGGCGGACATTTAAAATGCCCTACCACCAACCAAACCGAGTACTAAACATGTACCCCGCTGGGGATCGAACCCGCGACCTCCGATTCGTAAACCCTGTGTTGTTTACATTGAGCCACGGAGGCGGTTGAACAAGCAATAGCTTAATTTTGTGTACTTTACAAAAAGAAAGTATTTTTGAATTTGACTTTAGGCGTCGGGGGTTCTCACTATACAAGATAATACAAAACTAATAACCATAATTAGATTTCCTACGTCTAAAATTATTCTGAGAATGTAACACCATTTTTATTTGTTCGTGTTTCAGTCTGTAACATGTAAATATGACATACAATATCATTGTTTTTAAATATATTTCATTAATTGCTACAAACATGACACGAATGACAGTTCAATTAAATTTTTTTATCGTAAATTTGAATCTAAAATGTTGTTTCTAACCTAATGGAACGATTCCGTAATGCAACCATATACCTATACTCGTATATTATATATAATATTTAATGTAAAGCTAGTGGTTGTAATCATCGCAGTAATGAAACCTATAATTAAAATAATGGTTTGGAACAACACAACTTAGACGAAATAGCTGTTTTGGAATCCAATTAGAATATTTTGTTACCCAAAGTTTCGGAGTTTAAATAACGCCTATGGTAAAGCTATGTAGTTTGAGTACAATACAAATAGCTTTCACTGTTTTTTTTAGAAAATAAAATGTAATAGGGCATTATTATCAGATTATAGAAAAGTACAGTTAGATGCAGATATACATGACCATCACCGATACGTTCTTACAGTACAGTAATGTTTTCTGCAGATGACTATACATTCAGATTTCATATTAATAAATTTATCAAATTATTTTGTAGATGGAGGTGAGGCAAATTTTTTATTTATATTATTTTTTTAAAAACTTAGCGTTTGAGTTCGGCCGACGACGGCTCAATTTTAAATTGTAATGTGGTTTGGTATGAAAGTCTAATAAATAGAAAATAATTAACAGAAATTCAAGTTTTAGACTATGCAAATAATTAGTTTGTTCACATCGGGCCATATTATAATTGTATAAGTCGTAACGCGTTTATGCTCTAACGCCCCAGTACGTACTTGCTGCGACGATAAAATGATTTAGACTGAAACAAGTCTTTTCTAGAGGATCCCTCTTCTTTGGTTGGAAGATTATGCCTCATGCAGTGACATTCATGACGTCCCGGATAGAACTTTGCTGTCTTGGGGAAATGTAGACAAGCAGTTATTTTAGTACGAGGTAAGGTACCAACTTGATGAGTTTTATGGTGACTTTCGATATAATCGAGAGATAGTGTTTGCTAAACAAGCTAAGTTTATATGATAGGCAAATAGTTAATATCGTTAGATGAGTTTGTGTTTCATAATAAATATGAAAATGGTAATATTTCGAAACATGTTATATTTATGGTGGTATACGTTGTTACTTTATAAGTACTAATAATTAAGAAAGCTGTTGATTTCTTGAACAAATAAAAAAAATAATAAATGAGCATCTATAACTAATATAAGGCTTATTAGAAATCGAGCAAAAGTATTAAACGTTTCATAAAAGGACATATTATTAGGAATATCGGTCTATTTACTTGACAAATAAGTATTGTAAAATAGGTATTTTACTGTTTTTTTTTTATTAAAAAAAAACTGGCTCCAGTACTTATAGCAAAGCCATTCAATTTGCATGTACCTACCTATCTAGTTTTCTAAGACAGATCCAATGGTAACTGCTAACGATGAATTGGCAGTAATTGTACTTAGAATATTAAACAATAAGTTTTCTACACCAGTGTTTCCTGATCTTTTTCAGCCACGTAACCCTAGGAAATCAAGCACAATTTTCATAGACCCCCTTAATAAAAGAAATAACAATAGATTTCAGACCATTTATTTTAGTACCTACTACAAATACAAAACAAAGTTTTTTTTATAAAAAATACGTCAATGTTGATTTTTTACAAACAATTTAGTGGTATTGGGTTGATTTTATTACAAAATTGAAGTCTCAAATCGGATTCGACTTGTAACTTATTTCTGTATTTGTTTTTAGTATATACAAGAGCCGAATATGCCTTTCCACAGAAGTAAGGATAGTGATTTCTGAACGAGACTTGGTAGCATTTATTTATTATTGTTAAAGGGTCCACAGACGAGACTGCGGACCCCACTACGTATATCCGCAGACGCCCAGGGGTTCGCGAACTACAGGTTATGAACACGTTAATACGGTACCTACTTTCCGAAAACATTTCCACCATCCGTTTGAATACATTATTCCAACTATTCACTCAGCCTGTTTAGCAATAATGAAGAAATTTAATAATAAAATGAATTTATATATTTAGGAAATCGTTTAGTTTCGCTACAATTATGAAAATTAGATTTTCAGGAATCAGACAATGTATTTGTCAACGTATTTCATGGTACGGTTGAAGGAGCATAGAGTTACTGGAATTCCTTTCGTACCTCTTCGACGAAATCCTTACATTTGTTGAAATTGAAAGCGTGTTGATTCTAACATTATTTAATAAAGTGTAAACGGACAGCGGGTCGGGAATAGAAACAACATTTTAATCCTCTCGGTTCAACAGCAACAAACAAAATGGCCGAACTTATGCCAGAAACGGCTATTTATAGAATTTGATGACATTTAGCAATGTTCTCAATTGAATAACTTATTGTATCATAATTATAAAAAAATATCGATAAATTAATAGCCATATAAACGTGTATTAAATATAAATTGACCTCTTCAATCATTATTATCATAAATATTAACTGTATCTTTCCAAAAACCTATATCAGTGATTTACACAGGAAAAGATTGAACGGAAGTGAAATCAGGAATCGATATCTTACTAAAGCAATTGTTATTTACATAATAATAGAAGCTATAGCTACAATTTATTATGGTATGGGATGCCCATATAACTACTACTGTAACAAAAGGTAAATAAAGACAACAATGCTAATGTAAATTCTAAACACTAGTTAGGTTAGCTACTAAAAAGAACGTTATTCCTCAACCCTTTGAATAGACAATGCAATTTCACTCACCCTGAGGACGTTACAATAATTAGAAGGGAATTAGTAACAAATTATTACCGGCGTGGAGGAGGTATAATAGCGCGGCCGGGTTGGACGGTCTCATTAGTGTACCCTGGGCCGCGTTGAGCCTCGTTGTGAGGCCTGCATTATTCATGCGGACAATATTGCACTGCCGCCTCTACCTACCAGCACACTCCTCACAGATCATAGAATACACGCTCATATAAATTGGCTGCTACATCGTTCCTAAGAAATTGTTTGGTTGTGCAAAATTGGATATAAGAGTGCATTATGCGACCTGGAAACGTGGCATTCTTACGTTTATATTTATTTATTTATCTAAAAAGTTATAAAGATATGTGTCATAAAAATGTATAGATTTATCCAAATACCATACCTATGTCATCATCGGACACTTATGCATGACGTGCATTTTTTGAATATTTCATTGCAATACAATTTTTTTTATTTCCAAATTACAGTCGTCTCGGAAAACAAGAATAAATATATGGATACTATAATAAGAGATATAGAGTAGAGTACACATCTAAATAAAACAACGAGTCGAAATAAAATGAGATTATTTTAAACAGACCTTATGAAAAATTTAGAATTTCTCTTACAAGACCATACTTGACCTCATTCTTACCGGCAAAGTGACAATAAACGCTACCGCTATTCATCCGCGATTTACTCTACCTCTGTCGCATGAATGTCATCCATGCAATAGCATCGATTTCGTAAATGCACGGAAAACCAGTTACCATGGTGTTTTCTACTAAATTATGCGCCAGTGTACATCTTCAGAAATGCTCAAAAATCCACCGCCGTAGCTCAATGCAACTTAACGTTTTCAAAACGGAGGTCGCGGTTATGATTGCCAGCGGGGAACGACTTTAGTATGTTTGGTGGTGGGTTACTATGTTACTAGTATCTAAGCCTGCCATCAACCAGCAATGAAAATATTATTTTGTGTTCCGACTGATATTAAATAGACAGCCCTGCCGTCGTGCCTCGTAAAAATGTTTGCGTTCGATTGGTATTAATTTGCCGTTTAGCCCGCTTGCGTTCGATTGTTCAATTTGGTACCACCCAAGCACCCTAGAAGTAAAGCATAAACGACTAATAGATAAATAAATATCCTTGGGCATACACGCAACGTCATCTATTTCCACACAAAGCAACTTGTATTATGGTTACCAGATTGTTGATATACTAAACATTTTTTTTCTTTTTGTATATATGTACATGTTATAAATGAAAACATCCATAACACATATCTGTATTCATCATGCAAACTTATGCCAAGGTATTTGACATATACTGAAAGAGATCCCTTTATGGAATAAATCCGCCTTTGTACTTAATTTTAAGTTAAATTTAATTTACTAATTTGCGTATCATATGAAGTACAATAAAGCGTTTACAAACAAACAATGCCCGTAGCGGGATTCGAACTCACGACCTTTTAGTATAGCCTCAGAGTTTCTAACCACTACAGATCGTCAAACAAGATAGACATATTGAGTTACGATAATTTTGTTTTAGGGGGCATACGTAATACTAAATTTAGCAATCGATCTCGAATAAATTTTTACGTTGTATGTTCCGGAGGAGATTGGAAATATGTTGGAGATTCCGGGTAAGAGCGCATCTACCTTAAAACTCATAACAGTGTGATTGACATATATCGCTGTTTACAAATGAAACGGGAACAGACTGTCGACAGAGAACGTGGACCTGCCTTCACAAATAGACGTTTCAAAAGTTTCTAGAGTTATTCCTAAAATGGAAAGCAAAGTTGATGTTTCTGTCAGTTGCAGTCACGAATTAATTTCACTAAAATCTCTACCTATTTCAGTGAAAACAGGTCAAATATTATGTAAAATGAAGTTATTATGTCGCTTTCCAAGTTCGGTCTTTTACTGATATTCTCTTACGAATACGTGTATTAGTATACGTCCGAATAGCAAGCATTTTGTAAATATTTGATGAAACTGTGATTCCACGATAATTTAAACTGAATAATTTTAAAGCTGTGATTCTACGGTAGTCAAGGATGATTAGATGAATAATTTTAAGGACGCGTCAGATAAATGTGTGTTTGATTGGTGCTGTTGTTTTAAATTAGTATTCAGTACTATCGACAAGTACAGTTTTTACTGTTTTCTTGCCAAATATTTATGTTATATTGTTATGTTTACCTATTATCTACAGATCTATACTATAAATTTGCTAAAGCAGTGCAGACTACAGTGATTTTGTTGAAATAATTGATTAAGTATAGACACCTGCTACAGCTAAAGTATATCCTCATGTTTCCTATTGCGTTAAATCTATAGCTTTAGTTATGTCTTGCAAAGAAAATCAAGTCGATGCGTAGTCCACTCTGCATGCTTCTTTGCCTAGCACGACATAATACAATTAATAGATCTAGACTGTACCTTCGGATGACCTCTCCATTATGTCACCCAGATAAACAAACGAACTGTGTTGAAAGTTATAAATTTAAGCATAACTAACACCAGCTTTCGGAAAAAAACCGTTTTCAAATTGGTTCAGCAGTTTTGGCTCTATAATACCACGGACACAGACAGACAGTCTTTACTGTGGCCTTAACAGTTTAAGAGTCGCGCATGATTGGCAGGATAATAATGGGTGTGAGATGAAAGTAAAACTTTTATACAATAAAATTTCATGAGTTTGAGTTACTGTTATTTTTACGTAGTCACGTGTTCCGTTTCTGGTAACAGAGGCCTATCGGATTTCACTAACACAATTTATCTGACTGCCGCCAGAAAGCGAGAGTTATTTACACGTTAGCTAAGCCATAAGTAATTTGAGTTCCAAAGTCTCAGGGTCGTTTGAAGTTGAAACATGGTTTAGTTTTGCAAAATTCATTCACTGTGGTTACCTATATGTCTATATTCATCCCGTTTCCTTCAAGATATGACAGGTAGGGACTGTTCTGACAGGAAGGGACCGTCATTTGACCGCCTATGCTTCCACAGGGTTACGTTGCCATTTCAGATTAGATTTTATTACATCCGCATTATGCATCTTGTTTACGTATTACATTCCATGTAGGTACCTATGTAGATTCGATTTTATAACACGTGTAAATAAAGAAAACGAATTTCGTACGTTTCTTGGGATCTGAGTGTCTTAAGGAGAGTAGTTGTTATGGCAGTTTACAGATATTTTAGTTTCGGACCTATAGTAGAGTGATCTAGTAGTTGACGACTCTTTTCCGATCCGTGACTGACATATGACTTCAAACATCGACGTTTAAGGGTATATTCATATGATTCTTGCGTTGTAAGATTGAGCTCTTACTATACTCAACGTTGGTACTGTAAATGAATATATTTATTACTTAAGTAACAAAAAATATAGTAAAAACAGAATTACATAATGATTAGTTCAGGTTTTTCTAACAATGTACGAGTTATACAAAAGCGCACTGAGTGCTTAATTGGATTGAAATTACTTTATTTCCATCTAAATTAATGTACCATGTCATAATACCGCTCATGTCTGAATTAGATGGTTCACAAAGCCAATATCTACCCGTTAAACCTATTTCAAGAACCAATTCCGCGGTTCAACACCGCTATTTAGGCGCGCAATAGAATTTCAGTTGAACGTTTTACAAAATTGCTGGTAACTTCGATCAACCCAGTAATCAATGGTTCGTAGTATTCTCATTTCCATTTAACTCTGTTGCAGTTAACTGTAATAAATTAACGTTAATACTAAAAAGTATTACTCAAAAAACTAATACGATACATAACAATATATACAACAAGAGCGTCCGTGGCTCAGAGGTTAAGACGCGGTCTCCCAATTTGGGTGGTCCGGGTTCGATTTGATGTTTTTAAATTTAATTTAATTACTTATGTGCATTTACCTATAGATTAAAATTATAGTACCAGTTCTTTAGATAAGGAATTTTTGAGTCTCTCGAGTGAAAATTGCCATTTTGTATACACAACGGGTTAGCGAGCGTCGGTGGCTCAGTGGAGGAGACACAGTTTCCAATTTAAGAGGTCCATGGTCGATACCCAGGAAGGCCATGTACCAATGAGTTTTTAAATTTAATTAAATTAAATCCGACTGCTCTTAAACGGTGAAGGAAAACGTGCATCGTGAGAAAACCTTCAATGCCTGAGAAATAAAAATTCTAAGGCATGTGAGGTCCCCAAACCGCGTTGGCCAGCGTGATGAACTATGGCCCTGCAGTGGTATGTTTACGGACTGATGCATCAGCATCATCATCAGATGATGATGATATAACAAGTTCTACATTACAAATACTTTTAAGAACAAGCTTTTAGTACTCCATCGATATTAGCACATCTTTGATTCTATTCTATGATGATGATTCTAGTACAAAGACGAGTAACATAAAGTCTGTCAAGAAGTTCCAGTGGCAATCTTCTGGCTCCATCTATAGACCCTCGTCGTCATGTGTAATGGAAAGTGCTCATAGCAACAAAATAAATGAGCCCAAATTCGACAATCTTGCCATTTGCCATCCGGGAGTTCCAGTCCCTACATCCCGGCTCCATCCTCAGATCAGCTCGATGGTATCATAATATTGCATTGCCGCTGAACATACATGAATGTGGCAAATTTCAGCTCAATCAGATATCAGGAAGTGGTTGAGAAATGGTTTGCAAATACGAACATAGCAAGCTAAATAAAGCTTGTAAAACGGTCACTCACATAAATACATAACTCGCCAGCCCAGTCCAGTAGTGGAGTTATATAGGCTATTAATGATTATCTGCTGCACATAAGCCTCTTCCATGGATCAATTTTCAACGCTTTTCGTGGAAAGGTTTGTCCTAATTACCACGCTCAGCAGACGCGTTCCGATCTATTGTGTTAGAAGCATCAAAATGGCTAAACAGATTTCCATCAAACTGGCTGACAATCATCTCGCAAATACATAAATAAAAAGTGACCAAATCGGTTCAATTGTCTAGGCGCTCTTTTTGCGTCGGGGGTTAAATAAATAACTAACCTGAAGAACCTATATCCCCTAATCACTATCGCAACTGATATTATAAATGCGAAAATTTGTATGTATGTATGTTTAAACGGCTGGACAGTTTTGGTTGAAAGTTGGGTGGTAGACAGATGAGGACCTAGATTAATCCAGGAGTAGACTATATGTTAACATATAGGCTACTTTTTATCCCAGAAAAGTGACTGGTTCCTGTAGGATAGAGGGATTACAGGAGTTTGATGCATAGTGTCGCATTTGGTAGTAAGTAGAACTAATTCTACACGGACGAAGTCGCGGGTTACAGCTAGTAATAAATAATATGATCCACAAAATGAGGATTACATTTTTCCTTTAGTTGGCTACTGAAAATAATGATGAAATTGATACTAAAATTGCTGGAAGTTAGTTCCGAACACAAAGAGCTTTAAGCTAATTAATTTCTGGACGGATACCCTGCCACCATGTTTAATTTAGAATTTTGCAGTAAATTAGAGGTAAGCCTGTGTTTCCTACAGTTTCAAATTACTTATTTCTTTGTTTCAGGGGTATTCTACTTCAAAACCAAAGGCGATACGCAGAGGCTATCAAAAGTTTCGAGAGAGCAATTTACTTTAGACCCTCAATGGCTTGTAAGTACTGAAACATTAGCAGAACCATTACAATTATATTTCGCTCGTAACTCAGACCAATGTAATTAATTACACGGAATCGGTTTAAAAAAACATCTAGTTATATATATATCGACACTAGAAAACTCTAAAAATATAATAACTCAATAAAACTAGATCATTTATTACCCAAAAAGAAAGTGTGTTGATGGGAAACGAATATTTAATACGGCTCAATTTCCATTCTATTAACTTGCCCCATATAAACTTTTATATATAAGAATGATCCATCTGGATGTTATATTTAAACGTTTGTTGATATTCATTCGAATTATAAAAATATAGTTTTTTGATTCTATAGGCTTTTAAAGTTTATCTTTAGAAGAAGAACAATGATCATAACCATCGAATTTTGCATAATCTTGACTATTTTGTAATACTTGTTTTACTCAACGTAACTTAGCTAGGTGGCTGTTGGAAGAACTGAACGAAACTAGGTGAGAGCCTTCTATAAGTCAATATTTGTGGCCAACTGACCGAGACTCGACAAGGCAGTAACTTTGGATTAATATTTGGTTATCTTAGTTGTCGAAGTGCCAAAGATCATTCCAACAATTTGTACTTTAAGGACTTGTGACACAGAGTTCGTCCTGCGATCCGGGCAAAGTGGGTATTTGTATAACTTTAAGTCCAACGTTTGATTTGTTCAGCCTACATTAACAGCCTTGCATACCCATTTCGATCCACAGTATCACGACGGCTAATGCGTATTGGTGGATTTATACCACACTCAAGTCCATCGATTCGATTGATCTTCAATTTAAAACAACCGGGACTGAGTATTTAATAGGTACCTTCCGAAGCCCGGAATCACTCAAGTGCATGACTCATGAGTAAACGTTAATATTCATACAAATTTTTTTTTTTTGTACAATTAACGGTTTAACAAATAAACATTTACCCCTTGTGGGATTCGAACATGCAACCGTTGGTTTCTGACTTGGTTACTACTAGACCGATCGGTCGTCGTAGTTATTTCTATCATCATCATAATCAATACGATTATTATCATTATTATATCAAGTCTACTATACTAATACTACCTATAGGAGAACGGCGACTTAGATATATAGTCAGCACTAGAAGCAAGACAGAAGCGATAGACATTATGTTGCGCAAGATAATATTTGTCCTGTTCATTCGTTTGGACGAAATATACAACTATCCCACTCTCACCCCGCGTCGCTCACGACAAACGATGTCATGGTACGGGGGCAGGTGGTTACTAGTTTGCCACAAATCCGTCAATCCGCACTGAGCCCGTATATGATGGATTATGAGCAGACTGAATTCCAACTGTGGGGACATGAGTCATTTCATATGAAAATCGATTAATGAGTTGCTCTCTCAACTCGTCATTACTAGAATACGCTGACAATAGATGAGAAATTGCTTCCGTCAACAATCGATGATTAAATATATTAATAAGAAAATTTATGTACACGGATCTCTAGACAGAAGAGTTGCCGGTCACAGAGCTTTGGAGGGAATATCAGTACTGACGCGCATGAATTCATTAGTAACCTTTTCGACAACCTCCTGAAGACATAGGCGAAACTACAATTGGGATATTCGTTCCTAATGTATATTTTATGACTTAGAATCGCTCAATTTTTCGTTACGGAGTCGGAATTCTAATATGAATAGGTGCGTCAATAGAGCTCGAGTAACGGATGAGGAAATTCGACTCTCCGATCAATAATGCAGGCGATACTTTTTGCGTATATCGGGACACATCGGGATGATGATGCTGTGAGGCATCCCAATATCGGTCAGGTGGAAATCTACTCCTACATGTGCAATTAAATTTAATGCGACTCCTCCATTTCGTAGTTATAATATTCCGCCAAGCAGCGCAGCGTATCGTTATATAAACACTTGGCAATGCATTTGCAACTCCAGTATAACGATAAACACATCGCCAATTAAAACATAATGCTAATGTGTTCATTATTATGTAAATGTGAGAGCATGTAAGTGTAAGATGTGTAAGTGATATTCTAACTTTAACTTAAATTTAATGATTTAAGTTTTAACTTAAATTTAATGATAAAAAATTTAATGACCAATGAGGTTTTAATCGTTACCTACTGTAAGTATACAAGATGTAAATTTAAATACTTTTACACGGCTATTACTTGAGTAAACTTCATAAAACCTTGAAATTGTATGTTTTCGAAGTTTTTATGTAAAAAATGTATTGCCCGTGTGACGTATATATAGTACTTTTTCCTTGCAGGTTTTTTATAACTTTTTACAATTTTTAGGCTTAATGAAATGTACTCAAGTAATGCTATACGTGGTTTAAGGCTTAAAAGTACTTAAATTTACAGCCTGTGTAAACAGCCAACTCCGGACTAACTGGCTCTTTAACGCAGAGTCGAGATCACTTAAGCTAAAACACCAAACTTAATGTAAATTGAGGATTCATGAAAATTTTTAAAAAGATTAGACATTAAACTTGAAATTAGCATAAATACGGTACAAAATAAAGAATTCTATCTGGGAACTTTCTAAAGCGTTTAACTGTTCGATGGAATTTGACATAGATATAACAATATATTAAGAATTGTCATAGGTATTCCTTTTCAAACGTTTGATAGCAACTTCCACGGGATGATGAACTAATTTCAAGCAAACAGGGCCGCGACGAGACTCCTTCATTATAAAATTTTCTACATAAGTTAATATTACTTACCTATCTGTATCAAGTGTAGCTTTAAGGGATGTCTTAAAAAAATGTATAATATAATGCTGAATAACACCAAGCAGAATTATTGTTAAGTCGAATATATTTGTAAGTGTTTCTGTAATATGCAAATAAACGCTTTATCTATCTATCTATCTATCTATCTGAATCAGATTCTAAAATCACCTCGTTTTTCTCAGTGGCTTACGTGAATCTTGGCGCGTCGCTTATGGCCGACGGGCGTCTGGCAGAGGCCGCGAGCGCACTCCGCGCCGGCTCGCGTGCAGAGGGTATGCGGGTGCGCGACCGCCGCGAGCACGATGGCGCGCGGGTCTCTGCGCTTGTGCAGTTGGCAGCGTTACACTCACAACGGGGTCACTGGCATAAAGCACTATCAGCTTACAAGGACGCGTTGCAGATTTTGCCAGATACAAACGCTCCGCTTGTAGGCTGGACAAGACATGTGAGTCAATGTTCCTTCTATCAACTTTTCAACAGAAATTACACGGCTAATAAAAGCCAGGAACTTTGGAATTTTCTATTTAATAAATTCAATAATAATTGGTACCTAGTTTTTACAAATATTTTTCAAACGATATGCAGATACATATGTGTGGAGTTATCTACGAACCACCTTGCTCCTAAGCTATATCGGCAAAATATTAACTTTTTAATCATAGGAAATATTCAGCTACAGGTGGTCGTTTTTATTAGAGTCGCGTAAGTCTACGTATCACCACACTGCAGGGGCCCCAATCGCTGTAGCTACGTCGTCCCTTTGAGGTTGTGCAATATTTTTATCGCACGAGAAGTCGTAGGATTCGCACATTCAGACTCCTGTTTGCGTCCTGCGATTAGCGACTAACTTTTTAAACTCACGCGTTTTTGCAGAATGTGCTGTCAATGGCGGGGGAGATATATGTTCAGTTGCAGCAGTGGCCGCAGGCGGAGAGCAGTGTACTCTCAGTGCTTGCCGTAGCGCCTCACCATGTGGGGGCGCATGTTACTTTAGCGCAAATACTTGCTAGAAATGTAAGTAATACATGTACAAACCTGATGAGTTTTTTTACTATAAGAAAAAAAATAGAGCATATTATGTAAGTGAAATAGAAGGTATTGGCATAGGTAGTTTTTTTCAAAACCATTTTCAACGGTGGCGGTGTCTGTAAAGCTATCATCAAAAACCTCTGCAATACAGATTATTAAAATTGAAATTGATATTTTATTGATTGATTGATATTTGATTTAATTCAATTCAACTAGTTTCCTCTTTTCGCAGGCCAGTAGAGCGATGGAGGCGGAGATGTGGTATAAAAAGGCTTTAACGTTAGCACCTAATGACCCTTCAGTAAGAGATCAATTCGGTAAGACTGACTACATTATATCCTTAACTGCTAGGTCTGTGCGTTAAACTCAGACGTCATGCATTTTCAAATTATTTCAAACTGGCAAAGAATCTGTCAAAACAAGTAGGTAATGGATTTGATTGAAATTAGCACATTTATAAATTAGTGCTTAAATGTTATAGCGTGTTATGTGTATGTATGTAATGTGTGATATCCAGACCTTTATTACACAAATAAAATAATTATTAATTTCTACCACGTCTCATTGTTGTTTATCTCAACGTAGGGATGTTCCTGAGGTCGCAACGAAGACTACGCGAGTCAGCAGAGCAGTTGGTGGCGGCTGCGCGACTGTCGCCGAGCGACAGCGCACGCGCAGCCTCGGCCGCAAGAGCCCTGCGAGACGCACGGCGATGTCGATCCGCGGAGAGGTGGTACGCGCGCGCTGTACAGTTGAACCCACAGGTATGAATCTGTTATTTATTGAATAACACTGGTAAGGTCCGAAAAGGATTTCGTAATAAAGAAGTATGGCCTGAAATTAATGATAGTAATATTAATTTATTTAATTAGTCGTGTCCGTGGTGTCTACAACCCAGTATCGATGCAGTATTTTGTAAGTTGCGGGCGCCATGTTGCGTTTTATTTACAATAAAATGTACACTGGGGATGAACACGAGTCGAACGACACCTTGTATTTTAAAATCGTTTAAGCTACAGGGGTAACATAAAAATCTACATACATACACTCGAAATACGAAAACGGGTATTTTGGGAAACGCACAGTTCCGAAAGGTAGTTAAGTATTTGAAAACCAAAAAACCCGATTGCATATTTTGTATTTTGCCGACGACACGTACCAACGAAATCGTGACGTAATCAAAAACCATTTTGATTAGCCACGTTTCATGAAAATCGGTTAAACCGTTAGTTTTTTGGTGTATTTAAATTTCGGGGATTTTTGAAGTAATTTTTTTTTTATATTTAAAATTAAACTCTGAGATGATTTAGTTCTAAATATAAAAAAATAGTTTAGTTTAGTTAGCCATGTTTGATGGGAATCGGTTAAGCCATTCTGAAGATATGTTTTCTAAATTAAAATTTATAATTCTTGAATATTTGACGCATAAAAAAGTTGGATTGTTCATTACGAATTGTGATTGTTTATTACGAATTGTTTTTATCACGACAAATTTTACCTCGATTTAAGACTTAAAAAATTACTCCGGTGTGTATAGGTATTGGCTATTATTTAAAATACCTACTTTCCTTTTTTTTACTTTACTCACATAGTCATTATACAACTCTCTTTAGTACAACTTTAACATATATTTGGGACATAAATCTCCCGAAAGCTTCTCATATTTCAGCAGTCTGCGACCATCTGTTTCGCGCTTTGTGTTGCATGATGTCGTATATCCCAGATATTAAACGACGGATATTGCAATATTAGCTATTCTTTACGATTTTGCTATGATAGCAACGGCGAATTTGAGTGCTTAAGTACTACTTACCTAATCTATTATTGTTACGTCATTTCATGAGGTTTCCAATTCAAAAAATCACATAGGTTCACATAACCTTTATCCCAAATGGGGTGGTCAGAGATATGCCAAACCATAGTGTTTGGGTGTTGAAAATTAACACGGTTTTTCGTGTCGTATATAAAGGTAGGTTTTAAGTTCTCTAGCTACCCATAATAATTTATATCTAGCTAGTTTAGTCTTAATGTTGTTTCGATAGTTAAAGATTCTTCATTTGCTTTGTTCGTCTTGCGGCGTTCGCAGACTATCCCTGGAGGCTTCTACGTACAGACTGTCTTACATTAAAGTTTTCCAAACTCAAAACCTGCAAACTTCGTATATTTGGGTGTAGACATTAAAAGGAGTTCGCTATTAAGCTTAGCGCCCATTATATCTGACTGCAGCGGGACGGCTCGTGTCTGCGTACTTCATACATTTGTGCAATAATGCGACCCGCTCAGTCCTGGCATAAAATTTGATAGTTCATAATATATATTTAGCAGCCTCCGAGAGCAGACATGATTATATCACCCAGATAAATAAACCAACTATAATGTGCGCTAAGCTTTATAATCTGAACAAGTTGTCGGCAAAAACAGCATTTCTCTCTTCAATTTAAGAGCTATGCTCTTGTCGGTGGATACAGCACCAGACACTAAATAATATGTACAATATCGACAGAAACCATAATTTATGGATATGAAATCGGTTTTGAAAATTTATTAGAGCTCCTTTCTATAAGGTTAGCTTGAACAGCAATCGAATAACGATTGACGATCTGTTTGGTGTAGTGGTTAGCAACTCTGACCACTATACCAAAAGGTTGCTGGTTCGAATCCCACTAGGGGCATATGTTTGTGTGATGAATACGGACATGTGTACCCGAGTTATTGATGTTTTCATTTATAATAAGTATTTATTTACAAAAAAAAATGTATTTATGTAGTATATCAACCATCTGGTATTCACAACACAAGCCTATAGTTGCTTACTGTGGAACTAGATGGCGCCGTGTGTATGTCAAGGATATTTATTTATTTATTATTTATTTAATAGCACTCATTAAGCTAAGTTATTGGTCTTAATAACATTGACAGGTGGGCACTAATCTGACAAAAATTCACCAATCCACACTGGGTCTAAGGGGTGGTTATGGCTCATACCTCTCTCAGTGACAGGAGGCTTTGCCTATTGTTGAGACACACGGCTATTGTTGTTATATGAGCATTAGCAGACATAATAATTACAACATCATCATTTTCCTGGCCTTATCCCATTCTAGGCGGGGTCGGCACAACATGTCGTCCTCTACCACTCTCTTCTATCAGCCGTCATCTTCGTACTAATAATAATAATAGACATAATAATTACAACAAAAAATCATTACGCATATTGTTGCAGTTACGCCAAAGTTGTGATTCCTATCAGAAAAATTTAAGAAATCTATTTTAATTTTTCCTTTGGTCTGGCTCATTCTCATACTATTAAATTACACATAAGCTAATGACAGGGAAAGTTTTATGGGTAATTTTACGGTAAGCTTGGTTTCAGGATGCGGAGTACCATTCAAATCTTGGTGCGATTCTACACCTGAATGGGAAATATGCGGCGGCAGCTACTTCGTATCGGCGGGCGCTTCAACTTCAACCAAACGACGAGATAACGATTACCAACCTCAAGAGGGTCAGGGCACTCATGAGCCAACGCAAAACATAATCTAGTGAAACTAATGTATAACGATTATCACAACATAGAGGAAATAGGATGTCAATTGCCAAAACATAGGTTGATATACACAGCACGTTCATTTTTATTTCCTGTCAACAATGGGCGACAATTTTTTACAGGCAAACATTTTGTATTTGTTGTCCGAAATAAAATAATATATTTAGCTATTTAGCTTCATATTTCTGACTGAATTATAGGTACAGTCGGCGTCATAGTTATTCATACAGGGTTGTTTTACAGGTGGCATGATGCCTATTTAAAATGACCCTGTGGGTGAACTTCGCATGGTACAGCTTAAATACCCAGCATGCTACCATAGATCATGTAACATTGCCTGCCTGTATAGATATTTATGGAGCCGACTGTACATATATTTTTCTTATCGACTTCTAAATATAACATCTGTCTGTACATAAACCATTTTAAGTTAATCAGATATTTATATCAGCCAAAATAAACTACCGTATTTATTATTTTTAACGAAAACTAACTTTAATATACATCCCTTCACCGAATGTCTAAGGCTGGGCTGACAGAGAGAAATTGCTAGAAAATGCGTAAAAAATATTAGATGAACATGAACGTTAAAGTTGACGGGTCAGCGAGCGCTGAAAAAAAACGAACTACGCGTATAGCGGGCGGCCGTGATGACAGACGTCTATTTTTTCTAGCGATTTCCGTTAAAGCTAGAAAGTCTACCGAGCGTGTAAATTTTAATGGGAAATAGAATGTATCTACCTCACCTACTTAGCGAGATCCCATATGTACATTTACAATTACTAATTGATTAGCAGTTTTTGTGATACTTTGTATTAAAAACTATCAAATTTAATTCCGACACCTCGGTGAATAACAAATGATTTTATTTATATTACACTTAAATATTAATATAAAAATATAGTACGCAACATTGTGGTTGCAATTTAAATCTCTACTGAAGGGTCTTAAGACAACGTTATAGGGGTAGTTAGAAATTACTGTAAATAGATTTTTAAATACTAAAAATTTTATACATGTGTAAATAACTTAATTAAAAAAAGCGTTATGGGTTTGTTCGTCACATTTTTCCTAAGTTATCGGGACTCAATCCTTAATCTTGCCGTTATTTATTTGTCTTCCAATATTTGTATTTTCGATAGATTCTGTTCCTCTTCAGAACCCGATCAAAGGCTAGTGTTCACTATTATCAAGAAATGATAAGATTGTTAACCATTTTCGCGGATCTTGAATTTTGTAAATAACTTAATATGATATTGATTTATAATGAGCAATTCGTATACACAGAGCATAGGCTCTGTGAACACAAATGCTCTCGAGGGCTAACACTTCCGTTGCTGACTACGATATAGCTCTACGACGTAGCACGTAGCAGCGTTTCTGCTACGTAGTGAAAAACCGCGTAGTATAGCGGACGCGCATGACTCATCTATGAGAAATTAATGAGCTAGGAGCTCTTACAAAAATATTGTATTATGTTCTCGTGAAAATTTTGCGAAGGCCTATATGCTATGCGGTACCTGACCAATTTAGAAAACCCTTAAGTCGTTTATTTGTCTATATTCGATGCAAAGGTACTTGCAATGGCCTAATTTCCTGCAAATTACTTTGTAGTTATCGTAACTGAAATACTTCGGAGACAAAGTCTATTAGTTGAGTAAGTTGAATTTTAATTAGTCATTAGAACCAAATTTATGTCAACATTTGTTGCCAATATCAGGAAAGTTGATGTCAATTAAAATCATAATATTTTGTTTTTGTTTTATGATATAAAAAAAAACTAAACTTGACGTTCCTGGTAATGGCACAGTTCGCCGTCGAATTGTATCCTACATAGCAACGCCGATTAATACTTTGTGAAAAAAAAAATATTTTTCTTTAATTATGAAGTCTGAAACATATCTATTTAAATTATGTAGATGATATTATGCATTAATTGTTATTACGTATTGTATTTGTAAATTATTGCAAATTGTTGTAATTAAATCTTAAGTGAAATGGCATATTGATATAATAACTATCTATATAATGTATAACTGACTTTATATTTCTAAAAATGTTATTTTTGTCATAATTTTCTCACACCTGTGACAATAAAATATGTAAATTACGCTTTGTAGTAATAGGTGAATGCCAAAGAGAACGATTTCTTTTGTGTAATAAACATGTGCGTAATAATTATGATGAGAATTAGCTGTGATTGATCCATTATAAATAACGCAGTTAACTATAAAATGACATATATTTCAGTGAAGCTTTGAACTTGACAAGTGTTACAATCGCGCCACTAAATCACGAATAACATAAACTTATAATAAATGCGTAACGGTTTACTAACAGTGAAATTAAATAAATGAATGATAACATCATAATGTTTTAAAGAATTCACTGAAAAGTAGGCTGCGATATTGTATTTAATTTGGCAAATAAAAACTTGACTTATGATATTGTAATAATTATATACACACCTTTTCTGCGATATCCCATATAACGTCAAAACATTAACTACTCCACTACTGGATTTACTATGCCTATTCTGTAGGCTTTTCCTAAGTACATCCTTTTAAACATTATTCGTGAGTATGTTAGTCCAAATCGCCAAGCTAAAACCCATAATTCACTAAAAAGAGATGTTAATATTTTGGCGTTACGAACATACCCAAGCTCATTCAATTCAAAGTATATCTTACCTACAAACTATTTTATACATAATGGAATTTATTTTAATAATAATATTAAACTTACTTCCATATTTAAATAAAAAATACAATAAGTCCTTTATTTGCCTGATTCTCGTACCTATTAATTGTAACTGTAACAGTATATCAAGGAATTGTAATTTCTATTGTTTTATATTATATTGAATAGTTATGTAAATATATATTAATGGCGTTAATGCAAGTGAAACTGCGAATTCCCAAAGTGATATTATATGTTGGTAATTTTGTAAATAAAAGCTTCAATATTTTGCCAGTTGTACTTATTTGTATGCCAAGTGGTTCTCGTAGTAATGGTACACCAATCTCTTTCCGTGGGCATCATAAATGGTGACTCCTTAGTCCCCTTGGTTGTGAGCATAATAGCATAGACCAGTGGGTATTGCAGCGTAGCGTCATTGGTGTGGAGCTCCTGAAGCTGCGATCGCAAACCCACTTGTCACGTGTGGAGATGAGGCTTCAACAGGCAATCAGCAGTGGCCTTCTTTAGTCTGTTGATGATGAATGGCTATACCTCTACAAGTTTAATATTTTCTCACCTAATTTGACAAAATAATCGATTTCGATAATTTTATGATTGTTTTAATATATTCCCATACCGCAATTAATAGAATGTTTATTGCTATGGAAAAGATACTACCTATAAAGACTTTTTAAGTGGAGAGTTATTTAACTACACTAAACACTAAAGAAACAAATTGAGATGAACATCATCATCGCGTCATTTTCGGTGATACCAGCGCCACCAGGTTCACTTCATTTAGCAAACCGCGCACCATGGTTATCATAAGACTTCCCACATTATAAATTCCGTCGCTAATTTGTCGCTATCCATGACATATATAAATAGAGGTGACATAAATTTAAATAATTAAATAGCGTTTTATATGTGGTTTAGCCTAGTTACAAAAATAATTTATTTGAGAATTAAAAACTTATTGATAATTATGTAAAATATCCATTCAGTTTTCAAATCAATCTTTTATTCTGTCGTCAATTTAACTTATCAAGTGCAATAGAACATATTAAAAACACCCATTCTTACTTGCCCTATCCCTATTCTCCTACTACCGGCACTATTACTCGCAGTAACCTTCTGCTATCCCCACACTAGCTGCATCTACGTACAGTCCGTGGTGAATATGAAAACAGGGGCCGAGCTTCACTCGACCTCTTTCAGTATAACGTTGGTCCTAGTGCCATTTTATATTTCATTGGCTACACTTCCATTTGCAAAGAGGGAAATGGAAAACCTCTTTTCCAACTTACTTTTACCCTATTTATTTCCTTAATTAGTCTGGGGCCAAAAAGAAAATTAAGTTTATCGCCGAAGAGATTTATATAAACACTACACAATAGAAGAACTTTACTCCCGCGGAAACTACTCACTTTTTCGGGATAAAAGATATCCTATGTATTAATCCAGGGTATGTTCTACCTATATACCAAATTTCATCCAAATCCGTTCATCCGTTTCGCCGTGATTGAGCAACAAACGAACAAATAAACAAACATCCAAACTTTCGCATTTATAATATTAGTTAGATATTACATTGATTTTAATGATTTTGAATATAGGACTGTCAGTGTTGATTTCACACATTGGATGTAGTAATATCTACACCGCTAAAGAACAGTTTGAGAGTGATAAATTACCCCAGTTACTTAGTAATTGCTTCTGTAATATACAATAAATTAGGTTTTAGGGTACTTAGATTACCTCGCCATATACTAGCAAAACAATTATCCACCCAAATTAGGCCAGCCGTGGTGGGTTAACGGTCTAAACACCCTCATTATAAGAATAGGCCATTACCCAGTAGAATACTCGAAACGCCTTTCCACAAACTGTTTCTATTTTTGTGGATTTTCAGGGTAGGTATTCTTAACTAAAACTAAATGTTATTTAGAGGCCATTGAAAGCTTAATTTTTAATGAAATTTTATTAATCCCTTTTCTCTTATCACCTTTCAGTTTTTTAACTTTCAAATGTTTTAAATATTGATTATTATTATAATGTTGTAAGCCTGTGACAAGAGCGTCGGTGGCTCAGCGGTTAATACGCGGTCTCCCAATTTGGGAGGTCCTCGTTCGATTCCCACGCAGGCCATGTACTAATCAGTTTTTAAATTTGATTTAATTACTTATGTGCATTTATCCGTGTGCTCTTAAACGGTGAAGGAAAACATCGTGAGGAAACCTGCGTGCCCTGAGAAATAATCCGTAATAATAAGAAAGTCCCCAAACCGCAATGGGCCAGTGTGGTGGACTATGGCACATATTCCTCATTATACGAGGGAAGGCCTATATCCCTGCAGTGGGATGGGCTGATGATGATGAGGCCTGTGACATAAGGAAGGACAGACGGACACACTTGATCATTGATTTCTATTCTTGCTATTTGAATTTATGTATAAGCCTAAAGGTTAGCTGTTCAATGAAAAATCTATCCATCCATGGCACTAACATATATTTAACAAAGCAGATTTTATTTATCGGCTTTGAGTTGATCGTAAGGTAAAACTTGTTCAGTATAATGGTCAAAACTACCCCTTAAAATTAATTAACAACCAAGATATAAAAAAGTATTTTTTATGCACTACGGTTTAGCACTTGACATCAATCACACCTGATGTTAAGTGAAGATGAGGCCGAAGGTGGAAGGGAAGCGTACTGACGCGGAAACCTCATTTTATTTGGGAAACTGGCTACCTTATCTCTGACAACTGGAACATAACAATGCTATTAAGATTGCTGTTTGGCGGTTGCATATAATAAGAATGTGAATAAGATGGTGGTAGCTCGCTAGGCGGACATTTAAAATGCCATACCACAAACCAAACCGAGTACTAAACATGTATCCCACTGCGGATCGAACTCGCGACCTTTGACTCGTAAACTCTATATTGTTTACATTGAGTCAGGGAAGCGGTCAAAATGAGGTCTAATTTAAATATTATAGCCAGCAAATCTTACTATAAAACCAATTAATTCATTTTAAAGACAAAAATATATTCATGGATTTCGAAAGGCAATGCAAGAGTGCGGGAAATCGAATCTATAGAAAATCTTCTTGTAATTAATGGTAATCTCATTAATAAACAAAATAAATATATGTATATATATATAAACTTAGAATGGTATGACGGTTATAATTTTTTTTTTTATGTTGACGGGTTCGTACTTGCCCTCATGCAATAATGCAATAATGCAAGCTTTCTAATCAATAAAAATTAAATGAGGTTTACGGCTCGTAACCACAACATTTCAGCTTTTCCTGCCAACTATCCACCCTTTATGTCTAAATAAATACAACATTTATTTCCGTTTGAATATACGAGTAAGTACTATCACTAATGTGATGGTTTTTATGACAGCCCCCGGGTTAATGCGAAAGTGATTAGATTCAGCGCAAAAAATAAGCCGACTTCTCACTTGTTTTTTGCGAGCTGCACTGCGAAGCGACACGTCAAATAACTTGGAAAAAGGCACTTAGCCCCTATTCACGCCTTTCCTGTGCTACAGACGCATCCCCTAAGCTTTGAAGTAATTTCCTACCAAGACATTACTTTCCATGCTTCACGCTCACCCTAAATCCATTTGCTTTATCTTTTGCTTCCCTTTGCATTTTGTTCACGCTGTCGTGTGTTTTGTAATCCTATGACGTTTCTCACAAGGTTGCTGTACTTATAATTTTAATTTAAGATGCAAATTGGCTCCGATTCTAAAATTAATTGACCCGAAATGTAAGAAAGGTACGTATGTCATATTTTTGCAATTTAGTAACGATAATTCGCTATTCGTTTTTCATCAATATATCATATAGTAAATCAATGTCTGGTGCAGTCATTCGTTGGATGGGTGACCATTAGTGGCATTCTAATAAGAGTGTTTCCGTGCTTCGGAGGGCATGTTTAATTGCTAAGTCGATGGACTAAGGGGCGGAGTAAAAACACCGACTTTCAGGTGGTCACTACACACCTGGTGGTCTGATACAAATCCATCAATACGCACTGGGCCAGGGTGGTGGATTATGGCCCATACCCTCTCCCAGTAAGAGGAGGCTTTGCCGAAAGTGCCGACGTGTAAGGCTGTTGGTGATGAATGAATGATTTACTCGTAGTTATTTTATAACTTTGGGTTGCAATAATTTCAATAGTTACATATACACGACATGGTATAGTGGATAGTGACCCTGTTAGCGAAACCAACGGTTGCGGGTTCGAATCCCGCGAGGGGTAAATGTTTGTGTGATGAATTCGAACATGTATTCGCGAGTCATGGCTGTTTATATAAATATTTATGTATGTTTATCCGTTATCTAATATCCATAGCACAAGCTTTGCTTAGTAATTGGTGTGTCTAAAAATTTATTTATACAATCCATCTCAAATGGGGTGGTCAGTGATATCCCAAAGATAGGCGTTTGGGTGATTCGAACATTAAAGTATTAATGCTTGAAACAACACACACGATTCACCGTTCGAAATGTACAGAAATGCACATGTGACAGAGGATGAAGTACATGTCTATAGATATTTTTGATGGAGTTCCTTGGGCTCCTTTAATGCATCCCACAGCAAGCGAAGGATTGGTTCCATTCTTTTAACGTGCCGAAACCACACGGGAATATAAGTAAATTTAGTGGATGTGGTTTATAGATAGTACTAAATAAGTAAATTCGGTCGTCGTGACTGTAACTACTGGGAGGCAATCGTTTTTTTTTTGTTTTTAACCGCCTCCGTGGCTCAATGTAAACAACATTGGGTTTACGATTCGGAGGTCGCGGGTGCGATCCCCAGCGGAGTACATGTTTAAGTACTCGGTTTGGTGGTAGTGCATTTTAAATGTCCGCCTGGCTAGCTACCACCATCTTATCTAAACCTGCCGCCAAGCAGCAATTTTAATAGCATTGTTGTGTTCCGCTTGTCAGAGATAAGATAGCCAGTCCTCCAAATGTGTTGGGGTTTCCGGGTCAGTACTCTTCCACATTCGACATCATCTTCACTTAACATCAGGTGTGATTGAGGTCAAGTACCAACCCGTTGTGCATAAAAAAAATATATAAATGTTTCGGACACTTACACCAATCATATAGTCCCAAACTAAGCAAAGTTTCTACTATGATACTAGAAAATGCATAAACATACATAAATATTTATATAAACATCCATGACTTGAGAATTTATGAACTTTCGAATTCATGACACAAATATTTATCCTTCGCGGGATTCGAATCGACCGTTGGTTTAGCTGACAGGATAAGTAAATTAGGTAGGGACAGGTCTAGTTACTGAGCTAGAATGTACTTATTTAAAACTATTCATTACAATACAATATAATACATTAGATCATATCACAATATACTATACAAATACACTTTATTGTTCAACTGAAAAGAAAATACATTTACAGCAACTTGGTAATGCAAAATATAATGTGAGAAATATTTTTTCAGTTCAAATATATGAAGTAAAATATCCACTAGTTAGGGAAACGATCTTGTTTAAGTTACAATATTGTATATTTTTATATCGAGATGTCTGCAGAAAATCACACAGATATTCCTACCTCATTATTTCTCAATTTATATTTTAGACGTTGCAGTTTCATTTCATCTTGTCATCAGAAAGTTTTAATGAGAAAGAACTCGGTTTTAAAATAGAAACATCCCTGTATCATATCTTCACCCAGACAGATGTTGGTTATTAAATGAAATGAATACATTATTACGTCCATTAGTTACAATTTTCAAAGGCTTTCATGGAACTGAAGCAGTGTTGTTTTCATTGAGTGGTTAATTAGGTAAAATTTTGTATTCGTGGGCTGTAAATAATATCAAGAGTATGCCTATTAACATAACAGGCATGTTACATACATCTCTTCTAGTCGCAAACGGTTATCTATACATATAATAAATTCGTAAAGGCGGGCACTTTTTTAATTTTTAGTTTGTCCGTTTGTTTGTTTAAACGCGCATCATGGAAAACTACCGAAAAGATTTTGATAGAATTTTTACGGGTTTTAATTAAGTGCGTATTAATATTTATTTTATTAAAACAAGCTTTAAAATATTCAAAATATTTTTTATTACATTTTGAACTTTAAAATACGAGACGATATGAAGGAAACGATAAACATGATGCACTCTGTGTCTTCCTGAAGAAGAAGTGATTGTTATCTCAATTAAATATATTTATGGTAACTCATACATAATATTAAACCTGGCACTCTTTATAGATATAAAATCACCTCCATCGCGTCTGAGTGAGGCAGAGTGCCGAGGACGTTGGTAGCATTACCTGTACACCCAGACTTATGCGCTGAGATAGCTACCAGCTGTGCTTTCCCCGGAGGCCTCAATCAGACGGACTTTAAAATTGTGGAAAAATCAGTGAATATCAATTTTAAACTAAAATATTTTTTTAAAAGATATTGGACACTTACTCTAATTCTCTAGTCCCATTAACTAAATAAAGTTTACTACTGTGGATCCTGGATAACGAATAAACATACATAGATATTTATATAAACTTCCATGGCTTGGAAATATCGGTTCGTATTCATCATACAAACAATTACTCTTAGTGGGATTTGATCGTATTCGTAACGATGGTTTCACAGGTACAATCCACCACACGTTAGTCGTTAATAATATACGAATAGTAATAAACGCATCACGAATGTTTTTCTTTACAAGAAATAAGAGTTATTTCAATATTTGAACAATTTAATGCCTCAACAATCTGCTGCGGTCGGTATTATACAGCGATTATAAACTGATTAGACAGATGAGTAGTTGTATAACTGCCGTCGACAGTCATAATGTTTTTTTTTCGTGTATTTTTACGCGGCTTGACCTTTCTGACACTCCACTTGATTTGCACACTAGCTTTCTGCCCGCAGCTTGCCCTCATGGAATTACTTATCACCGAATCTTTTCTGTCGCCTTTTGTGTATTTTGTACCTTTTGAGTCTCATTTTGCCTCATTTCATAATATGTCCATATAATATTTACTTGATTTATTGAAGTTTTCAATGAATAATTTATTGTTTCATAAAAAGAGCAACCCTTGAGTTTCTTGCTCGTTCTTCTCTGGGGGAGTCAGCTTTGTGAATGAGCTGTAATTTTAATTTAATAGTGACGTTTTTGAGTGATCATTTTATACTATGAAATAAAATATTTTGATTTGATTAATAAATATTTTTTAATTCTATAATCTATATTAAATGTTTATGTACTGATTAAAAATGGAGAGGTACGGCTGATGGAGGAGATTGGCAGAAAAATACACTGCGCCGACCCCAAATAAATTGGGACTAGGGCAAGTACTTATTAAAAATAGCAAACGTATTACACTTATTAAATTTATTTCGAATTATCATAAATTAGCTTATACACATCTTTCTCCAAGTCCCAGACTACCCCTCCACTAAATACCATTAGATGGGTTCAGAGCCTTGATCATGAAAAGGTAATAAATAGACAGACACAGTTTCGCATTTATAATATTAGTATCTTGGCAAGATTCTTATTTAAGCAAGACTTTATCTGGAAGTGCACTCGGTGAATAGGTATACCTAAAGTGTAGGAATAATTGCATTAGATAGTCAACTCCGGCCACGAACTACATTGATCCAGCTCGCCAACAACCCTCTTTGAGTAAGTAGTGGTAAATGACTTTCGAAAATAGAATAGGCAGATATTTATCTGCCTAGCCACAATTGAATAGTGTATTATTGTAATAGTGTATGGCGTCGATTTTCTAGCTCCATCTGATATTTAATCCGCCATAATGAAACCTGATGGAGTGATAAAAACAACAGAATAGAATAATGTCTTAAAATATAGGTATCGGTCCCCAATTAGTGTAAGGACAATTATAAGACAGTCAGTATTGATCCAGGCTCAAGCTCTCTGCTTATGTACAAAAAATATGTACTATTCAAAATGCAACAAGTAAATTATGCTTGGAATTTACAATCAAAAGAAATAGATGCTGTAAGCAACCCGCAGTGTTACCGAATATAATCGATTTTACGGTATTTTACGTAATTTTGTGATCAGTAGTGATCGTACCAAAAATCACAAGACAAAAAACTTATGGAATCACATCGGAGTCCGTCTGTCTGTTTCTCACCGCCATTTCAAAAATGATATGACGTAGATAATTGAAAAATGGTATTTATATAAAGTGATGTCCGCGATGTCTCAAGACGAAAGTCTTTGATCAGTGTGTGTTGCCAGTGATGACATATGGAACTGGAACGTGGTTGCTCACTATGGGCCTCATATAAGAAGGCTCAAGGTCACCCAAAGGGCAATGGAGAGGGCTATTCTCGTAGTCTTCCTGCGGGATAGAATCAGAAATGTGGAGATCTGCAGGAAAACCAATGTGATCGATATAGACCGAAGAATTGCTTAAACTTAAGTTGCAAATTGCTCGTAGGAACCACAGCCCTTGGGGCGGAAAGGTTCTCTAGTGGAGATCACGCACCGGAAGACGCAGCGTGGGCAGCGACTGGGGCGTCTGGTCCACTTATATGATATATACGTGGACCATGAAAGCTGAGATTCTACTCGGTGAAGGGTAAACATTGACATGGTGCTCTTTCTCTCTAACTTGGGCCTCGCATGCAATCTGTCGGATTCATCCGAACTAGTGAACAATCTGTAATTTTTCACATTTATACCTACATATTATGTGTGTGTGTGGCTAATTGAGTAAAATAAACTATTCTTATTCTTAATCTCTCCTTCTCCAATTAACCTTAAAATAAACAATTATTCTTATGTCCTTTCTCGTGTAAACAGGACCCTCATTATCACATTTCACCAAGATGCGGCACTTTTTAAATTTCCTTTCTCAATACCGATTTAGAAATTTTTCTTCGGTAACACCGCAGGCCTCTTCCCCCGCGCCTCTGCGTCTGTAGGGGCCGGTCGCGCGGCGTGTCACAGTTCATTAATATTAATCGTCAGGGGTAAAACCCGCGGCTACTACGCTCACTTCATGCATAATTTCAGCTCCACAGTTCTACGTCCTCGACAAATTTTAATTGCAAGAGTTGTTTAACATTGCAACTTTGTTCGGAAAGCCGACAAACATAGCGCGCATTCGTTGTTTGGAATAATAGCTGGGGAAAAAATGTTTACGTTGACTTCTGTAAACCGACGGAGATTGCTCTACGAATAGTTTAGCTTTAAACAACTTTTACTGGGGTGTGAAATTGTTAGCTTTTTCAATTCCTTTTGCCAAGGCTCGATTTAGAGGGGAAAAAGTATTTTTCGAAGTTTTATTTATTACCAACCAGGATACTTCAAAGGTGAGGTTATCCATTGACACACCAATTTTCTCTTTCAGAGTAAGATTTTTATGTGAGATGAGTGAGCGCTTGAGATCAATCACACCTGATGTTAAGTGATATGAGGCCAAAGTACCGTGGTTACGTGGAACCTTCAACTTCGTCTCTGCAACAGCTGGATCACAACAATATTGCTGCTTGACGGCAGACTTAGATAAGATGTTTATACATTTAACAAGTCAACATAACTTTAAAAACTCAAATCTTGCGAAATATTCATTTAAATAACAAAATCTGCAACTTATGCACCTTTAATTTAATAAGGAACAGTGATGCAATTCTGGCGCCAATTTATCCGCAATTCCCGTATATAGCAGATATTTTACTAAACAACTGTATGGAGTGTCATAAGGGACTTAAAACGCCGATTAAAATGCGAATGGTGCAATTCTAAGCCTGACATATGCACAGACGGTTATGAAAAAATTTCAAGCTTCCGTTGTTGCCATTTGACTTGGGACCGCCCTAAAGGTAAAAACGTTATAATTTTAAACATAGAATTTTGTGATTTCCAATTCGATATGGAAAAGCAAATAAGCAATAATGAGGGTAATAACATTACAGTTGTTTATCTCCATCGCTCGAGCCGGCCGCTAAAGCCCAAAGCTTATTAAAATCTGGCACAAAAAGTTGGCGGCGCGCGAGCGAGGGTGAGATATCCCCTATGAGTAAACCCAGACACAGCTAATCTGCTATCTTGAGCGTAACAATTTCTTCCTAACGGAGTAATACCTAACTATATTATAATATTAACTATATGTATGGGTGTAGCAATATAATTCATCATCACCATCATACAACTACAGAGACGTTCACTGCTAAAACATACGCCTCCTGCATAGATTTTCAGAGCGATCCGATGGAATCGGGCTTTATTACGTCATCCGTCCAGTTGAGTCGTATAAGGCTGTCAAAGTCTGCGATCGACAACCCACTTGCTTCGCGTATAGTGATTACGGGGTAAACCCATTAATGATAGAAGAAGGCCCATGCTACTAGCAATACAATTAACTTATTATACATAGACACATACCGGTAGACATTCAAAATTAGCTTTTAAATAAATTTAACACAACCATTAAACGGAAACTACGTGCCAAAGGCTATTATAAAAGTTCTATCTAGATGATAAGAATGCGTGGACATATCCAATATATTGTATTCTTATTTTTATTTTTCTTGATCAAATCATAAATTGTATGAAATAATAGAATTTGTATTAACGTATTTAAAAAGAGCAAACCCCTGAGTTTCTTGCTCGTTCTTCTCTGGGGAGACTGCCTAGTGAATGTGCAATAATTGTATGTCATGACGATTTCAGCTGTTATTTTTATAACTTACGGAATAAGACATTTTTTAATTTTGAATACATAAATATTTTTAGAGCGTGACACACCATGTCTGTAGATGCTTAAAGTTGATTAGGTTGTTCAGATCATCAAACAGAATCAATTTTATTAAGGGACTAACTTTGGGCCCTTATTAATAAAGCGATGACAAGTTTGACATCGACACGAAAAAAAAATATGCAAAGCAGTATTGCCAAAAAATACCCAAGTTCGACCTAAATATTAAGATAGCTTTATTAATATTATCGCAAAACCTTATTGAAACATATTTTCCCATCTGGCAATCTGTAGAATTTGCTTGTAATTTATCATATAAAAAAATTGTGATGAAGAACCAGGGAGGGTGTAGGAACATTCTGAATAATATATTTGAAAATCATCAAATAGGTTGATTATTGTTCAATAATGATCTTTCTGTGCGAAACATATATATAATAGTTAATATTTATATTTCGACCAAAGGCTAGTGAAATTCTCTGTGGAATTTCATTGGTAACCTGCTCGAAAGGGATCGTTTACTTACACAAAGTTCCCTCTTTACTTAAAGTTCTCAAAGTCAAGTCAATGCTACGAAGTCTGCAAGAACTCGAGATCACAAACATTGCAACAAAACTTGAATCTGGATTAAAACTGAAAGACAATTCTAATTTTAAAATTAAAGAAATCGTCGGTCACCTGTTTAATTTAAAACTGTCTCCTTATCAACAAAATCAGGTACTGTCAATTGGAAATATTTGTACTTTGCAGGAGAATTTAGAACGAGAGTCATGGATAAAATGTTGGAAATGAATGATATGGAAGGGAAGTCAGTGAATGAATGTTGGAATGAAATGGCAACATGTATGCGATGTACGGCGAGAGATGTCTTTGGGGAAACGAAAGGAAAAGGAAAGATAGATAAGAAAACCTGGTGGTGGAATGAAGAAGTACAAAATGTTTTGAAAGAAAAGAAGAAGGCTTTTCGTGAGTGGCAGAAAGTTGATGAAAGAGATACAGTTTTAAAAGAGGAAAAGAAAATAAGGTATACAGAAAGTAAGAGGAATTCCAAAAAGGCGGTCGCTATTGCCAGGGCTAAAGTACAAAATAAATTGTATCAAAGACTAGAGAGCCCACAGGGACAAAAAGATCTGTACCGATTAGCGAAGGCAAGGGAGAAGAAAGCAAGGGATATTGTACATGTAAAATGCATAAAAGATGAAGAAGGAAAAGTTCTGACAAATGAGGAGGATATAAGGAAACGTTGGAAAGGGTATTTTGAGAGACTTATGAACGAAGAGAATGATTGGAGTGGAGAGGTAGAAGATTGTCCAACAAATGTAGGTGTGGTGCAAGAGGTGACTGTGGATGAAGTGAAGAAGGCCGTGCAAAGTATGAAGACTGGAAAAGCTGTGGGACCTGATGGTATACCAGTGGAAGTATGGAAGTCGTTAAAAGCAGATGGATGGATGTGGCTGACTTTATTCTTCAATAAGTTGTTACAACAGGAGGTGATCCCTGAGGAATGGTGCAACAGTTTTCTGGTGCCCATTTTTAAGAACAAGGGTGATGTACAAAACTGTAACAACTATAGAGGAATAAAGCTCATGTCACATAGCATGAAGATTTGGGAGAAAGTGATTGCCAGACGATTGAGAGAGGAGAGTGAGGTAACCCAGAACCAGTTCGGGTTTATGCCCGGTCGAGGAACAACGGACGCCACATTCGCACTACGCCAATTGTGCGAGAAGTACAAACGTGCGCATAAAAACCTGCACATGGTGTTCATTGACCTGGAGAAGGCGTACGACCGGGTCCCTAAAAAGGTTCTGTGGTGGGCTTTGAAAGAGAAAAGAGTGCCTGGGAAGTACATGCGGCTCGTACGTTCCATGTACAGCCGAGCCGGCACACAAGTCCGGTCGGAAGCCGGCATTACCGACAGGTTCGACGTGGCGGTGGGCTTACACCAGGGATCGGCTTTAAGCCCCTATCTGTTCCTCCTGATTATGGATGCACTGACATCAAATATACAGGAGGAGGCACCCTGGTGTATGTTGTTCGCCGACGATGTTGTCCTTGTCGGAGAAAATGCGACTGAGGTCCAGAGCAGGTTGGAAAAATGGCGGGAAAGACTGGAGAGTGTCGGACTGAAGATCAGCAGAACGAAAACCGAACATCTGTTCTGCGACTTTGGTGGTCCATCCAGTTTTTCCAATATCGCCTTAAGCGGGGAGTTGCTACCAATCTGCTCAAATTTTCGGTACCTAGGTTCATTACTTCAGAACGACGGCAATATTGACCAGGATGTGAGGAACAGAATAAATGCAGGATGGATGAAATGGCGACAGGTTTCTGAGACTACATGTGACCCACGAATGCCCCTGAAACTCAAGGGCAAAATTTATAAAACCATCATAAGACCTGTCACCATGTATGGATCTGAATGTTGGGCAATGAAAGAAACTGATGAAAGTAGAATGCATGTGGCAGAGATGAGAATGCTAAGATGGATGTGTGGTGTGACTAGAATGGATAAGACCAGGAATGAGTATATCAGAGGAAGTCTAAAAGTGGCGCCAATAACAGAAAAGCTGAGGAGTAATAGGTTAGCATGGTTTGGGCACATTATGAGGAGGGATGAAAGGCACGTAACAAGACGAGTGTTAAGTATGAATGTGGAGGGATACAGAGGTAGAGGAAGACCAAAGAAGGTGTGGGTAGACTGCGTGAGGAATGATATGTGTGTGAAAGGGGTGAGTACGGAGATGACGGCTGATAGAGGAGAGTGGAAGAGGATGACATGTTGTGCCGACCGCACTTAGAGTGGGATAAGGGCAGGAAAATGATGACGCAATAATAACATAAGACGTACACTAATTTATGGGACAATCGAATTGATGGGAGCTCGGTACCAATGACGCAACTACCTATCGGTCTAGGTATCGAATGCGACTGCGCCACGAGTACTTCTTAATAATATTTATTGGTACCAAATTACAAAATATATTAACTTTTATATGACTTATGTACAGTCAGCTGCAGCTAAAAGTATACCCCTAACGCACTAGATCTATTGTGTTAATAATATCGTGCAAGGCAAAAGAAGCTAAGGGTATTAAAATTTCATGTCCTGACAGTATTCATGCAAGCTGCATTACGCACCGGCTTGATTTTCTTTATCAACAGCCTTACACGTCTCCACTATCGGGGTACAGTCCTCGCTTACAGGGAGATGGTATGAACTATAATCCACCACGCGAGCCCAGTGGATTTCTGTACGACTAGTGACCAGTGATCAGTGTTTTTAAGACGCCTCTGTGGTCCACCGTCTTGGATTAATGACTGCCTTCAATTGAAAACAACCAGGACCCACTATTTAAAGTACCCTCCGGAGCATGAGCACTGGTGGTCACCTATCCAAGGAATGATAGCGCCAGATATTGCCTAATTTCACTAACTGCATACGAAGAGCGAATGCGGCTAAGCCACGAGTGCACGAGTGATTTTCTTTGCAAGATAGATGAGGGTATACTTTTAGTTGCAGCTGACTGTACAGTTAGGTTAAAAATTGTAGTCATATGTTAGGGTTAGTTATTTTTGTTGATATGTACCACTCGATTGACATTTTGATGAATCGATTTGAGGGTACAAATCGACTTATTAAAATAAATAGTAATCTTGTCGTATAAACTTTCACGCCCTTTCGTGCTGCTTTGGGATTGGTTGACGATTAAAACGTGGACCAATCACAGAGCTTTATTGTTCCCCAAAAAAGTGGAGGTTAAGTACGATTGGGGGTCGAGGGTGGGTGAGTGGAAGTCAGTCTGGTTCAAGACGTTGGATGGTGCAGTGGTATTATTTTAGAAGATTGTGTGATTTTGTAAAAATAAAGTGCTACACAGTTAACTGAAGTTTTCCTACACATCCTTTGGAGTCCTACCGAGGCGATCGAGTTCTACATCTCAGAAGTGGGATTGTAACAACAAATCACTGAAAAAAAAAAAAAAACGTAAGTACACGCCCAATTTAAAATGTTGTAGTTGAGTGGAACATAGTCACTGTGTTTTTAGTAGGTACTCTTTATGTACATACAGCTAACGAGCAATGTATTATTTCGAAAGCCATACTGCAATGATGGCCACGTGTTTTCTGGGACACGCGCTCAAATCTGAGTGTCCAGAGGATGAAACACCAGCTAAAGAATCTTAGCATATGCGATGCTGAATTGACACTCATACGCATGTGCACTCCACGTGCACGTATATTTAAATTTACCCGCACCACTCGTTACGCATACGGAAGATATGATTGGTCAAACTCCATTAACTTTGCAGTAACGAAACACATTTTATCCATGCAATTATGTAACATACCTGTGTCCAGCCGTGGGTATCCTGTGGCTGACTTGATGATAATATACCTACCTATCGGATGCTCGTGGTTGGTAGCGATATCCGGTGGCCGATGTGATAATGGATGATGATGATGATGGATGATGATGATTATGATGGATGATGATGATGGACGATGACGATGATATATAACGATATAATGTATATGCGTATCTATCAGAGGCCTGTGTTCGGTATTGAGCTTTCAGTGACCGATGTGATGATACATGGTGATGATGATGGTATATGTAGAGAGAAAAATATTTCACCAGTGGTCTATAAGGAGGGGTGGAAATTTGCTTATTTTTGGGCTACGACGCACCGTTTTCGAGATATCGCAACTTTAGACCTCATGCATGCTGTGTCGCCTTTCTTGGGGAACTGTTGAAAACACACTTTGTCTGCAAGTTTCAGATTATGAATGAATCTCCCGGTCACCGAAGTCGGTCAAGGGATCGGCGACCTGAGACGCCGGGCCGAAGGGAGCGTCGTACCGAGGTGCCTGGACGCAGGGAGCGCCACACTCCAACGCGTAGTCGGAGTCGGCTGCGAGCACGTAGCCCTGTTCTTCCTCTACGCAACCAGGAGCCCCGGCTGAGTCAGAGTCGAGTGAAGATGCTAGAGGACGAGCTTCTGCGAGAGCGGCAGCGCCTTCTTTCAGAAGAAGAGCGCCGCCGCCCCCAGTCACCGTCATCCGTCGAGCACCGTCGTGACAGAAGCCGGAGCCGTCGCGACCACCACGGCGGTCGTACCAATAGTCGACAGGAGAAAGCAAAGCAACGGGCAGCCGCGTGTCGTCGCGACGAGCGCCATGCAGAGCGACGTGACTCCGCTGGACAATATGAAAGGTCACGTAGTCTCACTATGTCGAAGAAAGATTTTGTCGATATCATACATTGCTTACGAGACGGTTTGGCATCGCAACCATCTACACGTGTCGTAAAACATAACAGTAATATAGACCATAAAAATATAGTGCCCGAGTTTGATCCAGCCGCTAAAAACCAACGCATCGACATTTGGTTGAGAAAAGTTAATGAATGTGCCTCGGTATATGGTTGGGACGACCAAACCACAATCCATTTCGCTATGCCTAAACTCCAAGGTCTGGCCAAAACTTGGTATGAGAGCCTGAATACGATTCTTTTTACTTGGCAAGAATGGCAGAGCAAGTTGCTCAATGCTTTCCCTCATGAGGTAAATTATGGCCAGATGTTGGAGGATATGCTTAAACGGAAAAGTAAATTTAATGAGCCAATAGAACAATATTACTACGAAAAGTTATCATTGCTTAATCAATGCGATATTGTCGGCAAACGCGCGGCTGAGTGTATTATACACGGAATTAGTGACAGGACCCTGAAGTCGGGCGCTCTGGCATTGCGTTGTTCTCACCCAGATCAATTGCTACAATACTTGGTCAGTAGTAGAGACTATAATCAATCCGGCGATAGGGTTCATATTAAAGGCAGAAATATTGACAATTCCAGCACTAACTCCAATCAAAAGTCAATTGGTAGGCCTGGCCAATCTGCTGGCTGCTTTAATTGCAAGGAGAGGGGCCATGGTTTCCTATATTGCCCTAAGCCCTTGATAAAATGCACACGATGCTTCAAAGTTGGGCATACTGCTGATCAGTGTTTAAGTAAGACAGAAGATAAGTCAGCAAAACCCAGTAACCTACAAAAAACCATGTGTATTGATTGTATTGATAACGTAATTGTTTCTAATGCAAATTCAAAGTTTATGAAAGAAGTGAGAATAAACAATGTCCCGGTGCAGGCTTTTATAGACTTCGGGAGTGAGGTCACATTAATTAAAGAGTCTGTTGCGATCAAATTAGGACTGGCTCACGATAACGTCCCATCATTATTAAAAGGATTTGGGAACAGCGTAGTGCAGTCATTAGGAGAGTTGTCGCTGGACTTGAGTGTGGACGGGGTAGACGCTAGGGTTGTATGTAAAGTTGTACGTGACAATTTGTTGGAAGGATCCTTACTCATAGGACAATCGTACACGGAGCAGTCCCATATAATTGTTCTGAAGAATGCAACAAAACTTCATTTTTTGAACATTGGCGATGAAATGCCTCAATCTGACCCGGATACTATTGACGATTGTCCTGTGAAAATAAGGGCCACTGACACGACAGTACTCTATGGTGCAGCTAGCGTTAAGACTTGTACGGATCCTGCATTTAATGGTAACATTTTGTTGAAGAATAGTGGCATAGGAAAACCTAACGAACAATTGCTTATTTATGGGGGATTGTACTGCGCGAAGGATGGTCAAGTAGAGATAGTAGTAGTTCCTTGTTCGGACCTTTATCGAATAGATGCGAATTCGGTGTTAGGCCGCGTGGAGCGTGTCGACCTAGTCAATAGAGTTGTTGTGGATTCACCAGAAGTGCCTGCAACAGTAGAAGGCGGTTTTGATGAGAGCCAGGTTCGCGTGGATAATAAGGTGTCGAAGGATATAAGGTGTCGTCTCGTAGACTTGCTCAAACGGTACAAGCATTGTTTTGCGTCTTCACTCAAGGACCTAGGTTGTACCAATGCAGCAGAGATGCGGATCGAGTTAAACAATGAACGTCCCATCGTGTATCGGCCATACAGGCTGTCCCATCATGAACGTGACAAAGTGCGATCAATGGTTGGTGAAATGTTAGACGCAGGAATTGTAAGGGCTTCTGTAGCGGACTACGCTAGTCCGATTCTTCTTGTTCGCAAAAAAGACGGTTCCCTTAGAATGTGCATAGACTACCGCAAACTAAACTCTGTGACAGTCAAGGAAAGGTATCCTATGCCTATAATTGAAGACGAGATAGCCCGTCTCTCTGGTCAAGCTTGTTTCATTTCCCTCGACCTGGCATCAGGCTACTATCAAGTGCCTATTTCAGAGCAGTGTAGACATCTTACCTCTTTTGTAACGCCAGACGGCCAATATGAGTTCAACCGTATGCCGTTCGGTTTAGCCAATGCACCAGCCGTTTTTCAGCGGATGATGAACTCCATTCTTGGTTCAGCTCGCTTCAGCAATGCAACTGCGTACATCGACGATGTGTTAATTTTCGGTAGAGATCCAGCGGAATGTCTAAAGCATCTTGAGGAAGTTCTCCTGATCATTGAAAAAGCAAACCTCACTTTGAATCTTTCAAAATGTGAGTTCTTGCGCGATAATATAGACTACCTCGGGTATGAAAACAGTGCGGCTGGTGTCAGGCCAGGAGAGAAAAAGATTTTAAGCGTAAAGAACTTTCCTCGTCCCGAAAATGTACATAACGTGCGTCAGTTCCTTGGGTTAGCGAGTTATTTCCGCAAATTTATCAGAGACTTCGCTAAAATAGCTTTTCCTCTCAGCAAATTGCTCAAGAAGGATGCCACGTGGGAATGGAGCGCTAGTCAGGAGGAAGCCTTCAAATGCCTAAAGGCTAGGTTGATTGATAGGCCTATTCTTGCAATATACGACCCAGCGGCAGAAACGGAGCTTCACACTGATGCGAGCAGAGTAGGTGTTGGGGGTATTCTTTTGCAGCGTTCTGCAGGAAGTGAGGATTTTCGTCCAGTAGCGTATTATAGCAGACAAACGTCGCCCGAGGAAAAGAACTTCCATTCCTACGAGCTGGAAACGTTGGCTGTGGTTTGTTCTCTGCGAAAGTTTGGGTGTACCTGTTAGGGAAGGAATTTAAGATCGTCACAGATTGTAACGCACTTCGTTCAACATTCTCAAAACGGGATCTCATCCCGAGGATAGCGCGTTGGTGGCTGCTGCTACAAGAATTCGACTGTTCGATTGAATATAGAGCAGGTGCGAAAATGAGTCATGTAGATGCCTTGTCTCGAAATCCAGTAGCTGAACCCGATGCAAGCCTCGCGGTTCAATGTCCAGTTGTGATGGCAATCAGTGATGAAGATTGGCTGCATACGCTACAACTGGGTGATACCGAACTATGTAGGGTTAGAGATGTGTTAAGTAGCAATCTTGATGAGAAAGGTCTTCGCTACATAAAAGAAAACTATATAATTAAGGATAATAAATTGTTTCGCTGTGTAGGTGGCGACAAAGAAAATCTCCGATGGGTGGTACCGAAGGGCGCAAGGTGGCAGTTATGCCGCATGAATCATGATGATATTGGGCACTTCGGGGTAGAGAAAACTTTAGAAAGATTAAGAAAAAATTACTGGTTTGGGAAGATGTCTAAATTCGTAAAAAAATACGTAAATGCCTGCATCGAGTGTGATTACTCCAAAAGCAATGCAAACACACGCGAAGGCCTATTGCATCCCATCGCGAAAGCCGATGTGCCGTTTCATACCTTGCACACTGACCACCTTGGGCCCTTTGTGAAGTCAATGAAAGGGTATACTCACCTGCTTGTAGTAGTAGACGCTTTCACAAAGTTTTGTTTCATCAAGCCGGTCCGAAATACGAATACACAGAATGTGATCAGAGTTCTGGAAGATATATTCTGCACCTTCAGAGCCCCTGATCGTCTTATAAGCGACCGTGGTAGTTGTTTTACATCTCACAGGTTCAAGCAATTCTGTCTCGATAAGGGGGTCATACATATTCTTAATGTCGTGGCTAGTCCCAGATCAAACGGTCAAGTGGAACGGTACAATCGTACTATCCTTGACTCTTTGAAGGCGTTAAATTTAAACCATAGCGAGAAAAACTGGGACAGTCACTTGGGAAAAATTCAATGGGGGCTCAACAATACCGTACAGAAGACAATTGGCAGGACGCCTTCTGAGGTTTTGTTTGGTACCTGTATGAATAGTGAGTCTAACCCCAGTCTCAACGAAATTACTCGGGAAACTCGTGAGGATAGTGATCTTTCTAATATTCGTCTGGAAGTGAAAGATAGGATTGATAGTGAGCAGATTAAGCAAAAACAAAGCTATGACAAGGGCAGAAAACCAGCACGTAAATATGGCGAAGGAGAACTCGTCAAAATAACTAAGACTTGCTTTAACAACGACGGTCAAAGCAAAAAGCTCATGCCATCGTACTTGGGACCCTATAAAGTTACTAAGGTTCTAGGCAGGGATCGTTACTCGGTAGCGCCTGTACCAGGGCTAGCCTCTACTCGAAATAAGCGGCCAACGACCGTGGCCGCAGATCGAATGATGCCCTGGATTCACATTGCCGCCTTAGAGGTCAATGAACAGGAATCGGATGATAGTTTCACCGATGATAATAACGATTAGCTAATGTAGTTTAGTACATATATTATTAAATATTATTTTACATATATTGAATAATGTTGCTTATGTTTAGGATAGTGTGTTGCCTTAAAATGCTTAAGACTGCAGTAAAGTTTGTTTTGTTACAGATCAAGCACGAGAATCGATTGGTTCGTATTGTATAGGTTAAGTGAAGGTATTTGCACATACCTGTCAAACAGTCAGTCTTATTAAACCGTTGGTGTCCATAGCCGCGTTTTATTAAAGCTCCATACACCATATTGTGGCGACGAGTTAAACGAACTAAATATTGTTTTGTGTGTGTGGCGATAATTGGTCGTAATGGCACACGGAAGTTTTGGTGGAAATTTAGTTTTTGACCATCGATTCCATGACTGGACAAATTTCAAAATTCGGCTGACTCAATACTGCATTGCAAATGGCGTCACAGAGGCGGATAAAGATAGACAACGTGCTATACTAATCACAGCGTTAGCGGAAGAAACATTTGGCTTAGTAGTGGATTTAGCATACCCAGAGCAATTGGATTCGTGCGACTACAAATATATTATAACAATATTAGATGCACACTTTCAACCAAAGAAATGTGTATTCGCGGAACGTTATAATTTTTACAAAGCAGAGCAAAAACAACAAGAAAGTCTCGCCGAATGGGCAGCCCGAGTTCGTCATTTGGCTCAATTTTGCAATTTTAAGAGCGAATTAAACAACGTCCTTCGGGATAAATTCGTGTTAGGACTCGAGAACGAAAAGGAACGCGAAAGATTGTTCGCTGAGAAACCCGAGGATTTATCTTTTAGTAAGGCCTTAGAGTTGGCGCAATCGGTGCGATGTGCGCGGTCCGTGGCACGCGCGGCCGGCGCGGGCGCCGAGCGGGCCGGCGCGGGCCGCGAGCTGGCACCGCCGCGCCCCTCGCACGAGATGTTCGCGCTCGCGCGCTCGCCCGGCCAAACCAGTTCCAGTAAGAACAATGTACGTAGCGAGGCAATAAACGATAGATCGCGTTGTGAAGTGTGTGGTTATCATAATCACGATAAATCCAAGTGTCGTTTCATTAATTTTAGTTGTAAAAAGTGCGGAAAAAAAGGACACCTGAAAAAGATGTGCTCGAGTGCCGGGAATTTAAAGTCTAGTTTTTATTTAGCAACAGATGCGTCAGAGGATCTCGAAGGTAACGGAGATTTTTTTAATATTAAAAGCGAACATGGACTGCCATTTTACGAGACTATAGTAATGGGGCGGGTGAGCATCGAATGTGAGATCGACAGTGGGAGCGCAGTGTCTGCAATGTCGGATTATGTGTATCAACGGCATTTTAGGGAATATAAGTTAAAACCTTACATAAGTAAACTACATAGTTACAACGGTACACCTATACAGCCGCTGGGCTACGTCGTGTTACCCGTGACTTACGCCGGTCAATCTAAAATATTGAATATATGTGTCATAAAGTACTGCGGTAAATCTGCCCCCGTACCAATATTAGGTCGTGATTTTATGAATTTATATAAGTTTACTCTTTGTAATTTACATTATTGTGATAAAGGAGAAACCACACTAATTGAAAAATATTCTCCAGTATTTTCAGATAATTTAGGAACGTTAAACAATTTTACAGTCAAACTGACGCTTAAAACAGACTCAAAGCCAATTTTTTTTAAGGCTCGTCCAGTTCCTTTTGCCTTGCGGCCTAAAGTGGATGAAGCTTTAGACAAATTATTGCGCTTAGGTATTATCAAAGCAGTCGATCACTCGGATTACGCAACGCCTATTATACCAGTATTAAAACCGAATGGAGAGATTAGAATTTGTGGCGATTATTCGGTGACCTTAAATAAGGTACTTTGCGTGGATAAGTATCCCTTACCTAGGATCGAAGAACTGTTCTCGCGATTGCATGGAGGGGTGCAGTTCACAAAATTAGATTTGTCCATGGCTTACCTACAATTATCAATATCAGAGGAGTCGCAACCCTTAACAACCATTAATACACACCGTGGGTTATACAAATATACAAGATTGGTGTTCGGTTTGTCATCGGCCCCGGCAATTTTTCAAAAAACAATGGAAAATTTATTGGCAGGCATAGAGGGTGTCTGTATTTTCCTTGATGATATTTTAATAACAGGCCCTACTAAATCTATTCATTTAAAACGTCTAGAAAAAGTGCTAGATAGGCTACAAAAGTCAGGGTTAACTGTACGAAAAGACAAGTGTTCTTTTTTTCAAGAGTCAGTGGAATATCTTGGATATGTTATTGATAAGAATGGGTTGCATACTTCGCCTGAGAAAATCCGCGCCATTAAAGAGGCTAAACCACCACAAAATATATCGGAAGTAAAATCGTTTACAGGTATGGTAAACTATTATCGCGTCTTTGTACCAAATGTGTCAAGTATACTAAACCCAATAAATAAGCTGTTACAGCACAATGTTAAATGGCATTGGTCCCAAGAACAACAATATGCATTTGACCTAATAAAAAAGGAACTGCAATCGGATAGGGTGTTAGCACACTATAATCCAGACCTTAAAACGATTTTATCGGTGGATGCCGGCCCAGGTGGTTTAGGCGCGATTTTATCACAAATTCAAATAGATAAACAGGAGAGAGTTATTGCATATGCTTCCCGTTCGCTTAGTAAGAGTGAGATAGCATATTCACAAATACAAAAAGAAGCTACTGCGATTATTTTCGGCATAAAGAAATTTCATCAATATTTATATGGCAGATCAGAACCATTTATATTAAGGACCGACCACAAACCATTACTTTCCATTTTCGGCAACAAGAAGGGCGTGCCGGAAATGTCGGCAAATCGTCTTCAACGATATGCATTGTTTTTACAATCATATAACTATGAAATTCAATACATTCGCAGTACTGATAATGTAGCCGATTATTTGTCTCGTTCTACGCAAAACGTCAACGACGGTAACATGGCTTACGAGGAACCGGTTTGTGACACGGAAATTAATTCATATATTTACTTCTTGTCACTAGATAAAGAGGACGCGTGGTTGTCCCTTAGAGAACTACGCGATCACAGTAGGACAGATACTATTTTAAATAGAGTGAAACAGTATATCATTAGTGGTTGGCCCCGGAAGGTCACAGAGTCCCAACTAATGCCATACTTCAAGTGTCGGTTGCAACTAGCAATAGAAGGAGATTGTGTTATGCGTGGACATAAAGCAGTGATTCCCGTTAATTTACGGGAAAAGGTTCTTGATGAGTTACATTCTTCACATATGGGAGTGGTGAAAACTAAAATGGAGGCTCGCTCTCACGTGTGGTGGCCTGGCATTGATTTGGACATCGAGCGCTGGGTGGGTTCCTGTGAGTCTTGCTGCGCCTTGCGTACCGCGCCACCGCGAGCCCCACTCGCACCTTGGCCATACCCAGCCGGCCCCTGGGAACGAGTCCATTTGGACATGTTGTACGTACAAGGAGAATATTATTTAGTTGCAATAGACGCTTTTACTAAAAGGTTAGAATGTTTTTATCTAGGTGACGGTATCGGTACGGAGGCAGTGTTAGAACGTTTAAGTGAGCTCATGTCGCGATTTGGATTGATGCAGACGATAGTCACAGACAATGCAACAGCTTTCACATCGAGTTTATTTAAAACATATTGTAATGTAAACGGCATCAAACATTTAACTATTGCCGCCTACCACCCTGCCTCAAACGGCCAGGCTGAAAACTCAGTAAAAACCATAAAAAAAGCCATCAAAATTCTGAAATCAGAAAGTCGCTCTAAATTCATATTTTCTCATAAGCTTCATAAGTTTTTACTACATTATAGAAATGTACCCCATTGCAGTACGGGCGTATCCCCAGCGCAATTGATGATCGGTCGGCACTTGCGGAACAGGTTTGATGTAATTTCCCCTATAAACACCGATGTTACCTCGAGACCCTCTGAAGCAGTAGTAACAGCGACAAATAATGTTTTATCAAAACAGATCTTACAATGTAAACAATACGGAGGTCAAAGACAATTACACTTTAAAATTGGAGACATTGTGTTAGTAAAAAAACACTACTACAACGGAAATAAGTATACTTGGATAAAAGGACAAATTGAAAGCATTCTTGGATCACGGATGTTTCTGATATTCATACCAATGTTGGACCTGTCAGTAAAGAAACATGCCGATCAAGTCGTAGCATACAAAGGTCAAGCGCAATTTCGGCAGTATGCTTCATCTGACGATAGTACAGACTACGGATTTATTCATGCCGAAAGTGTGGGTGAGAGTGCGAACGCTAGAGAGGAAACAGAGGGCACCATTACAGGAGAGAATATTGCAGAGTCTTCGGCTATTTCATCGTCAGAGGAAATGCAGAGCGCGGATGAGACCTGGGAACCATCCACTGTTTCTGTTGAACAAGACACACCTCCAAGGGTCCCCTGTCTAAGACCACGTATAAGATGAACCGAATATGTAATTATAGTATATATTAAAAGGTATTGGAGATACATACTATTGGTGGAGGGATATTGTATAGGTTAAGTGAAGGTATTTGCACATACCTGTCAAACAGTCAGTCTTATTAAACCGTTGGTGTCCATAGCCGCGTTTTATTAAAGCTCCATACACCATAGTTCGTGACTTGAAAATGCCAGAGCGCTTGACATTCTGCTGTCACAAGCAAATTGATCGGCTTATGTGTACCAGTTTGTCCGAAGCATGCGCTGATTGATTGGGGCGCCATTGGTACGATAATTATGGGTTTGCCGATTAATCGATCGATCGGAGCCTAGAAATCCATTGAAGATTAACGAGATAATGTGATTTATAAATGTAATAGATTAGTAATAATTAGTTTAAATTTTATGTTTAAGCCTTACGCAAATTATTATTGAAACCTTGAATGATGAATTTATCATTAAATTGTTATGCTTGTACTAGATATGCTGTATGATCAGTATTTATCTTGGTGTACCTACCTTACTTAAATAAGAGTTAATATGAGTTAGTATTTGCAATGTAATTACCTGATTGTTAGGGTGCCTCCTGGCGTCGTGTGCGGGGACGCTCACGATGTCAGGACGGTCGATTGTTAGGGTTAGTTATTTTTGTTGATATGTACCACTCGATTGACATTTTGATGAATCGATTTGAGGGTACAAATCGACTTATTAAAATAAATAGTAATCTTGTCGTATAAACTTTCACGCCCTTTCGTGCTGCTTTGGGATTGGTTGACGATTAAAACGTGGACCAATCACAGAGCTTTATTTTTCCCCAAAAAAGTGGAGGTTAAGTACGATTGGGGGTCGAGGGTGGGTGAGTGGAAGTCAGTCTGGTTCAAGACGTTGGATGGTGCAGTGGTATTATTTTAGAAGATTGTGTGATTTTGTAAAAATAAAGTGCTACACAGTTAACTGAAGTTTTCCTACACATCCTTTGGAGTCCTACCGAGGCGATCGAGTTCTACACATAGTCCATTCAAACGATAAATTCTTTTTCGGTCGGTCGGTAGAAAAACTTTTTAATTCTTATGCAACATCGCATTATACAAGAATGGTACACGAGCCTTAAATACAATGGTTTTAGAAAAAAAACCGTTTGAACTTGGTCTATGACTGCAATTTTGAACCTTTTTTTATTCATAATGGGTTGGTACTTGACCTCAATCACACTTGATGTTAAGTGAAGATGAGGTCGAAGGTGGAAGCGTACTGATCCGGAAACCCAACACATTTGGGGAACTAGCTATTTTATCTCTGACAACCGGAACACAACAATGCTATTAACATTGCTGCTAGGCGGCAGATTTAGATAAGATGGTGGTAGCTAGCCAGGCGGACATTTAAAACGCCCTACCACCAATCAAAACGAGTACTTAAACATGTACCACGCTGGGGATCGAACCCGCGACCTCCGAATCGTAAATCCAATGTTGTTTACATATAGCCACGGAGGCGGTTAAACTACCTGACTGCACCTAAGCAATGTTGACTTTAAGAAATGTCAAAGAAACTTTATAATTGGAACTTTGAATTTTTGTTCTTCTTTCGAAAATATTTCTAAGAAAATTGTATAGACTAGGAGCGTTTAAAATAATTTAATCCAACGTTGCTCTTCGGGTTTTATATCGGTTCCGTCATTTAAACTCCCAACCCCAGGGTCGTTTCATTTCCCAACTTTTGGAGCAATTACCAAAGTAGTTGTAAAGTTTCACCCCCTTTCGAGATTTTCATTTGTAAGAATGAATTTCTAAATTACAAATGGGCGGTTTAATATTTCGCAATAAATTTTCTTTTGCGGTTGGTTATGCGGAGAAGTAATAAAAACTCTGCTTCAATCTGGCGATGTCTACATCTTTTTACATTACCTACTACAGTATATCAGTCGCGTTGTTTAAGGCGAGGGTACACTGAAACAAAAATTTTGTTACTTGCAACAGAAAAATTTAATGATATCCGAATTCTTAGGGATCGGTAACAATTTTATTAATTGTATGCAAAGCAATCGAGAGCGTCGGTAGCTCAGCGGTTAAGTCTCCCAATTTGGGTAGCCCGGGTTCGATTTCCAGGCAGGCCATGTACCAATTAGTTTTTAAATTTAATTTCATTACTTATGTGCATTTATCCGACTGTTCTTAAACGGTGAAGGAAAACATCGTGAGTAACCCTGCATGCTTGAGAAATAAAAATTCTAAAGCAGGTGAAGTCCCCAACCCGCATTGGGCCAGCGTGGCGCACTATGGCCTATACTCGCTCATATACGAGGGAAGGCCTATATCCCTGCAGTGGGATGTTTACGGGCTGATGATGATGCAAAGCAATGCAAATAACAATTAACAAAGTTTCAAAAGAGGTGTGTCAGGATCGTAGCAAGTGGAAGTCTATGGTCTCTGACTACTACGGGAAACAGGCGTGACTTTATGTATGTATGGATGTAGAGTTCCAATCTAAATTTTTTTTTTTTTTTTTAATTAGCCTATCGTGTCCCACTGCTGGGCAAAGGCCTCCCCCAAACTCTTCCACTCATTTCTATCCTTGGCGGTTTCCCACCATTCCTCTTGAAACGCAATGAGATCATCTCTCCAACGTTTGCGCGGCCGACCCCGACGACGTCTCCTGTCCTCAGGCATCCAGGGCGTGATGGTGTGTGCCCATTTCTCCGGTGGCATACGGCTAACGTGGCCTGCCCAGTCCCATTTAAGCATGGCTGTTTTTCTTCCCACGTCAGCAATTCCGGTCATGGAACGCAATATGGTATTGCGAATTCGGTCGACGCGTTTGTAGCCGAGAATACTACGTTCCATTGCCCTCTGGCAAATCTTGAGCTTGGACTTCTGAAGCTCAGTCAATGACCAAGTCTGTGCACCGTAGGTTAGAACAGGAAGGATACACATGTCCATGAGTTTACGTTTTAGAGTATTTGGAAGGTCTCCCTTCATATATACCTTCATTGCCCAGTAGCTTTTCCAGGCATTGTTGATTCGGCGATCGATCTCTTTATCTTGCCTATTTTCAAAGCTAACTAACTGGCCTAAGTAAATATACTCATTGACATATTGTATCTCCTGTCCATCTACTTCAACTCTACGTTTCGTGCTGTTGGTCATTATCTGCGTCTTCGACCGGTTCATTTGAAGTCCAACTTCATGACTTGCCGCACTCAGATCTTGGAGCATTTGCTGTAGTTCCTGGGATGTTGGAGCAAAAATAACAATGTCATCTGCAAATCGCAAATTCGTCAGGCGTTTGTTTTCGATGACAATGCCTCTTGTTGCCCATGAATCTGCCAGCGTCTTGAAGATCTCTTGGAGTGCGCTCGTAAACAGAATGGGGGACAATGGATCACCCTGCTTAACCCCTTTCTGGATTTTAAAAGATGGGCCGGTGGAAGTTAATTTAATATTAGCTGTACTACGGCTGTAAACTATTTTAATTAAATCTATGTATGTTTTCTCTATCTGTTGATTTTCTAAAGCTTGAAAGATTGCAAAATGACGTAAACTATCAAAGGCTTTTGCATAATCTACAAAGGCTACGTAAAGGGGTTTGTTATATTCTGTGTACTTTTCAATAACTTGGTTTAATGTATGTAGGTGATCTGTGGTGGAAAACTTGGGACGAAAGCCGGCTTGCTCCGGTGGTTGGTGTTGGTCGAGCTGGGTTTTTATCCGATTTTGAATAGCCTTTATAAAGGCTTTATACAAATGAGACACTAGGCTAATGGGTCTGTAGTTGCCTATGATGGACTTGTCTCCTTTTTTATGGAGAAGGACTATATTTGCGTGGCTCATCAGTACAGGGAGCTGTCCTGTTTTCAAAATCGAATTAAATAAGTTGGTAATGTGTGGGAGCAAGGTAGGTGAACCGATTTTTAGTGCTTCTGTAGATATCGCGTCTTCTCCAGTACTTCTATCATATTTCATGGATTTCAGAACAACTTGAATCTCCTTGCCAGTGAAATATGGTACCGACTCAGGTAATGTATAGTCTAGATCTTGATCGACTTTTGCGGGATCTGAATATAGGTCTTTATAGAAGTTTGTACATATATTCATTATTTTGGCACGGCTATTCTGTTTCTTGCCATTTTCGTCTTGGAGGTTGTTAATCCACTGCTTTCCTCTTGACATACCATTCTTTGCAGTTCTTAGTGAAGTGTGTTTTTCTATTGCGGTTTTAATTAGATAAAGGTTGAGAGTTCTTATGTCTTGTCTGATACTACGTTTTACTTGTCTGTCGATTGCTCGAAATTCTGGAGTGCATATTTCAGTGCCTGCTCTAGTTTCAATTAATGATTTCGTTTGGATCGACAGTTTTAATTGCCCTACTACTTTTTTCGATTCCTTTAACTATAACATTGTACTGTTCGTGAGTATTGTTCAAGTCTACATCTAAAATCTTGAGATTAGAAAACTGATTGGAGAGCTCTAGTTTGAATTGTTCTGAGTTTTTTAATAAAGCGTGTTTGGAATGCTGGATTACTTTACTACTAAATTGCTTCATTCTGTGGATTTTAAAATTAAATCTAAGTTTTGCACGAACGGGTCTATGATCTGAGTTGTATTTTATTTTGTTAAGGACACTAACGTCCTTTACTATTTGCTTATCAGATGATAACACAAAGTCTATCTCGTTTTTAGTAGTACCGTTCGGTGACACCCAAGTCCATCGTCTTTGTGGTTTCTTGAAAAAGAAGCTGTTAGTTATATACATACTTTGCCCGAAAGCAAAATTAATGAGTCTAGTACCTCGCTCATTGCGGTTTCCTAAGCCATGTTGACCGAGTATTGTATCACTATCTGTCGGCAGCCTGATCCCGAGTTTAGCATTAAAGTCACCGAGGACTAAATTCCAGGTGCCTCGGTTTTCTTCATAGGCCATGTTAAGGAGGTCGTAAAAACTTTCTACTTCTTCGTTAGAGTATGCAGACGTTGGTGCGTAAATTTGTGTGATTGTAAGCGTGGTCTTGGGCGTAAGTCGAAGCCTGAGCACAGCAATGCGCTCGGAATATCCTCTGAACTCAATAATGTTATCCCTCCACTTTTTAGCCACCAGGAACCCGACGCCGTGTAGGCCACTGGTTTCTCCGAAGTGGAAGAATACACTATTGTCGCATTCTTCTGTACTTTCTCCTTCTCGTCGAACTTCTGCTAGACCGACAATGTCCCACTTTAGATCTTTCAGTGAATTCTCCAGTTCCAGTAGGCGTTCGTCTTTCATGAGCGTGCGGACATTGTAGGTGAGAACGTTTAGCGTATCGGTGTCCTTTATAGCGTTAGCCGGAGTCGTTTGACGGTTGGATCCCTCCCGGAGATTCTTCGCACCCCTGACTCCAGTGCCGGCATGGCGCCCGTCAATGCCATCGCAGCAGCTGGAGTCGCCGAGCACTTGGGGCTTTTTCTGCATTTGTCTATTCATATTCCTTCTTATTTGGGGGGGTTTAGACCATAATTCCGCCGCGCTGGTCCAGTGCGTGTTGGCGGGTTTGAACCGTTTAAGAGCCATTCCCGGCTGATTTGTCTTCGAACACGGTTCGACGTTCTCAGACTTAGGTACTGACTGATTGCACTGGTGGCAGTCATCCAAAGTTGTATAATTGGCCGACTGTCACCTGTGGGCGGTGGGGTCGTCACTTCCCTACGCCAATCTAAATTATTTAATTATTTAAGTAAAATTGTTTTTTCAGTGTGCCTGCTCCTTTGCAATGTGTCTTGTTCTTTTAATCATCTGTTTGCTAATTACTGTATATTTCGTGAGGTAAACCGTGGATGTTGTTTCAATCATGGAACACCCAAACAATAGTGTTTGAGATATCTCGAACCACCCCGTTTGGGATAAAGGTTATGTATGTATTTTCGCAATGGTTTTACGTAGTCCACTCAAAATGAGTTCAGACGAGCTTCATGATAATTTTTTGCCTGTAACTAAATACACAAAAATCAAGATTGATATGAACTTAGAAATTCTGTTGTGTATCTCTGGATACTGTAAAAAAATATAAATATTTATATTATTATATTCTCTGATAAATTATTTGTGTAGTATATCAATCATCTGGTATCCATAATACAAGCCTAGTTGCTTAGTGTGGAACTAGATGGCGTTGTGTGTATGTCCAAGAATATATATTTCTTACTAGCTTTACGCCCGCGGCTTCGCCAGTGTGGAAGAACTTTATCGCGGAAATTTGTTTATCCCGCAAGAACTGCTCACTTTATCGGGATAAAAAATATCCTATATTTTAATCTAGGTCATGTTGTATCTATATACTAAATTTCAGCTAAATCCGTTCAGCCGTTTCCCCGTGATTGAGCAACAAAGAAACAAACAAATAAACAAACAAACATCCAAACTTTCTCATTTATAATATTAGTTAGATTCTATATCTATTTACAAAACTTACCCCCTTGAAACGAGTATGTACGTATTTGAATTTATAACAGTTTCAAAAATAGAATAAAAATTCCATAATATAAGCTTGTTTCTGGACCATTCTCATATCATATACGTACATTAAGTAGTTTTATAACTTTGAGGTGACAATATTAGTTCTCTTAGAATATACAGCATCTTAGATATTATTATCCAAGTTACATCGTCGAGGGTCGGTGTATCCAGTTACAAGTTTAAAAGGTTTTGAGGTAACCAAGTTAAAAATAACACGAAATACACCTTAAAATTTGTCCGCTATCGATGAAAGATAAGCGGAATTTTACTTAAGTCATTAAAAATATTGGTTCAAGGCAAACTGTCTACGTAATTTGTTCGGTTAGATCGATGTTAATGTTGTTTATCGCGAAACGAAATGCCATTTGTGTTTGATTAAACTTAAAACAGTCCTATTTCAGATCTTTATGCGTGTGGATGAAAAAAAATCGACAGAAACCATTCAATTCGCTTACAATTGATTTAGACTTACTTCAATAGTTTGAGTCTCGACAATAGTCATATATATGCATGAACAGCCTATAGAAGCTGGACATAAGCCTCTCCCATGGTGTGATTTACATTATTTTCCGTGGGAAGATATGCCCTAATCGAAAGTTGTTTTTGGGAGCTGACTAATTTCAAAAGCGTAAAAACATTCAAAATTTGCTTTTAAATTTTTTTTTTTTTTTTATATGAGAGGGCAGCAACCGAGCATGCGGGTCACCTGACGGAAAGCAATCACCGCCGCCCATGGACACCCGCAACACCAAAAGGGTCACAGATGCGTTGCCGGCCCTTGAGGAAGGTGTAGGCTCGTTTCTTGAAGGTTCCGATGTCGTACTCGTTCGGGAATACCGCTGCCGGAAGTCCGTTCCACAGGGTGGTCGTACGTGGTAAGAAATTTCTTGAGAAACGTACAGTGGTAGACTTCCACTCATCCAGGTGATGTGGATGGAAATTTAATTTTCGGCGAGAAGTGTATCGGTTAAATTGAGCAGCGGGTATTAGCTCGAACAGTTCTTCAGAACACTCCCCATGAAATATGCGATAGAGGATGCAGAGGGACGCGACGTCTCTTCGCAACGCCAGGGGATCCAGTCGGTCAGTTCAATATTAATTTAATAAATTTAATAAATTCAAAATCATCGTAAAACAGACATTATTTACAATAGGCTATTATAACCTTTTTGACTATATGAATGACTAGCTTTCCGCCCGCGACTTCGCCTGAGTAGAATAACTTTATCGCGGAAATTTGTTTATCCCGTGGGAACTACTCACTTTATCGGGATAAAAAATATCCTATGTTAAGACATAGGATATTAAGATCCAGGGTATATTCTACGTATGTACAAAATTTTATCCAAATCCGTCTATCCGTTTCGCTGTGATTGAGCAACAAACAAACAAACATCCAAACTTTCGCATTTATAATATTAGTTAGATAAGCAATCACGGACATAAACCGCATGGCAATATTCAGTCTAATTATACAATATTACATAATTGTAACCCAAAACTTATAAAAAAAGAGCAACCCTTGAGTTTCTGGCTCGTTCTTGTCTGGGGAGTCAGCTTTGTGAATGAGCAGTAATTTCAATATCACGTTAGAAAATGTGACGTTTTAAAGTGATAATTTTATCATACGAAATAAATCTTTTATGAATTTTAAAATTATGCTGCTGACTCATTGGGCTTTGCTGGTAAGCTCGTAACCTCTTAGTCGTCTTTATGACACCCACGGGAAAAGACTTAAAAAGATTCTACACTGCTTAATGAATTTACTACGGACTAAATATTTCGCTATAGCGAGTGTACCTAAATATATCGAATTAAAGATTTACATTCTATCTCTATAATCAGCAAATAAACCTTACCTATTAATACTTATAATGAGCATTTGTAATTCGTATAGATGCGGTTGTTTTTGCGAAAATGTTAAATATAGATAAGGCGGATAGGTAAGTAACTACAAGTTAAGATCGTATGAAATATTCTACTGGGCATGCAGATGTTGACACGAGTGGAAACGGAAGGGAGAGACGGACAGTACAAAGAGCCGGTGTTAATTCGAATTTCAAAGCGTGACGCTGCCATTGTTGGGAAATTAATATTCAACGCTACGAAACAATTAGGATTTGCGAGTAAGTGGAAGATGTTGTCGCTTAAGAGGGCCGTGAATCACGTTAATTCTGTATAAACTTGGGTTTCTTGAAACGTGTGAGGGGAATAGAAATTGTTGCTTTGTATCTCCTTAGTTAATGTAGGCGCCGAATCTTGGGCAAACAACCGGGTTATTTTGCACTTGAATATTTGAATACCTACGTAGGTACACCGACGTGCTGGAAAATTTTTATGAGGACTCTACCTTAAAAATACCCACTTCAAAATCTTTGCATGCTGAAGTAATCACGGTAGAAGAAAACCATGAAAAACCAAGTCCACAAGTTATCCTAGGCCCGCGTAGTTATAGGACAAGAAGCAACCAGCTCCAATCCAACTATCTCAGTACTAAATTCGCATAGATCATACGCTGAAAGGAGGACAAACAAACAAACACATTTTCAAATTATACTACAAGTATGATTTGGAAAAACAAAGATAATGATACCTCGTTTAAATGAAAATCCATCAAGCCTTTTGGGTTCTGGCGGAAAAAGAATTGGATACATTTGCATAGAAATGCGTGGATACCTACACATAATTATTTCGCTTTTGGGTCGGGTGTCGGGTAATAAAAAGGGCATAATTAAGCAAAGCCGACAATACAAAAATAAATTGTAGCTTTATCTACTGCTTAAGCTTCAGGGAATATTTTCTAGGGCAGAAAGCACATTAAGCGGCCAAAAAAATACCTATATTATTAAACTTTGAAAGGAAGTAGTTATCCTAGATTGGGCTTGATTTATTTTCTTTAAAAGTAACCTACTTTTTGGGGTATTATCTCTGAAATCACACCAATAATTCATATCGTTTTAGACAGGTCAAATTGATTAACATGAAATTCATTCAATTCCAATACCATAAGCCAATACCTTTACAAAAATGTTGTTTTAGGACCGATTGCCCTGGGAGTTCGTACGTTACCCGAGAAATTGAATTACCCCTTGCGAGGAGAACATATGAAATATCCTTAAATATTCTATCTGTAGAGCCTTTAACTGAGCTATTTTTTACATAAGCTTAATGTGAGCCTTAGATTGAGAATATTAGAATATTTCTGTTGACTAGACTCTCACTAGACTATAGTGTGTTTGCAAAATATTTGACCCTTTTTTGTATTGATATCCATACATCATAATCCCAATAATATAAAAATACTAGCTTTCCGCCCGCGGCTTCGCCTGCGTGGAATAACTTTATGGTGGAATTTTGTTTATCCCGCGGGAATTACTCACATTATTGGGATAAAAAATATCCTATGTCTTAATCCAGGGTATGTTCCAAATTTCATCCAAATCCGTCCATTTGTTTCGCAGTGATTGAGCAACAAACAAATAAACAAACAAACATCCAAACATTCGCATTTATAATATAAAATTAGATATTAGGTAGATTATTTTCCAATGCATACTCACATTACCTTTTAAAATTCACATAAAAGTTCTTATACATTATAATGCTCATCTCTTTGTCGCTAGAAATTTATGGGTGATGGATGCTTCCAAATTCAAATGTACTGTCATACTGCGTAGTGTAAAGAAGTTTGTAATGGAATATCGGAGTTTTATTGATTCCAAATTCAAAATCACTATAATTTCTGGTAACTTCAAATCAAATTAGCTCCGCGTATCCTAAACGATTTGGTAATACCTAGATATTCCATTTTTGAATGCGTTCCTGTGAACAAAAACACTTTCGAATATTGTAACTTTTCGAAACCGAGTCGAATATCGGATGGCTAATTAACAAATGAGATATCGCTGGGAATCCGCATGTCCCTATTATAATTTTTTTGAGCATGGTAGCTTAAAAGGAATAATATAAAAAAATAATATACAATCTGTCTTTTCTGAAAGAAAATGCCTGACTTTCTATCCTCTAATTGCACATATATTAGCAAATTTTGATAGAATTTATGACAATTTAACATCTATATTAGCTAATGGGCTAGGTACTACCCGAAGTTAATTAATTAATAGTACGACCACTATTTGATTGAATTGATCTAGTGAGTAGTGAGACCTTGCCTTCAGGAGAAACGGTTGCGGGTTGGAATCCCGTAAAGGGTGAATGTTCGTGTGATGAATACGAACATTTATACCCAAGACATGAATGTTTAATTATAAATATTTATTGATGTTAATTCGTTTCCTAGTATACATAATAGCTTTGCATACTTTGGGATTAGATAATTAATTTAAGGATTCTGAATCAGTCGACATTAATATGCAAGTGAATAGAGTCTTCAGTACCTAAAAACTACCGCAAAGTCATGAGTTACCTTTTATAAAGTAGATTAAAATTTACCACTTGAATATTCCAGGAAGACGTCATTTTATATTCATGGCCTACTTACTTTACTTAATCTTTAAATCTGTTAAGTCTTTTAAGAGATTTCATTTTCTTTTATGATGGAAACATTTATTTTCAAAGGGAATTATAATAAGTGTTGAAAATTATTAGTGAAAGCTGTGGTGAGAGTAATATATAAGTTCATTATAAAGGTTTCAACTATTTGCGAGAACGATTAATATTCTGATTCACACAGGAGCTACGAAAGAGACAAACTTTACTGTATGGAATTAAACTTTGCTTAGCAGAAAGGTCTCATATCACAACTAAAGGAAATAATCGCCGCAGTGGCTCAATGGGTTTACGAATCGGAGGTTCGATCCTCAGCGGGGTACATATTTAGGACCCCGGATAGTTTGGTGGTACGACATTTTAAATGTCTGCTTGACTCGCTAACCATCTCCAAATAAAATGGGGTTTCCGGGCCAGTAAGCTTCCACCTTCAGCGCCTCATCTTCACTTAACATCAGGTGTGATTGAGGTGAAGTGCTAACCCGTTGTCCATAAAAAAATAGTTACAAAATTATTAATTTTTAATAATAGGAAATATTATCACGTGACAAGCTTCATTTTGCCAATTTTTATAACAGCGCCTAGGGTAACTATCTAGTGATACTTATGATTATGATTTAAAGAGTGTCGAGTCCTGCTCGCACTTGACCACATTTTTACTGATCATGATACTTGATGGAGACATAAAGGTGAAAGCTCAATAGAGCTGTTCATCGCGATAGTTCATTTGTTTGAATAGGAAGCATAAAGCTATCTCCCTTGGCTCTTATGTCAGTCTAGTAAATGTTTCCGAAAAATGTTTCGCCGATTAACTAGTTGTTTGAAAACTGTATTCAATACTGTGAACAGCTGACTGAACCAATTCGAGTCCTGTGAATGATTGACCGAAGATAAAAAAATGTTATTCATGTCAGTAGCTAAGTCTTTATAGGGGCGATGTAATTTTTTATTTCTATTTAGCGTGAAAATATAAAACCGCTCGGCGATATTCAGCCAATAAATTAATTTTTCTTTGTTTTGTCGAATTACAACATGTAACTGAAAGGTTATATCAAGGAGAAGGGGCTACATAGTATCTTATTCAGAGCCCCTGTGCGAGGTAACAGACAAAACGCGATCACTTTGAGAAACAAAAATTATTATTAGCTTTATCGATTATTGTTTAAACTTATATCAAAATAATCGTATCCCAACACTAGGCGGTCATTGAACTGCTGATGATAGTATTGTGCAGATATCGACTTAGAATGTAACATTTTTTTTTTATTGTTAGGTACAATAGAGTAGGTATATAGACGATTGAAAAGTCCTTCAGAAACCATTAGCAAAGTTCTTATCGTGTACATTTCGGTTTGATATACCCTTTCCGTTATAGGTTGTACATACACTAATATTTAATTAAAGTTAGTGTCATGAATGAGTGGTAACAAAATTGTATATCATATGACCACGAAGCCTTCCTTTCTTTCCTTTTTGCATATGACGATTCCAGATGTTATTTTTATAGCTTACGAAATAAAATAATTTTGAAATTTAAGAAGTTTGAATGGTTCACTTTTCTGCGGTTTGAATGAGTTTTAGACTCTAGGCACAGATTACTAATAAGTTATGCTCTAGGATATAATATTGTAATATGTATACTTGACATATATTTAAATTTCTATCCTAAAACTAGATCCAGGTTCCAACGTTCCACTTTCTAATATTAATATAATCGTATACTATTAATATTATTTATGGCTTGCCGGTTTTTGTGACAGTGTGTCTCAGATTCGGGCCTTGGTCCCCCGCCGCGGGTTGTCACTGCTAATTTGCACACAATTGTTCATCCCGGACTCAAAGTAAGAAATAAGAAGAGAAATGTAGTCAGAACTCTATGTAACTCACTAATTGGGCCGACCAAATTGTATTCAATTTTCTCCGTCGGCGGCGGCAATGGATCTTCATTAAAAGTTTATATCAAATGTAAATATTGATGCCGCGACTTTGGCACAGTGACTTTGTTTAATCTATGCCTAACAAGCAGAAGATTACGTACATTCTTGGTTCTTTGGTGAATTGTGACTAACCGATAAAGTGGCAGTTTAATAGGTTTTATTTGCCTATGCCAATGACATGGAATCGAACAGTTTTTTGGTCAAAAACGTTACGTTAAGCACATTTCGTATCGCGCTAATCTTTTAAACGAAAATAGGCTTCGTATTTTTGAATACTTATGGTAAGCTCTAAATGTTTAGCGTCACCAATTTAATCGTTCAGTACCGCTACCACGAGTTCACACAATCTACACTCGTTACAGTAAACTATCGTTCTGTCACTGTCATGCGAATTGGCAACGAGCAGCATTACCGATAGATTTCAATAACATAAATCGTCGGTGTAAACTCATGGTTGGCACACAGATAATAATATAGCGCGATACTAATGCGTTACTTCAGCTAAACTAAATCTAAACCAAACATAAAAACGTTTTGTTCGAACTGTAAAACCGTTCAAAACCGTAAACCGCCTCCGAGGCTCAATGTAAACAACATTGGGTTTACGTTTCGGAGGTCGCGGGGTTGATCCCCAGCGGGGTACATGTTTAAGTACTCGGTTTGGTTGGTGGTAGGGCATTTTAAATGTCCACCTGGTTAGCTACCACAATCTTATCTAAATCTGCCGTCAAGCAGCAATATTAATTGTGTTCTATTGTTTTCATCAAAATTATTGTAAATTGTTTTGCGCAATAAAGAGTATTTGTATTGTATTGTATTGTATTGTATTGTATTGTATTACTAGCATTGTTGTGTTCCGGTTGTCAGAGATAAGATAGTCAGTCCCCGAAATGTGTTAGGGTTTCCGGGTCAGTACGCTTCCACATTCGACCCCATCTTAACTTAACATCAGGTGTGATTGAGGTCAGGTACCAACCCGTTATGCATAAAAAAAAAATAGCGCGTTCGGCCCCTGAATATTTTTTCGTCTACGTACTCGTATACTTACTATTACACTTATAGCATACCGTAGTTATCTAAGAATTTAACGAAATACTTTTTCCAAGCTAAATATTATCACTGTAAGAAATATAATAACTTCCATATAAAAACATAACGCACTTAATTAATGTAATCTTTACTTGAAAGCGACCCCAGCAGTGCCTTTTTAAACGCAAAAAAATTCGTAAATTTAATTAGCTGAACGTTTCCTCAAGTTGGTTATGGAAATGAAAGTCGGCAGTACAAGTCCCATGGGTACAACAAATTAGCAAAATTATACGCCAAGCCGGATTATCGGTTTATCTGAATACTAAGACAATTTAAATACCATAAAATGGTAAACGATCACGTAGCTTTCCAGAAAACTAAATGTGTCCATGTCACATGACAAATGCAACTTATCATAGTCTATGTGAGCGTTGATGCTTGTCTGCAGAAATACATAGATAACGTGGGTAGCACCGAGACCCAGAATTTCTTATATAACTACTAGCTTTCCGCCCGCGGCTTCGCCTGCGGAGAATAACTTTATAGCGGAAATTTGTTTGTCCCGCGGGAACTATTCATTTTATCGGGATAAAAATAATTCTATGTTTTAATCCAGGCTACGTTCTATTATATTCCAAATTTTATCCAAATCCGTTGATCCGTTTCGCCGTGATTGAGCAACAAACAAACAAACATCCAAACTTTCGCATAGATAATCACAGGAGGAAGAGAAGTTCAAAAAATGTTTTACTAATAAATGAAGCATAGCTAAGCTAATTCAAAAGCGTCAACTTTGATTTTTGAATTGATTAAATATTTTCAATTGATATAACTCTATTTAGATACTTATTTGTACAAACATTTCAATTTAAATTATTCGATAGACTCGAGAACTTAGACGATGAGATCGTTTTCTTATTCCGTTATCTCTAAAAGGCCGTTCTGCCCTCAGCCGTTCCGTCCTGATCGTCAAAGGAAGTGCAGACGACCGAAATCTAATTTAAATTCGGCCACGCGAATATTGTTATTTGCCGAAATAGATTATTTAATTGAACGCTTATTTCACCGGCCGACCAATATTCATTTAAATTAAAATTTAACGCAGCCATTGTGTTCGTTGTTATTTCTCTAAAATCATCGCTGTGGTTAATGTGTTATTTGTTTACAGTGGTTTTCATTACGCAATAATTTTATTAATTATAACTTTCCAAAAAGCTACCTATTTATTGATTCATCATCATCATCATTATATCCTCTGTAAATTTATACAGCGACCGGTTGCTGAGTCCAGCGACAGCCAGCGACATTTATATCCGTCTACCAGGTGGATGACTTTGCACATTGCGCTTGCTGATGAGCCGTCGCATAATGATTTAGCGTGATATATTTTCTAAACGTGTTGTTGAAACGTGTTAGATTGTGGTATTGTAATTTTCCAATCTGTAATGATCTGCTAGAACTTTTATCAACCTGCACTTATTACTTTGAAAGCGACAGCCAATGAAATAGGGCGTGTAGATAGTTTTTTTTTATGTTATCTGCGGCTATCGTAAGCGGCTGGTTGAAACCACTTTGACGATGCAAGTTCAGAAATGTTAGTTCAGCGATCTAAAATATGTGATACAATTAGCGGAGACTATATTGAAAGTAATGTGGGTTTTACTTCATTTCTATGTCTATTCAGTTTTAAGTAATCTTTAAAAAAAATATCTAGATTTAAGTTATAATACAATAATTAAGCTTGTCTTGTTTAACCATGTTGTGTATACATGCTCGGGATTCCAATCTAGTTAGAATCTAAGTTAACTTTAAGTTCTTCTCATGTACGATTGTAATCTGTTTTGTGAGCCAATAAATAAAATAAATAAATATAACCCTATTAGGCCAATTTATTAAGGACACACCACGTACGCTCTTTGTATTCTGCTTACTGCCCCTTCAATTTACTAATCGCTGGGCTATGTCGGTGACTTAGCTTCTTCCAGGATTTCTACATCCACATTTTGAAACGCTGAGTATCACCCTCTCCATAGCTCGTTGTATAATCGTGAACTTTCTTATCAAGTCCATAGTCAGAGATCAGATTCCAGTCATAACTGGTGGTAACACACCTTAATTATATACTTGTAACTTTGATTAATTCTCCTTAATAACTCGGAACTAATAAAGCCCGTCTTAGAAATTTTAGTAGTTTAATTTAACAGACCCAAAAACTGTATTTGCGGCCTTCAGGTTATCAGTGAAATAGTATATCGAAGCAATTAACACAATTTAAGTGGTGCGATGAAAGAGATCGCGTGCGGCTGAGCGAAGATAGTAGTTTGGAGTAATTACGATTGTTGTGAGCGCCGACAATCACTTAGAAGCGCCTTATCTAAGGCCTACTTAACGCGAGACTCTGCTATTAAGTCATAAATCGCGGGCCAGTCACGCAACGGCCTGACGATTTGGCCGTAAGCGAGTTATCTTCACCTTGGCAATCTAATTAACAAAATCTTTTCTCTTGCCCTTATAAACAGAAACGTGGAAAACTGTGTCACTTTAATCTGTTAGCTTTCAGCGTTTCCTTGAGTGTTTGATATTCATTATAATCTATCTTATTTCTCTCTTATACTGATGCAGTCGTAATTTCATTCGGACAGTTATGTTAATAAGCTTTTTTGTGTACCATTTATTGACGTAAAATATTGACGTAAATTATTGACATTGTATTTGTGTAGTAGGTAGGTATACAGGTTGAAATTTAATTCCTGTTTACTCGTGGCTCACTCCTGATTACGCACTTTCTACTACAAAATAAGCCATTCTCCAACTCCAACAAATCCAACAATTTTCGGCCGAATTCGGCTATGGTTCCTAGTGGAAAATTATTCCTAATCAAGCATGGAGTCATCAGCCGAAAATTGTTGGATTTCCATACTAATGGTGCTTTCAGAATGGTTTACTTTCTTTCTTTTCTTTAATTGAATTCGACTATGGTTCCTTGGGGAAAGTTGTTTGTAATTTGATAGTGGTGCCACCAGTTAATGGGACTTAAAAAAATTCAAATTCACCCTATATACACCATCTGGTAACCATAGACTTGCCTAGGTGCTTTGTGTGGCGCTGTGTTTATATATCAGGATATATAAACTGTGAAATATAAACTATCTTATTTCTTAATTTTACCAAGATATTTAGTTTTATTTATGTTCCAATTTTTTCTACTATTCTCTATGCTTTCACAATTATTGACACTATATCAGTTCACATTTTGCAACGAATTTCTTATTTCAATTGATTTACATACTCTACAGACGACCGATTGGTGTAGTGGATAGTGACCCTGTCAGCGAAACCAAAACGGTTGCGGGTTCGAATCTCGGGACGGATAAATGTTTGTGTGATGAATATGAACATTTATTCCTGAGTCATGGATGTTTATATAAATATTTATGTATGTTTATCCGTCTAGTATCCATAGTACAAGCTTTGTGTAGTTTGGCACTAGATGATTGGTGTAAGTGTCCGAAATATTTATTTATTTATTATTATTTATTATTTTGACTACGCACCGCAATTGAATCTACTAAGCAGCTTCGCTAACATTAATTAAACAGTATCGATAAAAGTCTATAGTAGTTGTGAAGCAGATATTGACTTTCAACAAAATTTATTGTATACCAAATTTAATATTGTACTTTTTTTGTTACATTATCATCTGAATACGCATATGACCGTAGTCACCACCGGATGGAAAGTGACGTTTAGTCGACGATGAAGCATGCGATCCCAGTAAATGCCAATTCACTCCGCTTTTGAAGATCTGAAGGTTGTAGGGTTCAGGAAAGACTGACGCCGGACGTTCCATGCCTTGGGTGTTCGAGTCGAACTTCTTAGTGCGAGTACTTAGGGTTAGTGGGAGTGTATATTCACAAGATCCCATTATTACTTCCACTGCATGGCTTTGGCACGGAAAAGGAATAGAATCAACCCGTCTCTTCCCGTGAGTATCGTAAAAGTCTTTCCACCAAAAATCATCCATAAATGTATGGGCTCACCTACTGTCACGTGTGCATTTCTGTATATTTCCAAAGGTGAACCGTTGATGTTGTACACAAATGTTTGGGATATCCCTGACGCATAAAGGTCGTGAAGTGGACAGTCCACCTGATGAAGGTTGCGAGAAGTCGCTGAATGCAGGCCGCTCCCAACTGGTCTCTCTGGAACTCTGTGGGGAGAGGCCTGTGTTCAGCAGTGGATGTGCTGTGGCTGTTATGATTATGATTATTATGATGATGATATAGCAAACTTTCAGGTCATGTTGAGGGTTGTTGTCGACACGTCGATAAGGATATCATTAAGTGGATAATAATGATTCAATCGGAGCTACAATCCACACGTGTTTCTACGTCGTAGTATATCACATATTTGAGCTCATTGAAATCTCCTAATCGTCCAATAGCTGTATACATCACGGCACTAATACCGAATTACGGCCATCCCAGCGGGTGTATCGACTCTACGGACACTCCATTTAACAATTGGACAGTCAGTTTGACACATGACAGTGTGCGCATGTCCCCTCGGCTCTCGAATGCAGCCCGGTGATCTCAACCCTAAAATATGCACAATGTGTGCCGGCTACTGCATTCGGTTGGATAAAACGATACGTATACAATTGCCAGATAAGAGATTTTCATACGTTTGCGATGCAGGGTTTGCAATTCGTGTGGGTTTTTTTTGGTTTCTGTTATTATTGTATGTAGTTTGTTGACTACGTGATGCAATTAATATAAAGTGTACATATAGATATTAGTTTAGTTGTAACTGGGACTAGATTGACTTATAATTTCTTCATAATAAATTTTAACTTTTATGATGCCTAGTAACTCTAGCCGCCTCCGAACTCGGTGTAAATTATCGTATTCTATCTGTTTAAAATAAAGTAGCCAATGCCCCTCATTTGGGATTTCTATGAATGATTTGAAATATAAAATTGTTCGGTTTCATTTTAACGATTTTGTTCTAAAGATGATTTTAAAATTCATTTTAAGGGTTATTAATTTTCGATTACACAATTAAGCATCAGTCTAATTAGTGCTAGCACAAACGGAATAGTAAATTTGTTAGCTAATTCATTTTCGAGCTTAGTAAATTTAATTAAGGAGTAAAGGAATGTTTAGAAGGATCTACTTTTCCATATTTCATCCTATAACCGCCTCCGTGGCTCAATGTAAACAACATTGGGTTGACGATTCGGAGGTCGCGGGTTCGATCCCCAGCGGGGTACATGTTTAAGTATTCGGTTTGGTTGGTGGTAAGGCATTTTAAATGTCCGTCTGGCTAGCTACCACCATCTTATCTAAATGTTAATAGCATTGTTGTATTTCGGTTGTCAGAGATGAGATAGCCAGTCCCCCAAAGTGTTGGGGTTTCCGGGTCAGTACGCTTCCACCTTCGACCTCATCTTCATTTAACATCAGGTGTCATTGAGGTCAAGTACGAACCCGACGTGCATAAAAAAAAAAACTTTTCCAGGAGTAAAAGTACGATTTGGCGTACATATATTAAAAGAAAATTAAATTCGCTTAGTTAATAATGTTTTAGGAAAAAAAAAAGTGTTTTAGCTCTGGAAAATATAATTTTTCATCGCATTAAACATCAATATATTTCCCAATCCTCAACTTCAGTCATTTTTAGTTATAGGCGATTGAGGAAAAGCCACCCAACTCAAAAGCAGAAAATTTCGTTTGATAACAATGCGACTCATGCCTAAGACTTTTAACAAACAGAATGCTTATAAAAACAAATGTCAACGATTGACGAAAATATGGGTCAACTTACAAAAAAAAATACATACATACTAAGTAACCTCTTCCTTTTTTGGAATCGATTAAAAACTATAGGGTGTTATCGAAGAAACTTCAATAAATTTTGCGTAGAAAATATTATGCACGTGTTTATGCCCAAGTTTCGCTATGGCGTCATCTCAGAAATCAGCTGTTCTACATATACAACATTTCAATAATTACTCGACAAAAATGTAGAAAAGTTAGTCCTAGTGAAAGTTATTCATAATCATCCTGTAATAATTTGATCAATATTTTATTATACGACATACCTCAATATTTGCTTAACGAATTGGTAAAAAAAATTCGAACTTACCCATATTATCGTATTAGGTATTGTAAATGCTTATCTAAATTATCTTTCTAACAGTCTGATACTTAGGTACGATGTATTTACGAGCAAATAACTGCTTTGAATGAAATTCTAATGAAATGGTTAATAAACATTTACTCAATTTTCTCACAAAATTTATGCTAGATTTCTACGGTATTTACTCTATGAAATTATTATTAGTCTCTGTATCGTTTGTATTGTGAAAATAAATACTACAAATTTATTATTTTAACATTAGCATGTTATAATTTCGAGTTGGACTGATGTACTTATATTTTCGTAGTGCTATTTTTAAATAATTCATACATATTTTTTGTTAGTTATTTATGATATATAAAGGTGTCCTATATATATAGGTGATGGAAGTGAAAATACCTGAACCGTTCAAGATTGCCAATTTTACTAAAATGTAACCTCATTAGAAATGACCGTTGGTGTAGTGGACCTTGCCTTCGAAATAAGGGTTGCGGATTTGAATTCCGCTATAGGGGTAGAAGTTTGTGTTAAGAATATTTTTAAGTTTATTTATACTGTAAATACTGTTGGTATGCAATAAAGAATATATGTATTGTATTGAATATTTATTCCAGAGTTATATTATTTTATTAATTTAGGCTTATTATATGTGATTTAATTATGTTTATCGCAGTTTATTAAGTATATATATAAAACAACAAATTTATAAGACACAATAAAAATATCTTATAGAAAAAATACGCCGTACAACTCGCTTATTCCAGAGTCATGTATAAAATATATATTTGAAACAATAATTTATATACAGATTATTTGCATAGTTTGGGACTACATAATTGGTGTTAGTGTTTAATATAGAACTATTTTCAAAAATAAAAAAAACATTGCACTCAAATTTGGAAAGTACCTGAACTGTGAATCAGAGCATATGCTGGAAGACGAGAAAAAGTAGAAAAAAAGATATGAAAATCGAACTCATAATGAAAATACGAGTAAAAGTATCTAAGAGCATCGGCATGGCTTCACAATAGGAAAATCGTTCGACTACCAGTATCGTGACTTCAAATAGAATAGGAATCGCGTGTTTTCGGGCGGAGAATCTGCCCACCGTTCTGGACTAGGTAGTATATAATTGGAAGAGCGATAGAAAACACGTTATTACGTCAGATAGATTGCTTCTTTGCACAAACAATACGATTAGATAAGAATAATGTTAGGTTTGTTAAGAAATACACGTTGTACAGCTTTCCATACGGATGTGAAACATTTATCACAAAGTACCTACAAGCTTTCTATAGAATTATTTATAGAGGCACTAGCTTTCCGTCCGCGGATACGCTTGGGTAGAATAACTTTATCGCGAAGATTTGTTTATCCCGCAGGAACTACTCACTTTATCGGGATAATTAATATTCTATGTTTTAATACAGAGTATGTTCTACTTAATACCAAATTTCATCCAATTCCATTCATCTGTTTCACCATGATAGAGAAACAAGTAAATGCACATCCAAACTTTCGCATATAATATCTATTAATATGATAATATTATTATATTTATGCATACTTATATATAATTATTTCTTTAATTGGTAGTATCGTGCATCCTACCTGTTTTTCTATTTACAAATTTCCCATAGCTGTGGGTTGTATGGAAGAGACCAATTGTAGTGATAAGACCACCTAATTGTGTTCTATTGCTATCATCAAAAATTATTGTAAGTTAGTTTGCGCAATAATGAGTATTTGCATATAATATTAGTTGAGAAACTGATGTTAAGCGTAGATCCTAGAAAACCTACGATTTTCAATCTGCTTGATGATTGTTTTTGCTTTTATATATCTGTAGTGGGTTTGTATTGCCTGCCTTCACAAAATTTGCGGAATCAAGAAGAAATTAAAGAACTCTTTTTGCTCCTTCTTTGAAGAACTCCGTGTTGTTGTAGGTGGTTTTGTTGTTGTTGTACCTTCCAATAGTACGCATCAGAAAAGAGCGCGTGTACCGTATGTGATTCCATGGAAACGGATCGATCCCGCTCAAGGTTTTGAGAGGTACGATAAAAGAAGCAGGATGCTGTAACCAGGTTAAAATACTGTATCAGATCACTACATCTAGACCAGCATTAGATGCATGATAGACGGGATAAACGTTTATATATCGTATAATAAATTTTAAAAATATTCATGTCAAAACATACTCCCATGAAAACGCCCCCATCGACAATAAAAATTATACAAATTATTAAACACCCAAATGTCAATATTAAATTACGACACCCTTGCATCGTCTCACCTTCCAGTAACATCTACAGAGATCCGCAGCCGCTGAGCACCTCAAACACCACGAATATCAAACGGCGGAAAAATGGAGATTATATTTCTGCTACGTTTGGGGTGAAAATCCCTGGAACGTGGGGGCAAGGCGCTCACTGCTTTTTTCCAGAGATATCTGAACGTCTTTCAAACGGCTGGCCTCTATTTCGCTCAAAGGCTCAGTCTCGCGGTTCAAAGCAGAACGCACTTAGCCTTTTAGACACTTTCCGGTTCAGCAAGATCTGTGCCAAATTTTTACATATATATGTAGATGGGTGCGGGAGTTGCTAGCGACCGGAACGATGCCAGTCGCGTGGTAAAGGGTAGCTTGGGCAATGGCGATATTATTGCACGCTACAATAGGCGAATAGACAACGTATTCACATTCGATTATGATCATGAAACCTGAGATGCTTACTGGCGAATAGCCTAATAGATATTTGCACGCCTCTCATGCCATACAACTTGGCCCTCACGTGCATTCTGTGGAATTCAGCTGGACCTAGTATACAATTCCTCCTTGCTGAAATCCCATGATCAACTTCTTATTAACTAACGACTCACCGGATTCTTCCACGCGCCGGTGATAGTAGGTAACCAGAATCACACACAGTCGTTGATGTGTTCAGTGGAGCTCCGACTCCTTTGAAGGCTGGTAGCAAAGTTCCTCTAATTTTCGATGTGCAGACCTAATATTACTGTTAACGTCGTCACCGGGCCATTTCCGGCGGTACCAGCGCCACCAGGTTTACTTCCCATAGCAAACCGCGTATTATGATAGGTCAAATACCGTTCGAATAATGAATACCATCGTTCATAGACCATAGACTTCCACTTGCTACGACCTTAACACACCTCTTTTGCTTCATTCACTCTCATAAGGTTGTTCATACATGCTTGTCGGTTTAGGGTACTCTTGACTTCGTCTTTCCTTAAGACCTTCCCGATTTGATCATGGTACGTTCGCCGTGATCTTCCCCTAAACACTGCCATTCATATTCGCATCGTATATCTCTTTCGTTAGTCTTCTATCATTCATCCTCTCCACATGTCCAAACAATCTCAACATACCTTTTTTACCGTCTTTGTCACTACGTCTTTTTTCACACTGCTTATCTCCCTAAGTTAAAATTTTAAAATTAGTGAATAAGTATTTTTCGTTTTTGTAAATATGTATAATTTTTCTGGGCGCATTACAATATTCAATTTCATCAATCAAATGAGAACATAAAATACGACTTCTATCGAACATGACCCCTTTTTAGGGTTCCGTGGTCAACAAGGCACCCTTATACCCTATAGTTTCGCCACGTCCGTCTGTCTGCCTGACGGCGGCGAAGCTCAGAGGCTCTGTGTACTAGAAATCTGTAATTTGGCACGGGTATATTAATCACCCCGCAATCCAGAAGTCCCCAACCCGCATTGGGCCAGCGTGGTGGACTATAGCCCATACTCCCTCATTATACGAGGGAAGGCCGTTGCAGTGGGATGTTTACGGGCTGAAGCGACGATATTAATCAGGCCGACAAAGTGGTAGAATTAATTTAAAAAAAATGCGAAATATTAAGCTTAAAATTGCAAATTTTTGTTCGAGTCAAGTCTCCATGAGGTAAGCGGTTGTGTTTGATATGTGAAAAAGGCAGTAGTATATATAGCAAAGTTAAGAGGAAAACTATCACAGCGTAGTATAGGCTAGAGTAATAGACGAAAAACTTGTAAAGTGTATTTTCCGTTGAAAATTATTTATGAAACGACAAAAAGCTACGAGCAACACGGAATCCTATACTGTGCATGGCTCGGCACGCACTTGGCCGGTTTTTCATCTCTAGTTTTGATGGAAATTATACCCACGTAATCAATCGGAAAATTTGATTTGTAAATGAATTCCTTTCATATGGTAAGACTTTGTAATTACTAATTAATTACACAACTGTAGTGAATTACCATCCGCAGAAAGGTATAGGTTGATAGGTACACACAGATTACATATTACATAGTCGTCAGTCACGTGGATTTACCAGATGATTGATGATGTGCCTCTGCTCTATCAACGTTGGATGCTGTGGGAGTTGGAGTGTGCCTTACACGAGTATCATTATGTATAGTTATGTATTTTGTTACTATGAACTTATCACAGTTTATTAACATACTTTTGTAAGTATGCATTTTAAGTAAAACAACAGTTTTAAAGGTCTAAATAAGTACATGTCCCTATATCTAATACCTGAAGATCAGCTGCGTACATTTGCTTAGAATTTTATAATAATAAATAAATAAATAATAAATGTCTTTGCACAAACACACAGCGCCATCTAGGTCCACAGTAAGCATCTAGGCTTGTGTTATGGATACCAGATGGTTGATAAACTACACAAATACATTTTTTTTTGTAAATAAATACATGTAGGGTAACTCCCGGATAGGTGCCGTGGCGGGATAGTTGCCTCGAATTCAAAAACTCGTACAAGCGAAATGACCTTGTGCTCAAATTGCATATTAAAGGATTGCACTACACCCCTCCCGCCCCAGTAAGGTGCGTGACATGCTGCGGGGTGGTCGTGTGCGTCACTGTGATGAGCCAATTATTTTTACGCGCGAAAAAAATGTGAATCATTACAGAGGCCACAAGTAAACAGCGTCATACTTTTTTTCTGGTGAGTATATTGTTTTGGTTTTAATTTATCGAAAAGTAGTATTATCTAAATGTGTTGTCGGTTAAGTTTTTTATTTAATTTATTTAACCAATATTTATTTATTTACGGAGGCATGTATCCGGTATCAATCGGATAGATGCTTCTTTTTAGATTAGGATAGACGCCCCTAGGAGCCTCTATCCCTGAATTGTAAGGATTGAGGCGTCTATCCCTTTATTATAAATTACAAGTCAGAACTTTGCCGGAAATCGTTATTGGGTATTGTGTGGAAAGGCTATTGACGTATTCATTTATTGTCATCACCATTCATCATCAAACATAGCTGTTTACAACAATCATCATCATCCATTACCATTTACCTCACCACTATCATCATCATTCACCACTATTGCCATCATTCATCCCCATTCACCACTATCGTCACCATTCATCACCATTCACCAATATCATCATCATTCATCACAATTTACCACAATCATCATTCATCACCATTCACCACTATCATCACCATTCATCATCATTATCATTCATCCATCACTATTCGCACATTGTCATAGCATCGTTCATCATAAGTATTATCAATGTCCTTTTGACTGCAGAATCCAATACGAGGACCAAGAAATGATTCTCCTACTCCAACTACCCCATACAAAGCGTTGCAGAATCAAATACCAAGACCAAGTAATGATTCTCCTACTCCAACTACCCCATACAAAGCGTTGCAGAATCAAATACCAAGACCAAGTAATGATTCGCCTACTCCAACTACCTAATATGAAGTGCTGCAGAATCCAGTTCCATTGATAAATACTGATGAGACACCATCTAAATTCCTTATAGAGTACGCGCCTGTACCTAAAATACCGATACCTTTTCATAAAAGAGGAAAGCAATCAGCAGAAGTTCTAAACTCGAAAGCAAAGATAGAGGATAAGAAAGCATCTAAAGGAAAATACACAAAAGGAATACCAATAAAGAAAACGAAAAATATTGCGGATAAAGAAAAATATCAAGAAAATGATGTAGATGAAGCAAAAGATCAGCCGAAGAAGCAAGCAAAAAGAAGAAAAGATTCAGTGGAAAAAACACAGATTAAACGTAAGAAGACGGACAGAATATACAGCAGCAGTGAAGATGAAGCAAAAGATCAGCTGAAGAAACAACCAAAAAGAAGAAAAGATTCAGTGGAAAAAAGACAAATTAAACGTAAGAAGACTGACAGAATATACAGCAGCAGTGAAGATGAAGCAAAAGATCAGCCGAAGAAACAAGCACAAGGAAGAAAAGCTTTAGTGAAAAAAAGAGATATTAAACGTAAGAAGATTGATAAAATATACAGCAGCAGTGAAGATGAAGCAAACGATAATATCTGTTGCGTTTGTTTTGAAGATTATATGCGCACTTCATCAGCAGCTGATTGGATCCAATGTACTATGTGTAAAAAATGGCTACATGAAACGTGCACAATTTTTCGAAATTATTGCAAAATGTGCGGGGAATTTACAATAAAAATATTTTGATAGAAATTAGGTAAAATAATACAAACCAAATATGAGCAATGATGAGACTGATTAGGTAATGTAGTTTTTTTAGTAAATTAGAGTGTCCTTACTTAGAATTGTTTTAGACATTTTTTAGACTGATACTTACGGGTGAAATTTAAAGGTACAGACTGATAAATATTAATTTGATCTGTGATTTTGTGTAATGTTTCTAAGTGTCTTACTGTTAATCTATATCTGTTACCTCCCTGATGATGTGGATCATGGTCCTTTTTTACTCAGTCGATAACTTTAAAACTACTAGAATAATAGTAACAATTGTTGATTTTTATGATTCATTATTAGGTATTTAGGAACAACGAGCTCACGAAGTTAAAGTTTACCATAACTTTATTAAAGTTTTTTTATTAATGTTTATATTTTAGAGGTTAATTTAATTTGTTTCGGTTTATTTTCCAGAAATATATCTGTTTTGTTTCTTTTGGGAAAACTTATTTTTTTTCTGCGAAATGACTGTTTCTGACAGAAAATTAACATAATTTGTTAAATTCTCTATTGTTTGTCCTAATAAATACCTACGTGTGATATCTAACATTGTGTATTTGTTTAGACCTCCAACATTTCTTTATCACTTTATTAAAATCTTGAGGCATCTATCCTTTTAAAAAAGTGATTTTGGACTGATATTCTGAAGGATAGATGCAACATCAAAAATTATAGATATCAGTTAATGTTTTTCAGTTTATGATTACAATTCGCTTATAATCTACAACAGTGTACTTATAGCTAAGTAACACCAGAAAACATGCTATACCGACCTAAAGAACACCTTGATTAACATTTTTCCTCAGAGGCATCTATCCTTTCACTAAGGATCCGGCTTATGGTCCTTTCCTAGTGAATTCGATGTTTTCTATCTATTTTTATACGCTTTTTAAATTACAATCACGTAGTGTAAATAGTAAATATTAATGTATTTCTCATAGCGGCTTCTATCCCTCGACCTAATTTAATAGGCAGGGCGACTATCCGGGGTGTGGCATGTATCCGTAATAATTTAGAGGTCTGCTAAATTCATTATAGCTCACTCAATTATCATAATAGTGGATATCTATCTCACACATTTTGTTCACAAAGGACAGTACTTCCTCACAGCCTAAAACTATATTTTGTTCTAGCGAATAATTTGGAAGTTGTGATGCAATTTCAAAAAGTGCGGCATCTATCCGGGAGTTACCCTATAAATGAAAAACATCCATAACTCGGGAACACATGTCTGTATTCATCATACAAACATATGCCCCTAGCGGGATTCGAACCCGCGACCTTTTGGTATAGCAGCAGAGTTTCTAACCACTACACCAAACAGGTCGTCGACTTTTAAAAATATAATTCCCCAAATACTTTACTCATTATGACTGCCTTCAGAAAGTCTGCTGTATCAACTCTATTGATTTGACTGTCCTGTGTAGCACGACGTCCATGACGTACCTTTTGTCATCCAGATGTTGATAGATAACTAAAGAGGCGATGGTCGTTGCTCACGTCCGCAGATTACAATCGATACTCTGCACATGTGGTGGTTCTAAATGGGTGGCAATATCTCGGCTTGTACGGCTTGTGACTCGGGCACCACTGTACTGCAGTTCAAGCGTAAACATTTAGTTCGATTCCACCTTCCATGACGCATGAGACAAGAAAGGAGCAGTCTATAATGTTACTATTGATATGCGTTTATACATATACCCGCCTAAGTTTAATTTCAGTCTTCGAATTTAATTCCATTAGAACTCATATCTACAGCCCATAAAGTTCACCGCTGCGCGTACCTTTTTTATGTTACATTTTGCCCTAATTGCGGGGTTTTCATAAGCATTCTTTTATTTAGCTAAAATAGTAAAAATAGCATAGACCTTAGGATCTTAGGCTCTATGCTAGTAATGGAAGCTTGTTTGGTAAAATATATTTTTATATAACGACCGGTTGGTGTAGTGGATAATGACCCTGTCAGCGAAACCAACGGTTGCGGGTTCGAATCCCGCGAAGGGTATATGTTTGTGTATTCATCACACAAACATACACATTTATTCCCGAGTCATGGATGTTTATATAAATATTTATGTATGTTTATTCGTTATCTAGTCTCCATAGTATAAGCTTTGCTTAGTTTGGGATTAGATGATTGGTGTAAGTGCCCGAAATATGTATATTTATAAAAATATGGGTATCCACTTAGTTCCTAATTTCTATATTGGTAGTTAGCATCAATAGTTTAATACCAGTAGCATTACTAAGCTCACGATAAACCGCAAATTCTACATAAATAGTTTAAGAGTTTTCACCTCATTTTGAAACCTAATTTCAATTATTTAATCGCATAAATCTGGACTGCAATATGTTTAGACTACGGCTTCAGGACTTAAGCAGTTTAATCTCTTATACGACACCCAAGCGGAAAGTTTTGTCGTTTTCTACTTATTAATTTATTTACCGAAATCCATTGGCAGTCTGATATATTTTGAATACTGGGATGTGTCATTATTACAATGAAAGCAGTCGATAAGTTAAAATCTGTATACTTTTTTATAAAACAACATATACATACGAGTATTATGTTTATGATTCGATTAGGGTCGACAAGCCTTCGCCCCTGTCGCCTCATATGATGGATGGTGCCTACATCAGATTTCGGATAGTTTTTTGCATATTATGTTTTTCTATGGCACAAGAGGACACGAGGTCACTGTTGATATCACTTTTCAAAGGATTTTTCCGCAGGGTGTCGGAAAAAGTTCATTTTATGGAAAGACTTTATGAATTTTGTTGTATATATTTTGCTCACTCATTCCTAAGATCGCGAGATCATAAAAATAACTTTGAATTACGTAAATTACTTTTAATTCATCATGTTCTTCAGACGCTTTGTTCATCTTGTCGTTTTACAACTATACCTTATTAATCTACTCCAGATTTATTGATAGCTTTCATAAACTAAATATTATTTTCTCAAACATGCATGGAAATATTGTCATTACTTTCGAAAAAAGAACACGCGAAGCGAAAGAAAAGAAGCGCGTTTTTTGAATTTGGAACATTACAACGCTCCAGCAATGTTGTATGAAACTGCGTGCTGGGGTTATAATATACTCTTTGATTGGATTTCTTTTATCATTCTTGGCATACCAAAATCTCTTTGCTTAGTACAAATTGCGTACACGTGGCTGTATGCGTAAATACGTTTGCCTTTCGGCACAGATGATAAATAGAAAATCGGCGGTAAAGCTGAAAAATCGTCTTGATTTGTTATTTAAATGTTTATTATTTCCCTGCATTCTTTTGAGAAAAGCACTATATATGCCTCGGCGGAAATGGCAATTGCCTGTCTCGTATTAGTGAAATCCTCGCCTACGGCTCGGCCTTCAAACTTCCCGACCTTTGCAATAATGTACTAATAAATCTTGTCGTTTTACGATCTAGACTTTTTTAAATCTTTTCATTTACAATTGAGATGCTTTGTCAACCTCGTTTTAATATAAGAATTATCGACTTACAATTCAGATGATAAGGCTGTCAAAAGAGCCTATACAGAGTGTAATCGTTAAGTGTGCACAGGCGATTATTCCGTAACTATTATAGATATCAAAAAACTTTAAACTGATATCGAAAGTACTTTACCTAATTAGTAAAATGACATTAATAACTTTTTTTAAATAAAACGAGAAATATCCAAAAAAAATATATTAAACACTCCCATTTTTATTTCTTAGTAAGTACAAAATTTTGTACCTATTCAAAGCAGATGTTCGAAGTGACGGCCTCGTTGTGCAATACAATGACGAGCTCTATTTACAGTTTCTAAATGAACTTTCCTTAACATTTGCAGAGTAATTAAAGCAATTGCATGACGTACACGATTCTGTAACTCTTCTAGGCTGTGTACTCGCTCAGCGTACACGTGGTCTTCGACAAATCCCCATAGGAAGAAATCACAAGGCGTGAGATCCGGTCCGGATCTGGCAGGCCAAGGGGTTGCACTATTATTAGCTATTAAGCCATTAAAATTGTTTCGTAAGAAGAAGTATTTAGTATGTTGCTTTTCAGCCAGTTCAAATCAATGCGATATTGAAACAAGGTTTATTATTAATTTGAAGTGGTAAGATAATTAACCTACACGTGTATCTACTTGAAATTCATCACTATCATAATACATAATTATAAAATGATAAGGGTAAAATGAGTTGATACTATTCCACTTAAAATAAGGAAACTAAAATCTCTATTATCTCATGCTAAATGTATGGGAGTGTTTAATGTAATTTTTTTGGATATTTCTCGTTTTATTTTTAAAAAGTTATTAATGTCATTTTACTCATTAGGTAAAGTACTTTCGATATCAGTTTAAAGTTTTTTGATATCTATAATAGTTACGGAATAATCGCCTGTGCATACTTAACGATTACACCTTATACAATCTAGACATTTTATGTCTTGTCGTCCTACAATTCAGATTCTTTATTAATCTTTTCGTTTCACAATCTAGGCATTTTGTCTATCCCGCCGTTTAGTAATTCAGATGCATTGTCAACCTTGTCGTTTTACAATCTAGATTTTTTATAAATCTTGTCATTTTACAATTCAGGTGCTTTGTCAACCTCGTTTTAATATAGGAATTTTGTCGACCTTGTCAACTTACAACCTCGAAGTTTTGTCAGCTTTATCATTTTACAATTTAGACATTTTGTCAATCTGGTTGTTTTACATCCCGGATGTTTTGTCAATATTATCGTTTTACAATCTTGATATTTTGCCAACCTTGTCGTTTTACAATCTTTGTTAACTTTGTCCTTCTACAAGCCAGACGTTTTGTCAGCCTAGTCGTATGACTTTGTTATTTTATTTTATTAGAAGCCAACATTTCATACATACATAACGTATAACAGTCAGATCACTCTTTCACTTAAATATCTAGTAGGTAGGTATCTATGTAAATTGGGTGCTTTACATAGCGCACATACATTTCAGTAGGTTATTAAACACGCCGTCGCTTGAGTAAACATCGTAAATCACACAAAACTAGGGGCTTTGCACACAGAATTTGCGTTTCTAATTTCCTTATAGGTATTGTTTGTATACGTACAGGTATATTATAATAACATTATTATAGAATAGAACGTCGCTGCGAATCTGTGATATTTATGTCAACAGACCGGCGCGAGACGGTGACAAGCAAATGGGGTAAGATCCATAATACAGCCACAGGTAGTTTAATTTCCGTTTGTATTTGTATTACATATATAGATATATCTAAAGCCAAGGAAATAATGTACCGAAATAAGAATGGTAAGTCAGTTTATAACATGTTATTCAATAAGATCTTGGATATTGGATGATATTGGAGTACCTACAAAATTTTGTTAAAGAAATATGCTCGATATTTCTTTGGTTGTGAAATGAGGCTTACTGCTTCGACTTACCTATTTTTGTCAAAAGTTGAAAGCAAAGGCATCCCAATGTACTTGTAGAACCTTTAAATATAGTGGGTTGTACTTATCTACCTTATAAAATTAGGGCTTGCAACGCAAGCTGGGAAATAGACAGGTAATTAAAATAAAATGGCCTGTAGGTATATTCACATTTTTAATGCACAGCGGGTTAGAGCTTGATGTTAAGTGAATATGAGGTCAAATGTATAAACCCGCTGACCCAAACCTTCGACTCTGTGTATACAGTGTTTATTAGATTGGGCAGAAAATAGTGTACACAACAATTGAAAATGATTTGTTATTTACATTCAGCCACAGAGTTGGTTAAATCATTTTTTTTTTGTAAATAAATACAAATGTAAATGAGAGGCATCCTTAAATCGGGTACACATGTCCGTATTCATCATACAAAAGAATGACCCTAGCATGACTCAAACCCGTGATCTTTAGTATAGCAGTCAGGATTTCTAACTACTAGACCAAACAGGTCGTTATATAAAGTAGGAATAGTAATATACTGTATATGTATATATGTATTGGACATATGGTAGGTGCATGTAAAGTAAACAACTATTTATATTTCTCAATACTACTGTGTACGGAGCTTACATAGACACGAGTATGTATTATGTTATGAGAAAAAGCTGTGTACCTAATATACTTATACTTTTGGATGCCTTTTGTACATGTAACATCGAAAAAAGCTCCTTCTGATCACTTTTGGACAACAAAAAAGTTTAAAGGCGGCCAAACGCGACTTCATTCATACGTGCAAGAAACAAACCGCAGAACAGTTTTTTAGAACTTCCTGAATACATCTTCAATTTCCGCGTTTTACTCACTCACTCACTTTCATTCATTCCGCATACTTATTTCTTCAATATCTTATATTTTCCATTACCAATAAACTTTATACAACTTTTTACTGGGTGCGCCTGATACATCTTCGGCTTCATCGTCATTTTCCATCAGGTGAGATTGTAGTCAAACGCGAAACCAGTTTTTAATAAAAAAAAAAATACAAAATATTTCGAGAACAGGGCGTTTACCTTAACTTAACAAATGAAACGGATGTAGGTATCTTGTTACTTAAACTAAATTAAGAGAAAGAAATGTGAACAAATATCTATCTAAGGTACTCGTTTATGAGATCGAGTGCTTTTAGTTGAATGAACGCAGTCGTATGACACACAGCCATGCCGTTCGACACGAAAATATTTATGTTTTTATCTATAACTAGGAAAATTTAGTAAGTCATATCATTAAACTATACCAACCGTGTTAAAGCTAAATATCTTGAAAACGTCTTAAACGATTTTCATCAAACATCGCTAATAACTTTACGATCGTTTAATCTTTAATATAAAAACCGCTTCAATTCGGACCATGCCTTACTGTGACATATCCGGACAAAGACTGAAGACACACACAACATCGTCAAATACAAACCCCCCATCGTTTTTCGTCTATGTTTAAAACACACAGGAGTCCAAGGGCAGCTTACAGCAATGCCAATTTCATATAAGTTTCGTATGCACTAAGTTTTTTTAATGAAGAAAAATCTCAAACATGTAAGTAATCCATATCAGCAGTAGACTATGAAGTTTCATGGAAATGCACTAATTTATATGCACCCTATAAAATATCGGTATAATATTTTCAATGAACAAGGAAAATATTAGCAAATATATCATTACAAATATTACAATAACTTACGACCACTATACAGCCACCAGCTGACAGACTGCATAACTAATGCGCAAAGTAATTACACTAATGTTCGCACGGAATTGTTTTTATGACTAGATATCTAACGTATACCCGTATGTGTACCTTTAGTATTCAGGGTAATAAATGAGCGTTGAAGTATTCGTTGCGCAGCTGTGTTCTTTTTCGATTAGCGAAGTTAAGCAATGTAGGGCGCGGTTAGACTAGTGACAATTTCGTATCAGTTTCCGTGATTCGGAAAGCACGTTAACGCGCCACCAGTGACGTCAATTTGACTTACATCGTTAGTGAATCCGGTCTCACAAACCAGCATTTTAAAACTAAGATTTTACCAGTAATTAAATATGCAAGTAAATTTTAGTTGGTCTAGTTTTAAAAATACTTGGTCTATTAGCAATAAAACATAGGTAATTCATGAACCGTTTCGTTTATTCTTCGTTTATTAGACATAACACAATATAGCACTGGGAACTCTTAAAATTAATTACCAAGTTTTAAAGACTTCTTCACTAAAATATAGAAATACAGCAATCTTATAATTTTCATGATTAAATTAGTCCTTGTCAGACATTTATGACACTAGCAACTATTGTAAAATAAACAAAAACATTACTTCTAACAAAAAATAAATAAAAATATATTCGTGAAAATCACTCTTCTTCAACAGCCTAACAGTTTCTGCGAGTAGGCACTACATGCTCAAGACACTAATATTTCTTGCAAATTTGGCAAGCGTAGGTACTTAGTCCACACTCATAGCACGAACCATTTCTTGAAGGACCAGCCGACCCGAAGACATCATCGATCTTCAAAATTTCCTGAAGTGTTATTTTTATGAAATATCGATAAAGTCATACAAAATGGTCACTGTTCACAAAATAATATTATCACACCATAAAAATCAAAGTAAAAATAGCATATACGTAGTATATATCCTAAAATTCAATGATGACCATAAGACTTATTTAGTCGGTGACGTCGGTGTCATGCACCGGGTTGGCGACAAAACTCTGAAAGAAGCGCCCGCGTCGCTGTCGGGGAATAGACGAATGTTGTGAGACGTGCAATTAGGCAGCTATTCGAAATTACAACACAAATTGACGGCGGGTAAAGTTATTCGACTTTATTGAACCACCCGGTCTCACAGACATATACGACACCAATCGCGGATTAATTAGTCGATCCTTTCCGTGGCTATTTAAAAAATTGACCGTCAGGTGGCAACTTGACTGACGAAAATCTTCCTATCAGCACTGACGCGCATAGGAGAAGAAGCTCTGTCCCAGCAGTGGGAAAGTAAATGCGTAAATGTTTGTACACTATTATATGTACAGTATCTACAGAAACCGCTCTAACGGCTTACGGCTATGTATCGTCTATCCTCAGCTATGGATTGTTACTATGGGCACAGATTACCAATAAGATGGGGAAACTCCGTGGATATAGATAGAGTGCTCAGGTTACAAAAAAGTGTGTTTGCGCATTGGATAACGCATGGTTTCTAGCCAGCTGAGGCCGCTATTCAAAAAGTTTCGTATACTTCCATTACCTTGTTTATACATAAAAGAAGTTTGTACGTTTTCTAGCTCTCTTGTCCTTTGAGAATCAATACCTACTTCAATAAGTACAATGTTATAAATGTGAGAGTGTATTGTTTATTTGTCCATTTATTTAACGTCTGAAAGGAACAATGAAATGAAGTAACTTTGGAGGTAATTAAAGGCACTAGGAGTAACACTACGCTACTTTAACACTTTAGACACAGGACTGCTATAGCAGTCATAACAATAAAAATGTAGTTGTGTCCAGTTAAGTGTACGTTTGAGTTATAAATTTTTTCCAGAGACTTCGGTTACTATTTTAAGTTGTGTGTGACAATATGTCTCGCGTTATTGAAGATATATTTAAAATTATACCGATATTTTTTCAGAGTGCTCTCAAGCTTGAAAGGAATGGGTTCGCATTTAAGAATGGTTTACAAAAATATTTAGACCAATAATAGATCAAAATAAGTTAAATGTTTGTAACTGTGGAAACAAATAAAGGCTTTATCTATCAATAATTTTTCCTCATTCCTTCACTATTGTAACTTCTATAAGCTAGGATCGACAGTGTGCCTAATAAAAGTAGACGGTACGTTATGTAACTAGCTACCTATGGGTCTCAGTCTAATAATATATAAAGAAAAAAATAATTAAGGCAAGAAATAGGGTATACAGATGGAAATGAATATTCGCAAGTCCGGCTCGGCAATATATCTTGCAAAAGAGATGCATAATGGCACTAGGCTATGGAGAAAGAGGACTCTTGAACCTCAGCCCTCTGTTGCATTGCACATTTTGCTACACATCTCAGTAGCGGATGCTTATGGATGGTATCTATACTACGTGTGTAATATGTGTAAACACTTTGCTCAGTGAGTAGCTAGTGTAGTTGGTTTCGTGGTTGTTGTAATGTGAATAGTTTCTAATAGATGTCGCCGCGGCACTTTAGCCCATGTGATACTTTTAGGATGATTAGATTGTACACCACGAGCGGCGTCTTGATGCAGCAAGCGAGACGGTGGTAGAATTTGACATTTAATATATTACATCATGTATCTAACGTTCAAACAAATCCACAGATTTTGGAGCCAAATTACCAAAACCGATCTTTTATTTTCATAACTTCCGTTCGTCCTTCGATACGTCAGTATGTCTCAGAAGCTTCTAACTCCGCCATCTTTGCATCGCTTTAAATGAAAATGAAGAAGGAAAGTCTTTAAATGTAAATCGGTATATCAGATATGTAAGTGTGATTCATATAATTATATACATAACGCTACACAAGTAATAGAATAACCGTTTTGCTTGCTGCAATAAAAGTACCACTCTCAATGCATAAAGCATTACGATACAAAGGTGTGATTGAGATCAAGTACTAACCAGTTGTGCATAAAAAAAATACTGAGAGCTATGGTGTCACCCTAATACACGCACGGTGCCACATGACAATGGTCTAAAGGAAATATTTAATTAATACCTATAATTATTACAATTAGTTTCTAGATACTAGTTGTAGTTAACAGTTCGTTTTGTTAGTTAGTTAAGTGAGTTTTTAGGGTTCCGTAGTCAGCAATAACACTTATAACTTCACCAAGTCCGTCTGTTTGTCTGTTTGTGGCTTAGCTCACAGACTCTTAATACAATAAAGCTGTAATTTGGCATGGGCATACTTATTAATCACACCGACAAAATAGTAAAAAAAAATCTTGTAAAAAAAAAAATATTATACCCCTATACGTTAAGTGGGGATGAACTTTAATTTTGTACGTTTACAGTTACGGTTACATGTACGTTTTTCGATTCAGGGATCCGTTTGCAAAATATTAAGCTATAAAACGCTAAGTCATTATCCCCGTCAAGTCCCCCCAGCTATACGATTACGTGAAAAAATTCACGGCAATATTTATATATAACGAAGTTAAATGGAAAACTATCACAGCTAAATAATGAGTAATAGTCGAAAAATTTACAAAATGTATTTGCATTTATTGCTTGCAAAGTATTTGCAAGTCTGCATATTACGGGCAACTACGGAAACCCATACTGCGCGTGGCCGGAGACTTTTTTAAGTTATGTATGCCAAACGTCACTTTACTATATGTGTTCTTATGACGCATAAATAAACGGCAATTTTGTCCCTTGAAAATGATGGATTTATACGATAAATAAGACGTCGTGTGACAGAGATAGGGACCTAAATCTATAACGCTATAACCCTAAATCTTTCGCTGACCCATATTGCCGGCTTTAAGTGATCGGGTCACCATCACTTTGAGTACGTATATCACTCACTTATACCTCATTTGATGTCAGGTCCGTCATTAAATGTCGTCGTCATTCAGTTTGGCGTACGAATGTGACTGCCGCTATCCACTCTGATGTTCTGTGATGGTTATTTTATATACCTGCCTTTTGTATTTATGATGTAGAAGCTCATCAACATTCATAGATATATTATGCATGTAGGTATGACAAATCATTTATCCGGTTACTTAGCAAAGATATTTAGTCGATCTTACATAATAGATCAGTGGAACAATTCATTTTAAACACCCATCGACGGGTGTTATGTTCTTGTTGGGGTTGTGTTTGTATGTGTTATAATTATAACTTTAAACTATAGAAAATGAAAACCTGAATATTTGTAAAACCGTATATTTGGCTTAAAATATCCTAAGTGATTTCAACTAATATCCTCTTACAACTCTGTGTCGACCATAACAGTCTGTATATAAACAAGTGGATTAAATTGCGAATATAAGAAAATCGTTTATTATACAGTATAAATTTGAATTCGTGTAATTGCCATTAACGCTACTCTTGATTACGAACAACTTTCCCCAATGAACCATAACCGAATTCGATCAAATAATTTTCGATTACCCATACAAAGTAAACCAACGTTCTGAAGCTACGTTTATTATGGAAGTCCTACAATTCTCGGCTGAATTCGGCTATGGTTCCTAGTGGAAAGTTGATCATACTCAGGGTGGAGTCACCAGTGAACAGGAATTACACGAATTAAATTTTACCCTGTAGATCAAACCAGGAAAGGAAACTAAACTTTATATTCACGTTAATAAAACATACATGTAGTTTTTAAAACATGAATACAATTACCCTCGATTCTGTGAAGCTCCAAAAATTCAGAATATCGTCAGCAGCACTCCATTATTTTTTATAGTTTTTTTTATATTCAGTGACGTAAATCGTCTAGTAATTTAACTATCATGTCGCCATGTCAGATAACAAACTATTTACGTGTGTAAAATGTCAGTGCATGTTGTTATCAAGGTGTAATAAATTTTGTATGTTTATTGCAATAGTGTGGGGCTACCTATGTAGTTGCAATCTCGGTAACCGGACCTTTGTAACGTATTGTCAATTAAGCCAAGAAGATGCGGCCGGTGTGAGTAGTTGAGTAATAAACCAGGCTCAATTGTGTCTGTCAACGGCACCTGGCTGACCTCTTGTTACGTTCCAGCCTATAAATCTCTGAAATCATTTGGTTTTTGTATTATAATAGATCGGCGAAAACAGTTGTAATAAAATCTCTTTTATTTTACTGTTTGTACTGGCTGATTTTGACACTATAAAAGTAGGGATTCTGGAAATTAAGACTATAGGTCTAATACAAAAATATTTCCCGCTATTTTTCCATTATATCTCGGTCTGGGAAAATTAATGAAATAACCAAGAAAGTCGGTACCTACATTATGAAATTTAATAAAAAGGCAAAATGTTCGTGCCATTTAAGCCCGTATTAATAAACCGTTCTCAAGATTGAGGTGACCTTAAGTTGACGCTTGAGAATCTGTTGTATATTAAAACAGTATCTAAAATATAGTATTGAGACCGAGACGTGATCTCAGTATGGCCATTAGTGACAGCGAGGATAGCAAATAGTTGACTCATGCATTTTGAATCTAAAGATTTTAACTTAAAAGATGCCTTCTCTGCATGGTCACCATATTACAGGTAATGTCAATACAATATGTGAAAAAGTGGAGCAAAATCGTCACATTAGAATAACTATTATTATTTTTTTTCGGCCAATAGATTGGTCATCGTACCTGCGTATTGATTACAAAACTACAGATATTTTTGACCACCCCATTTGGGATAAAGGTCGTGGAGTATTGCATGGATGTAGGTATAGGTAAATACTTAAATAACTTTTCCCAAGTTCATAGCAGAGAATCGTCAGATGGCTGAAGTGGTTAATGAAATAACTAAAAATTATATCTAGACATAAAATTGAAATTTTAAAACCCCTCGACAATATTAAAGAATGTGTTTGTAATAAATGTTAGTTAGTTACCTTGCAGGAAGGATAAGCTTGGCTTTCTAACGATGAAACGCTACGAGCATTCTTTGCACCCTCTCAAAGGAGGAGAACCAGGTTAGAATTTTCTATTTGTAGTTACTTTTTCTTACCTCTATTTTATACTTAATAGTTCACCTTGTGATACGTCATGATTATTAAATAAATATTATTCCGGAAATTTATATCTCTCCTCAAGTCCCAAACTGTAGGCAAAGGACGTAAAGAATTGTGATACAGATTACCTACATTCTGCGGTCCGGGCAAAGTGGGTTTTTATATAATTTTAGGCTATCGTTTGTTTTGTTTATCCCACAGAAACACCCTTGCCATGAGATCGTGGGTGCCCATCGATTGGAAAAAGCAGCCAGGACCGACTATTTAACAGTTAACATCAGGTGTGATTGAGGTCAAGTACGAACCCGTCGTGCATAAAAAAAAAATGCCCTCCGGAAACACTCGAGTTAGTAATCTCGAAGACTGACAGCCCCCCAGAACGTAAAAGTGTTAACAAATCCTTATTATATATAGCACACATACTATATACACACTAAAACTTTACCCTCCTTCCTGGAGCGGTCGCGTAAAAAATGCGTTAATCAATACGCTTAACATTGACATGACAGTGTCACATTGTACGCATATATATTTCTTGTTTACATAAAAATATTTGCAGCTTGTATGTCCACAGCACACAGTTTATTTAAACATTGGACGATTTACTTTTCAAAGTATCAATAAACAAAAGCCCCAACCCAACTACTAACTAAATGAATGAATATCCGGGGAAATTCTAATTAACGACACCGAAAGCAAAACCTTTAGATTCGGGTCTTTAATTTAGAAACTCACTTAAATTTTGAGGATAAAGGGATCAAAAAGTACTCAAACGGATACTTAATGGAAATTAAAACAATTACGAGTGATGTTCGAAGGGGTATCCATTAGCCGCTGGAACCAGCGGGGTACAGATAATGCCAGCAACGTTGGGTTATTGTTCGAAACAACAATGCCGGCACTTACGGGAACGCTCTTATCTCGTCAACCACCTCGTTTGTACCTGCACCTGAGCGAGGCCATCCCACCTGCACAGTGTTACCAATGCAGTATTTAAATAGGTTTCATTAACGATTTACCGATACATCTCGTCATCGAAAGAAAATCTACTGAAAACTTAAATTTTAAAACTGAGATGAAAATTAACCTTACAAGTCAAATTAAAACAATATTCGTATGCGCATATTACAAAGTTAACGTTACATTTACTCTTTTAATTTCACATGTCAATGTAAAACAAAACAGCTGGCAAAACCTGGGAATTCCCTCATTCATATAATATACATATAGATAACACAAAGCAAACGTGCGTTCCATTTTGAGCGGATGGCATTATTATTTTGTTGTTATCTCTGTTATACTGTAGGCATGTGTTGTATTTAATTATCTCTATTATTAATTAATTTGAATTAATTGTGTTCGAAATATTTTTGTTTTGATATCAACCAAAACTTAGATAACTTGAAGACGATGAAAGTAAAGATAGAGAATTAAAACGCCAGTACGCTTCCACCTCCATCCGCCTCATCTCCACTAAACATCAGGTGTGATTGAGGTCAAATGCCAACCCGTTGTGCGTAAAAAATATATAAAAAATAAACGCTTTTTATTTAAAAAATATAATTTTTCTGAAAATTTCATTCTAATCCTTTTCTCTGCTATTGGCAACACTGCACCTGCACAGCCGAGATATTATTTCAACATTGATACTGTTAACAATAAACACTAGAGTTGTGCGTCGATTGACCTCAAACACGAAATGACACGTACTACCTTCCGTTTATTTCTTGCATGCTTATTGACGACGAAGAGAGATTGTGGAAGGGTGAATATACGAGTAACACATTATTTTACTTTTAATACCTACATGTCCCAGATAGCGATAAATTAGTGACGGAATTTATAATTTGGATGGTCGTATGACTATAATAATATGTAGATGCCTCCTCACGCCATCCAACTTGTCCCTCGCTGTCAGTCTATGGAATTCATCCAATCTAGTCTACAATTCCACCTGCTCAATTTTCCTGATCAACTTCTTATTAAGTAACGACTCACCGGCTTCTTCCAAGTGTCGGTGATAATAGTAATAGTCACTCACGATCGTTGATGTGTTACTCGTAAGTGGTGGTACTCCTTTGACGGGTGGTAGCAAAGTGATTATAACTGTAATCTAATATTACTGTAATCGTCGTCAATGCGCCATTTTTCGTTATACAAGCGTCACCAGGCTCACATCATGTCGCAAACCATGCACCATGGTATTCATACGACTTTTATATTATAAATTCCCTCGCTAATTTGTCGCTATCATATAATATAATTTATATTATTAAATTTAGATTAGACCATAACTTTATTTTTTTTAATGCTTGTCTGTTTTCGCTTTTGATCACAATCTTACCTGTTTGAAACTGACGATGTGGTAGAAGATGAAGCACGCGATCTTAGTATATGCATTTGCGGATTCACTCTGCTCTTGAAGAACCCAAGATTGTAGGATTTCTGAAAGGCTGACTTGAAGATCTATTGTAACTAATATTATAAATGCGAAAGCTTGGAAGTTTGTTTATTTGGTTGTTGCTCAATCACAGCGAAACAGATGAACGGACTTGAATGAAATTTGGTATATATGCTGATAAAGTGTGTAGTTCCCGCAACATAAACAAATTATACAAAACCGCGATAAAATTATTCCACGCAGGCGAAGCCGCGGGCGAAAGCTCGTCCATTAATAAATCTAGCCTATAACCCACTAAGTATATACTGTAATATAAAAATCGTATATATATATACCTAAAAATTTTCATTTCATTTATCGATACTAGAAATTACTTACTATCGGCACTCATCATCATTGATCTCGTATACCAATATTACCAATGCCCCACTCTACCAAATTAGAGGCTTAATAAATGACTTCCTAAAAGCTGTTCTATCGATCCTCGGCCCTTCATTATAAATGGATGCTTTTGCCAAATAGTGGGATAATTTAGGATATTATTAAAACAAGACGAGGGTCAAACCGTCTTAATGATTTTAAACCAAAACCCTTTTACACGTGAACTCTCTGCTTTCAAGCGCAAAGCATTGACCTAAGTGGTCACCGACAACACAATTAAGTAAATTGTCTGTCTTTTGTTTATTTGGAAAATCGGTTAGATTTAATTTCAAATATCAATTTATTTGTAGGGGTAACCTTCTTTCGTTTTGATAACTCCTCTCGAGAAATCTCGAGTCACACTGTCCAATTAGATTATTCGGTGAATTTTGGCTGTCATCTGTAATATCTTTAATAAAAATCAGAAAGCAATTTTAAATTTCTCTATTTTGATTAGACCATAACTTTATTTTTTTTTGCTTGACTGTATTCCATTTCGATCACAATCTCATTAGTTTGAAAGTGACAATGTGGTTGGAGATAAAGCCTGCGATCTCAATAAATATGTATTCACTCTGCTCTTAACGATACCAACATTGTAGGATTTCAGAAAGACTGATTTGAAGATCTTCAAATCACATTTATAAAATATTATAAATGCGAAATTTTGGATGTTTGTTTGTTGCTCAATGACGGCGAAACAGATGAACGAATTTTGATGAAATTTAGTACATGATATAATTGGTAATAAACCTAGTTAAATATACATGGCGTCAAAAGAGTGCGACCTTGTATTCAACAGGATGGACCTCGGTTTGAGCATTTGATAAATTAAATAGATTAATTTTGAATTAAAAATGTTGAAATTCATGGTCTTCTTTTTACTTCTGACACTATGTTAAAACTAGTTCTTATGATGAAGCCTTTCCATCGGTATGGTAAAGCTATAGGGTAATCCACTACACCAACCGATCGTCAGTAATGTGTGGAATTTGCACATGCAGTCTCTTAATTTGAATTACCATAGCATAAAAAATAGGGGTTTATGTCCGTTACTGAACCCCGTAGGTATAAAAGGTAACTGAGGGATTATGAGCATAACTAATACGAACATAAGCGTCATTGACGGGAGCTCCAAAGGTTCCGCGTGGCGATTAGAGCAAATAAGAATGCATTGAAATGTTGTCATTATAGGCTTATTGTATAACAGTAGACTGCTTTGGGCTATTGGTGTGCATGTCGTGTTTACACTATTGACAACGATAATCTATTTCGGTAGTCGTGTTTGTCTTAACTGATTTAATGACAAATGAAGCATAGATTATTGATAATTTTATGTTTTTGGTTTGGCCTAGTCAGCCACGATTAAAATATTCGACGAACGTAACGTTTACATGAGTACGACTTGGTCGTGGGGTTGCTGTCTGCTGTTGCCTTAAAAGTGGTAAATGAGGTATAATTTAAATATATTGCTATGAAAAAGACTTTCTAGCCAACCATTTAATCAAAACCAATGTACCAATCTAATAGGCCTTTAATTACTTAAGTAACAAAACCTCCGCAATACCCCCTTTAACGCAACCGCAAACAAGATTTATAAACGTTAGAATAATGCTGAAAGGTTTTGGAAGCGAATAAAGTCCTCATGCATTCTAATTACCAAAATTTTATTTATTCAACGTAGATTGGACTATCAAGCGTAAGCTTTATTTATATTTAATTAAAATTGTGTTTGCTGCTTAAGAAGATTAATTGAAGACATAAATATTTAAAAACAGCCCAAGTTCTATTCGCGCTAATATTTTTCCGCCAAAAAAGTTGACATCTTGATTGTACACAGGTTCCAAGAACTTTTGTTGGTGCTTACAAACCTAACAAAATTGGAGATTTAACTTGGAGTATAAGGTAGAATATACATTGGATTAAAACATAGGATATTTTTTATCCCCATAAAGTGAGCAAAAAACAGTTAAACATATTCGCTATAAAGCTATTCCACTTCCGGGATCGCTTTCAGAAGTAGTCGGCAACATCAGGGGTCTGCTAGGCTTCCTGGAGGAACTGGGTTGGCAAGAGTAATGTCAGCAACCTATCACGCAAAATAGGCGCAAGCTGCGTCGAGTTGCGGAAATCAAGCCCGCTAAAACCTATAACCTATAAAGCTATTCCACGCAGGCGAAGCCGCGGGCGGAAAGCTAGTAGTTTTGTTTGAACCAATATTGTAAGTTTTAAAAATACATTGTAACATATAAAAAATTTACCTAAATCCACAAGAATTTAATGTTGGTAATCGACATGTGTGTGACTTGTCCACTACGCAATTGATTGTTTAGGTAAACACTCTGTGGTGTTAAAGGTCTAAGTAAGAGTAAATAAACTAAATAAGGATGTTAAAGTGTCAGTTGAATGGACCTCTCGTACGGATCGGACACAGGGTTTGTCCATTAGCGTGATTACGGTCAAAATACTCCGTCTCGGGGGAAACTGCGGCCTACCGACCGTCTTCCATTCGCCCGAGCGCCAAATGGCTGGGCCAACTACCAACTATTAAATTTAGTCTCCTGATGATTCTATAAAATATTATCTAGGTTGCTGTAGTAACTTATCATACATGTTCAGACAAAGAGAAAAATGTATTGATCCTTACTTTATCTTTTGTAAAAAAAGTACCTGGGAAAGCTGGCCAAAGTCTATTCATATCATTATCCATTTCCATTTTGACGACCCATTTGATATAGTGGTTGGAAACCATGACTGCTATACTAATAGGTCAGAGGTTCGAATCCCCCTAGAGGCATATATGTTATGATAAATACGAACTATTATGCGCCCGAGTTATGGTTGCTTTACAAAAAAAAATGTATAGTATTTGAACCATCTCGTATCCTTAATACAATCCTAGTTGCTTAACGTGGAACTAGACGGCGCTGTGTGTATGTGCAAATATATTTACTTATTTATTTTATTTTCTTTGTTTGGTTCACTAACAATTATTACTCTATAATCTATTATATTTAAATATAAACTAAATGCAAAATTTGTTATTACGCCATATATGCCTTATTAAAAATACTATACCTAGTAGTAAGATTCAGACATAGCTGCAACAAAAGCTGACATAATGGTTAAACAATGGCTCCCGTCAACAATCGTTGACGACAGAGTTTAAAAAGAATTGCTTAGTAAATAATAAATAAATAAATATCCATGGACATACTTGTGTGTATGTTCAAGGATATTTATTTAGTGAGGAACTAGTTCCTCACTAAGCAACTGTGTGTATTATCAATACCAGATGTTTGAAACTACACAAATATATTTTATATGGACACCCAGGTCCACTTTTTTGAACATATATTTATTAATTTCTGTGCCAAAATGGTTCATCATCATCATATCAGCCACAGAGCAGCCGAAATGATTAATACACTTGAATTACAAAAACACATGTACAGCTTAAAACGTTCAAACGTGACTGGATACAATTACAACAACTTCCAAAGTATAAACAAAAAAGAATTTAAGTCTTCTCTGAGTCATGGTAAATTAACTTGAGTAACTTTACAAAATAAGCCTTTCACCGTTACACTTATCTGGTTTCTATGCTTGCTTTTTAAATATCCACAGAATCTGCTCGAAACTTGGAGTAAATACTTTTACATACAATAAAGTATTATCTAAAGTACATTTCGAAACGTTATTATGAAATAAAATTACAAGTAAAAATCTGTCTCGAGCAGTTAATGTTTGGGATTGTGCCCAGGAGGCTGGTTACTTGTGTGGCGAAGCAAAACCTTTGGACTAATGTAATTACTGTCAAAACCAGAAATAAATTATTTAAAACATAAAACTATTTTTGTTTTCTTTGTGTTAAGAAAATATATATATTATTTTATCTCATTAGTCTGGAATGTGTATTCGAACAACATGGGATTGGATATTATTTCGCACAATGGATTCATGCTTCACCTCGTGTTAAATGAGGATGACGGCGAAGGTGGAAATGCGCTCACTCAACCTTCAACTCGCTTTATGGGGTTGATAGCTGACACTGGTGGTCAAATTCCAAAAAACACGACAGGACAAATTATATTTTGTGGATGCTATGTTGGATTTTTCACCATAAAATGTATCCTATGACACTCTGGGAACTAAGACGAATCTAAAGACGCTGCCCACCTCAAAGCCGGTCAAGCCCTTTAGGTTACAGGAAATCTACATACATACATACATACATACATACATACATTCTTAGAATATGGGTAATTCTAGGTCTCTCTCTTAAATTTAAGAGCTATGCTCTTGTCGGTGGAGTCCTTTCCACACTTCTGTACATTCCGCCTTTTCTTTGACTTCCTGATACGACACGGCATTTACTTTTTCTTTTACTTGTACCATGTATGTTCTGGGTCATGAAGAAACTACGAATCAAGAACCATACGAACAAATATTCTTACTAAGTGCGCCTAATTCCACGCTTACAGACGTTTCAAAACGGGTCACCACAACCAGGGGGTCAATCGTCCTATTTTACAACAGTTTTAAAGTCAGATCGAAATATTTTTGGTTTTGGTTTAGCTGATGTTTAAAATGTTATGGCGCTATTTTTTCTGAACTATTAAATCTTTGACTTCAATAATGTAAAACGAAACGCAAAACGTTTAGAGGTTACCACGACTATTAAAAAATACTAGGCTTATTTCCGTTGAAATGATTAATGCGATACGAAATTTTTGGCTACATGGTACTACCTAACTTACTGCGATTGTTCGCTATCTTCACCTTTCCGTTGCCACTCACTTTTGTCTACCCTTTTTAATATGTTCCATCGGCCCATTTATCAGCAACTTACCTACATACGTGCTGATTCACTAGGTTTACTTAATACTCGGCGACTTAGTTTATACAATAAATGGCTGTTACAAAGAAGCATTAGAAGTCTTTCGACGTAAAACCATTCTAAGTTTCTATTAACAAGAAGACGAACAAGTGAAATTTTGTTCGACATGGATATACTACAGTTCATAAGAAGCTCGCAGAGAAATGACTGCCATTACTCATCGGCGTCTGCCTCGAGCACATTCTTTACTTCTGTTACCTACGTACTTTGTGATGTATACACCTACTTTACATTCGCCACGAGGTCAGTTATTTCTGGTAACACTTGTTATACCTACTTCTTTAACTATTTCTTTCATTACTCAGTCTTGGGTCCAGAACAATTAGATTATCTTCCGTTGGTCACCTTCAGTATGAAACTATGTACGCCGTTCAGAGTGTCACTGTTACAGTGGAAGCGGGATCTGTTGGCACTTGTTGTACAGTGGCGCGCTTATGCAACGCGCAGACGGTCCAAAGGATTTGGGGCCGACTGTACCAGAAAGGCTGAGAAGAATAATTACTGTTTTCTATTTAATATACATAACAGTTTTATACTGTAAATCACGCCTGGTGTTAAGTGCAGATGGCAAGGTTGTGTGGTTCTCTCAGCAGAGTAATTGGAACAACCGTTACCTTCTCATATACATTAATAGCTTTACACCAAATCAATCCAGGAAAGGGTATATGCCATAAATCTACCACAGTGACCCAGTGCGATGATGGAACCGAAAGGTGGTCACAGAAATTATAATAAATAATGCAACTCTATCGAATTTAGCCTCGTTTGATTTGTTTGGACGAGTTGTAGTGATAAGGCCGCCTAATTATACCGTTATCGTGCTTGTTTGTTTTTTCTTGTGTCATATTTATTATTGTTGTGCAATAAAGAATATTTCGATGTTGTTGTTGTAGTCTGATCGTAAATGATATCCAGGATCTGGTGATGAAGCCGGAAATGTTTCCAGTTTAAGCTTATATTTTACCCTTCTTTTTAGATCAGGGTCACATTATGGAGCAATAAAAACCTTGTTTTTCTATAAAGTATTTTTAAGCAAGAACTTATTTCCATGGAAGTACGTAGGCGAAACGAAATGATGCACGAGATCAAACCTGTGGACAAGAAAAATAGGCGCACGTTAACTGAGCATGCGAGCCCCCAAACGATTGTTCCATTCATAATATTTCTGAACCAAATCACGGACAAAGTAAGCGATACGGTTCTAGCGGGAACTCTATGAATAAAATTATCATTTTGCAGAATTGATTCTGGAGCACAGTAAAATACTCGTATTATACATACAGCCTGCTTATGAGCATCTGGGAAAATTCTGTGTATTGTTATTGTTTTGCGATATTTCGTTAAACTATGTTATGTTCGTGTAAGTTTGCGATATCATCTTCGCTGTTTATTGAATATGTAGGTGCTTATTTTCGAACAGGAGAACTAGGTACTTTGTCTGTTTAGTCTTTTCTATAAGAACATCATAATAAAAATATATAACTCGGAAATAGTAAATCCTTTATCCACACATAGATTTCTTGAATTAGTAAAGACTCTCATGTCATGTTTACAGTTTTTTTTCTTGTTTATTATATCACCAAGGTCTTTAGGGGTTGCCCTCAACAATCATATAAAGAATCGTGAAAGGAGAAAACTCGAAAATTCTTATAATAATCCATAATGTTTGTTGTAAATTCAATAATATACCTTAAAAAATCGATGACGTCTACCTTGAAAAACAGAGTAATTCATGGTAATATAAAATCACAAACTTTATTCCAAATGGATGGTCAGACATATCCCAAATAGTAGCGTTGGGTATTCCAAACATTAAAAGACGCTAAGTACTTTTGAAATAATAAAGAACAACATGGTATATTTTATCTCTAAACTTTAGAGTTAACTTTATAGTCAGATCAAAGTCGGACATTGAAAACAGGCAGTGGTTGAGAAGTTTAGGCCGTATTTAGTACATCAATAGTACTCAATTTTATAAAATATTAATTTTATAATATGCGGTGTTACACGTTTCAATCCCGTTCTCCCGTTCACATTGAAATTTTACAAAATCCTTTCTTAGTGCGCTTTTAAGTAAGTAAAGTAAGTAAGGAACACACCTGTGAAATTTCATCAACATTAGTCTATGTACGTCGATAGATCAGTCAGTTAGTGAATCAGCTTGTCCGTTTACAATATAGATTGTTGTAATTAAATACGAAATTATCTTTACGATAAAGGAAATCTTCATAAAGAAACCTGCATGCCTAAACAATTCTGAGGTATGGAGCCACCAATTCCCAGTGCTGGTGTAGTGGATTATGGCTTCTTAGGGGATGATGTGCCCACCATTCGGTCTTAATGTGAAGCGCCATCCAGACTCATGACTATGATGAATTTTGAAATTACTTATTGAATTTGAATATGAAACGCATGTTCAACTGTGAGTTCGATAATTAAAAATATTGCAGTTACAACATACGTGAGCAAATTACAATATTTTCAACGACATTGCTTTTAATAACCGACAGCCAGTTCGGCCACTGAATGTTGGCCGAGTGGATGGTTAACGAGTAAATTATTAATTCATACAAAGAAATTGGATGGAAAATTGAATTAAAAACCCTTACCCGAGCATTTTGCATTAATACGGATACACGGACGTAGATTACTGACGATTTTCGAGGTAATAAAATTCATTGCGCGATTTGTAGAGACTTATCTCTATCGCGTCACTTATGACGCGATTTAGGAGAGAACTGTACTGAACTCTGAGTTGATAATAGGTCTTTACATATTTAATTGGAGATTTTTTCTTCGTTAATCATTTGTACTAAGTCCTTCGATTCTATAGCTATTTCCAAATTTGTTTTTTATTTGGAAAATGGAATATATTTTCAAGGATTAACATGAAATATTTTTTAATGTCTGGGCTAATTCACGCAATAAAAAACTTGAACACAGCTCTTTTCATGTGCTTCCCATATTATTTCTTAGATTCGCTGAAACTTTTATAAAGCGGTTACTTTTAAAAATTAACACTGCCTATACTTAGCTCAATGTTATCCGATAATACACACAAAGTTTAGTTAAATTTGGATTTGCCGTTCCCAAAAAAAATTCAAAAATGTTTGTATGGAGAAAACAGTTTTAATGAAATTCTTCATACAAAACGCCAATTTCATAGGTAAGGACCTAATATTTATTAAAATAAGTTGTTATAACGTAATTTCTATTGCTTATGGCCAAGAATTCAAATTAGAAAACCAGAGAAAATTGGAACGTTCGATTACTAAGCGAATTATATTCATTACTTTGTGATTTATGTAATAAGTACGAACCATCAACGATGCTCAGTTACCGCTTCGTCTAATAGCCACAATTCTGAAATGATGTGAATGATATTAAATCAATGAATTCTACTTGAAAACATCCATAAACAACAATAGATTTAACTTCTAATTTATAGTTTAAAGCACGTTATATAACTGGCTTATAGCAGATATTTAAGCTTCTTTACGATGACCAACTTGGGTGATTTATCCGACTGCCCAAGGAAGGAGGGTAATGTTTTTCGACTGTATGTATGTATGTAGGTATGTATATGTATGTAGATATCTATGTTACCTCCTGTAGCCTAACGGCTTTGACCGATTTCGAAATGCATGGTGTCGTTAGTTTCGTCATCCCTGGAGAGTCATATAATACATTTTATGGTGAAAAATCCAATATAGTGCCCGCGAAATACAAAATATGCTGTCAAGTTTTTCGGTTTTTAAACTCATATTGTTATTATAAGTTACGGGACTACTGGATTTTCAATTATAACTTTTGATCATTCTGCAATAGTAATATTTTCAGAATTTTTTGAAGGCTAATATAGATTCTGGATATCGGGTTAGTATCCCCAGATGTCATCTGTTTTTCCTTGATAGGAACCTACTGTACTATGTGCAAATTTCTTATCACAACATTTAATAGCAAATATTTCGTATGACGTAAATAAAAAAGTCGTAAAGCCGTAGGGATTTAGCTTCCATCTCTAAGCCTATGGCGATTTTTATTTCCCTGTTGGCGGATATGACAATTTTAAAATTTTGATTGATCTACTCGACCGGATAACCTAGTCTATCAAGCTCACCGTCGTTCGGGACCTGCCTATCAAAATTTTCCATTAAAATTTATGTATCTGCGTTTATATTTCTTTACAACAATTAAACCGAAAGATATAAAATGTTGACGCCTAAAATTCCCATTAATGTTCTTAAAAATAGGTACGTAATACAGCATTTTCAACAGTTAATCTAGAATAACTGCTTTCCGCTCGCTGCTACACCTGCGTGGAATAACTTTATCCCGCGGGAACTACTCACTCTATCGGGATAAAAATATCCTATATCTTAATTCAGGATATATTCTACCTATAAATACAAATCCTCTTCGCCGTGATGAAAGCAACAAACAAACAAACATCCAAACTTGCGCGTTTATAATATTAGTTAGATATTCTATATCATATGTTACAAGACCATTATAAGACCTGTCACCATGTATAGATCTGAATGTTGGGCAAAGAAAGTGACGGGCGAAGTAGAATGCATGTGGCAGCGACGAGAATGTGCATGTGCTCAAACCATGCTAATGTTCTCTCCTCCTCATAATGTTTATGAGGAGGGATGAAATGCACGTAGATGTGCAATGTGGAGGGATACAGAGGTAGAGGAAGAGCGAAGAACGTGTGGGAAGACTGCGTGAGGAATAATATGAGTGTGAAAAGCGTGAGTACGAAGATGACGGCTGATAGAGGAGTGTGAAAGAGGAAGATATGTTGTGCCGACCCCACCTATAGAGTGGGATAAAGGAAGGAAAATAATGTTCTATGTCATATGTAAAATTACTTCAGTGTCGAATAAAATTTTCAATTTCCTGACGAAACGGGCTGATCGACAAACAGAAGGATCGACTGCGATTTCGGCTATCGTTTGGTACCTACTTCATTCGGTGGCTTGAAAATTGCCATCATATTTCAATGTCAACCGTACGGAGCCAAATAACTTACTTACACACTCAAAGCTTCCGCGGGCGAATCATTCGCGGTGCGAACAACAAGTATTTTGTTTCTGTATTTTCATTGTGTATTGGTTTCAGACAAGAAGTTAATAATAATGTGAAATATTTTTAAAATGAAATGCATTTGATAGATTGAAGACGTGTTTGACCACAGATATATTTGATAAAATGTAGACTCAGCGAATTTTGCTACGACTAAAACCAATAGAGATCGTTCATTGAGCTGAGAAACTTGGACTGTCTATTTAATTAAATTATTGTTATTGCTACTGCACCAAATGCAACATAATTATTAAGTAGCAGGATGGTGGAAATTTTCTTTAAAACTATAGAGTTGTTTGTTTGATTCTTTCAATAGTTTTGTAGTACCTACCTAATTGTTTCGATACAACATTGTCTGGGACTTAATGTTTTTTGATAAATTTGTTTAAATTGAAATATAAAACAAAAACAAAATATAATACTTTTGGGTTATAAATTTAATTAGCTTTCATATTAAGACAACAGATATAAATAATAAATAAATAAACTAAAATAAATATCTTTTTGCACATACACATAGATAATCTGGGGATCGTTTCGGGTTGTTTTTTACTTTTTATATTAAATTTTTGAATCAATTTATGTAATTATGCCACCTTTTTAGATCTTTTTGATACTGAAAATTTTATTATATTATTAAAATTTGTAATTTACTGTTCTATTAAAAAAAAACTTGGATAAAATATGACTTCCAAATAACTTTCGTATGATAGGAACCCCAGGTCGCATATAAAAAAAACTCCGGTGTATTCTATTTGTACAAAGTCACAAAAACAAACCAAACAATGAACCGAAGTAATTATTCTTTGTACCATGAAATAGTTTAACATCCTGCAAACAAAACAGAAATTATGTAATTCACTGCATGGTATCGATTCGGATTTACACCAACTAAATTAAACTAAAACCAGTTTTGGAGTGGTGCCGTCGCATCGTACTGCTCCATGGAGAAAGACAGAGTAACTGGTTTTAGTTTAGTTTAGGTTAGTTGGTGTACATCCGAATGGACACCATTGACAAATATCTTGGGTAGTTAGGACGACAAATGAAAATAAGAAACTTTGAGATATATCTTTATTCTTTAGTGCACAATACAGATTACAGTCGGAAAATATGTACAAAGGTGAGCTTATCTATAAAGAGATCTCTTCCAATCATCCCTACTGGAGGTTAGACGTTACACGGGAGGGAGAACAAATAAAAATGCGGAACCCAAAAATTATATACGTAGTTAATGAGATAATGGTGTCGATTCGGATGTACACCAACTAAACTAAAACCAGTTTTAAAGTAGTAGTGTCTCTTTCTCCCTGCAACAGTACGATGCGACGGCACCACTCCAAAACTGGTTTTAGTTTAGTTGGTGTACATCCGAATCGACACCATTGTAGAGTTAAGAATTTTTAGACCCTCCAATGTTAGAGTAGATAGGGTTTTTATTTATTTATTCATATTTAAATATGTTTCAAATTATGAAGAAGGTGACGATTTATGCATCTAAGAAAATACAACACTCAGAATGTAATCTTCGATAGATTTAATGTATGGTTGCTTGCAACTGAAATATTCTTTATATTTTTGAATTCAAAACTTTAATTAGTTGGATTGGACTGAATGGCAATTTACGTGCCCTTAGCTGGCGTAAAGCGCATTGGCACCGAGACTGAATTTAGCCACATACGAGTTTCATATGTCGCTAAATTCACTCTCACTGCAAAGGCTAACGGCGGGGTACGGAGGCGGGAGGAGAGTGAGTCACAGTACGATCCAGAGCTTTTGAATTAGCTTGGCGCATTGGCTCCTCGGTAAACGTCCTCCTTGGTAAGCGTCGGTGGCTAAGCGGTTAAAACGCGGTCTCCCAATTTAGGAAGTCCGGATTCGATTCTCAGGCAGGCCATATACCAATGAGTTTATAATTTTAATTTTATTACTTCTGTGCATTTATCCGACTGCTCTCAAACGGTGAAGGAAAACATAGTGAGGAAATCTGCATGCCTGAGAAATAAAAATTCTAATGCATGTGAAGTCCCCAACCTGCATTGGGCCAGCGTGGTGGAGCCCATAGTCCTTCATTATACGAAGGGTGGCCTATATCCCTGCAGTGGGCTGAGATGATGCCTCCATAGTATGGGATGTCGTTGGATAGGTCGTTTCAAAATATTAAATATATTGATTGTCTCCTCGGGATGTATTTCTATCACTAAGATCGTGATTATACCATGATTAAAGTAGGTACATTCGACAGCACGACGACCGTAACACTACCGGTGTAAACTGGCCGCGTGATACTTTCGCAGATGTGAACACCGCGAGACCCGTTTAAACTGGAAGTGTTTCGGTAGTCGTGCGGCCGCGTGTACAAATAATATCTTTGCGCATACACACAGCACCATCTAGTTCAACACTAAGTAACTAGGCTTATATTATGAATACCAGAAGGTTGATATACTACACAAATACATTTTTTTTTGTAAATAAATACATATAAAAATGAAAAACATCCATAACTCGGGAACACATGTCTGTTTCATCATACAAACAAATGCCCCTAGCAGGATACGACCCGCAACCTTTTGGTTTAGCAGTCAGAATTGTTAATCACTACACCAAACTGGTCGTTAAATAATGGCAGGCTTGGTTTCATAAAATTTGGCATACTTGCGTTATCTAGTATATTCTACCTGCTACCTAGTCTATCTATAATATTAATATTAATACAGATATGTTACGTCTGTGGGTGTGAATCATACAATGAGCAAAAACCCATTTCCAAACAACAAAACCTACTGAGCAGCAAGCCTTACTTTGCAGCCATCTATCCATTCTTAGAGTTAGATAAACCCCACGATATTGTATCTGGTTCCGCTTAGGGTTTGTAATAAAATCTAAGTAAGTGGATGTCGTAAAGCTTATGAGTTTGCCGTGGAACGTAATATTACACTACAAGAGTCCCTTTACCGTTCATCTGGTGGTATACCCGTCTACACGGCCATTAAACCTATATACGAGGGGTTATTGCTCGCCTAGGATTAGGTTATCTTTATTAAGGGCACGAAAATAACGCGAAGGAAAACAGAATCAAAATTAAAGGTTTATGAACAATGAAATTACTAAATATAAGGGAAACAAACTCATTGTATGCACTTATGTGTGTGTACTTCACTACCTACTCATGTATGTATATACTTATTTTCGTAGCACAACTGCTTGTATGCAGTGACAATTGTATAAACTTATAGGAGTGACCACGAGCAGTAACTGCCATAATTTTTTTTATTTGCATGACTAAGTTACATACTTTAATGGTTTTATCCTGATTGTTTATTACGTTGATTAGGATACCAGTATGTAATAATAATAATAATATCCTTAGGCATACACACAGCGCCATCTAGTTCCACAGTAAGTAACTATAGGCTTGTGTTGTGGTTACCAGATGGTTGATATACTACATAAATACATTTTTTTTGTAAATTAATACTTATTAGAAAAGAAAACATCCATAACTCGGGTACACATGTCCGTATTCATCACACAAACATATGCCCCTAGCGGGATTCGAACCCGCAACCTTTTGGTATTGCTAACCACTACACCAAACAGGTCGTCATTGCCATGTATGTATGCTTGTTTTCTTGATCTAAACATTATAACGATAACATTATAGACTATGGGAACGGTCAGCAGCGTTATTGATGGGAAGCTCCCAAAAACTCTGCACATCGCCAACCCCGCAGCTGGTGATTAAGGCAAATCGCGCCATGGGAGAGGCTCATCTTCAGTACCGGACTTTCATACACTGTTGTTGTGATGGGGACCATAATAATAACAGATGGGGCACTATATTGTCACTACAGGCTGTCCTGCGGCCTGAGGTGGGGCGGTTTGGCTTCTCCCGATCTGTTTAATATCTATGTTAATGATTTGATTCTCGAGCTAAGCTGAACTCCGGTCGGCCTCGGGCCATGTTACAGATATGTCAACAACCTAAGTTATGGTGATGATAGAGTTCTGCTCAGCCGGTCAATTACAGGCGTGGGAAAATTGTGCAAGTTACCATGATCTAATTTATAAGGAAAATAATACATAAATAATGATTTTCATGCCCACAAATATGCCACCTGTTTCTGTAGTTAGCCTGTAAAGATAGTTGAGAAGTTCAGATACCGTGGCTCCATTGTATCATCTGATAGAAAGTGCGATACAGACATAGAAATACAGGGACACGCGCTGTCTAATTCGCAATATGATAGCTTGTCAGGAAGTTTATGAGTATATATAAAGACATGTAAATAGCGCTGTTTCATTCTTTCTGTCAATTATTCTAAACACATTTCAATTATGGACTGAATACATAGTCCCTGGATCACACTCGTGTCCAGTACAATATAATAATAACATAAATATTATAATAATATATTGAAAACTGCTTAATAGAATTGAAGTTGGTTACATTGGTTAAAATACATTTAAAGAATTTTAAAGTAGTCTTTTTTTTTAATTGTATTTCATTTATCTTTCAAAATAGAGTAGACCTGTATTATGGGGATAGTGTTCCTCTGTGCCACCATCTTCGACTGGTAAAAGGTGAGATAATTAAACAAATAGGAAAATAAAATTTTACAGTAACAACTACAGAAAACTCATGGGATAAAACAGTAGCGCCGCTGAAATGATTGCTGGAGCGTGACTAGATCGCGTCTCTAATGTCCAGGGTTCACAGATGTAGCAATATTTAGTAAAATAAACATCGGACAGACTGCCAGTTACTCCTGACAGACGCTGGCTAGAATGGTTCCGTCCTGTCTTGGGTTTACCGGTCTTGGGTTTGTTGTATTTTGAGCTTTTTTTTGTTTTTAATTACCGCTTCCCTGTCTCAATGTAAACAACATAGAGTTTACGAATCGGAGGTACGAGCGGGGTATATGTTTAGTACTCAGTTTCCACCACCACCGTCCGTCTTATCTAAGTTTGCCGCCAAACAGCAATGTTAATAGCATTGTTGTGTTCCGATTATCAGAGACAAGATAGCCAGTCCCCCAAATAAAATGGGGTTTCCGGGTCAGAACGCTTCCACCTTCGGGCTCTTCTTCACTTAACATCAGGTGTAATTGAGGTCAAGTGCTAACCTGTAATGCAAAATAAATAAATAAATAATAATAATTATAACAATGGAATCTACATAACCATTGTAATAATAAATAATATACTGTCACCACTCGTCAATAAATTTTCTGTATACCTACATACTGCCACACGATCACTTTTATGTCTAAGTATTTCTATTATACGCACAAAAGTCACGAACTTTACTCCAAATGCTGTGGTCAGGGATATTCCAAATTAAAACGTTTGTGTATTCAATTAAACTTACTTACAAATTAATAAAATTAGTATGCAGACGTAGAAATACGCGCTCTCTTATAATTTAAAACGAAATGAAAAAAAAATCCTGCATATTTCCAAGAAATAAGTACCATCTATTACTACGACTGTGTAAATGTTGCCCATGGCCGGCGTGGTACAAGGATTTCATTTCGAGACAATGAGAATTACGTCCCGAGGATAGCCCTCTCAGTTCCGGGTGTTAGCCATTTTACACAAAACACGTTTCAGACTATGCCGAGTCCTTTGTTCTCTAACAATGAAAGTACTTGGATATAAACTGAGTAGGTATCTTATCGCGGAGCCCTTATTTGTTTCTTAGATCGCTGTTCACAACTTTACATGATGTTGCTGCCTATTTAGCTGAAGATTAGATTTTATTACAAAGTTATTTATTGAATACCTGAAACCTGGTGAGCGTCAGAATGACTGGTTGTCTGTGGCGTTGGTCTATAAGAGTTGATTCGAAAATTGCTACCTAATTGCTTATATTTGCCACATATACTAAATAATACATAGGATATATGTTTAGAAATACGATATTTTTTTTGACCAGCTATCCTGACGTTTAGTTTGCTGGTTACCTCCTAGTTTAAAGTCAAGCATGCAGAGTTTCCCGAAATGTATTGCGTCAATAATTGCTACATATTTACTACATTCATCTATTTTAGTTGTAACTTCAAACATATGTTAAATAAAGGATGTAGCAATTATTTAAATTATCCCAAGGAAAAGTGCAAAAGCAAAATACTTAACTTTGATAAGCAATTATGTAGCAATTTTTGAATCCACTCTCATAGACCAACGCCACAGACAACCAGCCATTCTGACGCTCACGAAACCTGAAATTAGTTTGGTCAGAAGCACGTATAGAATCGATTCTGGCTATAGAAATAAGGGTTACATTTTTGTCTAATTAACGAATGATAAACAACCGGAAATATATAACAGTTAGTGAATTCGTAATAAAAAAAATATTATTATTTAATATTTTCTTGCCATATTGATTACAAAATATTATGATCTAATTCGGGTGTATCGGCATTTTGATATATAAAATATAACCTTGTATATAAAATATTTACCTTTGCGTCATAAAAGTGACAATTGGATACTTGCGTGCTTAATTTAAGTTAGTACGTGAATGAATATAGTTAAGATTGTTTATTTTGCCTAGTGGCGCCCTCATTGAATAAATTGATTTCTCTTTAAATACAGAATAAATCAAAATATCACCCTGGGCTGTACTCGCGAAGCCTAAAACCTAATTATAAATAATACATCATTATCAGCCCGTAAACATCCCGCTGCAGGGATATAGGCCTTCCCTCGTATAATGAGGGAGTATGGGTCATAGTCAACCACGCTGGCCCATTGCAGGTTGGGGACTTCACATGCCCTTGTATTTTTATTTTCCCAGGCCTGCAGGTTTCCTCACGATGTTTTCCTTCACCGCTTAAGAGCAGTCGGATAAATGTACATAAGTAAATAAAATAAAATTAAAAAACCCATTGGTACAATGGCCTGCGTGGGAATCGAACCCGGACTTCCCAAATTGGGAGACCGTGTCTTAATCGCTGAACCGTCTTAACGTTCTTAATATATACAATAATAATTCAATTTTTAATAATCGGGTATTTTCGAAAATTTCAAATTATTGATAAAAACGGCCACTTTTTTATAATTGTGAATCCTGGAAAATTTATATATCAAAGCTATTTAGGTATTATTTATAATTAGCTTAGGCTTCTCGAGTGCAGGTCAGAGCGACTTAAGTTAAGTTTTATTTTGCGTTAAATCAAAATCAAAATCAAAAAATGCTTTATTTTGTAGGTACACAGGGTACACTTAAAATAGTCAGATTTTACATTTTTAAAGCTACTGCTTGTTCAAAAGGCAACTTTCCCCTGAGAAGAACAAGCAAGAAACTCGAGAGGTCGATCTTTTAAAAAAAGGTTTTAATTTACAAAATTATTAATTATTATTTTATGTTATAATATTTCATTATTAATTGTGAAATAGCCTGGTTATGCGAACGGGCTGGTTATGTCCATGATTGTTTATCATCTAAATAATCTGATATTTTATAATATGCTTTCTTAATAAGTTTCTGTTTTATAGTATCTTTAAATTTATTGAAAGGAAAATTTTGTATATCAACAGGAACTTTATTGAAAAAGCGTAACAAATAGACCACTGAGTAAGAAGTCACTATTGGAATAACATAAGTGTCCTTAAAATAAAAATCATCCAGTAATTAAAATCAAATGTAAAATAATCCGATAATATTTGAAATGGTTATATTTAGGTAGAGAGGAACGAAACGGAACTAAAATTGTAATAACACCTAAACACTTCAAAGATAGATTCTAAACTTTCAATTTCAATGCACAGTTAATATCACAGCGGTATGACGTTTAGTTTGTTTGCTTCGTAATAATGTTTGGCATGGAGGCAGTACGTCCTGCTTATAACACAACATTAATAATGTAATGCCACTTTGAGCTAACAGCTCCCTGGAATCTGGAACTTGGTTACAAACTATTCATGACGCTTTGAGATATGGAACGCATTACATAATGTACGTGTTCCGAGCAGCTCTTTAATAAATAGGGTAAAGACCTACGTTCTATGGTATTCAGGCGCAACCTTCATGTTTTAATGTTAAATATAAACAACATTTGGTACGCCAAGCTTTTGTTTTGAGCTTTTCATAACGAGGATAGAACCATCGCCGCTGAGAAAAGCTTCGCAATCTTGATATGAATATCCGATTACCAACATACCTAATGTTGGTAGATACATAGAATATAGAAGTGATCAAATAGTGCAAGATTGTATATTAAAAATATAATATTTTTAACTTTTTCTTACAAATTATAACTAGAAACATTATGCGTGAGTGTGTGGGTGTTTGTGTGTGTGAAGTCTGAAATTTTTAAATATAGAGATTAGGAAAAAAGGACTTCATCGAGACATATTCCAAGTGAAAAATTGTGCCCATTCATATGCCACATGAAGAGCTATGGCTTATATTCAAATTACTATACAGTCTGTCATAACGTTTTACACTAAACATATCATATCTACGTATGTATAGGTTAGGTAGGGCTATAGTGAAGTCACAATAGCTGCAACGGTCGTTATTCACATTATCAAATACCATAGAAGGCTGTACAATAGCCGGCGATTGACCAAAGCGAGTTATATATGACATACATAGGTATGTGATACTTGATTTTAGGTATGTGGTTATATCGACTATTAGTGTAATGAGTTTCAGAATAGAGTTTTTACGACAACTCGCGGTTTAAGGGGATAATTATCAATTCATAAAATTCGCAATATACAAAAATCACTAAATTACTTATGTCTTCTAAACAACGCAACTGGTTTAGATACGGTATTCACTATCTCATATATATTTAGAGAATTTCATCCAGAAGGTTTATATTTATTGACGACCGATTGGTGAATAGTGACCCTGTCATCGAAACCAACGGTTGCGGCTTCGCATCCCGCAATGGGTAAATGTTTGAGTGATGAATACGAACATTAATTCCAGAGTGATGGATGTTTATATAAATATTTATGTATGTTTATCCGTTGTCCAGTATCCATAGTACAAGCTTTTCTTTTTTATTATTTATTTTAGAAAGTAATTGCAGCCGTACGAACCCAGAATGGGTCACTAGCTAAATATAAGTACTATCGTGACAAAGAATTTATGTTACAAGTGTGAATGCTCTATTAGCTTAAAGACTTACTAGATGCTTTTATAAACATATAAAAGCTTTTGTTTCTAAAGTATTGAAAAATACTACGCTAATTTCTGTTGAAATGATTAGCGCTAATACGAAATGTGGTTATCGTAGCGCGATTGGTCCCGTGCGTTCACATTTAGCGCGGTCAACTTACACTGATCACAGCTTTCGTACCATCGACGGTACATTTACATCAAAAGGTGTATTCAGTTTGATTCACGATCATTTTCGATGATGCCACATGGTGAATTTCGACCACCTCCATGGCTCAATGTAAACAATCGAATTACGAATCGGAGTCGCGGGTTCGATCCCCAGCGGGGTACATGTTTAAGTACTCGGTTTGGTTGGTGGTAGGGTATTTTAAATGTCCGCCTGGCTAGCTACCACAATCTTATCTAAATCTGCCGCCAAACAGCAATGTTAATAGCATTGTCGTGTTCCGCTTGTCAGAGATAAGATAGACGATCCACCAAATATGATGGGGATTCTGAGCCAGTACGCTTCCACCTTCGGTTTCATCTTCACTTAACATCACGTGTAATTGAGGTCAAGTGCTAACCCTCTCTGTTATATTTAAGAGCAATACTCTTGTCGGTGGAGTACTGTCCACACTTGTCTACAATCCGCCTTTTCTTTTACTTCCTGATAAGACACGGCATTTACTTTTTCTTTTACTTGTGTTCTTCTAGGCCTGCCTCTCTTTCTTTTCCCTTCCTTCCGTTTCATTTAAGTAAAAATGCTAACCCATTGTACATAAAATAAAATTACTAAAATGTCTCGTGAGTTGAGAGTTGATTGGAGTAAGAAAGAAATGGGTTAAAAATAGAAAATCGCATTCCAGAAAGGAAACGAAACTGCAAAAAAGGTCAATAAAATACCGACAACAAGCCCCGTTTGTTCAGGAAATGAGACTGTCCTACACTTAATTTTTTTGGGCTAAACCTAGTCCGAAACGATTTTTAATTAAAATCTTCGTAATCACAATTGTTACAGCTTTTAGTTAGGCTCACCTCTCCACTGTCTGCCTGTAATCAAATCTTACAAGTTAAATTTATTTTATTTATATGTCGCACAGATAGCGATAAATTAGCGATAGAATTCATTATTCAAACGGTCAACTGACTATCATAATACGTGGTTAATGGGAAATGAACGTGGTGGCGCTGGTATCGCCGGAAATGGCGCGGTGACGATGTTACTCGAAATCGGAACATCGAAAATGACAGGGACTTTACTACGAGCCTTCAAAGGAGTCGGAGCTCTACTGGACATCAACGACCATGAGGGATTGTGATTACCTACTATCACCGACGCATTGAAGAACCCGGGGAGTCGTTACTGAATAAGACTTTGATTATGGAATTTGAGCAAGGAGGAATTATAGACAAGGAATCATCGTCGTTCCACAGAATCGAGTGCAGCTAGTTGGTACGTGGCTGAACCATCCCAGAGGTGACAGCAGTATTCCATGCACGAGCGGACCTGAGCCTAGAAAAGCACCAAAAGTTGTTTTGGTGTGAAATACCGCCTGACCTCAATAAGGAGAATGCCAAGCTTCTTAGCCGCTGTTCTAGCGTTCGATTCTATGGAGCGCCCAAAATTTAGGTTGGAGGTTAACTTCATACCCAAAAGATTGAGACGGTCAGAGAAAAGAGATACATCTCGGAAAGTCGGTCTCAGGTTGAATGGATTTAGTTTGCCGGTGAACAGACACGCCTGTGTTTTGGTGGCATTGAATTTGACTAGGTTGGCATGTTGCCCCAATCGGATACCGCCTTTAATGCCAAATTCGTGCGCTTAACCATGGACCCCTAAGTGAACGGATATCTTCATCTCTGGACTATGCACCTGACGTATATCTCTCTGTAATAGTGGTATTATCTGCATACCCGGAGGTTCCGGGTTCAAGCAGATCGTTGATGTGCAGTAAAAAGAGAGTTGCGGAGAGAACTGAATCTTGTGGTACCCCGGCATTAATAGCCAATAGGTCAGATGAGCAGCCGTCGATGACTACCTGAATTGATTCTCTCCGAAAATCAGATATCCAAGTACACAGTCCAAAGGGAATTCCATAGGAAGGGAGCTTACTGAAGAGACCGGCATGCCAGACCTTGTCAAAAGCCATAGATATGTCGGGAGAAACGGTAAGAGCTTCGCCATGCTTCTCTATGGCTTCACCCCAGCAGTGTGTAGTAAACACTAGCAGATCGCCGGTTGATCGGTTTCGTCGAAAGCCGTATTGCCGATCACTAAGCAGATCACAACCTTCCAGATATGCCAGCAACCTGTTGTTTATTACACGCTCCAATACTTTTGGAAAGTATGGAGGTAATTGCAATGGGTCTCTAGTTGCAGGGTCCGCACGACTACACTTTTTGGCCACTGGTTGTACATAAGCCAGCTTCCAGCATTTAGGAACTTGATTAAATTTGAATTAAATATATATTTCATAAATTAGAACCACTTGGTGTTCAATTCAGCTGAAATTTTGGTGCACGTATGTCAATTAGATGACAATGCAATATTATGGTATTATTGATAGTCTGATCATAAAGGCGGATGGTGGCCATAAGAACTCTGTATTAAAACCATATAAGCTCATCGAGTTTTGACTTGTTTGATCTGACTTGAGTAATCTGATAGAGTTGATATTTAGAGTCTGATGGTATAGCTGGAAGGCAAGCACAGGAACTCTGAATCGGTATATTGTAAAACGACGAATAGAATTGTTAATGTTTGGGAGTAATATGTTATGATGTCTCATGATGAAGCAATAAAAGCTTGTAAAATCTAACTAATACAAATGTGAAGGTTTGGATGTTTTTTGTTTGTTTATTTGTTGCTTAATCACGGCGAAACCGATGAACAGATTTGGATGAAATTTGGAACGTAGCTAAAAATGCTATGAATTAAAACATAGGATATAAAATAAGTAGTTCTCGCGGGATAACCGCGATAAAGTTATTCCACGCAGGCGAAACCGCGGGCAGAAAGCTAGTGATTACTAATTCAGTGATTCATATCTATCACATCTCGAGGTATGTATTGAATGTTGGACAGTAATTAGTATTCCGATTCTGATTAGTGTACGTTATAATCACCTCATACATTATTTTACTAACATAATGTAACGGACGGACAGCGAAACGGGAACAGACACTAACTAGATTTTAACAGTCTTTATAGAACAGCAGCAAACAAAATGTTCCGATCAAGACAGGGCTATTTATAGATTTTGATGACATTTAGCAATGTATACAGTTCAGTAACTTATCTAATTAGTCTAACTAATATTATCGATAGTTCGGATGTTTGTTTATTTGTTTGTTAGTTGCTCAATCATGGCGAAACAGATGAAAGGATTTGAATGAAATTTGGTATGTAGGTGGAACATACCCTGGAGGAAAATGATGATGATGAACTATATCTTTCCAAAGACACTAAATCGGTGATTAACATAGGAAAATAATGAACGAAAGTCAAATCAGTAGTTGACATCTTTCTAAAACAATTTTTATTGACAAAACGGAAGTCATAATATTATTCATTATGCGATGGAATGCTATATAACTTCAACTGTCACAATGGTCTATATGTAATAATTCTATATAGGTCTATAAGTAAAGGGGATTCTACGCATGCATAGGGTACTAACAAACTCGCTCAGGGTGCTATACGAATAGCTCAGATAACACATTTTAACAACAATTGATATTTCAAAACGACTAGTCGGCTCCAATCTAGATATAGCTCCCTAGTGTCGCATTCAAATAGTGGCACGCATATTTTAGTATCCGTAGGGACGAGTACGCAGCGTACCTATTCTATATGTATATTTTATAACGTATAGCGGTGATATATTGCATCTGCGCAACTGTTCCAACACAGTCGAGCTATTTAAAGAACAGTTTTCCTAGTACATATTATAAGTTTCTGAAAATGTATGTTACTATATTTCGTTGTATTGTCTAAATGGGAAATTTGGTACAAAGACTACCCTGGATTAGAAAGGATACTTTTTTTCCAAAATTTTTAAGTAAATCCGGGATGATATTATGCTATGCGTGCGAAGTCGGCGGGCTGGAAGCACATACGTAAAGGATTAAATGGCGTAGCCCGTTTCCATACAAAAGCATCAGCTACATTCTTTGACGTATCTCCGCCGTGGCTCAATGTAAACAACATAGGGATTACGAATCGGAGGTCGCGGGTTCGATTCCCAGCGGGTTACATGTTTGGGGTTTGGTTGTTGGTAGGGCATTTTAAATGTCCGCCTGACTGGCTACCACCATCTTATCTAAATCTGCCACCAAGTAGCAATGTTATTAGCATTGTTGTGTTCCGATTGTCAGAGTTAAGATAGCCAGTCCGCCAATTAAGATCGGGTTTCCGGGTCAGTACATTTCCACCTTCGGCCTCATCTTGGCTTAACATCAGGCGTGATTGAGAGCAAGTGCTAACACGTTGTGCATAAAAAAAAATGAGGAAATGTCTAGATGTGGACTCTAATTATTAGGCAGACCTATATGAGATTACGAATTTATTAATACCTTAACTAATGCTCATACCTATGTATTTTGTTTGGAAACAAGCAATATTTGTATAGAATACTCCCGTAGTTGACAATAGCTGCATAGTGTACGACTCGACTTTAGCATAATGGTTTGGACTGCTCCTTGCTATAAGTCTGTGGCGGGAAGTAATAACATAAATGTAACTTAAAATGGGTTTTATATTTTAGAGCACAAAGTATAGTAAAACCACTGTGAAATATTAGGTTGAGTTATGATTCAGTCGGTATCTTGTTATACAATATTGACTGGATGTACTCTCTATAGGCATCAATTTATATCACCTTTGATAAGATGATTTGCCCTAATGGCCACACTGGGTTCTTTACCAATATCCGCTACTTACAATATGGGGGTTTGTGAGATATTTATGACACCATATCGATCGATAGCTTGCTGGATTCCAACATAGTCATTCATTGAGTTATGAAAATGTATATTTGTGAGAGGTTATAAAGTGTTAATGCACATTACAAAAAATAAATAATTGTACCTAAGCAAATCGAAAATTTAACTGAAACTGGACTACTAAAATATTTTAGAGACTACCTATATCTTACAGAAAAAATACGCCGTCCAACTCGCTTCTGTGAGGCATAGCACCTAGTACGCTAGAGCTATTGCCCCGCTGAATGCATAAGCTCAGCTGCTGAGCAAAGTAAGTACCAGCTCTCACATCTCCAGAGACGTGGACCAGTCTAACGGATTAATCTTTTTTTTCTATAAGATATAGGTCTTTTTTATTGTGTTTTATAAAATTGTTGTTTTTAGAGACTTAAAATATCGTCAATATATAACAACTACTATTGACTTAACATTAACTAACATTGACCTAACATTGCAAATCGCTAATCGGTACCATATTTTATTTGTCAATAGCTTATTATACACTTGTGTGTGACGCTATATCGATTTCAACGTTACATCATTTATCAAAATTGATCCTATAGTTTGGTCACTACGATGCGTTGAAACATATATACCCATATACCCACAAACATACATACATAAACTGCAAAAATCATAACCCTTCCTTTTCCGTAGTCGGGCAAAAAACAAGCTCTTCATTGGCGTAGTCTGATTTTGAATTTAGGTTTTAGGTCGATAGAATTTTCCGCGCACTGGCATCCGCCATGTTTTATTGTTTGCTGATGTTTCTGAAGACTTATCTCACATAATGTACAACACACAGCAATATAAGATTACTTGATGATCTTTAAATGCTAACTTCTTAACTTAAAATCAACCAAAGGTTTTTTTTTATCAAAAACTGGTTTCGCGTTTGACTACAATCTTCTTCTTCTTAAAACTTAAAACTTTTAAGGTTTAAAGGTTTAAGGTTTTAAGGTTTCTTAAAACTATTAACAATTTTACGTACTTTCCATAATGTATTTTAATGAAATACCTAACCAACAGTATGTTGCTATTATTGACAGTTACTATAATATAATAACAAAAATTATATTATATAATAACAAAAATCAGTTAGACTTTATAATTAGCCAACTTTCGAAGGGGAACTATGCGGGGGTGCAGAGAGGGGCATCTAACTCATCGGACCGATTCACCACACGCAGTCTCTCAATCAAGATGTACCTCTCACCTACTTGTGTGCTAGTATACCAGCTACTCGTATAGGTACTTTAGTAATATGAAATTTGATAACTCTAGTTCCGTCTGACAGCAAGCAGTGGTTCGAAGAAGTCTTCTCACTGTAAGGATTGTTACGCTGTGGTGAAACGAAATTCTGCAGTCGTAGTACAACATAATTAGCGGAATTGTCCGTGGGAGCAGCTTGCTGGTTCATTACCAAAAACTTTTAACTAGGTACCAACCTACGGAGCTTGTTTTGTAGACATTCACTTTAAATAATAGTTTTCTTGCAAATATTATTTATGAATTAATTGTAGGTACAGGCTACACACTAGCGTGCAAGATGACGTAGTGAGTAAGATAGAGAGAGGTATGCTAAAGTGGTTAGGGCATATGGAACGAATGAGTAAAGCAGAATAATGAAAACAATATATGACGAAACTGACACTGGTGTCGATTCGGATGTACACAAATTAAACTAAACTAAAACTAGTTTTAAAGTGTACTGTCTCTTTCTCCCTGGAACAGTAAGATGCGACGGTACCACTCCAAAACTGGTTTTAGTTTAGTTTAATTTAGTTGGTGTACCTACATCCGAATCGACACCATTGTACGAAATTGACAACTGGTTGGTGTAGTTGATCGTGACCCTGTCAGCGAAACCAACGGTTGCGGGTTCAAATCCCACGACGGGTAAATGTTTGTGTGATGATAACGATCATTTTATTCCTTAGTTGTGGGTGTTTATATAAATATTTGTGTATGTTTATCCGTTATCCATAGTACAAGCTTACAAAAGGTCAAGTGCGGTTTACCACTAATCGACGATCATAAAGCATTTGTTGAGAGTAGAAGAAGCAAAAGTAGTATGAAATTATAATATCTGCCTACCCCAAAGGTAAAAGACTTGATATACTCGTATATGTCTCTCCACAAACAAACTCGTACTCTTTTGGTTACGCATTCCTTTTCAATTCGCGAAGTTATTAAGTACAAGTTTTGACGCGGTCAGTTCTTGGTTGGTGACCACTAGTGTCACTTTTATTCCGGATGAGTTTCTTTACCGTAAGGAAAAATATAGGGCATATTAGGTAAGTGAAATAGAAGTTATTAGCACAGGTAGTATGATTCAAAAACGTACGCGACGGGGCGGAGATTAATATGCGACTGGCGGGATTCCTAGGGTTTCTATCATGCGAAATTTATTTAGAACACATATTTTCTCCAAATTGTCTTCATTTATTTAATTTAATGGTGTAATTATGTAGAATAGGCTACAAACGCCACCGTCAAATGACATAATTAACGGTTTATTTGATGATGGTTTTGAAAATAAATTAAACTACCTATCATAGATTCTATTTCACTTACCTAACATACCCTATTTTTTCCTTACGGTAAAAAATCCGATATAAGTACTAGCTTTCCGCCCGCGACTTCGTCTGCGTGGAAGATTTCATCAAACCCGGTTCAGCAAAAAAATTTTTTTTTATTATATTATTTTATTTTTATTATAAAAAGTTTTATTATATTAACATATATCTTAATCCAGGTTCTAATCTGTCTACCAACCAAATTTCATCCTAATTGGTCCAGCCGTTTAGGCGTGAAGAGGTAACAAACATACATAAATACATACATACTCGTATATACACACACAAACTTTCGCATGTACGTATATAATATTGGTTGGGATTAGTTGGGATTATAATATTAGTTGGGATTTCGGTGATTCAGATGGAGCGTTTTGCGGGGAAGGATTGTAAATATGTACTGTCAAGAGACCCGAGGCATCAACTTTGAGGGTTTAATCAAACTATTAAACATGTACTCCGCCGGGAATCGAACCCACGATCTCTGTTTTGTAAACCTTGTTTGCTTGTATATGTTTTATTGGAGAAAGTATAAACAAGTCGGTTTATACATTTTAATCGAAATAATGTACAAAGGCGAACTTATTGCCCAACTCTTCTAGTCAACCTAAAATACGTTGTTGTATGTTGTTTACAGTGATCCACAGAGGCGGTTAAAACTATTTTTAACAAAAAAAGCTATTACATTATTCTATCTATTACACATACTTTCATAACAAGAAGTGAAACGGGAATCTGCCTGCGGAATAATAAAATCCGTTTGAAGGATATTAAATTTTTCATATACACATTTCTCGCCATGTTAACTTACGAGCATTTGTGATATCAATCATTTCAAGCGCCATCATCATACCCACTTACTTCGGCTAAAGTAATTTGTCATGATATTAAATATATGTAGAGAGTATAAGCACACTCGTTTAATGTTGTTCCTAACCGACTTTATATTAGGCACATCGCAGTAATTTCTTTTCCGGGGTCCTTTTTTTATGCACAACGGGTTGGTACTTGACCTCAATCACACCTGATGTATTTTTTAATGTGTTATAACGCTTTTAATGTATTATATAAAGTCAGGACTTTTATCCCCAATTGGGGTGGTCAGAGATATCCCAAACATTAGCGTTTGGGTGTTCCATAAGATTAATGGTTGAAACAACGCCCACGGTTCACCTTCGAAATATACATAAATGCACACGTGACAGCGGGTGAGTCTATCGCCGTTGAACCATGCAAGTCTAAGGCCCGTATTTATAAACCAATCTCAATACAAGTCTTGAGGCTGTATCAACCGAGATGCGTCTTAAGCAGTTGACGCTATCCTCCGTACTAATTTATAAACCAATCTTGAGGTCTACTCAGCTGAGATCACTTTTCAAGTATTCTCCTCAGCAACTCTCCTTATTAATAGCAACCCTTGAGTTTCTTGCTCGTTCTTTTCTGGGGAGTCAGCCCTGTGAATAAGCAATACTAATGTCAATAATTTTGATATTAGGATAAAAAATGTGATGTTATCAAGTGATAATTTTTATCCTACGAAATAAATAAATTTTGATTTTATTTGATTTGATTTCAATTATTTATAGATTTTCAGAGCGACCGGCTGAACGTTCATTAATGTCAAATATAACAACTTATGGAAATACGTAATGAAAGGAATAATATTGAATTAGAAACATGAAATTTTTACAGAAATATAAGATAATTTTATATTAATTCCTGCTTGATTTGTGTAGCTTAGCGTTCCTAAGAAAAAGGCTTATGACGAACAGACAGACAGCCAATCAGAGTGACATTAAAGTGTTGCTATATTTATTTAAAAAAATTAAAGTATGGAACCCTAAAGAATAAAAAATAAACGATTAACTTTTGCATTCTTTGCCATACCGTGTATACTAGGCAATGGCTTGAAACCAAGTCTATCAACAAGCTCAATTATTGAAAGCTTCTAGCTGAGTGGCCCACAATCTAACTCTTCCTAGAAGCGCTTTACGATTTGGCTTTACGTCTTTGTTTAATTTAAAGTTTTCACATCAAGCCGACAGTAATGGTGACCCATTTCTGTCTGTAATATTCACATAATAACACAATCTCTGACTTGGAATCAACGAGACATGATAACAAGGCTGTCATTGCGGCTGCGGTACAAAAGTTTCCAAATGAAATATAATGAGATTCCGCAGATCTAGAAACTGTGATATTACTTTAACACGGCCTAGATATAGTATATCATTGTAGGTAATAAACTACAAGGAGTATGCGCTACATCGTCTCACTCAAACTCATGAAACTCCTGAATGAATATCTTGAAACAACATTGGAACTCTGCGAGATACCATCACTGATTTGATCTACTTCATGGCATGTAAACCGTGATTATGTGAAATTTCATATACACCTGCAGTATGAAAAATTTCCACATACATACATTTACACACATATACACACGTCATACGTATCGCCTATCATTTTTGTGAGAAAGGCCTCTTATTTTGGGCAGCGCGGTTACGAGCTAGGTAGCCATCACAGAAGTTCAGGAGCCTAATTAGGGGGCACTCGAAATTTTCTTGACGATATTGGAAATACTCTCACTTTTACTCAGACAAGTGCAAAAGTAACAAACTTATCGTCGAGTGCGCGAGAATTGAGCCCCAGTGCCGAATGGTGCAAATATGTTAGATTTATTTCCCCCTGACAATTAAAACCCAATAGTAAACGTTCTCAAGCCGGGTAGGTTGTAGGCCGTGTACCACAGAGATAGACTCAGAACTATGAGAAAAGTATGCTAAACGTGTCCTTATACTAAGTCCATTTTTGCTATCATGAGCAACGGACCAAGCAACAGTGTCATTGATCCGAAGATAATGTCAGCTAAGTTCCAATTCCCAAGAACGTCAACCGATTTATTTAAAAACTTGGTGATTAGATTGCTATCGAGAAATGCATTCAAGTACAGGCGAAGTAGACTGTGAAATATAATCACGTAGTCGGCTAGGATAAAAGCATGCATCCCCCAATCTATAAAATATTGTGAATTCTTGAAAGAAGAACGCTGTTATTTTTGTAAGATTAAACCATGGTGAATGCAAATATTTGACTGTAAAAATGAATTAGTTTACAAATTTCTAAATCAAAGTGACTGATGAGTAATGAACATAGTCGTCCCCAAACACTCACACGAGAATGTCAAGTTGAATACAAATAAGCAAGTTATAGATAGATCATTTTACATTACATATGAAAAATACAACTAAAACATAAAAGACAAGTACAGAATCAACAATTATTATGTGTATGCCGCAGTATACAAAAAGGCTACAGCTCAGTGTATGGATTTGCCCGAGGCGGGCAAAACACTGGTATTCTGCTGAAACCTGAGGGTTGGTCGTGGGACAAATGGAATTTTGAAATGTGTTTGGTATTATCAAATTAAAACTAACGTTATTGGTAAATGAATATTGTGTAAAAAAGTTATTGTACTTTTGTAACGCATGTAACACATAACGCAACGGTTGGAGATGGTAGTAATATGGGGATAGGAATGCGAACGCATGCTTGACGATCAAATTTAGAAGTCCGTCCGGTGTACTACGACTATCTAGTCTCCAATCGTCACAACTTCTGAGCTATCAAACATTTTTGTCACGATTATTACTTGCACTATGTTTATGATATGCTTCTGCTCTCGCCACACTCAATGCATCCAGGCATCTTTGGCTACTTTCTCATATGCCAAGTGGGAAGTGAAAAACCTCATTGCTTACTTACCCCCTTTCTTTCTGCCACGTCGGGCAATGTCTACTTTCAGTAACCGCCATGTCGAGTACCACTAAATAGGAGCTACATTGGGTGAAGTGTGGAGGGGGTATTTGCTTCATATTTTTCACACACCAATGCTGACTTTAATGCTTGGCGACAGGAAAAGATGATACCCGGCTTACTGGCAAACGGAAGAAGTCCTACCATTTGGTGATCCTTTAAAGAGACATGTCTCTTTGTGTGTCCGTGGCGTTGTGTAGTTCAGTCAATCTGAAAATTTATAAAGTATCTTTAAGATTTCCAACAGTTATTTAATTTCCTTGTATGTTATAATGAAAATTTAGAATGACAAATAGGTCACAGCGTACTGCACGTTTTATACTAATTACATTTACAGCCCTAACCTATACATTGAATAATTTAATACCATATATAAATAAGAACTTGATGGAACAATCTCGCCTTTTGTATATTTTTAATATGTCCTGTTGTTTTTTTGTTGGTTTAATATGTATGCTTATATGCAATAAAGTGTTAAATAAATAAATAAAAAATATTTATTTTAACCATTGTGATAATATTGTTCAATATTTAATTATTATAAATATAAAAATAAGCCATTTGGATTTTACTAAAACATCGTATGCACTCGCGATGAAATTAAATGAAATAGTTTATTTACTTGATTTTGGGTATGACATAGGTCATTCTATGTCATACATAACGGAAGTCCCATTCAAAATCTATTTGAAATCTAGCATGAATATATTTAATAAAGGTAATAAAGGAATATATTTAATGTAGGTAATAAAAAAATAATTTGTGGTGTCACATTATAAAACTAATTAATTGTCAATGATGTCGATATCAGAAAAGCGATATTGGTGTCGATTCGGATGTAACCCAACTAAACTAAACTAAAACCAGTTTTAAAGTAGTACTTTTTTTTTTATATGAGAGGGCGGCAAACGAGCATGCGGGTCACCTGATGGACAGCAATCACCGCCGCCCATGGAGACCCGCAACACCAAAAGGGTCACAGATGCGTTGCCGGCCTTTACTGTCTCTTTCTCCCTGGAACAGTACGGTGCGGCGGCACCACTCCAAAACTGGTTTTAATTTAGTTTAGTTTAGTTGGTATACATCCGAATCGACACCAATGTCCGTTATGTGGGTATTTAAAATTCAGGTCAGGAAGGTCAGGTTCATGGACCAAAAGCTCCTCCATGCAGGCATTTTCAGTGCGTCTCGCTATCTCTTTATCTTGTCGTGCCTGGAAGGAGACTATTTGACCCAGATAAACGTATTGATGGACGTATTCAATTATCTTGCCATCTATTTCAATTTTGCTTTTACTCAAATTCAAAATCAAAAAATGCTTTATTTTGTAGATACACAGGGTACACTTAAAATAGTCAGATTTTACATTTTTAAAGCTACTGCTTGTTCAAAAGGCAATTTTCCCCTGAGAAGAACAAGCAAGAAACTCGAGAGGTCGCTCTTTTAAAAAAAGGTTTTTATATTACAAAATTATTATTTTATATTATAATATTTCATTGTTAATTGTGAAATAGCCTGGTTATGCGAACGGGCTGGTTATGTACATGATTGTTTATCATCTAAATAATCTGATATTTTATAATATGCTTTCTTAATAAGTTTCTGTTTTATAGTATCTTTAAATTTATTGAAAGGAAGATTTTGTATATCAATAGGAACTTTATTGAAAAAGCGTATACATAACCCTTTGAATGAATTACTGTTTGTCATAAGCTTGGTCTATGACATATTCATCTTCAATCCAAAGACTAATAACAAGCAAATATTTCAGAGGCCCTTCCTGCCACTATATTTGTTTGTTTTAGGGATGTATCGCGTGCCGGCGGAGATTTATAACTCAATCCAGCAATCAGCGAAACGCTTAACTAGCTGACGATAAGGTGTCGGCGAATGATTGCGTCCGTCTGCTCCTCGATAACCGCCGCCATAGTTACGGCCTGTTAAATGTGTGCTATTTTCGGGACTATCAGATCAACAGAGCCTATGAAACGAGTATAGTTGTTGGAGTGTGGGCAGAATGCAGCTGCCTTTTAAGTTGTGTCGTTTGAAATAAGTATAGACAATCTAATAGATTATTACCATTTACTGTTTTGCAAAGAATTCTCCGTGATATTCAATACACTTTTGCTTGCTTTCGAAACAGTTTTTGAAACATTTATTCCACTCCGAAGTGGGGGTAGTCAAAATGGCCGATTTGTATGCGTCAACAACTTTTTCGGGTGAACTGAAACATCGACCACGAAGACTTCGCTTAATTTTGGGGAACGTAAAAAAATCGTTAGGGCTCAAGTCAAAGTTGTAAGGCGGGCGATCTAAAATTATGACATTTTGGGTGCTCAAAAACATCTTTGTTGGACGGGCGGTGTGCGAACTTGCATTGTCATGGTGCAGTATCATGCGACATCTTTAGTTGTTTTTTCGAAACTCTGTACTGACTTGTGGCAAACAAACAGCGGTAAGCCAGTCAGCGTTAACCGTCTTGCGATCTTCTAGTACAATAGTGGCGAGGTGACCACCCTTTGCTACAAACGAGGCAACCATTTTTTTGTTAAGTGTTTCGTGAGCGTAATGACTTTCGTCGGATTTGGCTGACGGATTTTTGGAAGACCCAGACATTTGACTGCTGCTTGGAATCTGGATCGTAAGCATATATCCAAGACTCGTCACCACTAACCATATCATAAACGTGTTTTGACTCTCCTCGGTTGAATCGCTGCAGAGTTTTGCGACACCATCCAATACGGGCCGTTTTTCGGTCGTCGCTAAGCAAATGTGGTATCCAACGAAAGATCAACTTTCTTACGGCAAGTTCTTCGTGCAGGATTTTTTGGATAGTGTCCCTAAAATGCCCACGGATACCTCTATTTCACGATATGTTACATGACGATCTTCGATGATTAGCTGCCGCAGGCGTCGACATTCTCTTGCGTTATGGCAGATTTTGGACGACCTTCACGTGGCTTGTCCCTGAGACTAGAGTGCCCACGTTGAAATTCTAAATACCAGCGTTCTACAGTCCTAAGGCATAGTGCTGCATCACTAAACATAGAAGTGATCTCCTTAACGCACTGAAGTTTGAAAGTTGTAGAAAATTATCGCACACATATTTTCCTTTGATATTTCCATTTTTACAACCGACTTGTCATCTTTGAACAGACGCTACAATAAAACTATTCGACTCATCAAAAAACATTCTTATTTTCGATTTCTAAATTCAAAACGATTAAAAAGCCATGTTTTTTTTTTGTAATAATCGGGGGAGGTTTGCAAACGACACAATTTAAAAGGCAGCCCTCCTAGACTATAGTATCTGGAAGGCAAAAAGGATAACACCCTCAGCCAGCCTACGTCAAAGATTGCAAAAACATTGTATAATTGTGTAATCAATAGTTTAAAGGTAAGGTAAAGGCGTTGGTAGTCTACCTCACCAAAATTGTTTTCACCCTTGAGGCTGGCTTAAGTGTAACCTTCGTTTAAATAAAACATTTATAAAAAGAAAAAAAAAGAGTAGAACCCATTTGGAAAGTATCGTAATTATTATTAACAAATTTTACCATCATTTTATTTTTGTGGATAAGCAAAACTGCATTCGTGGAATCATAAGATGTATAATGTAATGTATGTGTAGCGTGACCTTGAACTGACAATAACGTAAAATGAAAATTTGTAACCCCCATGTAATATGAACATAAAAGTACACATATTTTTGAAACGGCTGAAGCGATTTCCATCAAACGCAACAAAAAAAAACATTTCCAAATCGGTCCAGCCATTGACTACCTTAGGTACCTAATATTGTCTACTAGCTTTCCGCCCGCGACTTCGTCCGCGTGGACGTTTTTGTCAATATCGGTTCAGCAAAAAAAAATTGCCTATATGTTAATCCAGGTCCTAATCTATCTACCCACCAAATTTCATTCAAATCCGTCCAGCCATATAGGCGTGAAGAGGTAACAAACATACATACATATACACACACAAACTTTCGAATTTATAATATTAGTTGGGATTATTATCCCAATAGGTATCGCGGCCTTTCTTTAATTGTTCCTATAAAAACCTCAAGTTCTAATTGCATCCAATTTCCAACTAATATTTCAAATGCGAAAGCTAAGTGTTTGTTTCTCAATTAGGCTATAAAGCTTTAACGAAAGTGGATAAAATTTGGTGTGGAGATGGAATACGTCCTAGATTAATATACGTGTAGGGTATATTAATTACTGAATATAAAATTATTGACATTTTAAATAAAGCCGCGTCCGGATGGTTAGTGAATTTTAATAACAAAATACCTATATGAATGCAGGTTTATTTAACTTTAACAATAAAGTGATATTTTCTATTGTATATTTACGGTGTTTTTCCAGCAGACCCTATTTGACCACCACCTTCAGCTTCATCTTCACTTCACCTCAGGTGTGATTGAGATCTCGTTTGCACTAGAAATGTGTAAAAAACTGATTTCGATAACTTCGTCAAAACGTACATAAAATAATTATATCTGCAGTCAAAGACACCATGTATTATACGTCGGTGTGTATTTTTGTGCATACTTGTCGGTGTGTGTATGTGTATCCATGTGTCTATTCCTTTCAAATCTATAGACACTGAGAACAAACGCAAAATGATAAAGAACGAGTTATCCTATTTGTGGTCCACTGCAGTTCAATAGCTTACCTTGTATTAGTGCAGAGGCGTAATATCTGCGCACAGGAAGAAACCTGCAACTGTACTGAAAAAGGAAAAGGAAAAAGAGAATTTCTCTGTAATTACAAAGCTCCAATGAACGCTTTGTAATACTGGAGCCGACATTAAAAGTGTGTAGGAAAATAAGTAATGTGGTTTTTCTGCCCTACTCGTATAATACCATTATTTAAGGAGTGCTGCTCTTATTACCCGACTATATAAGTCAAAAGGCTGTAATTTTAGCAGGGCATGTATATCGGTTTATCTGTTACTACAGATCTCCTAAGCAAAATGTCGTAGTTTGACAAATGAAGCATTGGAAGCTTCATAATCTGCCGTACTAAGATATTTGGAAAAAAAATAATAATATGACAGTAGTAATTCCAAAAAATTCGTGTATAAAAAAGGCAATCTACCACTTATGTGGGATCAAAAGCCAAATATATTTCATACTACTTTACTTTTCTAATATATACCTGACACGTGACTCGTTCTTTATAATGGAATGGCATCAAAATCGTTCTTTGATGATTCAAATTTAAAAGTACAGGAAAGTAGTTTAGATTAAGTAACAATTTGCCGCAAATCTACTGAAAATGTTTAAATAAACTGAAAATATAAAAACTGGATCTCGACTTCGGAAATGCTTTTATAAGCTAAAAAGAAATAAGGAAGTAAAAATTATATCTACAAACAGAAAATTTCTTCGCCCTTTGATATAATATAACAGAATGTAACATAAAATGAAATATCCTCCAGGTGACTGTGTGAAAAATTAAATATCTTCGGAACGGCTTAAGCGATTTCCATTAAACATTACTGAGAACATCCTACAAATATCGACTTTAGAAAATAAAAACTATATTAAATCTGTTTGGCTGTACAGGTGCTACACTGTCACCGATCACCTCTTTTTACGTAGGAGGTTAAAAACAGTTGGAATGTATTCAAATATACCATTTTGTTTATTTCATTTTAGTATAGTTTCCGAGAATTAAGAAGAATAGAACCCGCACGTTTCTTCCCGTGACTGTCACAAAAGCCGACTATAGGACTTAACGTCAAATAAAATCTACATAAAAGACGCACGTTTTAAAGGTTTTGGGAAAGGTGAACCGTGAATGTTATTTCAAGCATTGAACGTTTAATATTTGGAACACCCAAATGATTATGTTTGGGGAATACCTGGCCACCTCATTTGAGATGCAGGTAATAACGTTATCTATTGGGATGTATGTAGTTCAAAAAAGAATTTTCGTAGTCGCGTTTTAGATTACGATAGGCAAGAGTGGCTCCACTGATATGGGGGTAACTCTCGAATATTCGATTGTAAGTCAATTAGAGAAACATTTGAAAGCAACATACCCGTCAAGAAACCCCTTTTATCATTCAACCCGCACGTCAACTCACTTTCAGCAATTCATGCGCAATTAGGAAGTAGGTATGTTTGTTTTCCTTCTATTCTCCTTCATTCCGGACTCGTAAACAACTTTGTGAAATTTTCATATTTTATTATTAAAATGTTATTTGCCTCTGTGAACAGCTCTTGGTAAGCCCACAAGTGCGTCGAACAAACTCTACAAATGGCTTTCGTGTTAACACGAGCTATTCAGTCTATACCTACGTTACGTACCTACGTATGAATGGCTAAATGGACCTATCGCCAAGTTCTGATAGCTTCCACTTGTAGCACGACCGAATGCACTCAATCTATTTAAATACTGATAAATTTTATTGTGAATTATTTATTTTATTATTAGGCTATTACATAGTCTTAATTAAACAATGCCCCACAAAACCGTTTGCACAGTTTGTCTGTGGGAGCTCGAGTCTTACAAAAAGCTATAGGTACCTATGTGGACGTTGTCATGTGTATTAAATAAGTATTTACATAGGAGTTACAGGTTATTTAACAAGATTTTTTTTAGTACTTTGGCGAATCGCCTATTTTGAGCCCATTTCTGATATGGACAAGCAAGGTACTAAGAAGGTAAGCGTTCTATGACCGCATTAGTTATCTACTCGGGGTACTTCAAATTTACCTACTGCCTTGGATCTGGTTCCAAATTTATGGGCGATTAGTGAGTAAGAGTGAGAATGTTATTATTTATAGTACCTACTATTAACGGACACCATTTTTAACACTGCGAAAAGCGATGGATGTTTTGGGTTTGACGGCGTTGTGTGTTTGTGTGTATATGTGTCCAGTCTTTATCGGGTCGTATCTCAGTAATGTGTGCATTACTGAGATACGACTCAATAAAGAATAGGACCTCGGTCCGATTTCAATGTGATTTGTTATGTTAAAGATTAAACGAGGACACAGATTCTCAGCCATGTTTGATGAAAATCGGTAAAGACGTTTCGAAGATATTTATCTTGTCATAGCCTTTCAAGGGTTTTCTAAATTTTCAATACTTGAGTACTTACTTTTGAGTAGACTTTGGGCCATAATTTTTGTTTAGAAGGAAATTGTACTTTTTCGACATACGTTGTTATTTTACAAAATACGACCTTTGCATTATTACAGCAAGCAAGAAATCATTTTTCTTAGCTAGAAAGATTATTGTGCCTAACTAATCTAACTTCAAACTAATATTATAAATGCGAAAGTTTGGATGTTTGTTTACTTGTTTGTTGCTCAATCGCGGCGATGCGAATGAACATTGATTTAGATGATATGAATTAAAAGACAGGATATCCCGATAAAGGTAGTAGTTTTTCCCGCGCAGACGAAGCCGCGGGCAGAAAGCTAGTATACATATAAGTGATGATAACTGATAGATGTTTTTGATACGAATTTAGTAAATTATATTTTATAATGACCAACCTTAGGCAAGACTTACTCTCTTAAATACATATTAAACAATAAGGCGTAAAAGTTTTTACCGTGTTATCGTGAATCAACAACTAAATAGAAACATTACAGATTATCGCTAAGGTAAATAAAATCACAACAAGTAAATCTGACTTACACAAAGTATTTTCTGTCCCGCATTAGCTGCTTTCCGCCTTAAGTTTGACACAGTTAAGCAAGGGGTAAAACTTAGTGGAGCAAAGCAGAGAGTAGTGGCCGTAACCGCTCAGTTTCTGGTACAACCAGTCCTCACACGGTGCATTACCCTCGTCCACCGCATTCGAGAGCTATTTGCTGCCGGAGATCAGATTAATGTTGCCACTTTTATACTTGTCACAACCACGAAACTTTCGGGAAGCCAAACTCGACGGAATTGTTGCTCGAAATAACGGACAAATTTTAGAAACAATTTATACTTTACCCTCCTAGAGCTGTATTGTATAGAGTTTTAAAATATTTGGGCTAATAATTATTAGCGATCAAGGATTGATTTTTAATATATACATTAATTTACCATTAATAAAGTTTCCTAAAATAACAATGGTAATTATTTTATGCAAAACAGGTTAGCGCTTTTCTTCAATCACACCTGACGTTAAGTGAAGATGAAGGCGAAGGTGGAAACCCGCTCATCCAAATGCACCAACTTGCTTGAAGATTAGCTGCTGGCACCAACCAACCAACCGTCAACCAGCTGGAAACTAACAATGCTGATAGTAGCTTGCCTCGGCGGTAGCTGCCCAGGTGGACATTTAAAAAAAACTACCACAATTAATGGTCTCTCAAATAGGTACATTTTATAGATTTCTTATAAGAATCTAGTTTTGCGCCGCCTAAAGTGTAGGTATCTATTATAATATATATATCTTATAGAAAAAATACGCCGTCCAACTCGCTTTCGTGAGGCATAGGACCTTAAGTTTGACACGGTTAAGCAAGGGGTAAAACTTATACTTACATGTTAATTATAAAAAAAATGTGTATTAAAAAATCCCTTCAGGCGCGAAGTATCGACAATACCTAAAGCTCCGTTGAGCGCGGAATGTCGCATTGTGACAGACGTTACATATTCTCAAGGTCTCAATTTTTTGGTTAACAGATATTGGCGTGATTTTGTTTTCTTTGTATGTCACGGGCTAGTCGACCCTAAAAGCTACTCAAACACAGAACCGCCTGAGGAATTTTAGCGGTTTCATCGTAATATTATATTTAAGAAGTATATACAAACAGAAAGTGTGGCTAACGATTTCATTTCAATATGTATGGTATTGGTAACATTATAAATAATGAATAAACAACGTGTATATATTTTTTTTTAAATATTGATGGCAATATATTTTTAATATATAATTTCAATATATTTTTAATATATAATTCCAAATTTTGTCTTTCTACAAACAAATAACATATAGGTACTTACACCTAAAACATTATATGGTGAAGAACATTGTCTTGTTTTTAAAATTATTATGCGCGTTCCAGGAGCGTATGCTTTAATAAAGCTTTGCATCGACCTCATAACTCCCTGTATAAACAGAATCAAAATAAAAAAAACGGCCATCATTTATTCCATAATAATTTAAATGAAAAAAATAAAAGGTTTATTTACGTTTCAGAATTAGTAAGGATACGGAAGGACGCGCTAACGATGGAGCATTAAATAGCCTGATAAAAAAAGTAAGGTCGCTCCTCCCTAAAAAGAGGTGGGTATATTCATTCATCCAGAGCGGTGTCGGATAAATAGGAGGTTGCGATGAAAGTGGATACATTCCCGCACCGTCTGCTTCCGCCTGGCTGTGAAAATATTACATGGAGGTGTAAACGACCCCGGTAAGGCCGTTATTGCAGTCGTTAAGTTAAAATTTTCTCTCTTGAATAGCAACGCGAATGTGGGACATAAACACCGACATTTATGTTATTCGCACGCAAATATTGGGATAAAAGTAAGGAAAAATTTCAGTCGTATTGAGGATAAAGTGTAGGTACGTGCAAGCAAACTATGAGGTTATATTTGTATTTACCAGGTGGTTGACCTTTATTTTAATAAGGCGGCTGATTATGTGTAACATGAACGTAATATAGCAACAAAAGTAACAATATTAATAACAGGCAAATTTCAACACTATAAAGAAAGCAGGTAGGATTTGAAATGGGGTGAGTGCAGTGTGATGTCAAAAATGGACTGCATCTCAGCATATGCAGAAATTGTCACCGCGTTGGTTTGCAAAGGAGCCTAAATGTGCTTCCGATGTGATTCGGACAGTTATACAAGTTCTGCAAATGAACTTGTTTTAAGTGCGCTACATATTATATTTTATTTTTGTTATTATTAGTTCTGTAAAAATGATATATCAAAATTATTCAATACTTAAGACACATATCACATCACACTTTAAACAATAATGATCTATCTATCAGCAAATACCTAATTTATTAATAGAGTATTATTCCGTTCCGTAATAGCTGTTGGTTTCTGTCTTAAATATATTAAATACTCTTACATTCACATACACACACACATACTTACGCACTCTCAATCTGTAAAAGTTCAATAAACTAATACTAGTTCTATTATCTTTATGCTCCGCATGCATGTCTATTTCCCTGAGCCTAATGGATGCCAAAATTTCTATAATAGAGAAACAATTTTACTGATCATTACAAATTATAAATAACATCTTACGCTTAGTTATTCTCTCTCTCTTTAATATATTGTTTTTTATGTATTTAATTGTTTCTCTATTATCATCAATAATAGAATAAATAGACATGCATGCGGAGCATAAATATAATAGAACTAGTATTAGTTTGTTGAACTTTTACAGATTGCGAGTGCGTAAGTATGTGTGTGTGTGTGTGTGTGTGTGTATGTGGATGTGAGAGTATTTATTTATTTAAGACAGAAACCAACGATACAGCCCTGTCCTAGAGTGGATGTTACAGTAAATGTATAATTATGTATGGTCTACTATAGTCCTCCCAACGATCAGGGTGAGCGCGCTACCGCCTTCCATATGTTCACAATTTACAGTGTATAAAAACAACTTCTATTCGACAAAACCTTATCCACAAATAAACGTAACAGAATCTCTACAAATAAACGGGTAAAGTGATCTCATCCTATGTTTACTTCCCTTCACCACAGTCGATTTGTTTGTTCGCATCTATCACTCGTTTAAGGAGCGTTCACTTCGGCTAGAATTATTAAACAACCTATGTGTGTACAATTCATCAGAGAGCAATAATTTCGTATGCTTGTGCTCTACTCAAACGGCCGTTCAACGAAACAAACGAGCAATAGAAGGAATTTCCCCCGAGGTTGCGATATTACGACTTTCTAAGGAATATACATAGTACATGGCGAATGGTAGGAATTTGATGGCCAAAATTTTTCATGGCAGGACGTGAAAGACTGACTTTGAAAGCGAATAAGGAATAGTGTAAAAATATAATTTGGGTGTTATGCGATGTTAAAGAGGTAATGACAAAGATTGAAAAAGGTATACTTAGATGGTTATGTGGAGAGGATAAATGAAAGAAGCTTAACGAAATAGATATTCGAAGTGAATGTGGATGGAAGTATTGGAAGACCTCGGGTAACGAGCAACTTATGAACCAATTTAAAAAAGGCTAAATAAAGAGCACCCTTAATTAACGTAGGTGCATAAACAATTTTATGACAGTGAATGACTCGAAAGACGGGTGTCACGATTGCTGCAAGTGGAAGTCAGTGGAGACCACCTACACCTACGGAAAACAGGTATTTATATATGTATTTATGCAAACTTTGCTACTAATGATGTGATAAGCGTTTTTATTTTTGCAAGAACTAATTATATTTGAATCTCATTGTGATATGTGAGAGACGATGAACAGAATAAACTCATTTATGTCCATGGATATCCTAGAAAAGCGTCTATGGACTCATAATTACTAACAAAATGTTAGTAATAGTGATAGTGCCAAAAAAACAGTCCTATCAATCAGCTATATCTAACCCGCCAGCCCAGTGTGGCCAATCACAAACAATGTAAATAGCAACACAGCAGAGGGCGTTATCCAATAGTAGTGGACCAGCAATAGTAGCATGACAGGCGCGACAAACATTTATGTCGCGCGAGATAATATTTATCCTGCTCATTCGCTTGGACGAACTACACAACTATCCCACTCGTACTGTCGCGCGCGACAAGCGATGTCATGCTGCGGGTGCTGAATTATTTTTGTATTATGTAAAAAACTTTTTCTTTTTAACATCTGAAATAATATGTACATAAATATAATAGAATTTGTTATATATTTTTTAGAAATTATTTCCCCGTTTTTCTATCATTAAATATTGGAAACAATTACACTTACAGTGAAGTCCACTTAAATCACCAAATTGAAAATTATCGGCAAGACGATTGTATTTTCAATTCAATTTGCTTTATTTAATAAATTAGGAATACGGGAAAATGTTCAATAAGTGTTGAAGGATAGAATTTGCAGTGAGCTTTCGTAGCCAATTTTATTCTGAGTAACGAAATTGTATTTGGTGAGTTGTTCCAATATATTCTGGAACAAATTTGGCTATAGTAAAATTAGAAAATTATTTCCAAGGTATTGGGACTCGAAAGAACATCGAGTGTTATTTAGATTTTAAAATTAAATAAAAATTATTATTTTTTTTGCACAACGGGTTAAGACTAGATCTTAATCACACCTGATGTTAAGTGAAGATGAGGCCGAAGGTAGAAACGTACTGACCCGGAAACCCGATTTTATTTAGGGGACTGGGTATCTTATCTCTGACAACATAAACGCACAACAATGCTATTAACTTGGCTATTTGGCGGCAGACTTTGATAAGATGGTGGTAGCGAACTTTTTTAAAATACCCTAGGTACCACCAACAAAACCGAGTACTAAATATATACCGCACTATGTACGTTATTTACATTGAACCACGGTGGCGGTTAATTACTTAAGGCAACATGTTTTTAAAATTAATAGCAAATAGTAAGAGCATTGAATACCTTACTAAACAAACCATGGTGGCTACCAAGCCTCGTTTTTTAGATTCTAACCAAAATAGTTAATGTAGGACGAACTATTTAACATACGTCCAGAAACGCTCGTATTAAAATGCTACAAGTAGTCACGCATCCAAGGACATACCGCTTCAGAGATTGCTTAACTTCGCTAATCGAAATCAATACCGAATGCGACTGCGCCAAGGTACCTCACGATTGCTTTACAGTCAAGCTGTATCCAAACGAGGAAATCCTAACTAATCTAATAAATGCAAAAATCTGTTTGTCCGTCCGGGTTTCAAGCTTAAATTGCTGAAGCAATCATATTGAAGTTTTGTAGGAAGCATATAGGATCTGACAACTTTACATCCTGAAAAGGTCCGCTATAAAGAAATACCATACGGATGCGGCCGCAGGCAAAGATAGTCTTCAATATGACTATCATATCTTTATCTACCCCGCTGTCATCCAAAGAGAATATGTACACATCTGCATGCGATAAATAAACAATTTACATATAAGAGCTTACTCGCTCTATTCTCTATCGCATTCCCGCGAAACCGTGACTGTGTAAAAATTCCCGCCGCATACATAGGGACCGCACATCCGTTGATCGTTGATAAATTGACGCGGCGTGTACGTGACCCATCCCTAGCAGTCTCTCACGCAGGGATCACGCTGACTAAGCAAATGTCGCAAATATGAACACCAACTTACGCGTAGTTGGACAATATACGTTTGATATAGGCGAAGGATTTCTAACTGTCAGTTAAGCCACTCGCGAGGGAAATATTAAATATTTATCCGGTCTCTAGGCTTCAGCTGACACGGGAAATTATGTGCTATTCTGGTACAAAGTGCATTCTTTTGTTTAAAATCGTGATTTCACATTTTTTATTAATATAATTTCACTGTTTATTTCTAGCGGAATAGTAAGATATTGTAAATTGTGAAAGCTCCGTGCATTTTTATATAAAAAGGAGGATTCTTTGTGTAATCTATCGACAGTCGACACAGCATTTTACATAATTCGAGTTCCATTTATTGAATTTGACGCATTTCAATCGCTTTTCCATCAGTAAGTTAAGTACCGATGCGGACAGAAAGTGTTTATGCATTAAGGTGTATTTTATACTGAAGTACTTGCGTGAAATTTTATTGAAAGGTATGGTTATTAAAGAAGAGGTCTATATTTTTAAAGTTCTACTTTCTTTTTATGGAGTTATGATATAGAAAATTAAATAGGTAGAGAGCTATTAGATTTACAAGTAATTACGTAGAAATATCTAAAGTTACTATTTGACCTTGTCACAATATTTTAGCGTGACATTCATAAACTGTGAGACGACTTCGAATTCGACTATGGTTCCTAGTGGAAAGTTGTTCGTAATCAGGAGTGGGGTTACTAATAAACTGAAATTACACGAATTAAATTTCACTCTGTATGTATGAATTTTTTTTTTTTAATTTTCTATGTACCTAAATTGCTGTGAGTGATCTATATAGAAATATCTATATCAGAAATGTATAAAATATATCATGTTTGGTTACTGCTCTTCCCGTGTCTGTTGTGAAACGCAACTGAGGAACGTTTCACCAAAAAGCATCTATTTATTTGAAAGTTTTAACGGCGATGGGCTCACCTCTATAGTCACGTGCGTATTTCTGTATTTCCGTAAGGTGAACTGTGAATGTTATTTCAAACATTATACAATGAAGGTCTTGACTTAGTTTGACGTTTTTTATTTTATAGACATTACATTAGACATTATATTTAGTGGTGAGTATGTGCAAGGGATTTTTGACTCATATATACGCAACTTATTTAATATTATTTCCCTTTTTTTTCCTCATTGCATCATACAATTAATTAAAAATTAACCTATTAAGTATCTATGATGTTGTGAATCTGGATGGATGATTACTATAATAATAACAATGCCGTGATCGAACACTGCTTCTTAAAATACAAGAGCAATCTTAGTTTAAGGAGCAGGGCCCATTAATTGTGCTTAAGTGTGTTTATTATGTACCTCCTAATTCAAAAAAAAATAAAAAAAAATTGGTTTTTGATACGACTAATGTTAGAAAACCATTTATTTTTTTCATACAACAAATTGTTATAGGTCATCATCATATATCGAAGCGCAGGTAGATCGATTTTCTTTGCAAGCTAAATTGAACCGTATTTTTCGCATTACAACTATCAAAGTTAATGAAAATATTTATGCGACTATATCCTCTTCGAACTAAGGAAACAAAAAATAAAGCTAGTGCTGCATTTTCCATTATTTTCACAATTTAAAAGAACATAAGTCCCATAAAGATTGATTAACTCTGATCATTACCCCGTAATAAACACGGCTGAATTTCACTTGTAAGGAAAATCGAACAAAATCAAAATCAAAATCAAAAATATTTTATTCAATGTAGGATACAAAAATATCACTTATTGAAAGTCAACATGCTATTTTTCTTTTTTTAACTACATCGCTTCACAAGGTGTTATGGTTAGGGAGAAGAAGCGACAAGCAACTCCGCAACAACACATCTTTTCAACTAGTCTCCATCCTTACAACAATACTACATCTTATATTACATATTACAAAACAATAGCAATTAACATAACAACCAGCTAACACCAGACCTCCTTATCGCCTAAATAATCATCTATCCTGTAATAACCCTTCTTACACAGAGTTTCTTTAATGTGGCGTTTAAATTTCTGCTCTGTTAAACTCAATACATGTTCTGGTATTTTATTGTAAAAGCGTATGCTGTGTCCCACAAAGGATGTGCTAACCTTGCTAAGTCTAAATTGAGGAATTTCAATTTTATTTTTGTTTCTAGTATTCAAATTATGATTATCAGAATGTTTGCGAAATAGGCATATATTTTTGCGTACATACATTATACTGTCATATATATACTGGGATGCAACAGTTAAAATACTTATTTCTTTAAACAGATCTCTTAGAGAATCACGGCAGCGTAATTTATATATTGCTCTGATTGCTCTTTTTTGTAGAACAAATATTGTTTGAATATCTGCACCTCTACCCCACAGTAGTATACCATAAGACATAATGCTATGAAAGTAGCTAAAATAAACGAGCCTCGCTGTTTTAATGTCAGTAAGTTGTCTAATCTTACGAACAGCATAAGCAGCTGAACTGAGCCTGCTCGCAAGTGTCTCAATATGCGACCCCCACTGTAGTGTGGAGTCCAAAGTGATGCCAAGAAAAACAGTGTTCTCAACAAATTCCAATGGTTCACTATTCAACTTTAGGTTGTTTTCCCCCTGCCTTACATTAGGTAAGGAAAACTTAATACATTTGGTTTTCTTAGCATTTAGAACTAAATTATTCACAGTAAACCAGTTCGAAACCTGTGAAAGAGTATCGTTTACATCGTCAATATCATTCGACCCTCTCTTTATTTTGAATATAAATGAAGTGTCATCAGCAAACAACACAATATCAACCAGGTTCCGAAATAAGGCAAGTCACTAATATAAACTAAAAACATAAAAGGACCTAGAATTGATCCTTGAGGCACTCCCATTTTCACAAAGGATCCTGAAGATTTTTCCAGATTTACTTGAACTTTTTGAATTCTATTTTCTAAATAAGAAGTTAATAAGTCGAGGGCTTTGCCGTGCACCCCATAATGTTCTAATTTAAATAAAAGCGTTTTGTGATCCACACAATCGAATGCTTTTGAAAGATCGCAAAACACACCGATTGCATCGCTGCGATCTTCCCAGGCATTATAAATATTTTTAATTAGAGCTACACCGGCATCCGTTGTCGAGCGACCGTTAGTGAAGCCAAACTGTTTATCATGTAGTAGTCCATTTGTATTGAAATGACACAATATTTGACCCAGAATAAGTTTCTCAAAAATTTTACTAAATACAGGTAGAATGGAGATGGGCCTGTAATTATTGAGATCGTTTTTACATCCTGATTTAAAAAGAGGTACAACCTTACTATGTTTCATCAGTTCAGGAAAGACACCTTGATCAATACTCGCATTGAAAATGAAGGCTAAGTAAGGAGCGATCGTAGTGACAATATGACTCAACAGCTTTACCGACATGCCCCAGACATCTTCAGCTTTTTTTAACTTTAGCGTTTTGAAAGCCTTTATAACTTCGAGAGGGTCAACATACCTAAATTTAAGAATAGTGTGGCATTTTTTTACATTAGCTACCATCAATGATTTAGCACGAATTGGTGATGAATCTAGTATTTCAGTAGTTTTGACTGGAATATTTACAAAAAAATTTTCAAAATGCTGAGCTACTTCTATATCGCGATTGATAATTCTATTATCAATTTTAATTGAATATCCATTGTCACGTTCTTTAACACATGACGTTTCCCTATTTATAACCTTCCAGACTGCTTTAATCTTATTATCAGCAATATTTACAATATTACTAATGTATCTGGACTTAGCAGTAATACAAACTTTTTTAAATATTTTTGAATAATTTTTAACAAATTCGCAGAACTCTAGGTCATCCTGCCTAATTGTCCTATCTTCATAGAGCTGAAACAACTTATCTCTACTTATTCGAATACCTTTCGTGGCCCAGTTACTGAATTTAAATTTATTGGTATTTTTAACTTTTTTAATTTGAAAGATCTGTTCAAACTCTTTATTCAAAACATTGAAGAAATCTGTATAAAATTTATCACAGTCAATTGTTTCAGACGAAGGTAAAGGTAATTTATTTAGCAAAACTTCTTTATACATTTCTACTTTTTCTGCAGGTATAGGTCTAGTAATGAATTCTACTGTGGGATTGGATAACTTAATTAACGGAAAAGCAACAAGTTGCCCACAGTGATCAGACCTTAAACAGTTTAGTATAGACTGATCAATGAAATTACAGTTACAGAAAAAGTTATCTATGCAAGTGGCTGTAGATTCAGTGATTCTAGTAGGCTCTAGGAATACGTTGTTTAAATTAAAAGACTTAAATAAACTTATTATTCGAGTAGTTAACGACTTCTGCTCCAGCAAATCTACATTAAAATCACCACAGACTATAACTGACTTTGTCCCTCTAGTTACTAGTTTTAGCACATCTTCCATGACCGACTCAAACAAATTAAAATTGTAAACATAAGGAGGTCTGTAGACGCAAATAACAATGTAGTTCTCCAACTCCACAGATGAAAGTTCAATAGTACATTCAATCGAAAGTGCAACAACATCTTTGCGTTCCTTCGCTTTTAAATTATTTTTAATTAAAATTAAAGAACCTCCACTTTCCCGATGTATCATCATGGGTACTTATTTACATAGGATCTAAAGTTATATCCACAGTCGGGCTGAATGTGATGACTGATGGATGACTTTATACTAAAATTGCGATGTGTGTCTATTAAAAAAAAATAATCGCTACATTTCCCCTACTCTCACTGTTTATTCTCTGACAAAATTATAGAATATAATTAATTCAAATGTGAATATTGCTTGTGAACTATGTCACGGTTATATTTGGGATATTTTAATTTAGAATTCCAAGCTCGACTTTCTTTTGTTTAATTGAATAAATATTTTATTCTGTATAGGTAATTTTAGGTAAAATTATTTTAAGAACTTAGAGTGCTAAACAATTATATTTCTGACTGTCACAGTGCTCACAAATTTTATTCAATTCTTCCCACCATCATATCAGAGTTAAAGGAAACATACAGCAGATAATATTGCTCACATACTCCTACAAATCGTTCCACCATTTACCTAATAAATAAATACAAATATAAAATAAATAAATATCCTTAGACCTACAACAACGCCATCTAGTTCCACAGTAAGCACCTTTATATACCTACCTACATATACAAGTTGTGTTGTGGATATCAGATGGTTGATATACTACATAAATACATTACTAATAATAGTTTTTCAATTGCCAAAAGATGTTCACGAAGGTAGGTGATGACGTCAGAAATATATCAAATTTTGTCAAGAACCATTGTGGCTCAGCGGTTGTATCCTCTACACTTGATTTATATTATTCCACTACAAGCTCGACTATCGTTGGGAATCGATAGCGACTAGTGCACATGATACCGTTTCCTGCGTCTTGCGCACGGCTCGTCGAGATTTACGGCCGTGTGTCCCGCCTATTACGACCTTAAGTTGAATTTACCAAATAAACTGGGAACTTTGTTGGAATCCACGCTCGTTAGTACCTCGCTCTTGGCCAATCAGCGTAAAGAAACCTATTAAGTTTAATTGCACAAAAGTTTGCCAAAGTGCCGCAATAATAATTTAGTGAGAAAAAAATCAACGAGTTTCCTCTTGCAATTAAAAGAAAGCCGTAGGTTATTACCCGTAAATTATGTACAAATTAAATTATAACCTATCTTTTGAACCTACATACTGTTGTGTAAAGAAAGAACAAAGGGTGGAAAATTTTGAAAAAAGGGTTTGGATATATCCGCACTATCCAGTAACCAAAGCAGGGCTTGTAACCGGTTTCGAAAATACCGGTAAACAAAGGTTTACACCGGATTTTAGAAAAGGTTTCGTTCGGAGCGCGCGAAATGAGAGCGCTACTTAAAACCTTAATAAACCGGGTTAACAGACAGAAGTTTGTAGATAGAGTGAAATGAAAACCACTAAACATCGCTTAATTGATTCAAAACCTCGTTCCTTAAGAAAACCGGTTTTTTAAGCTTAAATCAAACACTCCTTTGTACTTGACGTTGATTTAGATTTAAAAGTTAACCAGTAAGCAAGCCCTGAACCAAATCTTGTAATTAATATACCTAATAATAGACTTTGAGTCGAAGCTGTTAGAGTGAAAGTCGAAGGTACTTAAGATATACTACGGAACCCTAGGTTGTTACGTGTCCTTTGTCAGCTTAACCCGTAAAAGTGATTTTAATTTAGAAATTCCAAAATAGAATCTAAGACAGGGCTTAGCTCAAAAGTGACTAAATCCAAACCAGCGTTTTAAAGTCACGTAGCGAGTAATCTAGACTCCAGACTATATCTAACGTGTTCCAGAATATAGCATTTTCCGGTGACCTGCAATTCGCTTTAGTTTGTAAAAAACACTCGTGGCACCGTCGTATTTTCTACTCATTTTTGATTAGCGAATTTAAGCAACATCTGGCGCGGTTAGCTTGGATAGGTGACCATTATCCGTGCCACGTTTCAAGGCCGTTTGTGCGTATATAAAAGTAAACAATTTCTTACATCGACAAGTAATTATTGTAAGTAGTTAGTATTTCAAATAACCTGTCAATTTAACCGATAAATGTTTTTTTATGCATAACGGGTTGGTACTTGACCTCAATCACTCCTGATGTTAAGTGAAGATGAGGTCGAAGGTGGAAGAGTACTCACCCGGAAACCCCAACACATTTGGAGGACTGGCTATCTTATCTCTGACAATTGGAACACAACAATACTATTAATATTGCTGCTTGGCGGCAGATTTAGATAAGATGGTAGTAGCTAGCCAGGCGGACATTTAGAATGCCCTACCAGCAACCAAACCGAGTACTTAAACATGTACCCTGCTGGGGATCGAACCCGCGACCTCCGAATCGTAAACCCAATGTTGTTTACATTGAGCCACGGAGGCGGTTATATACAGTTAAAAACAGTTCAAAATTAAACAGTTAAAAATGTTAAAGACAGTTCTCAATCTGAAACATAACACAATTTTCATGTCAACGTAAGACAGACGAGCAATTGCTTCTACCTAAACTTAGTTTTTAAAGGAAATTTTGTAGAACTTATCGCGAACGATTAATGTTACGAGTACTTGGTACGATTTTAAATAAGATGACTTTCCTGTTGTTTTTAATTTTATTTGTTTAAGACGGCATTGACAGTAAAGTCTGTAATCTTTCACCTTTTAGTAAATTTTTTAAACCCCGACGAAAAACGACGAGTGTTATGTGTTTGACGGCGTTGTATATGTTGTGTGTGTGTCTAGTCATCGTCCGGGTGTATCTCAGTAATGAGTGGTCGATTTCAGTGCAGTTTTTTTTTTCAATATTAAAGACTAAAAGAAGCGACAGGATAGCCATGATTGATGAAAATCCGTTATACCGTTACGAAGATATTTACCTTTTAAAACAATTTCTTATAACTGGACGATATTATGGTGTTTAGTTCCACGGGAGTTTCCTAAGTTTTCCAAATTCTATTTGTTTTATTTAAATTTCTTTTAGATATTTCCTTAAAGATGAAATTTTGTCTCAGAAATTATACAGGCTGAATTTGAATTCGTGTAATTCCCATTAACTGGTGACGACACTCTTGATTACAAACAACTCAAGGAACCGTAGACGAATTTGATCAAAATTATTTCGATTATCCAGACAAAGTAAACCATGCTGAAACCTTTAGTATGGAAGTCGAACTATTTTCGGCTGGTGACTCCACTCCTGATTACGAACAACTTTCCACTAGGAACCATAGCCGAATTCGAAGTCGTCTCACAGTTTATGAATGTCACGCTACTAAAGGTGGTTTCAAATGGTTCATTTTGTATAGGTAATCGAAAGTTTTTTGAACGAATTCGACTATGATCCATGGAGAAAGTTAATAGGAATTACACGAATTCAAATTCACCCTGTAGATTGTGACGTTGCCAGCGTATAGTGTTAGTATACTTCAGACTATTTCAGCACAAAACTTGTTAAACATTCCAAGGATAGTATATCAAATTTTCGCCAACAAAAAACTCTCTTATTGTCTGTTAGGCCACAGGCGATTGTACAAAATGTGACCCTTATCAATTTCCTCGTATGTCTAGCTGTCCGTCCGTTCATCCATTATTAAATACAGTTAGCCAGAAATTACAGTCTGAATATATCCAAATCCGTTATTATTTGTTTACTTGTCTGGATCATGGGGCCACATGATATTTCATGTACTTCTTACTAGAAGTACTTGTCAAATATAATCCACTTTTGATTGTAAGAAACGTCAACGTTAAAAGCACGCTAAAGTCGGTAGATTATTTTTTGATATTTATTTATTTTTTGGAAGATATATACAAAGGATAAAAACTTATCAGTAAAAACAATGCTTATAAAAATCTCCGTCAAACTTAATATTACACTAGGATCAGTAGGTACTACGAATACGTAAGTAGGTAACTGTGAAATTTTACAAGAAAGAAGGGATACGAGCAAAAGTTGCTCCTGCCAGCCAAAGGAATTAGTGACATTTGCACAATCCAATGACAATTTTAATCATTTTAAATACTTAATTTACCATTGGTGTTTCGATCAACACAATTGATAACGAGAATGTTGGGAAGTCAAAATACTATAATTAGGGCTACCTACCTAACTCATTTTTGGAAAAAGCACACCCTTTACGAGATTACTTTATTTTCCGTTTATTTGACTGTCGGAGGGTCAAACCTTTTTTCTCAGAAATGGCTGTAAGTATCAAGTTAGAATTAATATCGAATACTAATACGGCATCATAAAACCCTGTTCACGTTTTAAAAGTTTATATGTTATACAAAATTGTTACAAAGTTCTTAAAAGCGTATACGCAAACAGCAGCTAAGAAGCTTGGCATTCTCCTCAAGGTCAGGCGATATTTTCGCCGAAACAGCTTTTAATACTTTACCAGGCTCAAGTTCGCTCGTGCATCGAATACTGCTGTCACCTTTGGGGTGGTTCAGCCAAGTACCAGCTGGCTGCACTCAATTCTGTGGAACGACGTGCCAAGAGACTCATTGGTGACCATTCGACCACTGCTAAATTGCAGAGCCTCGAACACCGTCGCAAGATCGCCTGTCTCTCAGTCTTTTACAGGATGCACTTCGGTGAGCGTGCGTTGGAATTACAAAATCTCATTCCACCATCGCCATTCCATCTTCGGACTACTAGGCGCGGGGAGGGATTTCACCCGTATGTAGTTAACATACCGAACATTCGCACTGAGCGGTTCGATTCTTCATTCATAATGCGAACGGCCAAGGCATGGAACTCCCTTCCGGCGTCAGTCTTTCCTGAATCCTACAACCTTGGGATCTTCAAGAGCAGGGTGAATAGGCATGAGATCGCGTGCTTCATCTTCGGCCACATCGTCACTTCCCATCAGAGGAGATTGTGGTCAAATGCGTATCCAGTTAATCATAAAAAAAAACGCTGGGAGACTCTGAAGGAACAAATCAAGACTTGGGCTATGAGTCAAAATCTTGAGTTGTTAGTTTCTACTGTAACACAATAAAAAATACGGCTAAACAATGCATATAATACTAAAAATCCTATACCCAACTATACTGCCGGTGATGCTGAAAGAGGCAATACCTTCCAGCAAGTACTTTAGTCAAAAAAACAATCAGTAGCGTCTGTTTTTTGCCACAGAAAGAAGATTTAGTATTTATTTACTTCAGTATTAATCTTCAAGGCCTGGAAAAATTATCTGTGTCCTCCGATAATAGCACTGGTCACGCTTTTTCATTTCTCTTTATAATAACTTTAGGGAGACATTCTGATCAATTCGTGTGTTGTCGCCAGTTAGTATCAGAAATAGATTAAAAGAACTACAATGCAAATATGATATATTGCAATCATACTTGAACACTCGCACTTAGTCAGTAAGCATAATTAGCGTGTACGCGAATAAATGGAATAATCACCACCATAAGGCTCCTCCCGTACCAATACCTTGAATGTATTGGCGAAGCATGGGAACACAGTAGAAATTAGGCCCGGAAAAAGATGCACTTTAAAGAAGAACTTTGAAGAAATTAAATAAAACGAATACAAAATTGTTTCGTAGGGAACTTTATAAATTTCATTTTGTTCGGTAAAAATTGCAGCAGTAATATAGTTAACGTCACAACAGGAAGGTAACTTCAGATTACCTTTTCTTCAGTTCCGTAAATTGTAATTAAATTTCCCTCACTCCTCGTCCTCCTCATATCTTCTACATTATTTACGTATTTTTTCAGTCAACAATATGCCATAGTTAGCGTAAAAATTTTACTCATAGATTTACAGTATTTTACTGAGAAGCCTTAAGCTTCATTTGGTACAAACATTCTAAAATTACAGATCGAATTTCGTTTACACATATTTCCTTAGGAACAAACTTGTTCTTTATTTAATTAGACAGAGACATAGTAATGTGTATTTTGATGTCTGTGTATAATAGTGGTAAATAAATAAATAAATAGTTCACCAATTGCCGTCTTTGTCTATAAATTTAGTAGATAAGTGTTGTTATGTTTGTTTTAATTTGATGTTTGTCATTTTAAATCGGAACAGGTTTTATCGATTCTTGAAAACATAGGCTGCTTTTGTCTTGATCACGCGGACATTCCAAATTTGAGACATAAATTCGGCATTATCTAAATTATAACTTTCTTTATCTACCAAATTGTTCTATTTGCTTTATAACAAAGGTAATGATTTCAAATGAATTATCGGCTGTTTTAGTTGGCTCGACTGTACCTACAATATAGTATCCACCCTGAGTTCTTCCCATTTTAGTTCTTCTTTGACATAGGTAGTTTATGTTAGCATTTTTCAATTTCAGTTACTAAATGTTATTGCAGTTTGTGAGAAATATTGTTTAAAAATCCTTTCTCGAATTTAATAAATAAGTACCTTGAATACAATTAGATGGACGCTTCAAATTAGGAAGTTTATAAGAAGTTCGCAATGTTCAGAGGTAAACATGAAACTCAGGCTAACACCCCGCCTAATTAGTTAAGTTTATAAATTTGTTACCTGTTTGGTATGCTAAGTACTTTGGTAAGTCGGAAGACGCATTTTTATAACATTCCTTCTATAATTTCATACCGATTTGTGATATTGTAGGCTGTAAACATATTTTAAAAGGCGCAAACATATCGATAAGAACCATAGGCCATCATATAACATCGTGACAGGTGATGGAGCCACATAAGATCGGATGGAAGTAGAAAGCTATTTATCGAAAATAAATACCTAAAAGGGACTATTAGACCACTGCCTGCCCTAAATTCATCATCATCATCCTCGTATAACGAGGGAGTATGAGCCATAGTCCACCACGCTTTTTTTTTTTTTTTTATATGAGAGGGCGACAAACGAGCATGCGGGTCACCTGATGGAAAGCAATCACCGCCGCCCATGGACACCCGCATCACCAAAAGGGTCACAGATGCGTTGCCTGCCTTTGAGGAAGGTGTAGGCTCGTTTCTTGAAGGTTCCAAAGTCGTACTCGTTCGGGAATACCGCTGCCGGAAGTCCAGGTGATGTGGATGGAAATTTAATTTTCGGCGAGAAGAGCTGCTGGCCCAATGCGGATTGGAGACTTCACATGTCTTAGAAGTTTTATTTCTCAGGCATGCAGGTTTCCTCGCGATGTTTGCCTACACAGTTTTAAGAGATTTCGGATAAATGCACATAAGTAATTAAATTTTAAAGAGTCGTTGGTACAAAAAGTCCTATTAAATTAAAATTATTCGGAGATTCTAAGTCACCAGGGTGACATCCTAAACTACATCAAATAGCTGTGATTTTTTTGCCCTGCGTCCCGACCGAGTAAACAACTGTGTCTTATTTAAATAAAAGAAAGTTCACCGTTTTAAGAGAAGTCGGATAAATGCATATAAGTAATAAAATAAAATAAAATTTATAAACTCATTAGTACATGGTCTGCCTGGAAATCGAACCTGGACCTCCCAAATTGGGAGACCGCGTCTTAACAACTGAGCCACCGATGTGAGCACATTTATTTATAATTATATAAGTCTGTCTATTATTTGTCACGATTATTGATGTTGGAAAACTATACGAAATCACGATGAAAATGTAAATGCGTTTAGCTCACCGCCGATTCATTTTCTTCAGATTACTGAATTTGATAAAATTTAAATATGTATATCAATCAGGTGCTGACGTTAGTTATTATTAAGGCCAACATTATTTGTAGCCCTTAGAAAAGAATAATTATATTATGAGGTTCACATCTAGGAACATCCTTAAAGAAGCTTTGACCCATCAACATGAGCTCGAGATTGACAAACTTAGATTAGAATGAAGACGGTGAATTCTATTATTTTCTAAAAAGGATAGAGATATAATCTACTTTGAACAGAGTTGTTTCATATATAAATTCACTTTACAATGATTGACACTCTACCTAGATATATAACGTTCTCGATGTTGACCAAATAATAACGTCCATAAACAGGCTTATATCCTTCAGCTTGTTATGAAATAGGTTACTCCTCGAAGTACCCGATAGCCCTGTACATTGGGCTCGAGTATGGGCTAGCCATTGAAATTATGCAAACTGAAGTTCCTCGTGTTTCAAAATTAATACTAAATTTAAATAGATTAAGCTATCTACACAATAACAGAGTATAAAATTACTATTTCTAGAAATAGGCCTGATCCCATGAAATTTGGTGCAGAGATACGCTCTGCATTATTTTTATCTCACAATTAATTTATTTATATGAACTTTATAACGAAAGAACATATAACTCTAATCCGGGTTTTGTTGATTATGTTCGAAATTATTCAAAAATATTTAAACGTGTTTGTGCCGTAGCGAAGGCAAATTTTATTAAAACTAAAATTAAAAATAGTGCAAATATTGTGAAAACTACATGGAAAGTTATAAACAGCGAAGCTGGAAAAATCAAGGCTTGTAATTCTAATATTCAATTAAAAATTAATAATTGTGTTCTTAATACGGACTTAGAAGTTGCAGAGGCATTTGAAAAATTTTTCACAGAGATTCCAATTTTAACCACCAAATCACTTAATTCATCTCCCACCGTAGCTGAATCTTTACTTAAAATGCGAAGCGATACTCCAAGTGTGGAATTAAATATATTTAGACACGTTAGTCCCAGTGATATTATGAAAGCATTTAAATCTTTGCAAATTAAAAAAACCGCTGACCTCTATGGTCTTTCTGTTAAAATAGTTAGCTCTATCATTGATTGCGTTGCACCACATTTAGCCTGTATTTTTAATAAATGTGTGGAAAGTGGTGTGTTTCCTGACCTGATGAAACAGAGTAAAGTAATTCCATTATTAATTTGCCGGTAGTACATCAGACCCCACTAATTTTAGACCCATATCAATCCTACCGACTTTTAGTAAAATTTTCGAAAAACTAATTCTAAATCAATTGCTGTCTTATTTCAATATCAATAACTTAATGACTTCAAAGCAATTTGGATTCACACGGGGTCTCTCAACAACCGATGCTGGTGTTGAGCTTATTGAGCATATCTTTGAAGCTTGGGAAGATTCTCAAGATGCGATTGGTATTTTCTGTGACCTGTCAAAGGCTTTTGATTGTGTACATCATGATGGTCTGGTCAGGAAATTACGCCATTATGGTATTGCGGGCCGTGCCCTCGAACTCTTAGAATCGTACTTGTGTAATCGAGTTCAGAGGGTGGATGTGAATGGTGAGAGATCGTCAGGGTCTGCCGTTTGCATAGGTGTTCCACAGGGCTCAATTCTCGGGCCGTTCCTGTTTCTTGTTTATATTAATGACTTACCAAATTGCATAGACGGCAACCATGAGATAACAATATTTGCTGATGACACTTCTTTACTATTCAAAGTTAAAAGAAAACAGACATCTCTTGACGACGTAAATAATGCTATCTCTAAGGTGGTTGAGTGGTTCACAACAAATAATCTACTCCTTAATGAGAAAAAAACCAAATGTATAAAGTTTTCACTACCAAATGTCAAACAGGGAGCCACTAAAGTGTTAGTAAAAAACGAAGAGTTGGAGCTTGTGGACACTACTTTATTCCTAGGTATTACATTGGATAAAGGACTGCAGTGGGGTCCACACATCGATAAGTTAGCGAAGCGCCTCAGTTCTGCAGTGTTTGCGATTAAAAAAATACGTTATTTAACCGATGTGGATACCGCGAGGTTGGTCTATTTCAGTTATTTCCATAGTATACTGACCTACGGCATTCTGTTGTGGGGAAATGCCGCGGACATAAATTGTATCTTTGTTCTGCAGAAACGAGCGGTTCGCGCGATTTACAAACTGGGCCCCAGAGTGTCTCTTAGGAATAAATTTAAAGAAATTAATATACAGGGCGTCCCAAAGTTATGGGACATGAAGGGGAAGTACCTTAAATATCGTAGATAGTGAATTTTGCTCAAAGAAGACTTTATGTTATTTTTAAAAGTTAGTAATTCTGCATTCATAGATTTTCTAAAAATTATTTGCTTCGGCTGGGAATCGAACCGACTCAAATGTGAAAAAAAAAACACCCTACTTTTATGATGCCAATCGAAAGAATAGCTAAAAAATAATAACTCTGCCTAAGTAACATAGTATTTTAAAAGAAAGGAACAACGTGAAATTAATCATTTTAATCAAATAAAAAACATACATGAAACTGCCGTAGTCAATTAAGTAGGTATTTTTTTGTAAATTAATTAACACTTGTGTAAGTGAATTGAGACTAAACAGATCAATATCCGAAAAACAAACGCTCGCACATACTGTTCCATTTTCAAATTTAAGAACAACATTTAAAAATATCACTTCTTTTTAAAATATCTTAAAAAGTATGCATTCAAACAAACGCTGTCATAAACTGTTCCATTTTCAAATTATAAATTATTTATTTTTGTTTTTAATTTGCCTTCTGTCTAGCTTACAGAGGACGTATTGAAATACAAGTTTTATCATTTCATCTACACGTGCACTTATAATAAGGAAAACTATGTTAGTACCTATTTTATGAAGTGGGTACTTATTTACGAATAATCAATGCTATCTTTGGAATGATAATATCGCTACTTTTCGAACGTCGTCGGCAATAAATAACTTTCTTGAAATTTGACTCAATCATTTTATGTTGTTCCTTTCTTTTAAAATACTATGTTACTTAGGCAGAGTTATTATTTTTTAGCTATTCTTTCGATTGGCATCATAAAAGTAGGGTGTTTTTTTTTCACATTTAAGTCGGTTCGATTCCCAGCCGAAGCAAGTAATTTTTAGAAAATCTATGAATGCAGAATTACTAACTTTTAAAAATAACATAAAGTCTTCTTTGAGCAAAATTCACTATCTACGATATTTAAGGTACTTCCCCTTCATGTCCCATAACTTTGGGACGCCCTGTATTAACATTAGCATCGCAATATATTTACGAAAACTTAATGTATGTAAGAAAAAATATAGAATCGTTTAAGAAAAATAGTGATATACATAATGTTAATACCAGATATAAAAATAAACTTGCTGTTCATGCCAGCCGTTTACACAAAGTCACTAAGTCATTTAAGGGGCAATGTATACGCTTTTATAATAAGGTTCCAGTGGACATTCAAAATTTACCTTTAAATAAATTCAAAACCATCATAAAACAGACATTATTTACCAAAGGCTATTATAAAATTTCTGACTATCTGGATGATAAGCAAGCATGGACATAGACCGCTCGGCGATATTCAGCCTAATTATACAATATAATATAATTGTAACCTAAACTTATTTAAAAGAGCAACCCTTGAGTTTCTTGCTCGTTCTTCTCTGGGGAATCTGCTTTGCGAATGAGCAAAAATGTCAATAATTTTAATATTAAGATAAAAAATGTGACGTTTTCAAGTGATAATCTTTATCCTACGAAATAAATATTTTTTGACTTTGACTTTGACTTTGACTTATTTCCAGTACCTAACTACTGCGGTACGGTAAAATAAATAAAATTTAATTTGTCTACAATAAGTTGATGTTAATTATTGTTATATGTCAAAATTATATATTTCGAAAATAAGCGAAGCCTGCAACCGCTGGTTTTCTGTTCCAAATTAAATAATTATATGCTTTATCACGGAGCCATACTTACCTGGGCGGAAGCACTGGAGAGAAGTTACAGAGTGTTCCATTTCAACTGATCCAAATGGAAATCTCCGATTGAGAGGCTGTGGCCTATCCGATGGACCCTTATATATGTTAATAAAGTATTAGTCTGAATTTTGTACTGATATTATATTCTAATGACAACCCCGTTTAATTATGATCAGCATTGACGACCGATTGGTGTAGTGGATAGTGACCCTGTCAGCGAAACCAACGGTTGCGGGTTCGAATCCCGCGACGGGTAAATGTTTGTGTGATGAATATGAACATTTATTCCTGAGTCATGGATGTTTATATAAATATTTATGTATGTTTATCCGTTATCTAGTATCCATAGTACAAGCTTTGCTTAGTTTGGGACTAGATGATTGGTGTAAGTGTCCGAAATATTTATTTATTATTCAAAGGACGCTTAGTACGAATCACCCGGAACTGGGTGAATTGGCAATTTCAACGATTTAGAAACTAATATGGCTTTTGATCATATTGGTTATGGTCTCATATGCATATATATTGGTCACGAGCTGTTTTAACTACTTACTACGGTAAATACTAAATGAAGCATTCTTCACTCTGACCCGGAAAGCAAAATGAAAATGAGTTCACTCTGTATTTTCAGGCAATTCGTCGAGCACCTAAATTTAGGCAAACCTATTTTAGTATCGGTCACCTAATACCCGTAAATTCTCATAAAATCGGCATGTTATATAGCATACTAATGCACGTGTGTGATAGATAAATTACAGTGCATGTCGTATGAGCGAAATACATATCTAGTAGGTGTATGGTCGCAATTCGGGCCGCGTTCGGATTTGGCAAATGACAGACAAATTGGCGGCCAACGAACGTGACATATGGCTGCGACACCCCCGCCCCCACCACAACCCAACGAAGCTCAACTCGTAAACTTTGACTTGTGAACTTTCACAGAAAGTTACAATACAATACATATTTCTCAAGTTTTTCTTTGGTGCGCGGTACACGGGCAACCGATATTATATTTATATGAAATCAGTGCAAATTGCATGATACGACGGTAAGTTGTCAAGAAAATGAATTGAAAATTTAGAAAACTCTCGTGAAAGACATAGAGAACATAGTAATATCATCCAGGTACACATAGCAACTGTGTAGCTAAATATTTTCGAAACGGCTGAAACGATTTCCTCAAACATGGCTACGAACGTCTCGTAAACAGCAAGTTTCGTAAACATGCACTCTCTTAATGAGAGGAGGCTGTGTCCAAACAGTGGGGACATGTTAAACTGGTGATGATCATAATTTAAGTTATGCTTGTCACTGTTTTTCGGAAATTTATATTTAATGTTCTTAACATGTTATTATACTATTCCTGTATATAAACCGTTCAGGAAAAGTTGAAACATGGAATTATTTGAACCTGTCCCAGAATGAGTCATATCTATGCTGCTTATAATAATATGTGTTACATAACAAACTAACAGACCAAACCTGATATAATAATAAGTACATACATACGTAACGTCACGACGTATGTCTCAAATGGGGTAGACAAAAATATCCAACATTTATTTGATTATTCCAAACATTAAGACTTTAAAGCTTGAAACAAAGTCAACGGTTCACTTTACGAAACATTCAGAAATACACATGAGACAGAGGATGTGCAAATCTTTAGATGTTTCTTGGTTCCGCGGAAAGAGACAGGTTAGTTCTATTCTTTTTACGTAGGTACCGAAACAACACAGCACAATTTGTTATACCATTTCTAGTGAAAACAGTTTACATAACATACTTCTACAACCAACAGATGACTGTCTCAAGTTTACGGCCATCAATCAAAAATTTATATAGGTGTCTAGTTCCAGTTGGTACAGTCACGAGATTCTTGCGAGATTTTTGCGAGATTGTAATTATTTTGAGTGGTCTCAGCCGGCTGTGACAAGATGACAAGTTATTTGATGTGAACAAAACGCAATATCCTAACGATGCTCCTATAAATAGGGCAAGGTTATCGGTGTACAGAGAAAGTTATTATCCATTGGCGAAAGATTGTGTACTAACCAATATTATATCCAACTTTGATTACACAATTCTATAATTCTATCTAAATCTATAATGAAATCGTAAATTGTTTACTTGTCTGAAAGCGCATCAAGGGAAAGCTTCTGAACATATTTTGAAGGGGTTTTCAAAGATATATTTCATTAATTCCAGAGAAATATTTAGGCCGAATTTAATGAAAAACAACTACTCTTTAATATAATCAAAGTTACGTTCGAACATTTCATAAATTATTTTCTCTGCCTTGTGATAAAAAAAATAGGTAAATATTTTTGGAAAGTTTGCCTTTTAGGAGAAGGTTACTAAATCCGTACAGCCATGTCTTTAGTTAAGTGTTTCCTATGTAAGACCTATATTTATCACAATATCCACGCTGACGCTAGTCACTCAGATAATATATAAAATTGATACAGGTGGGAGAGGACTATTTATAAATATACAACACTTTGTTAAATCATAGCTGCCTTATTCATTATATGATTTATAGACTTTCAAAGGCTTAAAAAGCAGCTTTCACTTTCAAGTGATTTATTATCCACCCCTTAAGTGTTTGTGGAATAAAACAGAAAGGTATTGAAACTCTGTGAGCGATCAATATCTGTCAAAGCGGAAAAAAATTCAATTAAACCAGCTCGGAAATTCTTTCATTGGATAAACGGAAGGCGTGAGAATTGAAAATTATGTGAAAAGATTTTTTGTACGTGTACAAAATGGTGTTTCCTTGATGGGAATTCTTTAGACTATCGATTAAAATGGACAATAGAATATAGGCACCGAAATTATAAGGGAGTATCGAAACCCAAAGGTTATTGATGTTACAGACTTCAGTATTAGGGTGGCTTCTATTTTACGCTCGGGTCGAGAATTTAATGAATTCAAGTTCGGAACCTTTGTTCTCCGGCATTATGAATTTCTCACTAACCTCCAGATAATATAATAATACTGAGAATGAATTAATGAAATAGATGAAACAAACCGCCATGAACGTGATTACGACGCCTAACTAGAATGTTTTCTTAAATATTTTATGTAAATTATCTTACATAATTTAATAAGAGTAAGATTTATCAGAAGTAGTAACTACTTGAGTGTATAGTGGTGCTTAGAAATGTTGTATTCGTAGGTCTACGACTTACGATACATATTACGTCTAGATATAACCTTTTGGTACTAAGATAAGATATTCACGGGAGGTATCTCAATTAAAAATTCGATGGTTTAGATTTTAATGAGACACTTAGATAAAGCAGGCATTTTTTACAAAATTCATCTATTAAAAGGAGATAAAACTAATTAAATAACTGTTACAGAAATATGTATTAGATTAAAGACGTACAGAGGTGAGCTTAACTCCGAATGTGTTTACATTGAACAGAAAATATACCAATCTAAAGATTATTCTAAGCATAATTTTCGAAGGCTTCGATTCGCCGGACTTTTCTTTATGTGTTTAATTGTTTTAAAATTTTTAACATATTTATTATCAAATTTGCATGATAATACAATGCAAAAAAATTCATAAATTAAAAAAAATCGACGAAGTTATGATGTCCCAAATTCATTGCTCTAAGTGTATATCATTTTTGAATAATATGTTGATATAATACCAATAATAATTCCTACTTGACTATTATATAAATAAATAATAATAATAAAATCTTGTATTAAATTGTCTGACTCACCGAGTACGTAGTGCTTTATAGATTCAAACTCTCTCCGAATACCAGATACCAAATCCATTAGTTCGAATATTTTCGAACTATGTACTATAACCCTAAATAACTCAAACCAACCAAGAAATGGAACAGTTTTCAATTTGAAAACCGCCACTTCAATTCGCCAAGTTTATATAACTTCATTGTGTTGTATAAAAAGTTTTTACGATCCTCCGCAATTGAGTCCAGATTGAGAAATATCATCATGGAAGGTACATACCAGTAAAGCAGTGCACGTGTGCATTGAAGCCGCGTTTGAAAGAATGTGGAGGTGGACAGACCCGTTTGAAGCCCGAACTAAGCTGTTAATCCCAGGGTTGGCTCGCTCACTGTAGTGCAGCCGGTGTCTACATGAGCAACAAATTGATTTTACAACTACCTAATATACAGTACCACTAGTTCTTTTATAAAACGAACTAATACCGTTCTACTTGTTGAATCCCTTCTTTCAAACTCGGGCTCAGTGAATAATTTATCACGATGAGTGTATTTTACAGCAAGATCCAATAGAGAAGGTACATTTTGTAAAAAGCATTGTTTCTGTATCTTTTAGAAGTAATTAAAGTATATTGAAGCTGTAAGTTTTTCTAAGAGCAAATCAATAAATAAAATTAATAATTAAAGAATCACCACCAAGAAAATTATGTTTATTATCAAAATGTCTCACGGAATCATCACAATGTTGATGTTCGAAAACATATATCAGTTAACAGTTAAATCAAAAAAGAAGGTGAGAAACTCGTTGGGGAATCAACAATGTTTTCATAGATGGCTAAACTTGAATTTGTTCCGTGTTTATTCGACTTTGCCTGATTCTAATTATGGAAAACATGTTCACAATAATGTCAATTAGTTACTGGCACCGACACATCCTGTTGCGATACTCGCAACGGTCATAAATCATGTTAGTTTCAGGAACTTAAGTTAAATAAACATAGTAGAAACTAATTAGTGTAGAAAATTCACGTGGGACCAAACAGGGGTAATATGGGCGAAGTACAGTTTGATGTTGCGCTCGCAAAATTAGGGAAGTTTAGGGCCAAAGTCGACCTCGTCCGTAACAAGTTAATTTAAACTGCCCGAGTAATTTGCACAGTACCGTGACACTAATTCAATCAGTTACAAGGTATGCAAACAGCCTGGCCACTCCGCTACGAGACAGTTGTCGCAGTTTTGTTATTTCCAGAGAACTTTAAAATATTAACTCTGAATAAATTTAATAAATACCGCGTAGGTACTTAAAGACGTTTGGATGGTTCGAATGGGTACAATTAAGGTTGGAAGTCAAAATATTTGATCACTCGACTTCACCGTGGAATGACAACCTGGAAGACGATCAAAATTTAATTTATTAAATAGAGGCAGGTGGCTGACAGATTTGTTTCAAGACATTCCGGGAGTCACTGTATAAATTATGATTAATATTATTTGTCTGTTGCCAAAAATGAAGAATGTTTTGGAATTGTCACAAGTGAAATAGTATAATTGGACAAGAATTTTGTAATAATGCTCTTGTTAGATCATTACTTATTATGTGTGAGAAACAATAAAGATTATTTATTGTATTTAACCTCCGCAGTAGCTCAATATAAACAACATAGGTTTACAAAACGAAGGACGTGGGTTCGACTCCAGCGGGGTACTAATTGAAAACTTGATGTAGTTACCTGATGTAGGTGGAATCAAGGGTTAACGTTATGCATAAGAAAAGTTTATAAAACCGCATGGACATGTTCTCAAAACTATCGAGAAATACTAAGTGACTTTTAATAACTTTCATGTCATTTCTAACATTTGACAATTATTGTCAATATTTTTATATTAGTAAATCTATTTGAAATGTCGTACTACATAAAAATCGCATGAAATTTTACGTCTATCATAATCCTTTGTTGATATTTATCCATAGGATATTTTCTAATAATTAATAAGAAATTTGGTGACTACTTGGCATTAAAAATAAAAGAAATATACTTTGTTACCACATGGCGCAGTCGTATTCGCTATTCGTTTTTGATTATAGAGGTTAAGCAATTTCTGGCGCGGTCAGTCTTTGGATGGGTGACCACTAGCGACATTTTAACTACTACACATCCTAAGTTAATTTCGTTTATTCTTTTATCTAATACATATACGTGTTCCAAAGTTACAGTTTCTTTTCCTAAAACATTTGCTATACCTAAATATACATATGCATATGCACATGCATATGCAATGACCTTGACATCGACCTATTTTGCACGAGTACTTTAACAGTGAGACGTATACTCACAAAAGATTTTTATGACTGCGTGGAGGGTGACACGTAAGTGAACCATTGTTATTGTGGCTGACTGTACCTACTATTGTTATTTATTTAATATTTTTTCTTCTTTTTTTCTTCTTAACTTTCCTAATTTACATGTGGGAACTTGTAATTGGCATTTTCATATACAATGGTCATATGATATCTTATGTATTAGCTGTAAGTTTTCCTAAAAGCAAATAAATAAAATAAAAAATAAATAACTAAATAAATAAAGAAAATAAATTCTACACAAGATCCTTCATTTTCCAATTTCAAGTAACAAATATGCAAGCCGCATATCAGCGGCATATTCGTTACATGCGGAGCGTACTGTATCATATCATATGTATCACACAAATAAATAAAAATTCTTTTGCTGTTGACAAACTGTGCGTGCATTTTAAGCTGAGTATGCGATTTCATCTTCGATCAGCTGAGGTAAAGAGATATACGAATGTGATACGATTAAACTTTACTTTTACGAGAGTAAAAGCCTGTTTCACCACTTACTGATATAGTTTCAGGTAGTAATCTAACACAATATTTTATATTCATATCTTCGTCTTCAATTTAAGAGCTTATGCTCTTGTTGGTGGAGTAATGACCACGTCTCTCTACTTTCCGCCCTCGATTTAACCTCTTGGTACGAAACGACATTCACCTTTTCTTTACTTTGTCTTACTATTCATATACAAGGTTATATTTTGAAAACCAAAAAGCCGATACAACCCAATTAGATCATATATTTTGCAATGAATATGACTAGAAAAAAATAAATAAAAATCAAGGATTGCGACGAATTTAGTTACTGTTTAAATGTTTTTATGATTACATATGAGATAAATAATGAAAAAAAAAATATAACCCCATATTTTTATAGCCGGAATGGTTTCTATACCTGCTTCTGTTCAAACTAATTTCAGGTTTCAGGTATACAATAAATAACCTTGTATACTTACCAAGTGCCTGATATATTTTTCTTTTTATTTCATTTTTATAATGCGTAAGAGTATAGACCGTTCAAATAACGTTTTATCACTTTGATTTTAAACACTTTTACTAGCTGTTAATTTATAAACATATCTGGTAGATTTAGCTAATAGATATTTTTTTGTGATATCTCGAAAATAATTTCTAGCAAAGCTATCCAGAAGTGTTGGATAATTCCTGTCAGTATTATCATCATAAATATATATTTTCGGACACCAATTTGTTAGTCATGAAATATCATTATTGTCTGAAAATACTCGTACATTTAATTTTTTCTTGAGACAGGCGGAATGCGGCATGCCTGGAAAGCAAGGGCTAGGAGAAACGCAATAAATTATAAAAATCCTATGACCAAACACAGATTTTGAGCCTAAAGCTGTTCTAAATTATAACTAAAAATATTAATTTCCGTAAGACATCAATTCCGCACTTAGTTTGCTCGCTAGAATAAAATAAAAAGCCATCATTTTTTTTATGCACCACTGGTTCATACTTGACCTCAATCACACCTGATGTTAAGTGGAGATGAGGTGGAAGGTAGAAGCGCACTGACTCGGAAACCTCAACACATTTGGGGGACTGGCTATCTTATCTCTGACAACCGGAACACAACAATGCTATTAACATTGCTGCTTGGCGGCAGATTTAGATAAGATGGTGGTAGCTAGCCAGGCGGACATTTAAAATGCCCTACCACCAACCAAACCGAGTACTTAAACATGTACCAAGCTGGGGATCGAACCCGCGACCTCCAAATCGTAAACCCAATGTTCTCAAACCCAAAAATTCAGCCACGGAGCCTCATCATCAGTATCAGCTCGTAAACATCCCACTGCGAGGATATAAGCCTTCCATCATATAAGATGGAGTATTGGCCATAGTCCACCACGCTGGCCCATGCGGGTTGGGGACTTCACATGCCTTTGAATTTTAATTTCTCAGGCATGCCGGTTTCCTCACGATATTTTCCTACACAGTTTTAAGAGATTTGGGATAAATGCACATAAGTAATTAAATTTTAAAAAGTCGTTGGTACAAAAAGTCCTATTAAATTAAAATTATTCGGAGATTCTAAGTCACCAGGGTGACATCCTAAACTACATCAAATAGCTGTGATTTATTTTGCCCTGCGAACCGACCGAGTAAAACAACTGTGTCTTATTTAAATAAAAGAAAGTTTACAGCTGTTTTCCTCGGTAAAACATACAGAAGTACCTAAAAATACAGAAGTACTTAGAATTCACACCCTTTGTGGTATATAATACATGTATAAATATTACATAATATTAGATAGATAGATAGATACATTGTTTATTTATAACTCCGGTCACACACATACCACAAGTTCCAAAATAATTGAATAAAAATATATTATAACATTCCATAAAAAATAACTTCAGGGTACACTAGAGTATGTGTATGCTACAGCCGTACAAATGGGTCATAGCTCTATATATATAATTGCTAAGGAGCAAAACACTGATTTTCAGCTATTACCCACACATTATTATTACTATAAGATACCATGAATTTGACACTTTAAAACTTTGTAACATAATATTTATTACTCTTTTGTAACAGATACAAATTGATGCGAATGTTTTAGTATAAAATATGAATCAAGTGATAACCCAGGAGCGTGTAGATATTTTGGCAGAAAATTATACAATTCGCCGATCCGGCTTTCTCATGGATCGGATCAATTCCCGATCATATAATTCAATTTGCTTTATCCCTTGCCGAGAAAATGGCGGTGTATTTTCGTCGATAACCTAAATTAATAATTTCAGATGACGCCATCACTTTGAGATTATTTCATTACCTATTTGTAAGGGTATGCTATAGGAACTTGCTTTTGATAATCAACAAGGAAATTATCAACTAACAATAAATTGAAAATTTAGAAAAGCTCCGATAATATTAATTGAAGAAAATATTATATCATCCTAGTAGACCTAGACCAAATGATAGTGTTAAAAGCTAAATATCTTCGAAACGACTTAACCGATTTTCATCAAACATAGCTAAGAGACTATCCCCGAGTTTAATCTTAACCATAAAAAAATTAAAATTTGAAAAACCTTCGAAAGACTATGAATTCATCAAAATAGGTGCACCAAAAAAACTGTAAAAACTAAATATTGTCTAAACAGGCCGTTCCGAAGATATTTAGTTTTTCTATTTCATCAAATATGGCCCGTCAAATACATAACACCCGTCGTTTTTAGACCGGGGTTAAAAAGAGATACTCGTATGTATTATACCTAATTTTACCTAACTGCCGCAACCATAAAAGAGAGATTTATGATTTAATCTATGTACTTATCACATCAAAAGTCTGCATTTGTGTGAGCTTCATCAGACCATTCATAAAGGTTTTATCCATTATGCCACACTGAGTAGACGTGTTGAATATGGCAAATTTTGTGAATCCCGTATTATTGAGGCTACAAACAATGTTATATGGTATTTGTTCCTATTAATCCCTTCGTTACCGTTTGTAATACAATCAGGAAGAGAGATAAATATATCATTTCGATTGCCTTATCCATTAGCCATTTGTGCACACCGCAACACGTGACAGCATTCTGCACATTTTATTTATCTTTGATTTTTTTTCTTATAATTTACCATTATTTTTTTGTTTTGGTATCGTATTGTGGCATTCATAATAAATTGTTCTTATTCTCTTGGGTACTTATCTCCCCACTACTTAGTCACATATTACAGTACACACAAAGAAAGAGAAAAACATATAATATTACATGAGGAAGAGAATACACATATATTATCAACAGACTTATCTTATATTCCCACTTCAGAGGCGAGATCTCATCAAACTGGGGATACCAATTGGGGGGCATGCCTTAATAAACACTCAGCGACTCAGTAGTCCTCTTAATATCCTTTATTGCACCAAAATATTACAATAACAGAGTACAAACAATAGGTCACGTACAAAGGTGGACTTACCTCTTTAAGAGATCTCTTCTAGCCAACACGAGCATTGAAATAGGAAACTAAGTAAATTTGGGGTTTAGCAGCAAATTACACATACATTTCTCAAAGTTTTTTCAGCAATTTTAATTCCGGTGTCATGCGTGCTGTCATTTTGAACAGGAGGATTTACATAGTGAGTGAAATGGATCTTTTGCACAATGATATAGAAGGTTTTTAAGGATAATAATATAAGGTCTAACAAAATTAACCCGACAAACTTTGGCAATTGCACGTACATGACAATAAATAATATATTCATTAACAAAACATTGCTTAAAATTTTTGTTTCCGACTAAAAAAATTAAATGTAAGTACAAATGAAAATACACATTAACAGACTTACTTCATTTCGATTGTTTTATAAATGAGAAAAAACAGGCAACGTTCCATTGATATGGAAAACGTCAAACGGGGTGGCGGGTGGCGGGGCACAGGGAGCAACCAATCACAGCAAATCGCGGCGGCGCCGGGGCAAGCGCCGGCGGCGAGCGGCGAGTGATCGCCTTTCGGCGTCTTCAAAGATACCGCGGCACGTGTTTGTGTGTTGTGGCAAAGTACTTAGAACGCGCGGCCTTTAATGTCCAACTCACAAAATTTACATTTCTAAATTTAATTTTTTGAATAAAATCTGTTAACTTTAATGTTTTATTTTTCGATATATAGATTTTAATTCGAATAGGTATATTCTATACATACACTCTGCAACGTTTGTCGGGTTAATTTTGTTAGACCCTATACAGGGCGTCCCAAAGTTATGGGACATGAAGGGGAAGTACCTTAAATATCGTAGATAGTGAATTTTGCTCAAAGAAGACTTTATGTTATTTTTAAAAGTTAGTAATTCTGCATTCATAGATTTTCTAAAAATTATTTGCTTCGGCTGGGAATCGAACCGACTCAAATGTGAAAAAAAAAACACCCTACTTTTATGATGCCAATCGAAAGAATAGCTAAAAAATAATAACTCTGCCTAAGTAACATAGTATTTTAAAAGAAAGGAACAACGTGAAATTAATCATTTTAATCAAATAAAAAACATACATGAAACTGCCGTAGTCAATTAAGTAGGTATTTAATTTGCCTTCTGTCTAGCTTACAGAGGACGTATTGAAATACAAGTTTTATCATTTCATCTACACGTGCACTTATAATAAGGAAAACTATGTTAGTACCTATTTTATGAAGTGGGTACTTATTTACGAATAATCAATGCTATCTTTGGAATGATAATATCGCTACTTTTCGAACGTCGTCGGCAATAAATAACTTTCTTGAAATTTGACTCAATCATTTTATGTTGTTCCTTTCTTTTAAAATACTATGTTACTTAGGCAGAGTTATTATTTTTTAGCTATTCTTTCGATTGGCATCATAAAAGTAGGGTGTTTTTTTTTTCACATTTAAGTCGGTTCGATTCCCAGCCGAAGCAAGTAATTTTTAGAAAATCTATGAATGCAGAATTACTAACTTTTAAAAATAACATAAAGTCTTCTTTGAGCAAAATTCACTATCTACGATATTTAAGGTACTTCCCCTTCATGTCCCATAACTTTGGGACGCCCTGTATACTATACGGATAATAAGAAAAAATAGTAACTAGCGCTCAGTAAGATTTTGAGGTACACAATTTCACAGTCCATGCATGTGGTTGAGGAAATCGGTTCGTATGATTAAGTGAGGTTAGCTTTATTCGTAGTAGAATCGGATTGCTCCGACCAAATTGCCATAGCCTTGAGTTCGGTTTTGGCGCTTCTCCGCTTCGTTCGCTCAACTCGTATGAGGGAAACATGTTAGGTTTAAATGTTGCCCTCATACGAGATGAGCGAACGAAGGGGATAAGTGCCAAAATCGAATTTAAGTCTTTGGCAATTTGGTCGGAACATTCCGATTCTATTTCGATTACTATTCGTTTTTGACTTAAAATCTATTTTTTCATAGACCCTGCGTTGCCTTAAAGTGCCACCTGTATCTAAAGTGCAAACTATTTATAATTTGAAACCGCCTTTCACTCATACTCTTTACAATATCATGATTTAATGAATTATTGAACATTTTGAAAATGGTGTTTTTATGCCAAAGGGTGTCGAGTGCAAAGACGCGAAATCATTCGATAAAGGGTCAGGCGACGAGTGACTTACTCGATCCTATACAAATATTTGAAACAGCCATGCCATCAGGGAGAGTACATTATATCTACATAATTCATAGTTATGAATATGATTTTAATATTTTTGAGCCTTTGGATAAGTAATCATATTTGTATTTAACACTTTAGCAATTTCTGCTCCGATGATGTTGACCTACAATTTTTTACTCTTTCTGGAACAGTTGCAATAAGACAGACTTTGAGGGGTCTATTTATACATTACCCCAGGGATCGAATTGTTTACGAGAAACTAACTAAAAGGTGTTGAAATAATTGGACAGATTAATTGTTCACTTTTGTTTAGCACCGATTCTGGGGTCACACAACATTCAATCTGCTTGCGAATATTGACAATGGCGAATGATGTCACTTTCCGCGCAGCCCTTCCAGTATAGTGAAGTGTAGTAAATATAAAACAGTGTTTTGCTTAACACCCACGTATGATCATAGACAGTCAAATTTAATAGATTTATGATTTTATATTTATATGTACGTTCTCTATCTGGAGTGAAATGGGATCACCTCAACAATATATAAGTTCATACAAAAAATAATTATAGAAATAAATTTACCACTAGCGGAGCTATACCGAAACATACGTAAAATACTTTTTTTTTTACGCGTACCGCTCGCCTGGGGGACGGCGAGACTGTTATGTGGGACTCCCCTCCCTAACAGGAGGGATACCCACTAAAACCCCGCGGCGACCTTCTTCGGCAGTAGGGAGGACTTGAGAACGCATAGGCGTCTAACGCACCCTCCGTGGGGGGTGCTGTCGTGCCTCACATCGCGATCAGCGAGCGGTATGAAGACCCCTCCCCCCGGTCGCCCCTCGGGCGAGGTGTAGGGGGGCTAGCGAGCGTTGCCGCCCCCCCCCGACGTCGCCTCCTGCGAGCGGGATCGGATTTTTTTTTTATACGTAAAAAACCTATAAGGGTCGGGAACCAATTTTTTTTAAAACCGGTTAAAATACACGTATGATTTTCAATTCTTTAACGTTTGAAGAACACTGAACCAGAAATTATTTATTGGACAACTTGCTACTGCCTATATTGTATATCTTGGAAAGTGTTAAATGTCGGTAACATGATATTATCGGCTTTGAATCATGTGATATCCCGACCTATAAATCCATTCTACAGTTGAGGCTTCAAAGAGAAAAAATAATCACACGCAATACATTCGAAAACCAATACTCTCCAGCTTGCGGACAGGAATAAAAATACTCTTTGTCGATTACATTTCAACTAGAATAGATGCTCTACTCTAACTCAATAACATAGTTCGCTTAAACCTCGTGGAATGGAGACATATTATATCCCGGGGCCGAATTCTCTCAGAATAGTATAGACTAGCTAGGGATCATTTCTCAGGAACCCGCTGCAATAAAGTTGATGTCACTATGATTTGTGAACGCACTCGATCAAGTTTAGTCATGTTATTTTTTGGGAAAAATTAATATTCCGCTCTCATATTATAAGGAAATGAATGTGTGGATTCAGGCGTACAAATAAAGCAAAGGAATGAGACACAATATTGAAATTGCTGCCCTTATTTTTTTAAGGATGCTAAAGTTGAAAACGGGCATTTCTCTGACAACAACACGACTGGTATATTCTGTAGGTATACTTGTTGATAATAATGTGTAAGAGATGGAATACAATAACCAATATTCAATTCCAATATTACGGAAGAATGCGACCATACAGATATTAGACGATTCTTATACCAATAATGAAATGTTGTCGGGTAATAACCTTGAAACCGCTTCACAATAGCTACACATATACAATATAAATATAAATATTTCGGACACTTACACCAATCATCTAGTCCCAAACTAAGCAAAGCCTAAGGATACCAGATAACGGATAAACATATAAAAATATTTATATAAACATCCACGACCCGGGAATAAATGTTCGTATTCATCACACAAACATTTATCATTCGCGGGATTATAATCAGCAACCGTTAGTTTCGCTGACAGGGTCACTATCCACTACACCAATTGGTCGTCTGTGTATTGTACTTATTTCATGGAAGGTGACTGAAATACAAAACTTTTCATTGTATCTATTCCTTGCAAAATATAACACTTCCTTTGCTCTCTGAACCACCATAAAATATCTAAGGTCGTCTATCCCTTAACATCCTTGTAATTCACTCCGCATTTCCTCGTCTCACGTTCCGTGTCATACTTAGTTCCTACACTCGGTTTTCGTGCAACTTAGCCTGCACTCATATTGCAGCATATGATAGCAATTGTATATTGAAATCAAATATTTAAGGTTACAAAGGGAACGTCGGAGATATAGATTTAACTAATTCTACTACAACATAAAAAAGTCAACAACGTCCTATCGTCATCCCGCTTACTTCGTACTTATTTTTCCTCCAATCTCCTCTGTCAGCTGTCTGTCCTTATCATTCGCGCCCTTTTTGTTCATATCATCCCTCAAAAATCCATTTATTTTGTCCGTAGTCTTCCTCTTCTTTTCCATCCATCGAAATTCTTAGTCTCTCTTACACCCTCTTAGTAACATGTAGTTCATCACTCTTCATAACATGTCCATAATAAGGTAAACTCTTTTCTTTCAACTCTTTAACTCTTTACAAACTCGTTCCTTATTTATCCATCCTCGTCACTCAACATTCTCACCTCCGCTACATGCAATTTTCTTTCATCAGTCTTCTTCAGCAACGTCCTGACTACAGTATTTTTAATAAATCATTATCAACGTCATGCCGGTTATTTAGATATTAATTTAATAAATATAATCATTATTTAGTCTTACCACGTCCTACACAAGTCCATAGTCTATCTATTATAGATCATGAAAAATTTAATTGATGCAAAGGATATAAATTATAAAAAGACACGAAAGTCGTTCCCCATTTTCGATTGCTTTAAAACAACCGGCCAGTTGCCACGCGCTGTAGGTTACCATGCCCATTATAACAATGGACGTTTTGTTGTTTCATAAATAATTTTCAAAGAAAAGTACGTTTTATAAGTTTTTCGACTATTTATTTATCCGTTTACTTATTTATTTAACACCTTATTGCAGGACAATATTAACAATATAGAGATATATATATCTATTTTTTGCACTTATCTAAAACCATATTTATATTTATGTAGATTTCTTTGTGGCCCCCTGTAGCCTTAACGACTTTACCGATTTTGAAGTGCAATGTGTCGTTCGATTCGTCTTGATCCCCAGAGTATACATTTTATGATAAAAACGCCAACATGGCGCGCGCAAAATCCAAAATATACTGTCAGGTTTTTGGTTTTTAACCACTTAACTTAGTTATTTCTTGTCGTATTACTTCCTAGTCAATTTTTTCCCGAAAACCTCATTTTCACAACTGTTTCTTATGTTTCAGCCAAATTGCCCATCGTATCCTTTTCCAAAAGTTTATTTCGCATGTTAGTAAAATATTTTAACTAGTTTTCCTCCAATGGTTGTGATACTCAATAGCTTATTATCCGTTACATTAATTCTCCCAGCACAATTTTATCCAAAATATCCAACAATAGAAATGGACGAGCGCTATGAGATATCCGAATATAGATAGAGCACGGTTGAAACATGTTTTAAAAGCTATAGATAATTTAAATAAAATTGCACCAATTAAATTATGATTTTGCAAAATTGATCTAATACACAACGTTTGAATATCGGAATGACTCAACCACTAATCAACAACAATCATTCCTTATCCAACTGACGAAATTAATTACTTGGAAATGGGCGAACGAAGTCAGCATAATATATCATTAACTAGCAAAAATTCTTTGTTTGCCTTGAATTCATTGCGTGATAAGTCACTGTAAACATAGGTATAGACCCGACGAAGTATTACATTTAATTATACGGTACTGAAGACTTTTATATGGCTTATCGGAAGTGGAATGGCTTTCATAGCGCTGTAGAGTACAAAATAGGTTGTTGACGGCTGTAATGGTTGTGGGCGATATAGGCTTCGATTGCTACCACAGTTTCAAATTATAATGGAATACGCATGCATAATTTATTTTTCAAGACATGAAACTTTGTATTATAAGTGAGTCAAGCAAGTAAATACTCATATGTCAACCTAAGATCGGCCAACAAGCTGCAGTCACTCACATCTGAACTAAAGTCTTCTTTAATTATTTTTCAGTCGTGTTATGTGAATCTAACCCTAAATTATTATTGCTCCATAGATTATTATATCGGTTTCATTGACTATTTTTGACACTAATTGATTTAACCAAGTTATTTATTTGTAATATTATTAATTGTGTGAATAATTAATTATTTAGTTTGATATACCCAGTCTGGATTTTTATCTATAGATTACTTAATGCTTATTATTGTACCACCGAAATATTTTAGAAGAATTGTAATATAAAATGAGAATCTGTAGTTGGCATAACTTTGGGATGTAGATTTTGTGTAATAGTTTTTATAATGATGCTGTTAATTCTGTTTTATTCAAAACTTTAAAAATATTAAAATAAAATAGATTTACTACATTAGGTACTGTGTGAACATGAAACCAATATATTTGCTCAGAATACCTTACTCTGAAATTATATTAAAATCGACGCAAAGATGGCGGATAAGCCTTACATATAGGGATAGATTGACGGACGGACAGGCATGACGATGTTTTAGGGGTTCCATTTGAGCCATTCATTAGCTAAGCCATAAAATCTTATTTTGATCTCGCATCACAGATATGGCATATGGGTATGAATAACTAATGAACACATCTAATGAATGAAGTCCTGCTCTTTCCGATGCGTGGTCTCCACTCCAGAACTTTAATGCGCCACCGACAATCACTCCTTCGAGCTCTGTGCCCTACCCACTGCAACTTAATAATCCAATGTTTAACTTTTATAAAAATATAAATTCTTTGTCATAATAAGGTTTTAAGTATACGTATAAGTCAAATATCTTCGAGGGTTGATATGTATGGCTTTATGTGTGAAACGAAGTCAAAGAGAGAGATATCGAGAAGTGGTCTCCGGCGCGCGCTAGGCGACGTGAGAGATGGCTTTCAATATCAAATTGAATTCCGCGGTTCATTGATTTTCAATTTGTTAGGGAGTATTCTCACCATTTACCATAGACACACTCGGGGATCCGGGCGGCCATTATAAATCTTTTGAAATCTTGAGTATTCTACAGGATCTATCCTTGAAAGTTTGCTGAAATATGAAAATTCATACCTGAGAGATTTACTACGTTACTCATCTATAATGTAATTTAATAGACTGGCATCGTGGTAATATATATATCAAATGTTCCAAATGTTGTTATAAATGTATTGTTATGTAAACGGGCAGCGGGGCATGAATAGAAACAAGATAGACCGTATACAGTTCTTCTAGTCCTCTCGGTTCAACAGAAACAAACACAATGACCGATTATTTACAAGACACGGCTATTTATAGATTTTGATGACATTTAACAATGTATACAATTGAATAACTTCCTGTATTGTAAATTATATAAACATATCAATAAATTAATAGCCTTTTCCAGCAGTGGACGTCTTTCGGCTGATAAGATGATGATAATGAACGATAAATTAATTTTTCAAATTAATTAAAGATAAAATCGCATACATAGAAATAGACACATAGTGGAAAGTTACCTAAACGTGATATTATTAATTTAATTGACATTCTAAAATGGATTTATGCATGACATTATTAATATTATTGACATCTTATTATATTCGTTGAAATAGGATAGGGTGTACTTTTAATTTGCTATTTTTTGTTTATTGTTGATTGACTGTGGAGTTGGAGCACTTTATTTGGAACTTACAACATACATATGTAGCTTCATAAAAATTATAAGTATTGGTAAATTAATAGCGATATAAATGTGAATTAAATATAAATTGACCTCTTCAATGATTATTATCATAAATATGAGCTGTATCTTTCCAAAGAAACTAGGTATATCGGCGATTTACGCAGGTAAAGATTGAACGGAAGTGAAATCAGGAATAAATATCTATTTGAAACAATTATTGTTATTTACAAAATGATAAAAGATAGATACAATTCTTTATAGGATGGAATGCCTATATAACTTCAACTGTAACAAGGTACATACTGAAATACTCACGGGACAGTTGACACGTGTTAGTCCATAGATATTTTTTGCTGTATAACATAAAAATATACAATGAATTTGAAACGTTGGAAGTGATAAAATATTTGGAAAGAAATTGAAGTAAATCATTTTATATTTTGCAAGACTTTTTGAAGTATTTATTTCAACGCAAGATACATGGATTTCATTTATTGAATATCAATTTAAATTGACTGGAAATAAAAATAGGGCTTATTACATTAATCTGTCAGTTAATATCTCCCAGCTACTACCGCTTTGGAAAGAGAAATCATCTGTGATAAAAGAAGCGGCGCAAGAAACCCACAGGATAATTGTTATCCTTTTTTAGGTAAATAAAGAATATACAACTATTACAATTATTTTTGGGAGCTGGTCGAAGTATGCCAAGCGTGTTTGTCATTCAGATAGTCACTAAGTTTGTATAACCTTTTTTGCTAATCCTTATGGACTAGAATAAACTCAACCAACAAAAACTCACTTAAATAAATTAACTACCCAATAAAACAAATAAAATAAATATCTTTGGACATACGCATACGCATTACGCATATATAAATACTATAAATGTATAATCCTGCTGATCCATACTGCTGAGTGGTTTCGGTAGGTATATAAAATGAATAAAATCTACCCGTGTACGAAACGAGAATGGCCAAAGATTTTAAAGAGATCGGTGGTTGTAACAGTGTCTTCGCATGTCCGCTATCGCATACTGCCAAGATACTATACAACAAGGTGTACGCAGGTGTAGGTAGACGACAATGATCAGCTGCCTATATCTTTCTGCTTCTGATAGATGGAGGCCCAGTATCAGCTGTCGGTAACCTTAAGAGGCACATTAGAGTGGCATAGTCAAATTGACTAAACTTCTTAAAATAAGAAGAAAAAAAAACAACCACCCCGTCTCTTTCTTACATTGAAACTTGGCCCACAGATAGCTGGCACTTGGAGAAGGACATAGGTTAGGTAGGTACTTTTGAATCGACTTCCAAATAGGAGGAGATCGTGCCTTTGATAAAGTAATTCCACACGGGCGAAGCCACGGTCCGAAAGCTAGTAAGTATTAAATACTTAGATAAAACTTTTCCCATTACTTTAACTCTACTTAAAGATTTCGTCAAGCTCATTGGTGTGCATGTAGAAGACACGTTACAGATTTAATCTTATTAGAAGGGCACGACTTGAAAAGGAAAAGGATATTCATTAACTTAAAATTTTCCTTACTTTATAAACAAGACTTGGGGAGGATTAAGGAACCTCAAAATGAACTACCCTATCCGACACATGAATTAGCTTTAAAGGGTATATAATCTTATATTGCCGACTCAAAAACCCCTTTTTCATTACTGTAACCGAATTTGTTTTATCCTGTAATAAGAGAGCTCCTTATTTTTAGAAAGGATAAATATTTCTTTTGTTTATCTTTTCACATTTCATAAATTATTTATAAGTACTCGTACCTACAAAATGATTATAATGGGGTCAGATGAAAAAGAATAATCTTATCTGTTGAGTCTGTATGTATGTACATGTACAAATTATTTATCAAATTATTTAATTGATGTAGTTTTTACTCGTAGATTGTTGATGATAAGTAATGTGGTCTTTGATTGTCATAATATAAAATGCTGGCGTAAAGTTAGATAAATAAAATAAAAAAATCTCCTTATTTCTTTTAAATCGGCACTGTAGCAATGAAGTTCTGCCAACTGTTCTAGTTTCTACTGTGTTGCAGTAAGCAGGTTTTTCACAAAAATTTTATTGTCCTAGTTACTATATTCGTTATTGTGCAACAATAAGAGAAGTTAGCTTAAAATTCGAATTCGTTAGATTAACAATATTGTCTCTAACAAACGGGTGCTCCTTAGAAGTAAAACCAAAGAATAATAAAAACGAAAGATACTAAATCTACGATACGATTAAAAATTTTAACCAAGCGACAATTGTACAAGATAATGTACTTTGTCTATGTGTCTACTTGTCACAGGATTTTATATACCGTTTTGTACATGGCATGCACGAGATGACCTTCGACGACGAGCTAAGGCTCGTAAGACGTAAGTGTAACCTTTCAATAAAAAGCCCATAAATTATGTAACTTCAATGGTCATCGATAACGTTCCCTTACAATGAATAATTGAACCGCCAAAAATTGTCTAAACAACCGACTTTAGTAAGTTTCCACTCTCTATCTCCGGAGTGCATCATCAGATCTTAACCAAATTTATATCCGACTACTCTGGTGATAAACTTTATCAAACAAAATAAATCATCAAAATTAACGAAAATATGGGTAATCATCAGACCACCTTGTAAGCATGTCCTATTAATTAAAAAAAGAATTTTCCAAATCGGTTTATAAATGACAGAGTTCTGAGGTAACAAATTGTATTGATGGCCATCTCTGATCTCGTCCATCACATCCACTTCAGCAAATGATACTTTCTGAATACATATTCTTGACTCGTTGATGTAAATACCAAAATCTATGCCTATAATATTTTTTTTTATGCACAGCGTGTTGGTACTTGACCTCAATCACACGTGATGTTAAGTGAAGATGAGGTCGAAGGTGGAAGCGTACTGACCCGGAAACCCCAACACATTTGGAGGACTGCCTATCTTATTTCTGACAATCGGAACACAACAATGCTATTAACATTGCTGCTTGGCGGCAGATTTAGATAAGATGGTGGTAGCTAGCCGGGCGGACATTTAAAATGCCCTCCTACCAACCAAACCGAGTACTTAAACATGTACACGGAGGCGGTTAGGAGTTGTATCAAATTCTCATAGATTCCATCATGAGAATAGGATTATGATGAACATGGGACCAGCCTGGAAGGATGTCCTATTAATTAAAAAAGAATTTTCCGAATTGGTTCATAAATGACCCAGTTCTGAGGTAACAAACATAAAAACTGTCAAATTACGAAAAAACTAAATTGCCGAGCGAATAATGTGTGTAAGAGTACATCATACACCACCTTACACTGGTAGGTTTCGATGCTAACACTAAATGCTAATTATTTGTTTAATAAAAGACAATAAACATGCCACATTTTAGAATATGTCTTTCACACAACCACAAACAAAGGACTTGATTACTTTTACTAAGAACTTTTACCACCCTTTCAATGTAATGATCAATAAACTTGTAATATATTTATTGTTGTCATAAACTGTATCTATGCGGCCACTTTACCTTATTTTACTTATCAATAAAGTCTTGCCCAAGAAAATAGATTTTGCCCTGAGCATTTTGTGGAAAGGAAATGTGTGTTTCCCCATGATTTATATCCCAACAGAGGCGCGAGGTGGTCGCTCGTGTGAGCCGGCCTGGCCGGTGGCGATAAGCCGAAGCCTTTCCACTAAGAAAGAAAATAAACAAACTACCCTCGCTGCTTATATTCAGCCAATAATCTCGGGACTCAGGAATAACATTCGGCCCCGCCTAGCGGTTATGAGAGAAACTAGAATCACCGCTATTGGTCAATAACGTTTTGATTCACATTTTGTTGTGTATTTCTTTTCTGTTATGGTTTACTCTTGAAATAAAAATATTTAGACTTTATCGGTTTACCCTGAGTGTTCTCAAAATATCTTGAGATGTTGTAAGACGATTATAACTTTACTATTAAATAAAATGATAGTGTAAATAGGTTACACTAATAAATCGTTAACATTCTGTATTGTAATATAGAATGATGTATAGGGTTAATCATAGTAGCCCACCAGCAGCGTCACCAAGTTTTTATGTTTAATTTTTAAGAACATTATAATTTCAAACGTTAATGATCTTCTCTGTATATTTATTATATAAATTGATAATGTCAATAGGTTACACGAATAAATCATTAACATTCTTTATTGTAATATAGAATGATATAAGGGGTTAATCATAGTAGCCCACCAGCAGCGTCACCTAGTTTTTATGTTTATTTTTTAATGAAATTATAATTTCAAACGATAATGATCTCTGCATTATATTACTCTTTGGTTAATGAGTAGCCAGGGCGCAAATCTTTCAGTGCCCTATAACAATATAACGGTTTAGTATTTGTAATAATTTTTAACCGAATTGAATGTAATAACTTGAACACACATTTACGCATGTTCTACTAACTTGTCATGCTTTCTTGTTGTTAATATTGTAACTATTGCGAAAATCCACCATTTTCATGAGCCGACTGCCCAAGGAAGGAGACTAATGTTTTTCGAGTGTATGACAATATGTAGATTATACGTTACCTCCTGTAACCGAACCGGCTTGACCGATTTCGAAGTACCGATGAACATGGCTGGCAATATTCTGTCGGGTTTTCGGTTTTTAAACTTATATTCACCTTTTTTTTTGCAAAAAACATACGTATCGCACACTAAAAGCTTTACGCACCTGGCTACTCATAAATGTTTGAATTTCGAATGTTAAAAATAAAAAAAAACATTAATTGAATAGAAAACATCCTATAAATGAGAGGGGCAAATTGTTTGTCAACTATTTTTATTACAATTCGAAGTTATAAATAAATAAATATTTCCACAGTAGTTCCACAGTAGGCAACTATAGGCTTGTGTTCTGGATACCAGATGGTTGATATACTACATAAATACATTTTTTTTTGTAAATAAATACTTATTATAAATGAAAGCATCCATAACTCGGGTACACATCGGTACACATCGGGTATTCATCACACAAACATATGCCCCTAGCGGGATTCGAACCCGCAACCTTTTGGTATAGTAGTCAGAGTTGCTAACCACTACACCAAACAGGTCGTCGTTCGTAGAAAAAGGAATTAATGCGAAAATATTTTGGACGATGACTTCTTAGGATTCTAAAAAACACTTTAGAAGGGAATTACATAGTCAGTGTGCCGTGAGGTATAAGTACACTGAATTTGATGGTGACCGTTGGTTCGCGAAAGTCGGCCCTCAACGGTTATCATTGAGGAAAATATGGCTAGCGTCAAGTAGCTACTAAAGAAAACCGACGTTTTACCTAGAAGGAGATTCGAGGATATTTGGAAAATGTTTTATGAAATAAAAAATACGTCAACATTTAAAATAATTTTCCAAAATCTACAGTAAATGCGATAAAATTTAGTAATATATTATCAATTAGAGACACTAGTGGCTACTGTTAATCTCACGGATTAACGTCATGATTATTACACAAACGGATTCGAACTAATTTTACAAAATTAAGTTGTGTGGCCTGGCTTATTCCTCCCAGCTGAACTATGTGTGTGGAGTACGGACATCGATGGGATATTTTGAGTAATGCCTCCATCACAAGATACTTTCGTGACCTCGGTCTATCCATAATATGCGTACTTTACTCGTATTATATCACACCACCATCTTCGAGCGCACCAGCGCAAAACCGATAAAGAGTCGAAGTGGACACCATGACCGAAATCGGCCGAAAGCATCATCATCACTTATTATATCAACATAATTACTAACTAATATTATAAATGCGAAAGTTTGGATGTTTATTTGTTTGTTTGTTCCTCAATCACGGCGAAACGAATGAACGGATTTAGATGAACATTGGTTTATATGTAGAACATACCCTGAATTGAGACATAGGATATTTTTTATATCGATAAAGTGACTAGTTCTCGCGGGATAAACAAATATCCGCGACAAAGTTATTCCACGGAAAGCTAGTTATTTATAAAGATTTCCATTATAATTTAAAACATAAATCTATTATACCAGAACTATAACATAAAAACGTATATATTTACATAATATAAGACACTAATACAACTCTATATAAGATTAATATAGGGAAATGAAATTTTACCATGACGGGAAAACTTTCGGCATAGTTGGCGAGCTATTTACCAACGCCACTTATAAGTTTTATTAACAATCTGAGCTCCGAGCTGATGTTGGCTAGAAACTGAGAGCTTTCAGCTTATCTGCCCGCCAGCTCCCGAAACATTATGACAGTCGGTGAGCTACTAAAGCAGGACTTTAGTGTAACTATTTTTTCGATAAGTACTGGGTCTTTTACTTATGAAATTGGAGTTTTTTTTAAAGTTTAGCTAAATTTGGATTTGCCGTTCCCAAAAAAAATAAAAAATGTTTGGATGGAGAAAACAGTCTTAATGAAATTCTTCATACAAAACAATTTATATATATATAATATAAATTCTTTAGGAGGACCATAAAGAACTTCAATAAATACCGTATTATAATACGGTATTTATTAGGACCGTAGGCTAATAAAGCGCGACGATTTTTTTTAAGATCTGTTGTATCGCAAATTTTTTGGGCCTCCCACACTGTTCGGACCTGTAAACGCTTTCTACCTTTCATACTTATGGAGGCGTGTTCGGGTCTGTTTCCGTGTTTTTTCTTTTTATTTTCAGTTTTTGTTTTGTTAGACTTTACAGTATAACTATCCATTATACAAATATTTGTACACCCAGTGAAACCTATATCTACTACTACGCTTTTTATCCGTTATCCAGAATACATACCTATATCTTTATATTTATAGTTTGGGACAAATATTGTAATAGTGAATTGAAAAACCTGTGTTTGATTAATCGTACAGATTCATGTGGGTATATGGAAGGTGGTGATACTGAATGATTGAGATACAATTTACAGCACCCTTTCATAAGTGCATGGTGTCGTTAGATTCGTTTTGTTACCCCTCCGGGTAATGTTGATTGTTGGGAATGTTGGATTTTACCATAAAATGTATCCTATGATGCTCCCATCATAGGATACATTTTATGGTAAAATCCAACATGGCGTCCGCAAATTACAAAATGTGCCGTCGGTTTTTACTTCTCTTTGGCACATATCAATTTTGCCTCTATTCTATAAATTTATAAAACTATCTAATTCAAGGTCTTAAATTCAGCTAATAAAAAAAAACAACTCGTCTTCCTAAGAATTGACGTCGCTCGACTCCGACATAGACACTGCCAATGTGCCTATTGCGAATGGCTTACTGCGCCTTATGATATTACACGGAAAAGGCGGGACAAAGGTCCCCAATATCGGAGTTTTTGTCAAGATCCCAATATTACACTAATAGGGACGTAAGGATATTTGGGAAGCATTTATATAACAAAACCCTTTCGTAATTATAGATCTACACGAGGAAACGCACATATATTATTCGCTACAATATTAATAATGAAAATGGTTTACCTACTACCGATGGTTTAGAAAGTAGTGAGTCTGTCTTCGAAACCAGCAGTTTCGGCTTCGAATCCCGATAGATGGAAACGTTTGTGAGATGAATGCAACCAAGTATTCAGAGTCAGTGATTTTCATAAAAATATTCATGTATAACTCTATCTAGAAAACCTATAATATCCTAAATATATATATATATATATATATATTTCAGTTTGTACAATATTCATTCAAATTACATGCTAGATAAGGTAACTTCTCGTTTATTCTTTGTTATATTTTTTTCTGCAATATTAAATAGACTGTTTTATTAATATAAAAATGAGGATAAAATAAAAGTGTTCAGAATTAAAGGACTACAACACTACTCACGTTGACGTACGCTCAATAGCCTGCTATAGTATCCGTCACGTCGTCGTGCGCCGCCCAGGTTGTTTGGTTATATGATAGGCCTTTCGATGGTAAAACTATTGTAATTTAAATTACTATTATTCGTTAACCAGGGATCACATGTTTAGTCGGCTAAAAATTGGAAAATTGGTAAACTATCCGTTCCAAATTCAAATAAAATTTTAATTAATGGACTTTTATACCAATTTCCAAATTTAAAATCACTAATTCCGGTAGATTTCAATTGATTTTACTGTCATCTGATTGCGAATTTATTAACCATATTTCATAGTATTTTGAGACCATATAGTTTTTAAAGGAAATTAAGAAGTTAAGTATCATTCAAATGCACAGATCCCTCTAAAGCGAAATGATCAGCAAATCGAAGAGCTTAGTAAATAAACGATAGAGATAAAGGGTAGGTAATCAAAGATTTCGACACGGGCTTTTGTACCCAGGGAATACGCTTACAGGATTACCCTGGACTATCTTGATTGCGACACTAATTGCGTAGCACTGCCCGGGACTTGCGCGCGCACTTTTCCACCTTAATTCGCAAGGAACTTGGCCCGTCGTCAACCGTGCAGAATGGAACTGGGAGTTAGTCTGGAGGAATTCAACTTTTAAACTTGTAAACCATCCTGTTTAAGCTGAATACATATATAAAATCACGACATTTAACCCAAATGGGATGGTCGAAAATCTCCCAGCGATAAATGTTTGGGTGTTCCCCACATAAAATTTTTAATGCTTGAAATAACACCATGATTCACCCTTTCGAGCCCATCGCTGTTGAAATGAGCTAACATTTTCAAGTAACTTACACTGTACTCGAGAATTAAACCTTTGGAATTATTGTCTAATTCCAATGGTAGGTAATTAATCCCATTACTTGTAAACTAGATGTTACAATTAGTCGAGGTCGAAATTGACGAATATCATACGTCGCTTTATTGAGAGCAATAATGAATTTTGTATGAAGAGCTTAATTTTATTTCAGTGAATTTGCAAAAGTCTTAGGACAAAAGATATTCAATCTCATGGTGTGAGCTACCAGACGCGACATTTTGCGTTCTTTCGGTAACACCTTGTATAGGCTCACCGTATCACATGTACATTTCCGTATTGTTCGTGTGGTGAGCCACGGATGTTGTTTCACCAATTAAACTGTTAATCTTTGTAACACCTAAACGCTAATGTTTGGGATATCTCTGACCACCCCATTTAAGATAAAGGTGGTAATATTATGAATGTATATATGGAACCGTCAAATTTACTCTAAATATAAAGAACTTTAATCCTGTAAAAAACTGAGAGTTTTTTACAGGATGCATTTCGGGGAGTGTGCGTTGGAATTACATAATCTTATTCCACCGTCGCCCTTCCATCTTCGGACCACTAGGCTTGGGGAGAGATTCCACCCGCATATAGTTAATATACCGAACATTCGCACTAAGAAGTTCGATTCTTCATTCAACATCCGAACAGCCAAGGCATGGAACTCCCTTCCGGCGTCAGTCTTTCCAGAATCCCACAACCTTGGGATCTTCAAGAGCAAAGTGAATAGGCATTTACTGGGATCACGTGCTTCATCTTCGACCACATCGTCACTCTCCATCAGGTGAGATTGTGGTCAAACGCGAATCCAGTCAATCATAAAAAAAAAACTCTGTCTTAAGTAAAGATCAAAAATTGTTTTGTTTCTAGTGTTTGTCTGTTTGGTCAGGCAAAGGATACTAAGTCCATAAAATGTATTTTTATCAACGAAGGCGAAGTTCGGACAGAAAGCTTGTATAATAACATCACTTATATTAATAAGATCAAGTGTGAATTGTCTTTTCAATAAAAAATACTCCCTCCTAAGGCTCCTTCCTTACTGTGTCTGGGTAAAAGTAATAAATTCAACATAGCCACGGGTGTATTAACTGGTCCGACATAATATAGCTCAGCAATAATCGCATTGATTGGACACCTTCGCCGGAGGAATAGCGTATCCCATCTAATTTCTTGTTTTCCGTAATTGGTACCGATGTACGTGGAGTGGGTAAGATATTTATCACTCTCAGATACAGAACGTTAGCTGACCCGATGTTTCTTGTGTTACAGACGTAGGTAGGTACAGACATAGTGAATTACATTTGCAGAAAGGTGGAATTTTGTTTACGTTCATCAACTCGAAGTGAGGTTTATTTTTGTAAGTACCTTTTTTATGTAAAAAAGTAGTTTATAAGTAAAAGTTTGCTAATTGTAAAGCTAAAAATCCGGCCAAGTGCGTGTCGGGCCACGCGCTGGGTAGGACTCCGGGCCTGCCCGTCACGTGGACCCAGAAGGGGGCTTTTTGTTGTTTGATTAATGATTTTCAACGGTAAGTACATTTTAAATATTTTTCGGCTATTACTCATTACTTAACTGTGTTAGTATTTCTTTTATCTTCGCTATATATACTCCAATATATATCCAAAACCAACCGTTTAGCTGGCAGGGGACACACGTGACTCCAACAAAAATTTGCACTATAAAACTTAAGATTTCGCAAACGGCCTCCGTGGCTCAATGTAAACATCATTCGGTTTACGATTAGGAGGTCGCGGGTTCGATCCCCAGCGGGGTACATGTTTTAAGTACTCGGTTTGGTTGGTGGTAGGGCATTTTAAATGTCCGCCTGGTTAGCTACCACCATCTTATCTAAATCCGTCCCCAATCAGCAATGTTAATAGCATTGTTGTGATCCGGTGTGATTCAGGTCAAGTACCAACCCATTGTGCATACAAAAAAAACGGCTCCCTGAATCGATAAACTGTTTAATATAACCTTTAATATTTCGAAACGACCTATCCAACGACATCCCATAAGATGGTCGCATCATCTCAGTCCGTAAACATCCCACTGCAGGGTATAGGCCTTCCCTCGTATAATAAGGGTATTTTTATTTGTCAGACATGCAGGTTTCCTTACAATGTTTTCCTTCACCGTTTAAGAGCAGCAGCATTTAATTAAATTTAAAAACTCATTGGTACATGGCCTGCCTGGGAATCTAACCCGAACATTCCAAGTTGGGAGACCGTGTCTTAACCACTGAGCTACCGACTCTCTTAATATAAACCGAATATACCCTGGATTAAGACATAGGACATTTTTTATCCCGATGAATGAATGAATGAATATGTATTTATTATCACAAACATTTTGATATACAATCTGCTTATGAGTAATGATTTATGAGTATAAAGAAGTACACTGTTCCCTAGAATATGTTTACCTAGGTACATAAAAACACATGAGAAGATCGCGCGGGAAAAACAAAGTTAACATTAGCGATAAAGCTATTCCACGCAGGCGAAGCCGCAGGCGGGAAGCTATTAATGGAATAAAATACCAAAAAGCAATAAAGAGTAGCTGAAGAAGGAAGGAAAGTCATGAAATCAAAATAGTGGAAACTATAGACTTTATCCGAAAATAAATCACGTTACCGAACTTTAAACGTAGTATCGTTCATTAAAGTTTTAATAACATTACTATTGACAAACTGACTAGTTATTAGCTTGTGGCAACAACTTTGCCCCCAGTTGCGCGTTAGTTGCCACAAAAACAAACAACCAGCTAAGCCTTACCGAGAAGCTTAGCGTAGTAGAAAATTTTGATCGGCTTTGTGGGTAGCGGCTGCACTCGATCGAATCGAGCTTCAGTCAGCAATCGAGAAATGGTAAATAGGTATTCAGTCCAACGTCCTTTATAGCTCTTACATCAGTACTTGTATCTTAGGAGTAAAGGAGTATTCGCGATTTCAAATAAAATTATGAAATACTAAAATATTTTATAAAATAAAATGTTGTGTTCGATACTAAGCCACCTTACACGTATAATAAATAAAAATTGCAATCAATTAAACACTCTCTGTATAGACGACCTGTTTGGTGTAGTGGTTAGAAATTCTGCTACTGTACCAAACGGTCGCGGGTTCGAATCCCGCTAGGGGCATATGTTGGTATGATGAATACAGACATGTGTTCCCGAGTTATGGACGTTTTTCATTTATATGTGTATTTATTTACAAAAAAAAGTATTTGTGTAGTTTATCAACCATCCGGTACCTATAGTATACAAGCCTAGTTGCTTAGTGTGGAACTAGATGGCGCCGTGTCTATGTGCAAAGATATTTATTTATTTATTTATTTATAGAGGTATATACATTTCAGATGGGAAATCTTTGGTTAGTACATAATACATATTATAATGTACATAACGCCACTCGTTATCATTATCTCAAACGAGATTATAAGAGATATCCCATACGTCAGCGAGCATTTGGGTGTTGCAAAAATTTTAAAATGTTTCATACTTTAAACCTCGTCCACAGTTCATCATTCGAAACACGTAGATATGTATACACGTACGTGACAGTGGGAGAGTTCGGCCGTTCAAACGTGCAAGCCTATAGATTTTTGTTGGTGTAAAGTCTCTTAGTCATCTTTAATGAAACCTTCAATAAGAGATGGGTTAGTACAATCATTTTACAGAAGAAACCACGAGGCACAATGGTGTAGGAGCCTACATTGTCACGAAGTAAGCACCATGTTTCAAGTCGAAAAGTTCAGGTGCCTACCTAAGTTTTAGATGAATGTCCACCAAGTTTTGTCGTGAAGAGTTTACCGAGCAACCATTCTATCGTATCTACCCTCATTGTCGGTGTCGAACAACTGCACTTTTCGAATTTCCCTCTATACTTACGAGTTTTACACTGTTCAAAAGAAAGTGTCGGTAAGGTTTTTAGCGTTTTATTTTTAAAAATTTATTTATATATGTTTGGTGTAGTGGTTAGCAACTCTGACCACTATACCAAAAGGTTGCGGGTTCGAATCCCGCTAGGGACATATGCTTTTGTGATGAATACGGACATGTGTACTCGAGTTATGGATGTTTTCATTTATAATAAGTATTTATTTACAAAAAAAAAATGTATTTATGTATTAAATCAACCATCTGGTATCCACAACACAAGCCTATAGTTGCTTACTGTGGTACTAGATGGCGCGGTGTGTATGTCTCAGGATATTTATTTATTTATTTATTTATTTATTTATTGTAAGTATGTCGGTTGTCCGTTATATAGTGCGTTTCAGTTTTACTACATATAAAAAATATAAAAAATTACTCAAAAAATATCAATTTTTCGTTTCATTTAAATTATTTTAGCTTTGTGTTTTAAAAATGACATGGACATAATTATCTAACTAATATTATAAATTCGAAAGTTTGGATGTTTCTTTGTTTGTTTATTTGTTTGTTTGTTGCTTAATCACGGCGAAACGGATGGACAGATTTGGATGAAATTAAGTATATAGGTAGAATATACCCTGGATTGAGTCATAGGATAATTTTTATCCCGATAAATTGAGTACTTCCCGCGGGTTAAACAAATTTCCGCGATAAAGCTATTCTACGCAAGCGAAGCCGCGGGCGGAAAGCTAGTCGTTGAATAAAGAAGATATTCCAGTAAATGTGTTTTTAATTAAAATAACACAAGGAAACATATTCACTAAAATCTTCATTTTTGGTAATCGCTTTGATAGGGTAATTGCAAATTTATGGTTGTAACTGTGGAACTCACTAGCATGGAAATCGCTCACCTTCACGGAACCTCGATCGACCTAACGGATAATCTCGTGGCATAATTAGCAACATGTAAATTACTTTTGTAATAAGACCGTAACTTACAATAAAATGATACTTAATTAAGTTAGAAATTGCTGAATAAATGATTGCGTTCGAATGATAAGAAATTCTATTGAAAGGCTAAGAATAAAATTCCGTCCATTAAATAACTATGTAACAATACTAGTAAAAGTGTTTAGGGCTAAAACAATTAATCAATCCGGCCGGAGGGAGGGTCAGTGGCAAAGTCTTTAATAGCGCAAACACACTTAATAATTCAAGTAAATGAACACCGAAGTTCAGCAGCGGTGTAAAACCGAAATCAAGGCACGGCGGGGATTTTCTAGTAAGCGCTCTACCGGGTCAGCTACATTAAAGTTTCAGGTTTGCAGGCCTGTCTCAGCTCGCGTATCCGCAATGGCTTTCACCTATGTATCTTAACAAATACAGTGATACTAATTTAATGTAGGTACTAATAGATAAATCAGAAGGCAAGCTTTAACTATACTTAGTATTATCGGGATAACTGAGTAAAACATTACACATCAAGGATGATCACATATTTATTTCTGATATTGAATTTCATATGGATTAATTACCCACTTTTATTTAGATCCCTCAACTCAACTATTGAAGTAAAACAACGGTTACAGTCGATTAGTTTCTTATATCACTTCTAAAGTTATAATCAAAACTACTTACAGTATTTTTATCAACTCTTCCCTATACGTCTTATCACCTCAGCCGTACGTGCTTGCTGTTCACGCTGTCAAGCGACCCGATGAACGCATGACCGAGTGACCGGTCAAATGAATGAATGAATTGGTGAAGATTCGAATCAATGGCTCAGTGAATCAATTTTGCCTTTGTTTACAAATCAACATTATTTTTGTGAAGAAATACAATTAATAATTATTTAATGCTAATTAACTAAGTAGTATGTACAAGAAATGTGATCACAGACGACCGACTGGTGTAGTGGATAGTGATACTGTCAGCGAAACCACCAGTAGCGGGCTCGAATCCGGCTAGGGATAAATGTTTGTGTAATGAAATACGAACATTTTTTTATTATTATTATTTCAGTACCTCAAGTGCAGTTTTGCACTGAATCGTAGTGTCTCATTATAGACCTAATAAGTTTTTATTAGGTCAAGGTTAGGCAATGAGCTATGGTGAGGGTAATTTTCGACATTTGACGACAAGCAGGAATTTTCATTTATTTTTGAATAATACAGAATCAACACACATTATCATAAAAACTGTTACACAAAAACTTTAAGCCAAAATTATGCCAATTACAGATTCTCATTTTTATTACATTCTTCAATTTATTCTTATAAAATAATTCGGTGGAAAGTCACTATTAAATAATAATCATTAAACAATCTGTAGGTAATCATAAAAATCATGATGATGCCAAATTAAATAATAAATAATTTACACAATGAATAATATAATAATAATAAATAAATAACATTCAATCAATGTCAAAAAAATAGTCAATGATTACATATAACGAAATAGGCGCAAACAGCGCCGAGTTGTGGAAATCAAGCCCGCTACAACTTATAAACCTTCCTGCATTCATCAAAATGGAACAAAACGAATGTAGGTAATAATCAAAGTCAACAGATAGTCCAATAAAACATCATGTTACATATAAAACATCATCTGACTCATATTATAAATGGAACAAAACGAATGTAGGTAATAATCAAAGTCAACAGATAGTCCAATAAAACATCATGTTACATATAAAACATCATCTGACTCATATTATAAATGGAACAAAACGAATGTAGGTAATAATCAAAGTCAACAGATAGTCCAATAAAACATCATGTTACATATAAAACATCATCTGACTCATATTATAAATGGAACAAAACGAATGTAGGTAATAATCAAAGTCAACAGATAGTCCAATAAAACATCATGTTACATATAAAACATCATCTGACTCATATTATAAATGGAACAAAACGAATGTAGGTAATAATCAAAGTCAACAGATAGTCCAATAAAACATCATGTTACATATAAAACATCATCTGACTCATATTATAAATGGAACAAAACGAATGTAGGTAATAATCAAAGTCAACAGATAGTCCAATAAAACATCATGTTACATATAAAACATCATCTGACTCATATTATAAATGGAACAAAACGAATGTAGGTAATAATCAAAGTCAACAGATAGTCCAATAAAACATCATGTTACATATAAAACATCATCTGACTCATATTATAAATGGAACAAAACGAATGTAGGTAATAATCAAAGTCAACAGATAGTCCAATAAAACATCATGTTACATATAAAACATCATCTAACTCATATTATAAATGCGAAAGTTTGGATGTTTGTTTGCTGGTTTGTTGCTCAATCACGGCGAAACGGATGCAGGGATTTGGTATATAGGTAGAATATACCCTGGATTAAGACATAGGATTTTTATCCCGATAAAGTGAGTAGTTCCCGCGGGATAAACAAATTATTCTTTATTCTTTATTCTTTATTGCAAATAAACACAAAAGATACAATTGTCAGATAAAGATAAAGATACAATTATCCCGCGGGAACTAAAGTTATTCCACGCAGGCGAAGCCGCGGGTAGAAAGCTAGTGTTAAATATTTTTCAGTGATATCTAGTTTTGACAGAAAATGCACAATGTGAACAACAGCCCCTTGCATGACATCGCTATGTCGCGGGCGACGTAGGAATGAGAGTGGGATAGTTGTATATTCGTCCAAGCGAATGAGCAGGACAAATATTATCTCGCGCGATATAAACGTTTATCGCGCCTATCATGCTACTAGTGCAAGTGTACAATATGCAATGTATACAATAACGATAATTATATTTTTCACTGTTCATATAAAGTTTAAAAAATAATATAGTTACACACTTCGCTCTCCCAGTATAAAAAAATAATGTTGACTGATTTTTCATTCGTATATTATACATCATTATTCACTTATCTTCTAAATCAAACGTTGTCTTCTATCATTAATGCTGAGTGCATTTGTAATTAGTTGACATATAAGAACTGTACCACAAACCATGTCACATTGAACTAAAGTAAATAAAATAAAATAAATAAAAGTGTTATGGTCGTATGTATAAATTTTGAATAGGCACTGTCGTGTCACATGAGTAAAGAAACGGTCATGTTTTGTGTGTGAGAGAGTGTGAGAACTGAACAACTAATCAAGAAACAAACTCAATTTTGGGGGTTGGTGTAACAACTGTGATTCAAAGTCAGGTTTGAAGTCGAATGTATGCAGTATACTTGGCCGATATTTTTTATGCATAATTAATCACGCAATAAATAGTCTAGTTTCATGTTTATTATGTAACTAACAAAAATAATCGGATATTCACAAAACGACAATAAATTTTAAAGTATTCACTTATTTCAAAAGGAATTTCTTGAACAATACTATTTATCCAATTAAATTTCGACAATGCAAAGTGAATTCCCGGAATGAGATTCCTCCTCTGAGCTCGGATACATTATACCTTCAACGTATTATATATACCTACAGTTAAATGTATATACAAATGACTACCTACAAAGGCAGAGGTACAGTGAACCATATAAAATTATCGATATCATATTATACAAACTGCTTTGTCTGAAGGCGTTAACCTCGCCATGTATGTAAAGGTTACAATAAAAATTAACGAACCGGTCAAGTGCGTCTCGGGCTACGTGCAGTGTAGGGTTTCCCGTCACCATATGGAGAATTAGAATGGGCTTTTTGATGTTGGACAAATAGTTTTCAATAGTTTTTCCTTCAACTTCGTTTGTATATACTACTGCCGAGAATTTTTCTACGTACCCAAAATACCCAAAACCCAAAATACGAGGATGCTCGACGTTTCTTTAGTGGTCACCTATCCAAGATGTGGTCGTGTCAGACGTTACGAGTAGTACTGCGATATGAATCTAGTTGCTTAATTATTGAACTTAATAATATTTTGATTGCTAAGGAATAACACTGGTAATAATTTGAAAATTTAGAAGGTCCCCAAATCTATCTAGTTTTAACAAACCAACTGTGTTAAATGCTTTTCTTAATGTTCAAACCGATTTACATTAAATATGGCAAAGATGTGAGAATACGACGATTTATAAAAAATAAACAGTTTTCAAATTTATTTAGCCGTTTTAGCGCTACAATGCCGAAACAGACAGATATAGGTTTTAAACATATTGCGTCGAGTTGAATAAATTTTAAAAGATTTTATTTTCCTTTACATAGACAAAGCTCTCATTGACATTACCGTCGGAGGTATAAAGTTTATATAGGTATAACCAAGTAACTTCTTATTAAAATACCTCAGCATGGCAAAGACATTGCGACTGAAGTAGAAAATTCCTATACCTCATATACCGACCTACTATAATATTAAAAATGCTTTTCATTTTTCACTGAGACATAACAAGACGGATCGACATTGTCTCATTCTTTTGCAGTTATGAAATGGATGGGCAAAATATCTTGGGACGAATCTTATCATGCGAATTATTTCGAAATCTGTACTGAATGATTGAATATTATAGACCCGGCCAGAATAATTATATTAATTGCACAGTGGGATAATTACGACTGAAACAAAACTCCAAAGAAACTGAGAAATGCCGCCCACTGGGAGTAATTTGCAAGCTCTTTGTAGATACCCACTATTAAGTGAAGAAGGCATTAAAGAATATAAGCCTTAATTATATTGTTTTCAAGATGCGACTCCAATGTTTCTTTCTACCAATTACATTTCGAAATGTCTTAGCAAAACAAAGGACAGAGTCAACTTTGTACTCGGAGGGGAAAAATGTTTTTAACGAACAAAAATGTTCATATTATTACAAAATAAAGGGATGCAAAAGGCAGCAGGAGTGAGCCACGTACATTGTATCACACAGTGGGAACGTTATTAGGTATATCTCGTTAGTTATGAGCGTGCAAACAATACAAACTTCTCGCCGTGAATTATGACTTGCACTGACCTATCTTCCGAGCTGGAAACGTGGTAGCTATTGTGCAACGTACAAGGTAAGTTGGAAAGGATATGAAAGCCGTTTTCAAGATAATACGTGAGCATGTCCAGAGATAACGAGGGCTAGAATATCTGAGCCAAAATTTCAACAAAACAAAATTATGGAATGTCTAATAAAAATGTTCTTCCGTCAGCACTATAAATATTAGAAAATGACATCGCGATCATTTAAACTTTAGCGTTCATTTCATTGTAACTGTAACATTTGAAGTGATATTTCACTCATTGTATTTAATTTGAAATATATTTGGAGTACTTTAGTTTTTTAGTCAATATATCCCAACTACCGCTTCGGAAAGGAAAAATAGGTGTAATAGGTACAAACAAATATTTGTGTGCTGTGTCATAGCACATAAACGGGCTTAGATCAAATTTGGTATAGATATGGACTATGCCTTGTGTTATCATAGGCATAGGGTCCTACTTTTCAATTTAGAATATAGGAATGAATCTCGCGGATCGACAAACTGATTTCACGCTTTCCAAAGACTAGTAGAAATAAACAGAGCAATTGACAGAAATTCCTTTGGTGTCTCATTGCGTATCCGTTATGCAAGTCGTGTGTTGTCTTAGCTTCCGATACTTAAAAAGAATAGAACCAACCCAATATTAAATTTCATATTTGGAATAATCAAACGCTTAGGTTAGGACCATCTTCGCATTTGTAATAAAGATCATTACGGTAAGTATCAATATTTGTATGTATTGTCTACCATATACAATAGCGTTTAGGATATACGCACATGTGCAAGACCAATAACATTCGATTAGATTGAGAGCACACTGGTAATGCGAGTTCTTACTAGAAAGGACCTCGAATCATGAAATAAAGTTGTTTGAAACAGCTGGCTCCGTGGACAGTTGTAATGGTAATACGATTCAACGATTATAGGGGCCCCCGGTATTTCCGTCCGACTTCAGGGGATGTTTGGAATAATGAAACGCTTAACGGTTTCACTCTCAAAATTAGTTCAATATGCGTATGCGGAGATGAAAACGGGGAGGGGAGGGTATTGAAAAACTTTGTCAATACCTATTGGCTTCTAATATAATTTTATTATATTCTGGGATATCCTCTATATAGGTGCCTTTTACTCGATAGTCTATGTATGTGTGTTGTATGTGGCCTTTACCTATGAAATTGGAGTTTTTTTTCGTCATTAATCATATGTACCAATTCCTGCGATTTTCAAAGCTATATCCAAATTTGTTTTTTATTTGGAAAATGGAATATTATTTCAAGGTTTCACATGAAATATTTGTTAAATTCTATAATAAAAAAAATTTGAACAGAGCTCTTTTCATGTGCTTCCCATAATCATTTCTTAGATTCGCTGAAACTTTTATAAAACGGTTACTTTTAAAAATTAACGCTGCCCATACTTAACTTAATGTTATCCGATAATACACACAAAGTTTAGGTAAATTTGGATTTGCCGTTCCCAAAAAAAAATCAAAAATGTTTGTATGACGAAAACAGTCTCAATGAAATTCTTCATACAAAACGCCAATTTCATCGGTAAGGACTTAATATGTATTTATCCCATATAAAAATTCACCTGCAGCATCGTTCTTATATATCTGGGGGCACGGCCGTGCCCCCACCAAGTCGAGCAAAAAAGCGTCACGGCCGTACCATCCTTTTCTCGAAGCAATTCAGACCATTTTCGACCCCCTGTAACTTCGTTCTGGATAAAAATAGAAGACTGAAATTTTCAGTAACTATGCAGGCATTGTAAAGACACGTATATTTAAAATTTCATTCAATTTGAACCAGTATTTTTAAGAATTATAACGGGTCAAATTTCTTAATTTTGTCACTCACTGACTCACCGATCATCAAAAATCTAAGGCACTTCTAGCAGACCTAGAAGCTTCAAATTTGGAATATAAGTAGTGTTTGGTGTATGAATCAAGGAAAAACTAAAAAATCTAGAAAAGACAGCAAAGAAAATTAAGCCCATACAGCCAAGTCTTCAGTTAATTAAATTTTTCAATATTGGCTTTATTCGTAACGATGTTTTATTATTTTACGGCAAAAATTGTAACATCAAAGCCTCCCAGAAAAACCCATAGAGACAGGGAGTGGGCTCTTAGAAAAACTGTAGCTGAAGCTCAAGAAGTAGTACCGGAAAAGAGAAAACGGAAGGCTACCTACAAAAATAAGAAAAGTTCATAAGTCAGAGAGAGGGCTTTAAGAAAATTCGTTGCTGGTAGATATACATATATACAATAAGTAGAAGGTACCGAAAAGGAAAAAAGTAGAACTGTCTACAAAATACAAAAAGAAATGAGATCCCATCAAAAACAATACTTGTCAAAAAAACCAAGTCTCGCAACTCAGTTGTTCTGCGGTAAAAAGTTGTGAGATCCATGTAATACCAAGTCGGTTGTTAATTTATTCAGTCTCTACTTAAGCGGCTTTCTGTCTTAATACGTCCAGTCTCTAAGACCACGATCGTGGTCCATAACAATTGAAAATCAATTGTGTCTGGAATCTCCGTACTCGAAGCATTAAGTTGTTACGTAATAATTAACAGCATCTTATAGTGACGCATATCAATATTAAAATTCTTTAATGTTTTATATAAATATATTGAGACTTGGCCATCGCCTGAAAAGACGTGTAAATTCAATCGCCTGAAAACACATGTAAATTCAATTATTTAGTGCGATGGCCAAGTCTCGATATATTTATATAAAACATTAAAGAATTTTAATATTGATATGCGTCACTATAAGATGCTGTTAATTATTATGTAACAACTTAATGCTTCGAGTACGGAGATTCCAGACACAATTGATTTTCAATTGTTATGGACCACGATCGTGGTCTTAGAGACTGGACGTATTAAGACAGAAAGCCGCTTAAGTAGAGACTGAATAAATTAACAACCGACTTGGTATTACATGGATCTCACAACTTTTTACCGCAGAACAACTGAGTTGCGAGACTTGGTTTTTTTGACAAGTATTGTTTTTGATGGGATTCTATTATATCTAATCGATTTTAACAACTGATTTTACTTTTCCTTTTTTTTATGCACAACGGGTTGGTACTTGACCTCAATTGCACCTGATGTTAAGTGAAGATGAGGTCGAAGGTGGAAGCGTACTGACCCGGAAACCCCAACATATTTGGGGGACTGGCTATCTTATCTCTGACAACTGGAACACAATAATGCTAATTAACATTGCTGCTTGGCGGCAGATTTAGATAAGATGATGGTAGCTAGCCAGGCGGACATTTAAAATGCCCTACCACCAACCAAACCGAGTACTTAAACATGTATCCCGCTGGGGATCGAACCCGCGACCTCCGAATCGTAAACCCAATGTTGTTTACATTGAGCCACGGATGCGGTTGAAATTTTTCTTTTCATTATCATACAATAAAAAATATTACGACGGCTCTTATTTCAAATAACGGGCTAGTTTTGATAGTACCTAATATTTCAAAATATATTATTATATATTAGGTGATTTTGATAAAATTAAAAGTAATTACAAAAGAAAAATACATATAAAGGATTTTACATCACAAATTTACTTAACACTTTTATTGTGTCAAACAAACGTGATTTTTCCAAAATTATAGAAAATTTTTTACTAGAACTGTTCGAGTTCTAGTAAAGAATTTTCTATAATTTTGGAAAAAGTCTATGATGTTGTACAAAATTACTGGAAGTATTCTGACTTATGATTTATCTTATTTTGTCTTATTTTATCTTACTTTATCTATAAATATAACTTCTTTACTAATGTAACGTATAAACTTATAAAATTATGAAATTAATGCATTCCTACGATGTTACTGGCATTACCCATATACACGTTACGTAAACCAATGTATAAAGAAATTATTATTAAGACAAATTCTTCATTATGGAGCCGCGTCTGCTGTTTGGCAAATTTTCACAAAATGATCGTAGTCTGATTAATTTTAAACTTTTTCCATTGTTATCAGAATATTACATATTAAAATGGTTTTTGGCGGATATATGAACCTATTTATACTACAAGCTTTGTTTACGTGGGACTAGATGATTGATATTAGTGGCTGAAACGTTTATTTATTTGAAAGAAATAGTGACTCCATGTGACGTCGATTTTTTATCTCAAAGTAGTTTTTCGAAATATTCTAATTTTTATATCACACTTTTTTAATTCGTAATACCTAGTAGTTCACTTGTTCAACGTTAAACAATTATTTTATAATTATTATCATCATCATATCAACCGCAGGACGGTCATTGTTGAACATGGATATCTCCTATAGAAAAAAGTTACCTAAATCATTATACAATGACTACACACAAATGGCTTAGAAAATGCTTCAAATAGTGAAGGGCAACAAAAGTTATTGAACTTCGTAGATGAGATCTAAGTGCTGCCCTTAATCTTGACTTTAAGTTGCAAACACGAAACTGAATTAATATTCATTGTCTCGTTTATTGTTTGTAGGCACTCTTGAGTTGAACAACATATCTAAAACCCTAGACAACACAAAACGTTCGATCATCGTTATTTCTTATACTGAATTATTTATGCTTACAATATCAATACTTTCAAGGTAAAAGTTTGTTTATTCTGATGATACTTAATAGTGAATGTCAAAAGTCATAAGAAATTCATTTAATGTCGTAACATGTTCAACAGTTACACTGATTGTAGAATTCTAGCTTTAGTACTAGTCCGTTAAATGAGCTTCCGAGGTGCATTTCCATTCCCATCCCAAACGATTAATTTTTTTTAGAATGCCTTTGAATTTCTATATTTTTAATCTGGTGCAATATGAGTATAATTATACTCTTACCTTAACTATAAAGATATTCGATAAATTCTAAATAATTTGAGCTGGAACTGGATATGCACTTATAAAACCGATTGTTCGTATAACTCCGTTCAAGTCACTAACAAAATAGACTTTAGTTGAAAGCTTAACTGGTGATACTATGTCAAGCCTCTGGAATTCACATTTTATTTATCCCTTACCTTGTTTCAAGTTTCCGAGTGAACAGTATTGTATTGTGTAGAGCCTTGAGGAGTAGATATCGAGGGTAAACGCCGAGGAGCGTTCCCTCCAACAAATTGAAAAGCAATGAACCGCAGAATTCAATTTCATATTGAAAGCCATTCATCTTTGCCGCTTCTTCGAGACCGACTGAAAATGTTACAGCTCGACTTTCCCGATGACGTATCCCTTGAAAAAGTTTACCGTTTTAGTTAGTTTTTTAAGGAAAGGAAAGGAAAGGTTCCGTAGAGATATTGTCATAAGTCATAAGTGGGCGGAACTACAGTAGACGTATATAAATGTTTATGGCTAGCAGAATGTAAATATTGGCAACCGATTAGCTGAAGGTCGCCAAACACAGCAGGAGAAATATAAAAATTTTTGGTCAATTTCAACAAAGGCATTATTCAAATCCCATCATCTTATAAATGGCATAATTCCGGAGATAAAAACAAAATCGTCGAGTACTAAATAAATAGAACAGGCGTTAATATATCCAGATAAACCAAACCAATTATGTTAAAAGCTATATCTTCGAAAGCGCTCAACCAATTTTCATCGAAGATGCTTGAGAACCTGTCCCCTCGTTTAGTCTTTAATATCAAAAAAACCGCACTCAAATTGGACCATGCATACTGAGATACATCCGAACAAAGACTGGACACACACACATCCACAACGCCGACAAACACATTACACCCGTCGTTTTTCAAAGAAAGTCCAGTCAAACTCATCTGCGTCTCCGGTCCATTTTCGGGGTACTTTAAACCTATAAACTTACCACGGCAAAACCATTTTACCCTCACAATGAAAGGTACAATCAGCTTCAACATTTGTAGTCCTTCGGGCCGACCCAAAGATTAATGGAAAACTTTGTACGTAACTAAAGCGGCAAATAAAATATTCCATAAAACATTATATCATTTTAATACCAGCTATAACTAACAAAGTAACGTTACGTTTCGTCTTCCTCATTGATTATTAACATTTAGAAAAAAGTTTTTATTGTTATACCAGCTAAAGTAAGACAAAATTTTTCGCCTTTATTACGGCGATAACGGATCAGTTGTTATTTTCACGGGACACAAACTTTGTGGGTGCAAACATTAGTGGGTCCTAATGGCCCCCGCAAATGGGGGTTATTTTGTGAAAATAATTGCCTTACACACTTTTATGCCCCTGGAAAGGTGAGGCATCCGACAATCATCTGTGAAAGGTGCAATAACAGTAAAAAAATAAACCCACAATTTTTTTGTCTTTATTACGTTCACTCGTATATTTCTCAAGAGACAGACTTATTAGCTTTCGGTGAGCTAAGTACTTACGTACAACACTTTGGAATGACGTAAACTAATTAAAAGTAATCTTAACATTTTGCTGTTTTATACATTTCCTATAAAACATTTCAGAGTTAATTTAAGTTTATAACGTAGGAAATTTAATTAAACTTACAAAACTCACAACGGTGTCTAATAAATGTACCTATGAGAAACACTGGCAACCTTTACGATATTTATTGCACAAGAGGGAGTGAGGTTATTAATAAGGCCGCATACAAACTGTAAGCAAACACGAATGACCCGTGAAAGCTACACCAGACTCCCCATTCGAGTACAAAAGCTTATGGGTTACAACACCCTACCGTTTCCACCCATTATGAGTCGAGACCACCATTCAGGGAGCTCAAATGAGTCTTAATGAAAGGTACGATACCATTATGGAGGCAATTGTTAGCTCATAAAGGAAATTAAAAGAGACAAAAAAGAATGTTATTATAGTTCGCTGCTAAAACCGAGAAAAGGTTAAATAGCTAAGCTGTCAAAAGAAATAAGGGTGGGGGGTTTTAAAAAGTTATTGCCCGAGTTGAATTGTCTAGTACTAAATTACAAGATTATATAAGACAACAAATCGACGACGACCTGTTTAGTGTAGTGATTAGAAACTGTGACCACCTTACCAAATGGTCGCGGGTTCGAATCCCGCTAGGGTCATATGTTTATTTCCAAAAAAATAATGTCTTTATGTACTATATGAACCCTACTGGTATCCACAACACAAGCCTATAGTTGCTTTCTGTGGAACTAGATGGCGCTGTGTGTATGTCCAAGGATGTTTATTTATAACAAATCATTTCGTCAAAAATACTAAAGTACCCATTTCAATACATGCTAGGTAAGTTCAAAAATATTTTAACAGAATAATGAATATACATTATTGACTGTATCGGTAAATAACTATGTGTAGGGATACAGACTGTTTCCACCTTTACAAAAAATTGGGATGTTGCAATTCTTAATATGGAATACCTATTTTTAGTAGTGGACAATGATATAGGCAGGCAAAACATTTTCTCCATTTATTTTTTCCTTGTTTTTTTGTGGTAAGCTATGATAAACGAGCAACTGCTTGTCGCGTCCAAAAAATCAGGTTGATATTTTCGACATTAAATACAGAAGTCACAGATGCTTTATCGCTCGGAAATATTCCGTAAATACTAATTACAATGTATACATTACCAGAAGACAGATAAGAAAGTGATACCCATTGAGCCGGCAAAGGAAAGACAGGTTCTTACGTTACAAAACAAGGTATTGTACTCATAAATAAGTAAATAATAGTAAAAAACAACCAGCCACTCTACCATGGATGTTCGGTATCTGCCCATTATCACAATTGACAACTTTACAAACTAACAAACTTAAATAATGTAGTTAGTTACGCAGATGTTGTATGAAGAAAACCGCAAGGTTATGTTTGTCATTTGATAATTCCATACGTGATTTGAATTTAATGTTTGTCGTATGTAACTTTATTTGTGCTATAAGACCTCTCGTCGTAGATTGTAAGTGATTGAGAAGTACGCTATATGTTTTGATAATCTCGGTGAGTGTAATTTATAGTATGGAAAAAAATAACAAAAAAATACATTCAAACGGCCGAACTGAGAACCTCCTCCTCTTTAAAATCGGTTAAAACAACCTCTGAAAGTCCGTATCTTATTGTTTCGTTACACTAGGAACTTAGATACTTTACAGCAGTATGACGCACACATTGATGTTTCTTATTAATTTCAAATACATACCTCCCGCTGTTTCTGAGAAGGGCCTAGGCAGATGGACATCAAAGTGATCCTTTATAATACATAACACCCTTAGAAAGGCAGTGTCTATCCTAGAAATTATACGCTTTCCTTGAAATCCTTTGTCAAGACAGTTGATTCGTACTGAAGTGAACTAAAATATTCTAAACAGTTGCAAAGGAATGCTATCATCTCCACAACGATCGGTCCTGCACTGCTCGTATCCAGCGGCTTCCCGCGATCTTTACCAAATCGTTGGTCCACCTCGTGGGAGGTCAGCCCACGCTGCGTCTTCCGGTGCGTTGCCGCCACTCGAGAACCTTTCCGCCCCAACTGTGCTACGAGCAATGTGCCTCGCCCACTTAAGTTTGACAATTCTTCGGGCTGTATCCGTCCCTTTGGTTCTCCTGCGTTAAAGTTTAATGCTTGAAACAACATCCACGGTTCACCTTACGATATATAGAGAAATGTACATGTGGCAAGGGTAGCCCATTGCCTTTAAAACGTGCATTAGATGATACATGTTTTTTGGTGGAAAGTCCCTTTGTCGCTTTTAAGACACCCACGGGAAGAAACGGGTTAATTCTATTCTTTTTAAGTGCCGAAACTACACAGCGTTATTAATTTTAATTAGATACCTCCAGTTGTTTCTGAGAAAAACAAAATGATCCTATATCGGTTCAATTTTTCTCCCAAATAAATACAGGATGAATTTGAATTCGTGTAAATCCCATTAACTGGTGATGCCACTCTTGATTCCTAACAACTTTTCGCGGAACCATAGTCAAATTCGATCAAAGTAAACCATTCTGAAACCACCTTTAGTATGAAAATCCAACAAATCCACTAGGTACCATAGCCGAATTCAGTCGAAAATTGGACTTCCATACTAAAGGTGGTTTCAGAAGTTTACTTTGTATGGGTAAAGGAAATTTTTTTTATCGAATTCGAAATGATTCCCTGGGGAAAGTTGTTCGTCATCAAGAGTAGCGTCACCAGTTAAAGGGAATACACAATTTCAAATTCACCTGTATAAGAACCCATATATATATTTTTTTTTTTCAAAATCATTTTACACGACGTAAGTCGATTATAATGAAGCAAAAAAAGATTTTATTATACCGCCTTTTTAAGGTATCGCACAAATTTCAAATAGATTATTGTAGATCAGGCACAATAAAAGTACTCTTTATATTTACTATAAATTGAATATTTAAAAAACCCCATAGAGACCATGACTACTTATAGTATTATCACTCTCAAAGAAACACACTCGTCCATACAAATAAAAACATATTTTCTAAGCCAACAAACATAAGTTTATTTTCAATATAGTATTTAGATGATATATAAGAACGGGCCTGGCACAAGTATATTGTATACTTAATAGGTGATCCCAACCTTAGTCTATAGTTTATACCTACTGAGAACGAAAATAAACCTTTTATTCTTAAATGATGATAAATGATGTATCTTCAATTTCAGAGCAGAGAGGGATTCTCGGAGTTAACATCTCAAGTAACGTTCAATTCCGCGGTCATCTGGAGGATAAGGCCAAGTTGGCCTCCAAAACGTTAGGTGTCCTCCCTATGGGCTGGGGCACCTCAGTACCAGCTTCTTCCTTTGACCGCGTTCAACGTCGCGCAGTTCAAATTGTCGGCCAAGAGAGTCACTGACCGACTGGATCCCCTGGCGTTGCGAAGAGACGTCGCGTCCCTCTGCATTCTCTATCGCATATTTCATGGGAAGTGTTCTGAAGAACTGTGCGAGCTAATACCCGCTGCTCAATTTAACCGATACACTTCTCGCCGAAAATTAAATTTCCATCCACATCACCTGGATGAGTGGAAGTCTACCACTGTACGTTTCTCAAGAAACTTCTTACCACGTACGACCACCCTGTGGAACGGACTTCCTGCAGCGGTATTCCCGAACGAGTATGACATTGGAAACTTCAAGAAACGAGCCTACACCTTCCTCAAAGGCCGGCAACGCATCTGTGACCCTTTTGGTGTTGCGGGTGTCCATGGGCGGCGGTGATTGCTTTCCATCAGGTGATCCGCATGCTCGTTTGCCGCCCTCATATTAAAGAAAAAAAAATGAATAAAATGAATTTCCATATGTCTTCGAACACCAGCTTTCGTAAATATTATAATTCAAATCGGTTCCGCAGACAATAGACAGACATAGATTTCTAATATATAACACCTCTCTTTTACATCGAGAGTAAAAGCATTAAATAGAATTCGCCACCGATGGATAGGTCCGCTGTACTGTATTTTTAATAACATCATAAACTGTCCTGTGTCACACGGAGGATCAAAATGTATTTCATTTGTCCAAATGAGTTGATCCATTTAGGCTCTAATTCGTACCATCCGACATTATAATAGGACACTAGCATTCGCCCGCGGCTCCGCCTTTTTGGAATCATTATATTGTTCAACGACATTTATTTGAAATTTTGGGATGAAAAATTTAGCCCGGTACGTGATCCGTCTCAACCAAATGTCATTCAAATAGACAGACATAGATTTCTAATATATAACACCTCTCTTTTACATCGAGGGTAAGAGCACTAAATAGAATTCGCCACCGATAGATAGGTCCGCTGTACTATATTTTTAATAACATCATAAACTGTCCTGTGTCACACGGAGGATCAAAATGTATTTCATTTGTCCAAATAAGTTGATCCATTTAGGCTCTAATTCGTACCATCGGACATTATAATAGGACACTAGGTTCCGCCCGCGGCTCCGGCTTTTTGGAATCATTATATTGTTCCACGAGATTTATTTGAAATTTTGGGATGAAAAATTTAGTCCGGGACTTAATGCGTCTCGACCAAATGTCATTCAAATATATAAAAGATATTCAAATACTGGAATTGGATTTTTTCTAACCTCCGATGCAAAAATAGGGGTATTTTGTTTCTGTGACATTGAAGTGATAAAATGACTGAATCGATTCGTAAACGGTTTATTTAAATTTCGAAAACTTGGGATTGCGAACACGTAATAAGAATTGGTTTTAACCAACCGTCTCATCCCTTCGGTGTTATAAAAGACAACTAAGAGACTTTTCGTCAAACAATATCTATAGACTTGCACGTTTTCCGGTGATGGATACACGTCATGGATGTCACGTGTGCCTTTCTGTACGTTTCGAAGGTGAACCTAGATGTTCTTTCAAGCTATATAACTTTTAATATATGTAACAATTACCAGTCAATTTATTAAACGGAAACAACATAACAATCTACCTACATACATAAAGTCACGACCGTCGTCCCATATGAAGTGGTCAGAAATATCCCCAAACTAAAACGTTTGTGTGCTCCAAACATTAAAAGATTAATACTTTAAACAACATCCACGGCTCACCTTTCGAAATATACAGAAATGTACACGTATCTTTTTTTCAAGCATTACGGGTTAGTACTTGACCTAAATCGCACCTGATGCTAAGTGAAAATGAGGCCGAAGGTGGAAGCGTACTGACCCGGAAACCCCATCATATTTGGGGAACTGACTATCTCATCTCTAACAACCGGAACATTGTTGTTTGGCGGCAGAAACGTCTATAGATATTTTTTGGTGAAAAGTCTCATAGTCGCCTTTTACGATATTCACTGAAAGAGAAGGGTTAGTTCTATTTTTTTTACGTACCCAAATTACACGGCGATATTTACCGTATATGGTACCTGCGTCCTACGATCTATACTGACTTATCTCTACATGATCTACGTAATCTAAGGACACGCTGATACCGTATCATCACTTTAATGTAAATTTCTTATACACTGGCTTATATGGAACTGGACCTATCATTGATCTATGGTTGGATGGTTGACATCTACTCTGCCAAGAGTCGTATAGCCAGTTGAAGTCTGTCCTTCGACCTCCTTACGGGCAGAAAGGCAGTGCCTACCCCAGCAGATTGTAAGCTTTCCTCGAAATGAATCGTCAAGATAGCAGATTCATACTGATGTGAACAGAAATATTCTTAACAGATGCGAGTAAGTCATTATTTTGTGGTTGTATTTTTTACATTTAATAGCAAGTTTTAACATTCTGCCTACACTGTCACTGGTCTCGTTGCTGTTTACTGTCCAACCATAGGGTCGTAAAATTTAGCCAACCAATGGCGTCGGCCCATGCACCGCGGCCAATTTCATACCTAACGTGTCTATTTCAATTAACACATTCCGGGATACATCACGCCTCCATAGGCGTAATTTGTTGTTTTGGTTGTTTTGTACCCATTGCGAATAATTTCAACTCCAATATCTTGCGAATGAAGTAACACTTTAATACGTTACCGGCGTATGTGAACTCGTAACATAAAGAAATCACATTACCCATGCTAGTTAGTGCTCTGTTACTCAGCGCCCGCACGCAGGAAACATTCTCCGAGACACAAACGTGGCCATTTAAACTTTAGCCCGATTGCCTGTTTCTATTGTGAGCACGAAAAGGGTTCTGACCAAAACCGTTGGAACTTTTTTAATGAATTTGTAATTTCCTCTGTCGCACTCTGTGTTAGCCGTTCTTTTTCCTTTTTCTTTTGATCAAATTTTTATTCTCTCTGCGGTTAGTCTTTGAATAGAATCGGGTAATGGATGAACAATCAAACTTTATTTTTCAGGTTTGGGATTTGGAAATTAAAGTTTTTCTATTGTGGAATATATTTTAGCTTGAGGTATTAGAACAATTTGCAGAAATTAGCGATGATGACGACCGATTGGTGTAGTGATGTGTAAATGTTTGTGATGAATACGATCATTTATTCCCGAGTCATGGATATAGGATTATATATAAATATTTATGTATCAAAAAAACAAAAATGTTTATTTACGATTACAAACTAATCCTTACTAAGTACACAGTGGTCGGAGGACACCTATTAAGTGTTTTGCAAAATACTTGTACCAGATGACATGTATGTTTATCCATCTAGTATCCATAGTACCTACAAGTTTGGGACTAGATGATCGGTGTAAGTATCCGAAACATTTATTATTCACATAATTAGAATAATTTACCTAAAGAGTGATATTGAATTCGTTTACAGCTCGTATAGTTTTAGAAATATAGCTAACAACGCCATCTATTACCATCTATTTATACTATTCCTTACAGTCTAATTGCAATCTCTGCCTAAGTTACACAATCCGAGAGAAACACAAATACATACGCAGAGATATAATATACAACTTTATTATGCTAACAAACTTTCATAGTGTTACCTATACTCCAGTTAGTGGATTGGAGAGCTGAACTCATTTGCGTATGTGATTTCAAATCTTGTTGATGAGGTATTGTTTTATATCTTTTTCATTTTGTTTCTAGTATTTCAAATAAAAGCGGAAATAGAAATCGGTACACAGTAACAATGTCACCTATTAATAATAATTTTGCTTTTTTATTTTACTGTGTCAACAGTACCTAAACCAAACGTCAGGTTAGCTAACGTTTAGTTGACGACCTGTTTGGTGTAGTGGTTAGAAACTCTGACCACTATACCAAAAGGTCGTGGGTTCGAATCCCGACATATGTGTTTGTATGATGAATATGGACATGTGTACCCGAGTTATCGATGTTTTCATTTATAATAAGTATTTATTTCAAAAAAAATATAAATTTATGTAGTATATCAATCATCTGGTATCCACAACACAAGCCTATAGTTGCTTAAAGTGGAACTACATGGCATTGTGTGCATGTCCAAGGATATTTATATTTATTTATTATTATTATTATGTAGTGGTTAAGGAGTGCGCTGTATGCGCCACTGGTATTGAGAGAAAAGCTTGTTTTTTAAATTTTTAATTGTAAACTTTATAATTAGTTCACTATTGTAACTTAAAGCAAGCCTTGTTTTCAAAAAACTTTTTTTACGTTTACAGTAGTTATAAATAAGAACTAACGCCCGCGGTGTCATGGTAAAATATATTTTATTCCCACTTTATTAATTAAATAATTCTTTATAAAATTTCAAGTTTAAATATTTCAATATTAATTACAAAGGTATATTTAAGAATTAATTTTATATATTTTACAAATATAGCACAAATACAACAAAATGTGTATACAAGCAATATAAACAAAATAAAACACAAACTTTATTCTTTGCAAATCTTTTTTTCAAAGCCATAAGATTAATTCAAATGGAATCCTGGAAACCAAACAAAAAAAAATGCAATAATCGCACACAATGAGATATGCTCTCCCACATTCTGAATTATAAAGTTGTGAATTCCGTCAGACCAACAGAACTAAAACAAACATGGTGAAAATCATCCTAAAGTTACACCGCCATATCTTTTTATCGGTTGGATAATACCAACATATAACGGTACACTACGGCTTTAGGATAAATGTAGTGCATGCCCCTCACGCTATCTAACTCGGCCCTCGTATGGAATCAGTGGGATTCATCCTAATTAGTCTACAATCCCCCTGCTTAAGTTTCATGATCAGCACCTTAGTAAGTAACTACTCATGGGATCCTTCTGAGCTGAGAATAGGTTACACAAGACACATACACATTACTAGTAAGTATACTATCCAAGCGTGCCCTCTGACGATCGGCAGCAATTTGTACACCTATTCCCAGCGCGTATGCCTTATAACTATTGTCCACGTGCCTACGTATTTCCGGCAATATAGTACCGCCCGGCTTTTACTTATTTTCATAACAAACGATCCATAAAGTAAAATATGTAGCTAATGTATCGATTGCGATGCCATAATATTATTATTATTGCTATCGCTAAACATAAAGCCAAAAGTCTTAAAAATGTAGACACTTATAAATCTCTTTCATACTCAAATGTCCTCTACAAATTCAGTAATATTATTTCACCATTACATAAAATCGGGGTGTGAACAATTTAGGCAATTCAGTCACAATGTGACTGACTGACAAACAAATTATTTTAATACAACAGCCGTAAACAAAGCAGAACAGCACAAAGGAGTGAGTAATGGTTGTCCGACACCAGGTAAAAAGCAGGTAATAATAAGAGAGTTCGACGCAAATGGGTGGAACACTGTTGCATTAGTCATCACAATGTCGACTTGGTGACATTCGGACAGCGCTGACAAATGATACCTTTTATTGAATAATTATCGCACGACTCAACTGTCACGAATCTAGTAAATGTAGGGGAAAACGTGATATACAACACGGAATAAGGCCGGACGCTCACGGTCGAATGGGATTGCAGCCACATCACAGGCACGCTACATTAAACTACAGTCAGAATGAATGAACATTTTCCATTGACAAGCAATTTGTAAATATTTACTAATGAATTAAATTAATTAGTATTAAAATATTATAAGTGTGTTTATATTACTTTTAGTAACGCAGCTTTAAAAAAAAACTTTTGTCTGTCACTCTTACCAACTGTTTATTGAGACCGTCATTCCAAAAAAAAAAATTACATTTCAAGGAAATTGCAGACCATTAATTTAATTCTGATGCGATGATCAATTAGTTTATCTAATAGTGGGTATGGTTGTGGATTTGATCTTGCTATGGAGTTGGTGAGATGATTTACGAGTATTTATGCCAGAACCTACGACAACGGGCAGGACAACGACAAGGAGGATAATGTTCGCCATTGTACTACGAGATCGAATCAGGAATTAAGAAATTCGTAGGAGAACGAAAGTCACCAACATAGCCCATTGGATTACTAAGTTGAAGTAACAGTAGGTATGGCTCGATTAACTGATGACCAGTGGGGTATTAAACTTTTTTAATGGAGGTCACGGACAGGTAAGCGGAACGTAGGACGTCCAAGGTCGCAGGAAGGGGGAGGCCTATGATAAACTGTGAACGTCCTGTAGCTGTTTGATGATGATGATTCGAGAGTCTTCGATGTTTATATAAATATTTATGTTTGTTTATCCGATATCTAGTCTATATTAGTATAGGAAGTGGTAAATTAGTGTAGACCAGGTCTTGTAATCGGCTTCGAAAATACCGGTAAATAAAGGTTCATACCGGATTTTAGAAAAGGTTTCGTTCGGAACGCGTCCGAAATGAGAGCGCTACTTAAAACCTTAATAAACCGGTTTAATCCAGTCAGACTGAGCAGGCGTCGGGATCGTTTGAGTTTGTATATGCGTCGTCAGTAAGAGCAAAATGAAAACTACTAAAAACTGCTTAATTGATTCAAAACCTATTTAGTTTGTTCTTTAAGAAAACCGCTCAATTTTTTAAGGTAAGGTAGCCAAGCCTAAATAAAACACTCGTAAATGTACTTGACGCTGATTTAGGTTTAAAAATAAAGCTATAAACAATCCCTGGTGTAAACTTCTGTTTTTTTTTTGTATTACGAAAAATGGTAATTAGTATTCGCCATTGTTCAGCTGAAATGATGCAACTGGCTGAAATTATGACGATGGTGAATGAGTTACCAAGATTACGTTTGGTAGCAACGCTATAACAAAAAATGCTGACTTACTATCCTAACAAAACTGTTGATTTAACTAATCTAAGCAGTAGAATTTAAAAGCGTTTTTATGTTGCGAACCCGTTGAGTTTTTGCTCTACTTTAAACCTTATTTTAGCGCTGTACAGTAACCATCTTTCCAGAATAAAGAAATAACAAGATAATCATAATCGGTATTATTCCACCCTTTTTAGAAAATGCTAAAAATACATTTTGTTATTATACCTACTACACTAATGACAGCTCAAGTAATATACAGTCATGAAATCTGACCTCATATTATTTTGGATATCTAACTGACATAACGGTTAAAATGATTCTTAAATATTTCATGTTAAGACATAGTCAATGTAAATTCAAAAATATTTTTATAAACGAACGTCTAAAGGAGAAGGGGGTCAAGTACTTACCCCAGCAAATGTGTTACATTAAAAGTTAACGATGCCACAAAGCAGTGTCTCAGAGTCCAAATTGCTTATTTTGACCAGCTAGGTAGCATATTAATTATGCATGCGGCAGGAGCTCCCTCGCTGTTCTGTCCTCGCCGAGCTTGGAACTCTATAGTAGGTTAAAAAATTACTATGAAAATGGGGTTGAGATAAATTCAGACTGTAGACAATACAAATTTATCTTCTCTTATTTACTTGCAAGGCATCCAATTACTCACATTGTATGACGCTGATTAACGGAAATTGATGTAATTATGAAAATTAATTCTGAATACACGTTGGATATGAGAGCGGAGATTGGATTACAAAACAACCTTCCCAAGGATAAAGCTTTATAATATTTATATATATATATATTTCTGCCTCTTACTAGACATTTGACTATAATGACAAATATTTGAATATCACCTAATATTCTACCACTTTCATTAATCAATAGTTACAATTTGTTTTTAGATTAATTCATATTTGCAAGGTTATGTTGTTGTCAGAACTCTTTTGTATATAAACTAACAATCTTTTTGTATCGATAAAGAAGAATTATGCTGTTGTCAAATGGTTTCCTAGTTACTGCTTGCTTGTGGACTGTCAAGTGTGTCAAGTGTGAAAAACGTTTATAAAATAGTTTAAACAGTTATTAAATATTTTATACCTAAAATCTACCTATGTAAAAAGTATAAATGTGTGTTGTGAACGTGCACCATATAAAAGTATAGTAATCCTGTGTTGTGATCTTTATTGGACTCCGTATTCCACTGGTAACTACATCTGCTTTTAATAACACTAATAGGTTCTGAGCCACACCGGAGAACTGAAAAGTGTTACAATGGATTTCTCTACTAAAATAGATATTGGTAAACTTGGGGGAAAAAGTAATTGGGCAACCTGGAAGTACAAAGTTTTGGTCATGCTAGAAGGTACCGACGGTGCTTTAGAAGCAGTCGAAAATCGTCTTCCAAAGCCAATCCTTGCACCTGAGGCAGGTGACGCAGCTGTTAGTGTCTATAATGCTGAAATGGCAAAATATAAGAAAATACAAAGCAGCGCTCTGCTGATGCTCACGACAAATATGACTGAAGATACTTTGAAAAAGGTTATGCGTTACAAAACGGCACACGAAGTTTGGCAAGAGCTACATCGACTTTTTGACAGACAGACGGAGGACAGAGCTTACAATTTGTGTCTTGAATTTTTTGGGCTAAAACGGAGTCAAGAGGATGACATTCCTACACTTCTTTCGAAACTCAAGAATTTGTGGAATGATTTAATAGCCGAAATCCAGAAAATAGATGCCACAGCTAAGTTACCCGATTTGTTTCTGATCTGCAAAGTTTTACATACACTGGATGACAAGTATTTTAACTTTAAGTCGAGTTGGCTAATGCTGAAGCAGTCCGAAAAGACGATAGACAGTCTCACAAGTCACCTTTGCGCATTTGAGAGGGATTTAGGCGGTCAAGAGAGCATAACACGTTCGGAAGCGCTAGTGACCACGCCTGCGGACCGAAAAGGGACGCACAAGAAAAATGAGCTGACATGTAACTACTGTTCCGGCAAAGGACATAGAGTTAGACAGTGCAGAAAATGGATAAAGGATGGTAGGCCACCTAAACCTAGCACGTCAACGTCAGACTCAAAATCTAATCATGTGCAAAATATCTCACTGATGGTAAATGCGTGCTCATCAAGTCAAGTACAGGACAGTGAAAACTGGTACGTTGACAACGGAGCAACGACACACATTGCAATTAGGAGGAATTTGTTTTCGGATTTTTGTAAATTTGATTCGGACCACACTGTGACTACAGCGGATGGAACTACAATTCCTGCAATAGGAATAGGTTCTATTAAGGTAGAATCAAAGGTAAACAATACCAAAATACCAATTACCCTCGAGAGTGTGTGGCTGGTACCATCATTGACGAAAAATCTTTTTTCAACTTTGGCCGCTCAGGATAGGATGCAGGACAGCATTTTTACATCAACAGCTAGAGAGTGTAAGCTAGATATAGGAGGCACGACTAAAGTTGTTGGTAAAAGAGTCCATAAGGGAGGCCTATATATGTTGGACTTTAAAGTGGTTATTCCAACAAAACAAACACCCTTAGAAGTCAACGCTATAACTGGTTCCAACATGCTGCAGCTATACCACGAGCGATTTGCACATCAGGATAAGAGACACGTCATTCGCGTGGTAAAACGTGAACTTGGAATTACTCTCAAACCTGATAACTTAAAATGCGAAGGCTGTATTTACGGGAAATCGCATCGTCAATCATTTGGAACTCGTGAAAGAGCAACAGCTGCGGGTGAACTTATACACGCTGATGTCTGTGGACCATTTCCAGACAGCATCACAAAACTCAAGTATTTTATTATCTTTAAGGATGACTACTCGAGCTTTCGCCTTGTTTACTTCATTCGTGAGAAGTCAGAAGTAAAAGACAAGCTTTTACAGATGCTTCAAGAAGCGAAGAATGCTGGACACTTTGTCAAAACTCTATTGAGTGACAATGGCGGGGAATTCGACAATAAAGCAGTGCAGGAACTACTACAAAAGCACGGTGTCAAGCATAGACTGACCATGCCTTACACGCCAGAGCAAAATGGCTGTAGTGAGCGAGAAAACCGGACGCTAGTAGAAGCCGCTCGATCTATAATGTACACAAGGAAACAATTACCTCAAGTACTTTGGGCAGAACTGATTAACACTGCTGCATATGTGCTAAACAGAACAGGGCCTACCAGAACAGATGCTAAAACTCCATTTGAATTATGGTATGGTAAGAAGCCGAAAATCAGTCACTTAAAGATAATAGGAAGTGAATGTTACGCTCATATCCCGAAAGTAAATCGGAAGAAGCTTAGCAAGAAAGCTATAAAAGGCATTTTAATAGGCTACGAGGACAACGATGGTTATCGAGTCTGGGATGGAAACAAAACTATAAGGTCTCGAGATGTAACCTTCGAGACAGATATAGAATATAAAATTTCCACAAGTTTCCCTACAAGTCAAACAGAGGGAGTCTACAACGGACGCGTTGAAATGCCACAAGATAATCTTGAAATTGCTCTAGAGGGAGAAATAGCAACCGAAGACCAAATTCAAGAATCTGCTACTCAAGATATTGGAGAAGCTCAAGATCCGGTGATCAACGATCACGCAAGTCAAAGTAACGACGATAGCGCCGATACAGATATATTCGTTGACGCTAACAGTGAGCAATTGGAAGTTGTTGAGCCTCCAATTGTAGTGGCAAGGTACAACCTTAGAGACAGGTCTACACTTTGTCCACCCAAGCGCTTTGAAGATTACGTCTACCTTCTGGATGCAGAAACGTTTCCTGAAACGTATAAGCAAGCCGTTGAAAGAGAAGACAAAGATGAATGGATCAAGGCGATGGAAAGCGAGATGAACTCTTTTCATGAAAATGGAGTTTGGACTCTTTGTGATCTGCCTAAAGGTAGAAAGGCGTTGCCAAGCAAATGGGTCTTTAGAATAAAAAGAAACCCAGATGGCACGATAGAAAAATACAAGGCCAGGTTGGTTGTTAAAGGATTTAAGCAACAAAAAGGAGTGGATTACGACCAAACCTTTAGTCCTGTTGCGCGACTGGCCACTATAAGAGCCTTATTAAGTGTAAGCGCACAAGAAGGTTTACATTTAGTGCAATTTGATGTGTCGACTGCCTTCTTAAATGGGACGCTTAAAGAAGAAATATATATGAAACAACCAGACGGTTTTGAAGTCGAACACAGCAAAGTTTGGAGACTCAACCGCAGTTTGTATGGCCTCAAGCAAGCTCCCAGATGCTGGAATAGTTGCTTTGAAAACATACTGCTGGAAATGGGTTTCGCACAAAATGAAGCTGATTGCTGTTTGTTTATGAAAGTTGTCGGGCAGAAAAAAGTACTGATTGCATTGTACGTCGACGATGGTCTGGTAGCTGCATCAGATGAAGAACTAGCAAACAACTTTCTTGATGATTTAAGGAAGAGGTTGAAGATCACGTCTAAACCAGCCTCATACTATTTGGGATTGGAGATTGAGAAAGCAAATGATGGCGCCATAACAATAAAGCAAGAGTCTTATACGAAGAAGATCCTGCAACGTTTCGGCTTGGCAGATTGCAATCCAATTTCCACCCCCATAGAAAGAGAAGAAGTAGTGAAGGAAGATACTTTAAAGGATAAAAAGTATCCCTACAGAGAGGCAGTCGGAGCCCTTGCCTATTTAATGGTAGGCACTCGACCGGACATAGCGTACGCGGTTGGTGTAGTCTCACGTAAGCTGGAAAATCCAACCAATGGAGATTGGAACAAAGTGAAGAGGATCTTTAGATATCTCAGAGGGACGACATCTCTAGGAATCACTTACAGCAGAGGGACTAAACGACTGCTAGGCTACAGTGATGCTGACCACGGTGGAGACTCCACAACCGGACGGTCAACCACTGGAGTGGTATGCCTATATGCTGGTGCTGCTGTGTCTTGGTTAAGCCAAAGACAAGCCACTGTCGCTATATCCACAACAGAAGCAGAGATTGTAGCGGCTAGTGAGGCTGCTAGGGAACTGACATGGCTACAGAGAATATTCAAAGGGCTAACCAATCTTGATGATGTACCAATTCTAAAAGTGGATAATGAAGCTGCGATCAAACTTGCGCACAATCCAGAATTCCACAAAAGAACTAAACACATTAGAATCAGACATTTCTATGTGAGAGAGATGGTACATGATGACGAGCTCACCGTGCTCAAGACGCCCTCAGCAGATCAGCTAGCAGATATTCTAACCAAGGCAGTTCCACGACCACGCCTGGTTGATATACGAAGCAGAATTGGCATGCTGCACCCAATTCTTCATTCTATCGATTAGAGGGACTGTTGTTGTCAGAACTCTTTTGTATATAAACTAACAATCTTTTTGTATCGATAAAGAAGAATTATGCTGTTGTCAAATGGTTTCCTAGTTACTGCTTGCTTGTGGACTGTCAAGTGTGTCAAGTGTGAAAAACGTTTATAAAATAGTTTAAACAGTTATTAAATATTTTATACCTAAAATCTACCTATGTAAAAAGTATAAATGTGTGTTGTGAACGTGCACCATATAAAAGTATAGTAATCCTGTGTTGTGATCTTTATTGGACTCCGTATTCCACTGGTAACTACATCTGCTTTTAATAACGATAATAGGTTACACCTCCATTTCTTATTCACAAGGTTGCTCCTGTCAAGCTCGCCCTCTTAAGATCGGAAATAGCGTGTCACGACACCCATCGATGACGTTGTAGCACGCTAACGGGTTAACATAAAGGTTGTTTACAGCATATGTAATGTGCCTTTCTACTACTTTGACCAAATAGCTACGTCATATTTTGCGAAATACAAATTAATAGTTAATTATACAAGGATAGTGTAACATTTTTCTCTGTTCTTACTTAATATTAGATGATAAATACTTAAACAAAACAGCCTATGTATTATACTTAGCATACTTAACGTTGGTATGTATACGTATTTCTCTTTGTGAATGTCTGTTATTGTGATCAGGTTACCGTTAATGTGGTCATCCAATTAAGCACCATTGAAGTGAAAGCCTACACTAGTTGACCGCAGCCTATTGACGTTGATGGGATAATTGTACTCCTATGTATTGTACATGTTGTAAGAAAAAGGTTGTTTAGGAAAGAAAACAGATATTGTTACGTGATAGATAATATAAATAAAATATGTTATTTTAGACGGTATATAGTAGTTTAGTAGTAAAAACTATGTAAGTAACGAACAACTTATTTATTTTACATTAAACATTGCGGCCCTGAACTCCATGTGGGAATTCTAGTGCCTGTACATAGGACACTCCCATTTATATATTTTTTTTGTGTTACTACATGTGTGTGTATGTATTTTATTTCATACGATAAAATTATCACTTGAAAACGTCACAAATTACGCTTAATATTAAATGTAAATCTATTGCTTATTCACAAAGCTGACCCCCCAGAGAAGAACGCGCAAGAAACTCAAGGGTTCTTCTTTTTAAAAGTGGGTTACAATTTGTGGCTTGACAACCAGTGGAAAATATATATTATATGAATAATAAGATAGATATGTCCACTCTTGCCCATCATCCAAATAATCAGTAATTTTATAATAGCCTTTTGCTAATAATTTATGTATTATGATTACTTTAAATTTATTTAAATGCAAATTCTGAATGTCTACCGAAACCTTATTATAAAAGTCCTTTGAAGGATTTATTAACTCTGTGAAGTCGGCTAACATGAACAGCTAACTGGTTCTTATTCCTTGTATTCACATTGTGCCTATTACTATTTTTAGTGAATAAGGTTATATTTTTAATTGCATACTACAAATTCTCATAAATATATTGAGATACCATTGTTAAGATATTTATTTCCTTAAACTTGTATCTAAAAGACGAGAGAGAAGATCACATAGGTATAGTATAACCTTCATTCCTACTCGGTTTCAATATATAAAAAGAAAAAATGCATATGTATAGATTAATATCGTGTATCCTTTGACTAGTAATAATAAAATAATAATAAATAATAAATATCCTTGGACATACACACAACGCCATCTAGTTCCACATTAAGCAACTATAGGATTGTGTTGTGGATACCAGATGGTTGATATACTACACAAATATTTTTTTTTTTGTAAATAAATACAAATATAAATGCAAAACATCCATAATCTGTCCATAATCCATAATCGGGAACTAGGGTCTATAAACAGTATCCAGAAATCCTTGATTCCATTCAATTGCTTCAATTGCTTGGTTTTTGGCAACTCTTTGAATTATGTTAGTATCAACATAGAATATGAAATATTAGTCAAAATGATGCCGCGATGTTACTGAAATCTCTGATTACTTTAGAGATTAAATGCAAGTGGATGCATAAAACTGTAGTAACACTACAAATACAAATAATTATGCATGGTTTAATATTAAGACACAATGTTATATATTCGTTTCCAATTTTTATTTCTTTATTTTTCTACGTATATGTTACTTGCATCTACGTTTGTGTGTCCTTAAGTGGGCATAAGAATCATTATTTTATTTCTTGAGATTGTTGATTACTGCAATAAACAGTATGAACTTATACGTTCTCATAATTTAATAAAGTATGAAGTAATGATTTACAGCATTCGCCTAACCTCACCAAATACCTGACTCCACGAGGGAAATATTAATGCGTACATTCGTAATCCACCCACTTCGTCTTCATAAGTTCCCTAGGCATTCTGCGCAATTTTTATTACGTCCCAGCCCAGTTTCGCCCCTCTTGAGAAATTTACTAAACAAGAAACTGCAATTTCCCGTGACTAATTCATTGCTGTTATTAATCTTGTTCGTGGTGTCCTATTTTTCGCAACACCGAGCGAACACTCACACTTGTCTTCCTTGTGATCCATGACCGCAAAGAGAATAGAACTTTATTTAATTCAAAGACATGTTAACAAATTACGCATTAACAATTAACAACTTTACAACATAATTACAATTAACAACATAAGGTCGCCTAATTGTACATTCTATTCTTACCACTTTTCTGAAACTGTATATAATAAAGTGTATTTGTATTGTATGGTATTGTAACTTTTTACCTCGTCAATAGTGTCATGAACTATATACAATAGATTTCCAATTCAAAGTGGTCTGAGAGAAGGGTGTAGTTTGTACTGGAAAATAGAATTTCGCCGGGATTTGACTATAGTTTTTGGGGAAATTTGTTGATTAATAGGAATGGATTCACTTGTTAATATGATATGGATGCCTTCAATTATACCCTGTATACTTTATCTGCAGGGACAGTTAATAATTGTTCTATGTAAAATTTTGTTAACTATATAACAGAGTACAAACAATCGGTCATGTACAAAGGTAGACTAATCTCTTTAAAAGACTTCTTCCACCCAACGTGAGCATTGAAGTAGGAAACGGAGTAAATTTGGAGTTTATTATCAAATTGTGTGCAAATGAAAAAATACTACAACAATTAATAAAACAAATGAAAAGATAACCAAATAATAAACTTACATCTGAAATAAAAATCAAAAATATTCTTCGTTACGGTTTTCTCCTGCGAAAGGCGACAGTTTGTAAAAAAGAATCATAATACTTATGATTAAACAAAAATTCAACAACTAACTTGTCTCGCAGCCGAACAAATTTAATTTGCAATTAATGTATTTTTAAAAGAAGCTTTAGAGAATATTCAAGAAACGGCGCGAACTTCAAAAGCAATGAATTACACGCCAACGCACACGTTCAAAATACTTAAAAGTTGGAACTTCCCGGCAATATTCCCACCTCCCCTCATAAATAAAAAGCCTCGATCAATTTTCTGGGGCACAATTTATTTATTATTTTCGTTTTGGTGCGATCAAGTGTGTAAAGAAACGAGAGTATCGCCAGAGATTGTTGGCATAAATCATTTTTCAATTCAATTTAAACGACACAGAGTGTTGTTGTTCGCCGATATGGTCGCAGGCGGGCGCAAGGCGGTCGGACCCACAATGGATACGCCGCGCCCCGCCCCACTCGCCATATTACATTTCACTTTAATATTTCTCATTGTTATATTTGAATTACATGTCTGATATTACGAGCACAATTTTGAGGATGAGCAATATGATAATATAGAATATTATTTTGTATTTATTTACCAAGAGATTATAGGTATTGATAAATTTAAGAAAAAAATATTAATTCGAAACCAGGATTTACAAGACAAGTGTCACATCCACAGCATTCTAACGCGATGGAAGCAATTTTGGCCTGCAGTTTATCAAACCCAACATTTAAATGACCAAAGTCGGCTTCTACAAACAACTTGTTTGGTTGATAGGATAGCATTGGGTGCTCGAGCACTCGTATTGTGTTTGTTTCAACCTATAAATCTGTCTCTAACTTCTTCTTAAAGCGTATCTAGTGTTTCGCCGTTCCGTTTCGTAGACATTCTAGTAAACCAATTTCAGTATATTGCGTTAAAAGTTGTTGCCAAATGGTGTTTGCGTCTGCCACTACGCTGCAGCACGCATTCTATTCAAATTAAAATTTTAATCAACTTATATTGGGCAATAAAAAAGAGGTTAGGATTCAATAAAAGCAATCTAGCTAGACCGAACGGTAAAGTGGTTTGATCATAGCCTGAACATTGATGGCAGCGATTGCGCCAGTTCGCCTACGGTGCTACGAGTGCTAAGCACGCGTAGCGCGTGTTCGTAGCGTAGCGGAGCAGCGTAGCTCGTATACTGAACGCCTGTTCGTCGGAACGCGATGTGAATATTTGCTGAGTGTAAAGCACTTTTCTACTACATAAGGCATGTACTTAATGTAAAAGGTATTCGTAGTTAATTTATCAGAACTTACCACAATAGCACCGTAGAGTGAAACACTTCAAATAAAATGAAATTAATTTTAGCTTAATAGCTGCGACAGATTTGTAATTATATATAGCCATAAAGTTATCGGGCTTCATAAATGGTATGACGAAGACTAGATACCTGCATTATTAGCAAACGTTCTTACCACAGGTCTAGCAGGTATATTACTTACATACCTAGTGGTATAATGTTGCTTCAGAGATAGAAAAAAGGTCGAGCTCTGTTGGTAGTTCACGGATAATAACATTCAATTTTAGTGGAAGTATTTACGCGTTCCCACTAGGACCCAGCGCTGTGGATATTTATGGAGGTCTGCAACAGCCTTCCAAATTGAAATACATTAATATTTTACCATAAATGCGACACTTTCATGCGGAACATAACGTTATCGTAATTGGATTCTTCTCGGGAACGGCGTGCCTGTATACCTACCTATCATTTGGCCATTACTACCACGTCTACACACAAATTACTAGTGTATTTTATGATCCTACTAACTATACACCAGCTAGATCTGAATATTCATCTGGATCGTGTATCAAATGTCGACATTTCATAGAAAACAAAGGTTGAAGATTTCGATACCTATACGGATCGTTATAGCACGGCGTGTATCTGCTATAAACGCGATCATCAAACGCTTTATTCAATGATGGTTTATATAAAAAAAATACTAATGCCAATATATTCTATTTCACTTGCCTAATATGCCCTATTTTTTGCTTGCGATAAATATACTCATCCGGTATATTTGTGATAAAGTCGCGAGGTCATGTATGTATAAACACTTATCCTCATACATTACATTCATTATGGCAACATAGGTTTAATTAATTCACTAAGTTTCTATAAATGCAAATTACTCTATATTCGGAATATAGGTACATCACTATTCTGCAGATACTAAAGGAGTCAGTATTTTCGAGCACTTTATTGCCTGGGCCAGCGGTATTTTCTATTGAATTTATTCATGGTGCGATCTATGAAAGCGTTAGATTTCTCACGGGAGTTTTCAACTTCGGCGCAAGTCTTTTGACAATACAAGAATTTCCGGAAACTATTTGTTTATTGACATGCCGTTGTAATAACGACTAAAGGTTTCAACTAATTCTTAACTGACTTCAAAAAGAAGGTTTTCAATCAAGGTGTTTGTATTTTTTTACGCATGTACACCGATTACTCCGAGAATCAATGTTAGATACCATTTGCGAATTCATTAAAATCGGTTTATTAGTTTTGTTGTAATTACGGTAAATAGTAGAATTGCATTATTTATTTCAGATGATTTAATTGTTCTCGCAAAGGGAGACTAAATCCTAACAATATTTGGTGGTTGTGCTATTTTAGCAAATATTAAGTATAGATATGTTACGTTTCTTTAAGTAAAGGCGTTTGTAATTCATACACACTGCATATAATACTTACAACTACAAATTTATTCACGAGATACTAATGAGTGGAAAAGATACGAAAAGAACAAAAAGTAAAAGAGATAGCTGTCTGAAAACAATTACACTTCGAATGTGTCCCTCCAGCACATATACTCGTAGATTATAATTAAGAGTTGCAGAACAGAGTGACGAGTTGCGACAATTGCTGCATTTTCGCGTCTTAGCTTTGGCTGCATTGGTGATAGGTAATTAAGGTTTTGCAATAGGTAATTAATTGTAGTTAGCGGTATCTTCTATCTATCTTAAGAGGGTTTATTCCGTCCAACGGCGCCCTTATTTGATAAATTAACATTTCTTTTTAAACACAGAATAAAAAAAAATCGCTCGACAGGTCATAGCTATTTATATATTATTTATAATTAACTTTTAGGCTTCACGGGTGCAGGTCAGAGCGATTTTCATTTGTTCTGTTTTTAAAAGAAATCTTAATTTTATCCAATACTGGACGGAATAAACCATCTTAATCTTCCCTAAGACAAATTTTCATGTCAAGCATTTTCTGAGAAAGAAGCCGAGCTAGTTTTATATGTCTTTTGCTCATGTTATACATTACAGGACCCTTAACCTCATACGGATTATCTTATTCACTACATAACCGACTTCAACAAAGGAGGTGCTCCTATGTTCGTCTGTATGTATTTGATTTTATACTTTTTCACCCATATTTTCGTCGATTGTTAACCGATTTTGTTGATTATTTTTTGTTTGATAACCGCAATTGATTGTTTACCGCCAAAATAGTCTCATATAAGTTTGGTTAGGATCTCCGCAGATAGAGAATATAATCATATTAAATTTGTTTGTTTTCCCAAATTTCAACGGGACAATTGTATTTTATGTATTCATGGAGTCCTTTAGGTTACGAAACTGTGCCTAGTCTTATATGGATGACTCTCAACAAATGCGAGTTACCTGTCTTGCTTGTCGCATGCAAAGTTGTTGTTGTTTCTTTGCAAAACATGTCTTGCAAGTATTTAGTTTCCTTTTATTTCTAGAATATTTGGTTTCCTTATAACATTTATGTTTATAAGTTTTGACGTTGTGGTCCGCACTGCAGATTAGGTACGTAACAGCCACCATAGAACACGCCCTGATTTCAATCTTATCGTAATATCTTTAAGTGCGATTTTGGGTTCGCTCCGCGGCAAACAGCTAATTTAGCTGCTGTCATCCTCTCAAAAATTGAAGCTATGAAAGGAATATTAAAATCAGTATAGGCAGAACTTTGAATTTGTGCACACACAATACCTATACTGTATTTAGATGTTTTTAGGATGTTCAATGTTTAATCATCATTTTCCTGCCCTTATCCCACTCTAGGTGGGGTCGGCACAACATGTCATCCTCTTCCACTCTCCTCTATCAGCCGTCATCTCCGTACTCACCCCTTTCATACACATATCATTCCTCACGCAGTCTACCCACACCTTCTTTGGTCTTCCTCTACCTCTGTATCCCTCCACATTCATACTTAACACTCGTCTTGTTACGTGCCTTTCATCTCTCCTCATAATGTGCCCAAACCATGCTAACCTATTACTCCTCAGCTTTTCTGTTATTGGCGCCACTTTTAGACTTCCTCTGATGTATATCATAAGATCAGGAATGAGTATTCATTCCTGATCTTATCCATTCTAGTCACACCACACATCCATCTTAGCATTCTCATCTCTGCCACATGCATTCTACTTTCATCAGTTTCTTTCATTGCCCAACATTCAGATCCATACATGGTGACAGGTCTTATGATGGTTTTGTAAATTTTCCCCTTGAGTTTCAGGGGCATTCGTGGGTCACATGTAGTCCCAGAAACCTGTCGCCATTTCATCCATCCTGCATTTATTCTGTTCCTCACATCCTGGTCAATATTGCCGTCGTTCTGAAGTAATGAACCTAGGTACCGGAAATTTGAGCAGATTGGTAGCAACTCCCCGCTTAAGGCGATATTGGAAAAACTGGATGGACCACCAGAGTGGCAGAACAGATGTTCGGTTTTCGTTCTGCTGATCTTCAATCCGACACTCTCCAGTTTTTCTCGCCATTTTTCCAACCTGTTCTGGACTTCAGTCGCATTTTCTCCGACAAGGACAACATCGTCGGCGAACAACATACACCAGGGTGCCTCCTCCTGTATATTTGATGTCAGTGCATCCATAATTAGGAGGAACAGATAGGGGCTTAAAGCCGATCCCTGATGTAAGCCTACCGCCACGTCGAACCTGTCGGTAATGCCGGCTTCCGACCGGACTTGTGTACCGGCTCGGCTGTACATGGAACGTACGAGCCGCATGTACTTCCCAGGCACTCTTTTCTCTTTCAAAGCCCACCACAGAACCTTTCTAGGGACCCGGTCGTACGCCTTCTCCAGGTCAATAAACACCATGTGCAGGTTTTTATGCGCACGTTTGTACTTCTCGCACAATTGGCGTAGAGCGAATGTGGCGTCCGTTGTTCCTCGACCGGGCATAAACCCGAACTGGTTCTGGGTTACCTCACTCTCCTCTCTCAATCGTCTCGCAATCACTTTCTCCCAAATCTTCATGCTATGTGACATGAGCTTTATTCCTCTATAGTTGTTACAGTTTTGTACATCACCCTTGTTCTTAAAAATGGGCACCAGAAAACTGTTGCACCATTCTTCTGGGATCACCTCCTGTCGTAACAACTTATTGAAGAATAAAGTAAGCCACATCCATCCATCTGCTTTTAACAACTTCCATACTTCCACTGGTATACCATCAGGTCCCACAGCTTTTCCATTCTTCATACTTTGCACGGCCTTCTTCACTTCATCCACAGTCACCTCTTGCACCACACCTACATTTGTTGGACAATCTTCTACCTCTCCACTCCAATCATTCTCTTCGTTCATAAGTCTCTCAAAATACCCTTTCCAGCGTTTCCTTATATCCTCCTCATTTGTCAGAACTTTTCCTTCTTCATCTTTTATGCATTTTACATGTACAATATCCCTTGCTTTCTTCTCCCTTGCCTTCGCTAATCGGTACAGATCTTTTTGTCCCTGTTGGCTCTCTAGTCTTAGATACAATTTATTTTGTACTTTAGCCCTGGCAATAGCGACCGCCTTTTTGGAATTCCTCTTACTTTCTGTATACCTTATTTTCTTTTCCTCTTTTAAAACTGTATCCCTTTCATCAACTTTCTGCCACTCACGAAAAGCCTTCTTCTTTTCTTTCAAAACATTTTGTACTTCTTCATTCCACCACCAGGTTTCCTTATCTATCTTTCCTTTTCCTTTCGTTTCCCCAAAGACATCCCTCGCCGTACATCGCATACATGTTGCCATTTCATTCCAACATTCATTCACTGACTTCCCTTCCATATCTTTCATTTCCAACATTTTATCCACGACTCTCGTTCTAAATTCTCCTGTATACTCATCCTTCTCCAGCATATACCATTTTATTTTAGGTGGGGGCTTTGGCTTGTTACTTGAGAGTTGGACCTTGATCTTTACCTCCAACACAAGTAGTCGGTGTTGGGGAACCAAGGCTTCACCGGGTACCACTTTACAGTCTTTAACTATTCTAAGAGTATTCCTTCTAAGGAGGAAATAGTCTATTTGGGTGGTATTATTGCCGCTACTGTAGGTTATTAGGTGTTGGTCTCTTTTTTTAAAAAATGTATTGACTATGGCAAGATCGAAAGCCGTTGCCATTTGTAATAGATTCTCTCCATCTTTATTCCTGTTTCCAAAACCCCACCCCCATGTACTCTTTCATACCCTCCATTTATCCTGCCCACGTGACCATTAAAATCCCCTCCAATGTAAACATCCTCATCCTGTGGAATTTCCATCATCACTGCATCGAACTCCTCCCAAAACTTCTCTTTCACTAAATCGTTACATCCAGTCTGCGGTGCATACACACTTATTACGTTCATTACCTTGTTCCCTAATAATAATTTCACTGATATCAGTCTATCATTTACTCTCTTAACATCTGTCACACATTCTTTCATTTCACTATCTAAAGCAACTCCCACTCCATTCCTCTTGCCATCACTACCACAATAGAAAAACTTGTATCCCACACCAATGTCTCTTGCTTTCGTTCCCTTCCACTTCGTTTCTTGCAAACACGCCACATTTATCCGTCTCCTTTCTAAAAGATCCGCTAACTCTCTTCCTCTTCCGGTCATCGTTCCAACATTCCAACTTACAAACCTCAGTCGTACATCCTGGACTCGCTTCTTACGTTGCATCCGTCCCTGATGCAAAAACCCTTGTCCATTTTTCGCATCCGCCGGGTGCTGCGGTTGCGCGTCGCCTCTGGGGTACGCCCTAGCCCTATCGCACACAATTCTTGAATCCATGTCATGTTGTAGAGGTTTTGGCAGTGTTTTATAGCCGGCCGCCTGCCTGACGCCAACCCTCTTTGGGAATGCTGTTGCTGGTGACATCCCTCACCATGCGGGTGCCCCTAGGTGCTTGGTGGTATGCACCGGGCATGTTTTTCCTTTTGCCGGTTTCTACGACACCGCGGATTGCGATGGGGCTGGCACATTCTACGTTTTTATACAAGGTTATTTATTGTTATACCTGAAACCTGAAATTTGTTTAGTCAGATGCACGTATGGAATCGATTCCGGCTATATGGGGTTAATTTCTTTTTCCTTAATTATTTATCTAAATAAGGAATGATAAACATAACAGTTACTGAATTTTCAATAATCCTTTATTTTTATATTATTTATTTCTAGCCATATTGATTACCAAATATATGATCGAATTGGGGTATATCGGCTTTTCGGTATACAAAATATAATCTTGTTGATCATAAAAATAATGAGGATTTTAATTGGGCGTGGAGCTGGTCCCCTCGCTATGATGACCAATGCTTCGAAAGTGAGAGCATCTCCAAAATCGCTTCACAACCGCGCTATATTATGGCCTGCATTAATAAACCAATCTCAATACAAGTCTTGAGGCTGTATCACCCGAGATGCGTCTTAAGGAGTTGACGCTATCTCAAACTTCGTGCTAATTTATAAACCAATCTTGAGGTCTACTCAGCTGAGATCACTTCTGAAGAATTCGCCTCAGCGGCGAATGAATGATAGTCTTGAGTTTCGTATATTAATACGTGAAAGTCGGCGCACGTCTCAAGTGAATACTGCTTAAGTATGTAAGTGCGTTTCAGGTCTCAAGTAAGGTTTATTAATCAACACGTTTACTTGAGACCGGTCACAAAACTATTCTCAATCTTGAGAACGGTTTATTAATACGGGCCTAAGTGTCATCAACAATCTCACTGTGTGCGTGATAGGTGTTTAATAGTTCGCTTGTGCTTGGTCAAAAGTAGCGACACTATGATTCGTCCTATCTTACTTTTTAACCATCTCTAATTCCTAAATATCTAATGGATTGACTATTGGCATTGTACCATACTATTCGGAATCTTAACTAATGAAAAATTTAAAATGAAATTCTTTGATATTTAAATATATTAAGGGACGGTCTAAATAATAAGGTATTTGGTACAGAACACTGCAAAGTCAGTCTCATCGAGTGCCATGCCTTATTAGAGTCAACATTAGTAGGCCTTATTTGAAAACAATGTTTGGGTTGCTTTTGGGACACTATCCCTCAGGCTGGTTTGTACATCTAATAGGGAAAGCAGAATCTCCCAATTGCGATATTTATGGTACGGTCGCTGATGTCCAACATTTGCAGCTGATGGAATGTGTCAAGAACCAAAGGGAGAGGCACGCTTTAGTGAGTAAATTGCAAATCAATCTTTTAGATGTTGACATTATTCTCAATTACTCGTATATTGACTTATTTACTCGTATTGAATTCCGTGATGATAGGTTGCCTGGAAGAGCTCGCTGTTAGCGATAAGGCCGCCTAATTTGTAGTTTCTATAAGATATTTAAATTTACCTTTCTTATTTAAACAATAAAGCGTATTTGATTTGATTGAAAGCATTTTAACAGAACCACATTCAGAGGCGGAGGAAACGCTGAAAGCGTTTTGGGTACCTTGCCTCGCGGTCCCAATTTTATACATTTTTTCTAGTTTATATTTAAATTCCATCTATTTATATCTTACTGTTTTTTAAATAAATAATACATATACAAATATTGTTCTCATATACTAATCTAACCATTTGTCCTACTGCAGCACACACATGTTTAGTTGTTCTGTATCTAGTACCTACCTTCTAAGTTCTTTTTAGAATTCCTCTTAAACTTTATGTACATGTATATGTGTGTGATTCGTGTAACAAATAAACGATTTATCTATCTATCTTCATGCAAATTTTAATATTTGTCTGAAAATTCTATTCGGAATATATTCTTAACATCCTGAACTGCATGAACATTGCATCGATACAGTTGATTTAACCACTAACCATGGCAAACAACGATGTAACAGACAGTCCGATTCAACTGAACAGTTCAACACAATTTCCGTGCCATTTCCGTCCATTGGGAACACATTTAATTTAAAAAATGAACGGGAATTTTACCGAAATTCTAATGCCTAAGTAATTAAATCAAATATTCTATATTTTTTTGTCAATGTAATGTAGTTTATCATTACCAACTTTACCCTTCTGCTGGGGCACAGATCCTGTCACTGGGAGTCAGAATGGACCATCTACCACGCGACACCAGCGTGGATTGGTGGATTTGTGTCAGACTAGTGGCCACCTTTTTTTTTGTTTTTTTTTTTCGCGGGGAAACGCATTACGCCTACCGCTCGCCTGGGGGACGGTGAGTCAGTTATGTGGGACTCCCCTCTTTATTGGGACGGATACCCACTAAAATCCCGCGGCGATCTTCCTCGACAGTAGAGAGAACCTGGCAACGCGTCAGCGGCTCCAGATCCCCCCCGCCCTGCCCGCTCTCTAACAAGCGGAGGCCCGTTCCCGGAGGGCGGCTAGGGCGCTAGACTAGTGGCCACCTAACACCATAAAGCATGTATAATGGTATACCGAATTACATTATCCCGAAAAACGTTGGACCGGAGAATGTTTGATTGAATGCCGAGTACATTGCGGAGTTTGTTCATCATTAAAATTTTTAATTAAAACCAAGCTGAGTATACTCAGCTTTCGATCAAACGTTCTTCTGACTATTAAACGTACCCTCTCAAACACGGAAACATTTATACATGAATACCACTGGTGGTCACCCATCCAAAGAGTGACCGCGTCAGACATTGCTTAAAATAATAATAATAGTAATATTGATTTTTCAAAGATCCCCGTATTTTTTGCTGCTTTTATATTTTAAATTCTCATACAACCTTGTAGTCGTGAAGGAATTAACGAAATATATGTTTAGTCGCTATAATTGACAGTCACAAATGTAGATAGTTCCAAATTCAAATAACATAATGAAATTTCATCCTTACTTCCTGGAGTTTTATTCCAAATTCAAAATCACTCTATTTCCTGAAGCCTTTAAAGTTTTGTCGGGAGTTAAAAACTGGATATTTATATCTAACCAATATTATAAATGCTTAAGTTTGGATATTTCTTTATTTGTTGTTCGATAACGGCGAAACATATATGAACGAATTTGGATGAAATTTCGTATATAGGTAGAATATACCCTCGATTAAGACACAGGATTTTTTATCTCGATAAAGTGAGTAGTTCCCGCAGAATAAACAAATTCCCGCGGTAAAATTATTTCGCGTAGGCGAAGCTGCGGGCGAAAGCTAGTTACATTTAATTATCTAAATAGGTACATTCTGAAACAGACAAACTTCTACAACAAGGTACAATAAATATTTAATTTCCACAATAAATCATGAATATTTTTCTGTAGTACTTTTTAAATTGTTGAACTCAGTAATTCATGTATCGAAATTTTGTTTTTTTAAACGACTTCAAAAAAGGAGGAGGTTCTGTATTCGGGGCGTATTTTTTTTTTATGTATGTACACCGATATCTCCGAGATTTGGCGGTTGATTCACATGGTTCTTTTTGTAAATGAAAGGGGATACCGTCGAGTTGGTCCCATTATAATTTTATTTCCAAAAACGTTCATGATTTGCTGAGAAAATTTATTCTATAGTACGCAGGCCTGTAAAGCTTTATCAGTGCCAGACTGTATCTATTTAACTTACTCATAGATTCAATATACAGAATCTATAATAACAAATTCGTAGCAAATGTAAACAAGTAAATACACTTAGTTTTCCACCTACCTAATGTACCGTCCTATTGAAAGTCGACTTACGTCATTCTGAAATGGTAGGCATTTGGGACGGTCACTTCACACACGGAAAAATATATCTCATCTTCTTATTAAATGTGCCACTTATATTAAAGGCCGTTGGCAGAACTCAACATATTTTCCTTCTTTCCTACTAACAGAACCCATTACTTATCATAAGATCATAATGATGTTATAAACTAAAACAACATTATGCAGTGTTAGACAAATAACCAATCTAATCCATAAGCCACTCTGTCACCTTTTATACATTCCGGTTGATAACGCAATCGATAACAATTCTTCTTTAGACTTCTTTTGAATCCAAGATGTTCCACCTTCGTTTATTTTCTCTAAAATACTGGAATCCAACTCCATATAATTGTATGTTTTGTATCGTAGTGTATCAAATTTATCATAACCTCAAAGCTGGTTCGCATTATCAAATAATTTCTTGAATCCTCGTCGCCAATTGTTATGTCTGCACTTTTACAAATATTATGCACTATTTGCGAGGAGGTTTTGATGTGATTAATTAACACTAACAATAGCAAAGTTTAATATTGTTTTATTTTAAACACATTTATGGCATGATGCAATAGGGACCGGACACACGCAGGTGTTGCCACACCGATGTTCGAACAATTCTTTTTTTATCAATATCTCGTAATGCATTATATAAGATAGTTTGTTACCTCGTTACACCTAAATTTCTAAACTGTTTTGAATAACTCTAAATTAAACTCAAAAAATACATGTTATAAAAGCTAAATATCTTTGAAACGGCCTAACCTTTTACTTTACTTTAATCTTTAATATAAAATAAATCCCCTCAAATCCTAATATCCATTACTGAGATACAACCGGACAAAGGACAAACTCACACAACTCAGTCAAACGCATAGCACTCGTCGTTTTTCGTCGGGTGTTAAAAGTGATGGATTATTTTACACGTTTGAAATCAGAGTGAAAGAATAGCCGTCGTGATGTTAACTTTTTAGTTCGTTTTTTTTTCAGGTAATTTAAATAACATTTTTATTTATATATAATTTTTAAATATACATTGATAATTTAGAAAACCCCCGATATACTATCATAGCCAAATATATGTGTTAAAAGCTAAATATTTTTTTTTATGTACAACGGATTGAAAATTGACCTCAATCACACCTGATGTTAAGTGAAGATGAGGTCGAAGGTGGACGCGTCCTGACCCGGAAACCCCAACACATTTGGGGGACTGGCTATCTTATCTCTGACAACCGGAACACAACAATGCTATTAACATTGCTGCTTGGCGGCAGATTTGGATATGATGGTGGTAAGCTAGCCAGGCGGACATTTAAAATGCCCTACCACCAACCAAACCGTGTACTTAACCATGTATCCCGCTGGGGATCGAACCCGCGACCTCCGAATCGTAAACCCAATGTTGTTTACATTGAGCCACGGAGGAGGTTAACCTCTACCTGTTATACCTATAGTAAATTATTAATTGTAACAGAAACACTCCAACTAGTCTGTGTTACGAGTATACATGTATATAGTATATGGAAACGATAAGAAATTCCAAATCAATACTCCGAAACTATAACAGAACCTAAAAACTAGTCCATGTTCTAAGTTTCCTAACGCAAATTGTAATAAGTTCAGGAAAACATGGTTAGTATAAAGTTACGATAAGTATAATTTTTTTCGTGCCTCTACGAGTTTCTTCATTCCGATTCGGTCACATAGTGAAACACTGAGCATCACCCTCTCCATAGCTCACTGCGTGACCTTGAGTTGTTTTTATGAGACCCATAGCGAGAGACCAGTTTCAGTGTCATAATTATAAGTCATCAAGGGTCATCACTTTGATTAAAGACATTATCTTACTTTTTAACTTAAATATCTTTAAGCACTATGGTATTTTGGACGAGAAGATAAATAAAGTCAAAAATGCTTTATTTTGTAGGTACACAGAACAGAGTACACTTAAAATAGTCAATTTTACATTTTTGAAGCTACTGCTTGTTCAAAATGCAATTTTCCCCTGGAAAGAACAAGCAAGAAACTCGAAGGGTTGCTTTTTGAAAACAGGCTTTGATAAAGGTATTTAATATTACAAAAAGTTTTTATATTTCATTATTAATTGTGAAATAGCCTGGCATGCGAACGATCTGATTATGTCCAGGGATGATTATCATTTAAATAGTCTGATATTTTATAATATGCGTTCTTAATAAGTTTCTGTTTTATGGTATCTTTAAATTTATTGAGAGAAAGATTTTGTATATCAACTGGAACTTTATTGAAAAAGTGTGTATTAAAAAGACGTAACTTTATTGAAAAGACGTAACGCGTTTTCCGAATGCTGCCCATCCAATTTTAATCTAAAAATATCTAATATTTCGTTATCTGACGGATCTATCAAAATATAAGAATAAAAATATAAATAACTTGAATAGTTTTCAATTCCGGTGCAGGTGACATGGCTTTCAATTCCATACTTTTTTAATATCATAATGGTTTTCTCATACGCAGAAAGAACTTTTACGCGGAGTCGAAATCGAATTTACGCCGGTCGGGATATTTCCCGAAGATTCGAGCAGAAAATTCCTTTGTGCTTCGCCGCAGATATGCTGATATGATGGTATTCGATGGGCGAAACTAGCGAGGTGCGAGTACCGCAGGCTTTTCTAAGGCTATTGAACACTCTACAATCTAGACCAAGTAGCTCATGTATTATTCTTATATATTTTCGTAAATGTTTAACCTAGTGTGCGAGTATATTTATTCAACATTGTGATCTTTTATTTATTTTTAGGGTTACTAAATCTGGTTATCTTGTCGGAAATAGTCGATTCACAAAAACTACAGTTTGATCTTGCCAGGTATTTAATATCAATACCAGAATTTTCGCAAAATTATGTAAAACTATATTTAAATTAGTAGATTTACTATGGGGTGCTAGCTACTTCAACTATGGGGTGGGGAGTATTCGAAGACTTCATCCTCATACTCCGAACAAAGGATTTACCAGCTCAAGAGAACCTCCAAGAACATGTATATTTGTAAGTACCTATTGAACCTATATCCGCATACACCAATTACATTTTTTTAGCATAACGGGATAGCACTTTAGCTCAATCACAAATGATATTAGTGAAGGTGAGGTCGAAGGTGGAACCTGGAAACCCTAATTTAATATTTAATCATTTATAGCAGAACAAAACTTTTCGCCCACGAGTTCGTCCATGTGAATAAAAAGACTGTATGAGCGCAGTAACCGTAGACTATCCAAAAGAACTTAATAAAAAAAAACAATTGCACAGTCGTTAAACTTATGTTGTCCATAAATTTTAATTATGTGATAATTGACCGTAAGATAATATTATAAAAAATAAATATAATAATAAATAGATATCCTTAGACATACAGACAGCGCCATCTAGTTCGACAGTAAGCAACTATAGCTTGTGTTGTGGATACACTACATAAATACATTTTTTTTGTAAATAAATACTTAAATGAAAATATCTATAACTCGGGTACACATGTCCGTATTCATCACACAAACATATGCCCCTAACGGGATTCGAACCCGCAACCTTTTGGTATAGTGGTCAGAGTTGGTAACCACTACACCAAGGTCGTCTATTATATAATACTTCAACAAAAAGTCTAGCCGCCATGACTCGTGCATACTTTCACGTGATCTGTGCTACCTTTGTGCCATCTACAGCCTTCCAGACCCCGTCTAAACTTGAACTTTACAGCGATAAATCTCGACAAAAGACTGGAATACTTACAGGAGCAGCAATATACTTAACGATGTCCTCAACTTTAATGCCACTTTCCTTGTACTTCTTATTCTATGAAATTAATGACTGCCTTACTTCGAGTTTGTTCCTATTTGTTGGGGTAATATTATGTACTTACAACACAGATTTAGCGCACAATGTTAACATAAGTATTTATCATTTATTTACGCTGTAAATTTTGACACTCGCAAATAAATCCAAACAACAGAGTACATCCAGAATTATCGAAATTAAATAAAAAAATCCGCAAATCGTTATATGTAATAAAGAAATATATATTATTTACAATTACAAACTTATCATCTACATGTATAAGATTTGGAAAAATTTAATTGTTTTAAATGTAATTTATCAAAATCTCAAGTTTTAGGACAGTTATTCTACATTTAAAAGCAATATGGTCTCAAAGTGCACTAAAAGACGTCGTTAGGGAGCGTGTGAAAATTGTTTTCACAGTCCATTTCATGCCAAATGCTACAGTGCGCCATTATTTTGCATTCCGACTGCACTGACCTTTTCAATGACCGCTCTAGCACGTGGATGGTCAATTTGGCCTAGTTGATAGCTAGGTACGTCACCCCACAGCCTTGCTGTATTCAAATAATATTTAGGAAATAATAATATCGTATTATAGCAACTGTTGATGATCAATAAAGTAGGTACAATAAAATAAAGTCGTACACTAAATGTAATAGATACTTAGCCTACACCCAACCAAAAAAACACATTAGACCTACTTTAAGATTTAGATAATTCATTACAATCTCGAGAATTCTCATATTGTAAATCTATATCAAAACGAGATAAAGATGTCATTAAATCACAATTAGTGGTCTCGGTACGTGCAAACGTAATTTGCCCTCTCGCAAAAATTATTCAGGCAAAATTATCATAAATGTTTTGCCTCTCATCTCTACATTTCGGTCAAGTTTTTTAATTACCCTGCGGAGAGTTTTGGTGCTGACTTTTATTTTATATGAAAATATATTAACAATGAAATACACGAAATAATATGCAGATTTATTTTGAGAATCCGTTTGTTACTCTCACGCAATTAAGAAATTCGTCTGTTACGCAAAAGATTTCTTTATTACGTTCGTCAAAAATTCCGTCTGAAAATATTACAGATTGATAGGATTCAACAAAATTCAACCACGGTGTTATATTTTATATAAATCTAGAATGCATAATTTAATTTTATTCTTTAATTTTGTATCATGGAATATTTGATCTTAATCAAGTCGTACGTTTTGCTAACTTTCGCTTGAGTGAAAACGTACAGCGACAGCACTTTTAGAACCCTATATTTGCTATATAATGTTCATAAACTATTGTTAAAGATCCTGGCTGCAACAAAATAGAGGATCTTTTAGCTGGTAAAATATCACGTATTTTATATTTAAGGTTAAACAGATCCAGCGCAGAGAGCCATTAAATCACAATTAGACATAATGCGGGTAGATGCGTGCGCGCGACCGGGAGCTTAGCGCGTCCCAGACCGAAGGGCTTTGCCGGACTTACGCGCTTCTCGCTTATTACTTATATTTCTCGCACACAATCGCCTTATCGGCAGAAATATAGGGTCTAATTAGGGGAGGAGACCTTTTTATATGAAGACAAATTATCTAAAGTTTCCTTGTAAATTGCTAAGATCTACTGAAGATTGAAATTTGTTACGGTGGCGGTCAGAGTAAATTAAAACAAGACTGCCTGAATAAAGAATTACTCGTAAAAAAACTAGTTACTCATTAGTGGATGTTTAGTATAGCAGTCAAAATATTGGTGTTGTATTAATTTAACGTCTGTTGACTAAGATGGTAAGTTAAAACCCTATTTTCATAAGAAGCAAAACCCACGACGAGTACAAATTGCATTGTAAGGAGCATCCAGTCCAAGAACGATATTTGTGAGCCCCCGATGAAAAACGACAGGTATTGTTTTTGACTGCATTGTGTGTGTATGTGTGTGTACCAGCCATTGTCCGGTTGTATCTCAATAATGCGCGGTCCGATTGGAGTGCCAATTTTTATATTAAACACTCTAGCTCTCCGCCGGCGGCTTCGCCTGTGTAGCTTTATCGCGGGTATGTTGTTTATCCGGGGGTACTACTCACTTTATTGGGGTAAAACATATCCTATGTTTTAATCCAGGGTATGTTTTTTTTCATGCAATACGGGTTAGTACTTGACCTCAATCACACCTGATGCTAAGAGAAGATGAGGTAGAAGGTGGAAGCGTACTGGCCCGGAAACCCCAACATATATGTAGGACTGGCTATCTTATCTCTGCCAACCCAAACACAACAATGCTATTAACATTGCTGCTTGGCGGCAGATTTAGATAAGATGGTGGTAGCTAGCCAGGCGGATATTTATAATGCCCTACCACCAACCAAAACATGTACCCCGTACTTAAAAATGTACCCCACTGGGGATCGAACCCGCAACCTCCGGCTCGTAACCAACCGATATTGTTTACATTGAGCCACGGAGGCGGTTAAATAACTATGTACGAATTTAATCCAAATCCGTTCATCCGTTTTGCCGTGATTGAGCATCAAACAAACATCCAAAGTTTCGCATTTATAATATTAATTAAATTAAACCGTTTCGGAGATATTTAACTTAACACAATTTCACACACATACACACACCCACATTCAAAACAATGGTGTAGGACACAGGTAGTGCACAGAACTTGTGGCAAACAAACAGTGGTATACCAGTCAGTGTTAACCGTCTTGCGATCTTCTAGTACAGTACCTAGTGGCGAGGTGACCACCCTTTGCTACAAACGAGGTAACCATTTTTTTAAGTGCTTCGGGAGCGTATATGACTTTGGTCGATTTTGGCTCATCTTGGACGACCCAGACAGTTGACTGCTGCTTGGAATCTGGATCGTAAGCATATATCTAAGACTCGTCATCAATAACCATATCATAAATATATAATAATGTTTTGAGTCTCCTCGGTTGAATCGCTGCAGAGTTTTGCGACACTGTCTAACAAGGGCCGCTTTTTGGTCGTCGCTGTGGGCTTGGGCAAATGTGATATCCAACGAGAGATCAACTTTCTTACTCCTAGTTCTTCGTGCAGGATTTTTTAGATAGTAGTCTCTGAAATGCCCACGGATGCTTCTATTTCACGTTATGTTACATGACGATCTTCGACGATTAGCTGCCGCACGGCGTCGGCATTCTCTTGCGTCTCTTTTTGGATGACCTTCACGTGGCTTGTCGCTGAGACTAGAGTGCCCACGTTGAAATTCTAAATACCAGCGTTCTACAGTCCTAAGACATGGTGCTGCATTACTAAACACAGAAGTGATCTCCTCAAAGCACTGAAGTCGCGTTAATCCCCTTTGAAAGTTGTAGAAATTATCGCACACATATTTTCCTTTGATATTTCTATTTTTACAACCGACTTGTCACCTTTGAACAGACGCGTACAATAAAATTCGACTAATCAAAAAATATTCTTTTGCTTTTAAATTCTAAATTCAAAAAGATGGAAAAGCCACATGTTTTTTTTTAATAATCGCAGGAGGTTTGCATACGACACAACTTAAAAGGCAGCCTTGCTTAGATCACTCAAACCTGTCACAAGCAGTAAGAGTCTTCTTTAACTTCATTTTCTCAGATTGAATAACTACATATTATTCTTGTTGTAAATAATAACTAAACTTTATAATTTCTTAACAGTTGAATATTTTTGAATATACCGTCTGAGTGAGTTATATTTTGACCTTTATTTACTTAATCAAACCTTTGTGACAAACTGAGGTCACATCCGAAATTGTCAATTTTTTTATATTTGTAACGTCTTCTGTACTTATAAATTTTATATTTTAGGAGATAGGTAATTAATTTTATACATAAAAAGAAACAGACGAGCAGAGTGATAGGCCTTAACACTTTTTTACTCTTTTGATTCGACAAAGTTTTCGCTTCCTGTTAATATTTTGACAATTTCTTGCTAAATTCTCCCAGTTTTGTGTAAGGTTTGGAGCAACTCTTTAAAAAGACCACTCAATCCACACGCACATCTATCAGCATTCACAATATCATACATAGTTAATTAACTCGACATTATCTTCAGACATATGCCATTAAATCAGCTGATTAAACAGTCAACTAATTTATTCACTTTGTATTTACATAGAGTACACGGTATGCTTAAGTACACAAAATGTTCATAGAGGCCGCAAATACACTTTAGAGCGTAGCGTATCTCTATACTCCGCGACCACACGTAAACCTACACATATTAATTCTGTGCCTACACATTACGGATACACACTATTACAAAGTAGGTAACAGTATACAGGATGACTTTTAGGAATTCATGAGGAGTATAGTCGGCATAATTAAAAAAATTTGACCTCCTTGATGACGATTACGTATTAAGTTTTACACATCCAAGATTGAGTCACTTAATATCTGGCCTAGGAATTGTTAGTAACTAAGTCATTTAGACGTACTCACGCAGTCGCAACGTTTTTTGTAGTCAGTCCTTGGATAGATGACCACCAATGTCATTTTCATAGAGCTTTCGTTTTATAATACTTTTATAGTTATTATAGTATCGGACCAACTCGTCTCTTCCGTTTGTGTTGTAAAACGCCACTAAGGGATCATATCTTTATTCTTGGGATTCATGAGAATAACAGTGTACTTTACTAGTAATGGGCAGCAGCGTCATTGGTGCAGAGCTCCAAAGAATCTGCGAAGAAACCGACTTCATTTAGGGCAAATAGTCCTATGGAGAATGGTGCAATTCGAGCCATGGGACAGGCTAATTCAGCAGTTGACTTTAAACGGCGGTAAAAGTGTAGACAAGATACAAGAGTGGAATTTTCAACTACATATACGTAATAGATACACTAATAATGTCGCGAAATAGTTTCAAGGTGTACGATGTAAGGTAATGAAGGTCGAGGGAAATCGCTGAATGCTGGTAGCTTCCCACCGGTCCTTCTGGAAATCTCTGGGGGAGGCCCATATTCAGCTGTGACCAGTACCGTCTTCACAATAGGCACACGGGGCCCGTGCCCAGGGCCCAGATTCTCAGGGGGCTCATATTCCTTTGCCTAATGGTTACCAATTGTAGTGGAGAGCGGTCATTTTCGCAGCTTTAGAGAATAAAAAATGAATTGCGAACAACAATGTTACAAGAACGACTGAGTAATTAGTTAATTATGTGCATAGAAATGTGGATGGATGGATGGATGTGACTGATATAATGATGACGATTATTTTTCTTTTCGTGTTCACTTTTGTGTATTCAGATTCGAAAACATTCATCTTGTATTACGTGAAAAAGGCAACCTGTATATGAGTTCGCCTTAGTTGTACTCTTGCCTAAGTAAGCGCTTTACCGGCTTTGCGCCACATTATATCTAATTTTCGAGATGCCTTTATTAGATTGTCACTTTCAAACTGAAGTGAGTGACATCGCCCTCAATAATGAGATCGGGGAAGGCTGAATTAAATTCTCTCCACTCCGGTACTCTTTTGTTCATAATAATCCTGTTAAACCTGAAACACCTTTTAAGATTTCCGATAGCTTCCTCACGATCCAATCATTCACCACGAGTCTTATTATGGTACTTCAACGTATCAGGATAAAGGTTTATTTATAATAAAGATTAGTATATGTATAAGTATCTCTAATCTCTACGTGGAGGCTTCTATCGTATGTTTTAAAGACTGTTTCTAATGATGATTCCTGTCAATTAGGTTAGGAAACAGTAACGCTTCGATGATTAATATTTTCCTACTTTATCGTCAATTTCAAATTTTTTTATTTTTTCAATAATTTAGAATTCTCGAAGATCTACCGAATCAAAGCTATTTAAGTAGATATTCTTTATAATTAGGTTTTAGGCTTTTCTAATCCACTTAGAGGGCACATTCTGGATTTATGTTGCATTTGAAAATAAATTTAATATATCAAATGAGGGCGCCACTGGACCCGATGCACAGCTTCAAAAGTAGCATGAATGAAATTACATTTATTTTTAACTCAGGAAGGAAGTCCTTTGACAAACTGTATTTTGCTATTCAGGCATATTTGTTTGAACTATTTAGTAGAGAGCGCTGCTGTCACAGCGTTGGTTTTATTACAGAGCATTCATTGTTCAAGTCCCCCCCGACTCGCACTTGGACGGTTTTATATGTTTTTTTATGCACAACGGGTTAGCACTTAATCTCAATCACACTTGATGTTAGGTGAAGATGAGCCCGGAGGTGGAAGCCTACTGACCCGGAAACCCCATCCTTATTTGGTGATCCGGCTATCTTACCTCTGAAAAACGGAACACAACAATGCTATTAACATTGCTGTTTTGACGGCAGACTTCGATAAGATGGTGGTAGCTAGCCAGGCGGTCATGTAGTCGATATATTATGTATGACTACCTATATCTGTCTTCTATTATTCAATCAATCAATCAATCAAATACGCTTTAATATTTAAATAAGGTAGGTACATTTAAATATCTTATAGAAACTACAAACAAATTATTATTAATAATTGCTGTGCTACTCTGTAATCGTACTAATATGAAATCTGTAATAGTAAAAATATTAAATTTTTATGTATCTACTTAATCCTTCACATGCCGAGTTGCCAACCAGTGGCTCAATATATAACTATCGATATTCGATTCGAACCAAAAAAATGTATAACTATATTACATTACCAATATACCTTCTGAATATAGTAAATAGGTAGGAACTTGGTCTACCTACATTAAATCAAGCTGCGAAAGTTATTCCGTAATATGAATCGAGTAAAGTCTGAGCACTTTAAAGCAAAGATGGGTCACAAAGTTAAAAGTCATGTTACTTAAAAGGGGTTTTGCTGGGGTCGAAAAGCTTTAAGGGTAAAAGAGGATTGCCTTCGCACACCTGTCGTCTGAGAGATATATTATATTATAAGGATATTACGTTATGTAAACTACGTCTTTCAAGTAAACTGAGTATCGATAGCCTACTGCTACATTTTTGCAGGTAATGGATTAAAATACAGCCAAGTACGAGTAGGGACTTGCTAGATTACTAATTAAACTAAATAAGCTGTTTTAGTCTGCACTAAATATAATTATCAAAGTTCTATTACCTACAAACTTTCATTGGACCTATTTAAATCCTGCATATCACTAAAATAACTTAATACAGTTATAAATGTAGATAATCATAATTAATACAAATATACCGTAAAGTAAAGTAAAGCGTAATCTGTCAAAGAACTTTCTATAAAGAAAACATTAGTATTCTGTCAATAAATAAATATTTAAGATAAATAATAAATAAATTTCAGACGCTTACACCAATCATCTAGTCTCAAACTAAGCAAAGCTTGTGCTATATATAATATATATACATAAATATTTATAAAATATTTATAGAAACATCCATGACTCGGGAGTAAATGTTCGTATTCGTCACACAAACATTTACCCCTCGCGGGATTCGAACCCGCAACCGTTGGTTTCGCTGACAGGGTCGACACTATCCATTACACCAATCGGTCGTCAAAATATTCCTTCAATATAAGTATTATATTTAGTGTTATTGATTTTTTTCCATAATTTGATTTGCTGTGAAGATATTTTTTCTGATCTCAATAAATACATAGTGCCTGATATACGAGTATTATATTTATGTAAAGGGAATATGGCGAACAAGCAGAAAGCTATATAATTAAGAAATTTTCATTCCTATCACTGAGCCGTATTCTTGTTGGCGTGTTGCAAATCTTTCCCTTTGTCATCTTTCCGTTGTAGCCACGAGCAGAGGACTGTCTTTTTTTAGTTACAGGTCTAACCATGGACATGAGTGGTTACGAAATATACAAAAATGCACACGTGTCAGGAGATAAGCTAATCGCCATAATAAAACATACAAATCTATAGATATTTTTGGTGGTAAGTCCCTTAGTCGCCTTTTACTACATCCACGAAAAGAGACGCGTTGACTTCATTCTTACTGCGTGGCGAAACCGGTGTGCATGTGTTTACTTCGGTACTACTTGTGACTAACATTTTACTCTTACTGATATTGATTTTGAACATGAATTTTTTAAAGATGGTTTTTGTGAATGTTGGCTCATGACTCATGGATAGAATTATATAGTAAAATTTAGATATCCTCGAGAGTTTCTGAAATTGTTGTCATAACCTTTCTACAAATCTAATGAATTATATTTTATCCCAATTTAGTTTAACCCCGTTTTTAAGTTTAAATAATTAGTTTAATCAGATGTGGTAAAATTTTCCTTTATATATAACTATGGTTTGAATGAAAAATCCGGTTTTACCTGTCTGATGCCCTTTCATTAGTGCTATAGTTTGTGTTTATATAGCCCATATGGATATTATTCTCCTGTATTTGCTGAGTAATCCTATTTCTACGAGTATTAAATGCTATCATCATCTCTTAATCTACTTTGTCAAATTGCTTTTCCCAAAGTTCTATAACCTACTTATTAAATTGACTTTGACTTTAAGTTCTCTAAACTCTCTTCTATAATATGACAAAGCTTTATTTGTGTAAAGGTAATTTTCATTTTAATAAGTACAGTTATGTAAACCAAAAATTTTGAGAGTAAACAAGTAAACTAACAGACGTTCAGTTCCACCACAAATACAACGTTGCATTTCGCTTGGCTTGTTGATAAGGAAAATAATATGCCAACCTCCTCCCATCTTCCGTTAACAATCCTATTAGGAAATATACTACATCGTATCTATTACGGTATCGTATTATACATCTGCATTATTTATACTACATATGCAGTAAGATTCAGCGTCATAATTGTGACGACCGATTGGTGTAGTGGATAGTGACCCTATCAGTGAAACCAACGGTTGCGGGTTCGAATCCCGCGAGGGGTAAATGATTGTGTGATGAATATAAACATTTATTCCCGAGTCATGGATGTTTATATAAATATTTATGTATATTTATCCGTTATCTAGTAGTAGTTTTGCTTAGTTTGGGGATAGATGATTGGGGTAAGTGTCCGAAATATTTATTATTATCATTATAAGTACAGGAGCATTTTAAATTATAATATTAGCTAGCTGTTACTCGCGACTTCGTCGGCGTAGAATTCGTTTGCGTCTCTATGACTCAAAAGTAATCCCACTAATTAACTTATCCTACATGAATCAGTCGCTTATGTTAAAAAGTACACTTATGTCACTTTATGTTGACAAGTCACTAATGTGTAAAAGTAAAAAGTTGCCTATATGTTAATCATGGTCCTAATCTGTCTACCAACCAAATCGGTCCAGCCGTTTAGGCGTGAAGAGGTAACAAACATACATACATACACATTAGTATTTTACCTTTCAAAAAGAGAGAAATTATAAGTTAAAGCCACGTAGGTATATATAATGTTTTTGTGTCTATACCATAAGTAGGACCAGAATGGATGACTGAGACTGTACATACATACACACGCACAAACTTTCGCATTTATAATAATTATTTGGGATGATAGGACATAACCGAATCAAGTTATATCATTTTACCACCTTCGTGGCTCGTTGAAAACAACAGGGTTTACGAATCGGAGGTCGCAGGATAGATTCCCCGCGGGGTACATGTTTAGTATTCGATTTGATTGGTGGTAGGTAGGGCATTTAAATGTCCGCCTGGTTACCTATTACTATCTTATGTAAGTCTACCGCCAAACAACAATGTTAATAGCATTGTTGTGTTCTGGCTGTTAGAGATAAGATAGCCAGTCTCCCAAATAAGATGGGGTTTCCAGGTCAGTACGCTTTCATCTTCGGTCTCATGTTCACTAACATTAGGTGTGATTGAGATCAAGTGCTAATAAAAGAAAGATTTTCTTTAAAGGATACAAAATGATTCTTTTAAAAACTATTCAACCCAATTGGGTGAAAAGAAAATAAAGTACCTATTTTTATTTAATGTTTAAAATAGTCATACCCTAGTCAAAGAGTAGATAAACAAAGTCTGTCATGACAAACAGTCTTTGATGTTAAAGAGCAACTTTGTAGCCTCTAGCCATTTCAATTTATTCGTCGGACATATTTTCGGCGGCCATTCTCCATTGTCGATCAACCCTTTTGACAATTTATCGGGACATCACATTTTCATACACAGCCGAGTAGCACGAACTCCGCCATATCGCCTCATACATATTCAAATAACAGGGGCTGTACAAAGCAGAAACACGCTGCGCCCCCGACGTGTTAGAATTACAAAAAAGCATACCAGTATACCGTCTGATAAACAATCTATATCACGATAACGCCTTTCACACAACGAAATATTATGTACATACATATACTGAAATATTCATTTTCCCTTTTTTCGGATGCGGCAGCCTAAATTTAAAATAAATTGGTCGCAGTATATCGGCAGTGGGAATGAAAATTCAGATATCTGAATTCAAAAATAAATAAGTCGGTGTACCTACTCGTATTGCCTACTGGAGATTATTAGACTTTTTTATTATGGGATTAAATGTGGGCTAACGATCAGTCAATCCATTCGCCAATTTTAATTACTAGCTACCTAAATTCTCTTTGGGTAGCGAGTATATTATTAGGGTTCCGTTGCTTTTTGGAAAAAATCGGAATTCTTATAGGATCGCGTTATTGTTTTCTGGCGCTTTGTCAGTATGTCAAGGCTCTTTTAAACCCCCTACGAAATACTACTGTTGCATATACGTGATGTGTCTCCAATCTTTGAAATTGCCTTTATGATTGTAAAATATCCATAAATAGATAAGGTATTGATATATGTAGAAACATGGCATGAAAATACATGACCATAAAAACTTATTATAAACGCGTGGTTTGCTAGCGACCGGGACGTTGCTAGCCAAACCGGGTTGCTCAGGCAATGCGATATTATGTCAAGCTAGTATAGGCGAATATCATATCAGAATGATATTAGGATTTAATAAGATGAAGATTATATCATTCATTAGGGCTACCACTGATAGATCACAGGCCTGAACACCTTATACTCTGTGAGGATGTTATTACAGACCACTTACCCGCACAAATCACATGACTCAATTATTATCATGGAACCTGAGATGCTTACCGGTGAATGGTAAACATTTGCATGCTGCCATCCAACTTGGCCCTTGCATGCATTCTGTGGTTCAACCGGAATAGTCTACAATCCCTTCTGCTCAAATTCCATGACCAATTTCTTATTAAGTAACGACTCACCGGATTTGTCCAAACGTCGGTTATAATAGGTTACAATCACTCACGCTCGTTGATGTGCTAAGTGGTGGTTCATCTCCTTTGACGGTTGGTAAATAATGATTTTCGACGTCCAGACCTAACATTACTGTAAACGTCACTGCGCAATTTCCGGCGATATCAGCGCCACCAGGTAGCAAACCGCGTATTAAGTGAGTATTACGACCATTCAAATTATAAATACCGTCGCTAATTTCTGAAATTAAAATAAAATTAAAATGATTTATTTTTATGTCAGCGAAATAAACATAACATAGATGCATACACAAATTAATGTGTTTAGAACTTACATTATATCGAAGAGATACACATACCTAGATGTAATTAGCACCAAAACGATATCATCAATACAAATTCTGATAACACGATTATTAAATGTTCTCTGAACAGAATCAAAACAACCACCGAATAATATACTACAAGCAGTTACAAACCAGGTCAAATGATTTCCTCGTATTTCAAAATTCCAGATAATTTGGAGGTATTTCTGAGTAAAGTAGTTCAGTTTGGAATGTTACAGAAAACCGAGCAAGGTAATAGTAAATTTAATAGATATCTCAACTATCTACTATTTTATCTCAACTATAAATTGGAAATATGGAAAACCGCGAGATAACGAAATGATTGTGTCATCTAGATAAACCAAATCAACTGTGTTAAAAGTTAAATATAGTCGAAACGGCTTAAATGATTTCCATCAAACATGTCTATAAACCTATACCAGAGTTTAATCTTAAATATTAAAAAATCCTAATTTTGGGAATCCCCAAAAAAATATGATAGAATCCAATAATATGTTAATTTAATAATAACTCGTAAAAGTCATAGTGTTAATCAATATTGCAATTTTTTCTTGCACGTTTATAAGATGTGAGCACAGAAAATGAAAATATTGTGCGCGACTTTGGTTTTGACCATTTATTAGTTCTCGAGGATTCTAAGAAATGGGGCTAGTTTATCTACTAAAAAAACAGCGAAAAAGATTTGTTCGCCCGTCCATATTCTACAAACATACATTAATGGTAACTTCAATGACCTATTTTAAGTAACATTGGGTATTTTTTTTGGATATCTTTAATGTCCAAATTTTTACCTCTAAGATTGTATCGTCATAGAGAAGATGGATTAATTTGCGATTTATCCTCAAGCAGTGGCTTTAAAACGTTTTCAATAGTGATGTTAGGCACAGAACTGTCAGGCGTGAGCCCTACTACTCATTTCTTTTCTAACAGCACTAAGTAGTCCCATAACGTTATAAATCCGAAATATTCCCGAATACTTTGTCAATAAATTAAACATTTAACACCGCATTTCGCTTATAAAAGCCTGTATATACGCAATATTTATACATAGTTGTTGCTTGTATACCTTATATACGACTATCACTGTCCGTCTGTCCGTCAGTGGCTGTGAGAGCGTCATAAAAGTTCGCACTGGCAACGAAACGTTTAATGGACGCTTCTCAGTCGCGTTGAGTCGCACTTATCTCAACTTCTAACGGCCAGATAACAGTTTCAATTTAGCTGCGGTCTTTTGTTGCTGTAGCTTGGTATTCTCTTGCACTTTGTTGGAGATTTTTGAGATTTTAAATAATAATTATACAGTAGCTTAGCTCTTAGAGCTTTTTGTTTTTACGTTTCAATCTTGTTTATTACAACCATAACCTTGGTAAATAATCGTTAAAGTTGATACTCTTTAACAAACATAACATGTCTAAGAAATCCCAAATTAATCCCAAAGCGTATTAGGTTTAATGCTTGAAACAACATCCACGCTTCGCCTTTCGAAATATACTGAAATGCACAAGTGATAGAAGGGTTAGCCCTTCGCCCCGTTACAACGTGGAAATCTATATATTTTTGGTAGCAAGTTTCTTAGTCGTCTTTTACGAAACCCACGAGAAGAGAAGGGTTGGTTTAATTCTTTTTGCGTGCCGAATCACACCTCTTATATATAATTATTTTTTAAATGTTAAATGGCTTATATATAAATTAATCAATCCAGTGATAACTTCAAATTACTTTGAAACTGTAGGTATTTTATATTTAGTATTATTTTATATACTACGCAGTCGGACCACGGGACTTGAAGGAAAATTTATCTCCAGAATTAATACTTGAATTTAAAGAATTCAATCTTCTCTTCTGTATTTCCTAAATCTAATCGTAAGCTTGTAATCTGTGACATAGTACACGTGAGACAAATCGTTGCCACCTCGCACCGACTAGTACACATTTGAAACCTGTAAAGCTAAACACAAACACTTCTTCCCTCAAAGCTCACAATCTATGACAAATAAATAAACTATCCAGGCACTCAGCTAAACTAGAATTGTATTGGAATGGTACTCACTTCATGCAATATAGATATATAAATAATGAACTTTCCGCGGCAAGAATGGATGAAGAAGAAAATTATAAATTTATACGAAAATTAAAAGAGTTTTTTAATGGTAATAACAATTGTATCTAATTTATTGATATGCGTGCAATAAATTTGATAGGTATGTAAAAAGTAACAAATTAATGTATGCTGATATTAAATTAATTAATTTGCAATTACCTTTTGTGTGAATGTTCTCTTGACTAAAAATTAAGATCGAATTATAAAACATTGGAAAAATTAAATATGATTGTATTTTATCAACCGATTCCAAAAAGGAGATACATGTATACGTCTGTATTTTTTTTAAATACGTGCACCCATATTTCTTCAACTGTTAACCGATTTTGATAATTATTTTTTTGTTTGATTGGGTTTATCACCAGGGTGGTCTCATATAAATTTCTTTAAGATCTGATAATGGGCTCCGGAGATAGAGAGTGGAACCTTACTAAAGTCTTTTGTAAATTTTTCAATTATTTAATAGTAATAATATTATTACTACCAATAACGGTATTTATTAAACTATAAAGTCCAATAAGTACCTACTGGGGCTACCTACTCGTATATCAATAGAAAATAAGTAAGCATTATTTGGGTATTTGTGCCATTCCTATCTTATTTCAGTACTGGAAATTTCCTCAAAGCATCACGCGGAAAAGGCAATACGTACGAGTCAACAGTACGGGCGAGCGGATGGTTGCATGCATCAACTATAGCAATATGTACTCACTAAAAACGTCAGAGCTCCATTCAGTCGAACGATGTCTGAAATACAAATATTCGGCATATGCAGATAACGACCACACGAAATATGAGACTATTGAAGCTATAAGGTAGATTATTGGAAACTATACAAACTGATTGTTTTGTGTAATACGAGATAAGTAACTTTGTATAAATATAACAATAAAGTCAAATACAATTAAGTGAACAAAGCTCAACTAAATAAAAATATTTCATGAGATATAAATATATGTTACATGCGAACGAAATCGGTGCAGAATAGGCGGAGTTGGAAAGCTTTATTTAATTCATGTCACGACACAAGCAATCAGGTGTTATGTAATATTATTCCATTCAAAAAAGTTGCCATAAAAAGGAAAGACAATAAAAAAATGGAAAAAACAACGTGAGTAATACACAGCGTTTACTTAACAAAAGTACAATTATCAGCAGTGAAGTAACCCCTAGATGTAGGGCTATTACTACATCGTATAGCTCTACGGTCGACTGGTGCTCGTCCCTAAGTGCACAATCATGTATCGGTTGCCAAATCCTCCGGGGTGGCCGATATACGGACCCATGATTCAGTGCATGCACAAAGGCACAGTTTTAATTTTATTTTGTGCCCGCCTCTACTAAAAATTTATAGTCTATATCGGACGTTTATTGTGGACAGAATGTGTGTTTGATACACGATTGAAACAAGCTGGGCGAGATAATCTCGACGTATCATGAAACCTAACCGCTGTCTGTTTTTAGAGGAGGAAGGAGGAGTGTTATAAGTTCGACCTCTATTGTATATATGTCTGTCTGTGGCACCATTAGCTCTTAAACGGGTGAACCGATTTGGATGCGGTTTTTTTATTTGAAAGCAGGTTTTCTAGCGGTCATTCTTAGAATGTTTTATCAAACCCGTTTTGTTTTAATCACTTGTGTTCTCGGGGGTTTTCCAAATTTTCAATGTATAAGTGATTGGTTTTCCACTTGTGAGTAATACTGCGGTGCCGAACGTACATTGGCACTTTCATCAAATATTTAATTATTCATATTTATGTATGTATGTAGTTATAATACATAGGTAAGTACTAACATACACATGTACCTTGTCAGGCATGGCAATGTGGAGGAAAGGGAGGCTCACATCTAATTACTGGTCTCTTTAAATAATCTATATTATTAATTACGTTTTAAGTACCAATATTTATATGTTATTTATGAAGCTACATTTGTAAGTGTTACAATATGTATGGGCGTTGCAATTTCTATAATCAGTCAAATTCAGTCAATCTACATCTAATTATGACAACATTTAAAAAATTAAAGCGGATAAGAAGACAAAATAAATACCTAAAATAGTAATAATAATGGCTTCGAACTTTAAAATCAAACATACAAATAGTATGATTATACCTCAAGATATTCTGCGACATACCAATTTATAGATGTATTGTTCAACAATGTAAATAGAGCACGGCGCGGCGTTCGAACGACCATTTCTTTTTTTGAGAACTTGGCCTGCCCCCTGCGTTGCTCTTTGATACGATAATTAATAAGGTGCAGCTATAATATTTATATATACTTTTATTCAGTAAAATATACGTGGACAAAGTCTTAATTCTCTACATTGTTTAGTTCAGTTGTAAGTTTTAAGCCTGTGTCATCCTGAGTACTTGTGTGTCTCTTTGGAGCTTTGCAGTGCAAAAACAACTGAACTAATTTGTAAACGGTTTTAATTTTCGAAGATACTTCCTGGTCAAGTTTAATGGAAATCTGATAAGCCTTTCGAAGACATCCAGATTTTATTTTAAGTTTGTATATCTGGAAGATATTTTCGTTTCGACTCTCGGGAGTTTTCTATATTTTCAATTTATATAAGTATTTGGTTATATATAGAGGTGCCGCGCCCCGCCCCACTCCACCCCTCTGCGTCGCGCCGCCGCCGCCTCGCCGTCCTAAATAAACATACCACTGCATACTTTAGTATTCAGTAACCGTTACAAAAATAAATAAGATATATAATTTTTGTAGAATCACTGTTAAACCGATTTAATTGGTTCAGTTAGTTTCCAGGACGTAAATAGAATTGAACCAAGCCGTCTCTTTCCAATACCAATATTGTGAAAGGTGATTAAGGGACTGCAAACTAAAGACATTCACCCATACACAGATCAAAAGCACTTGATTTCAATCAATCAAGTATACTTTATTGCACAACAAATACGGAATACATTTGTTAAACAAACTTTGATTTGTTAACGATCTTTATGTGCGCTAGGCTAATCCTGTTTAATCTCCAGGGGAAGGGCATTGTATGCTGAAATACAAGTTGCATACACCTAGTTCGGCAGCTATGGCTTTTGTATTAGTGGTACTAAGTATAGCCTAACATATTTAGTTTCAACTATGTAACAATTTCTGAATAAACATTATTCTTATTCTTATTTATAGAATTGCAAGTTGCCACAGCGATGAGCACATGTCACGAATGCATTTCTGCATATTTCGAGATGTGATGTTGTTTCAAGCAATAAACATTTTTATCTCATCTATTCGAAAAAACAGATGATTGGTTCCTCACTAAGTGCGCCCAAAGTAGATCTTTTCTCCATGAGATTTTAGAACAGGGAATAAAAGTGTTTTGAATTTGGAACATAGAACATGAGTTTCTTACAAATTTATACTCCGTAGTTCCTTGGTACGTTTCTACTAAATATTGTATGAAAAAAGCACAGACTTAAATACTCCATTCGACCAAAGAGATCAAACTAAAATATTGTATGAAAAAAGTAATGGCCGTCGTTAATTAAAAAAAATACTAAAACAAAGCGCGCGAGCTGCGCACGAAATTTGTTCACATGTAACATTACATAGTTTGTAAAATAATCCCAACTATATAATATTATAAATGCGAAAGTTTGTGTGTATGTATGTTTGTTACCTCTTCACGCCTATATGGCTGGACGGATTTGGATTAAATTTGGCGGGTAGACAGATTAGGACCTGGATTAACATATAAGCTAATTTTGTTGCTGAACCGATTTTAATTAAATCTTCCATGCGGAAGAAGTCGCAGGTGAAAAGCTAGTAACTAATATATTTACATAATAAGCGCTTCTTGTTTTTTCTCATTGAGCGAGAAAAGTATGTAGTAAGTATGTAGGCGAGCTCAAAATTATTTTTTCCTCGAATTATGCATTAAAAAAAATATTTTGCTCCGTTGTTATACAATTTACTATTGATGCTTGGAACATTCACTTATATCGTTAGGATATCAGTCGGATCTGACGTTAGACATGCATGTAGTAAAGGTAATTTTAGGGTAAAACAATAAAATATCTTACACTGGTGACATGTGATGAGATAAATATAATATAGAGTTTACGAATCGGAGGTCGCGGGTTGGATTCCCGGGGTTCATGTTTAACTCGGTTTGGTAAGGCATTTTAAATGTCCGCCTGGCTAGCTAACACCATCTTATCTCAACAGCAGTGTTAATAGCATTGTTGTGTTCCGGTTGTCGGAGATAAGATAACCTGTCTCCCAAATAAGATTGGATTTTTGGGACAGCACGCTTCCACCTTCGGCGTCACTTAACATCAGATGTGATTTGATGTAAAGTGCTAACCCGTTGTGTTTTAAAAAAAAAACGTACGTACAGCACCATTTAGTCTCACACTAAGCAACTATCCTTGTATTTTGAATTCCAGATAGTTGATATACTACACAAATACTTTTTTTGTAAATGTAAACATATTATAAATGAAAACGTCCATAACTCGGCTACACGTGTCCGTCTGTATTCATGGATTCGAACCCGCGTCATTTAGACATAGCGGTTTGAGTTCTAACCACTACACCAAACAGGTCGTCATATGTATAATGTATCACAAAACCAAACAAGAGATTTAATCATTCGGCGTAAAGTTAATTGTTAATGCACGTATACTTACCACAAATCAAACTTCCAAAGTAGCAAGAAGTGGCGCGGTGGGAGTGGTTTCCAACTTGTTTGATTGTCGCTTCCATGAAGTTTAAAATACGCCGGTGTTACGTGGCTTTCCCATTGCGGCTGCAGTAATCAAGAACTCCCTCAGGAATTCATCCAGCCACCGCACTAGAGAGTCGTGAAGATTGTATAATTCTAAAGATTCGTATAAGTTCGTCCAGCATTCTAGAAAGCGTAAGTGACCAACTACTATCATCAATTGGGAGCGGCTGTCAACTTTTGTACAGCTGATAATTCGTCATAAACAGCCTTACACGTCCACACTGTTGGGGCGTAGCCTCCTCCCACTAGGAGAGTTGATAGTTAAGTATATTTATATTATTTTTTTTTTATGCACGACGGGTTCGTACTTGACCTCAATCACACCTGATGTTAAGTGAAGATGAGGTCGAAGGTGGAAGCGTACTAACCCGGAAACCCCAACACATTTGGGGGACTGGCTATCTTATCTCTGACAACCGGAACACAACAATGCTATTAACATTGCTGCTTGGCGGCAGATTTAGATAAGATGGTGGTAGCTAGCCAGGCGGACATTTTAATATGCCCTACCACCAACAATATTATTGTATTCTCGTATGTTTCGGTATTAGTTGTATTAAAACTATTTAGTTGTATTGTAATAGTCCACTACATATTATTTTAAACATGTTTTTCTACTCTTCCTTTTATAGCTGTCAATCTGTTTGTTTACACTTTAATCTTTTATCTTCTTTCTTGTCAGTCCGTTGTATCTATAAAATATATCACATAATATCACACTACGCTAACCATAGTGTTCCTTACTACTAAATAGGAAGTTAGATATACTGACTGACAGATGAATGCAAATAAGCCCTATCATTATTTTGAATCAATTTAAATTGACTGAAAAAATAATACACCCTTATTTTCTCCTGCGTTATTATTATATAATGAAATAAATGCCTGTAAAGTCAACCAAGCAAAATAGAATAAAATGATATAGTTTACCTCTTCACCTTTTAAAACCGTAAGCTTTATACTCATCTATTTTAAGGGGATTTATTCTAATTGTCACGCTAAGGCTGGCGGATTGGTAATTGCAAATATTTTCGGGTCTCTGGGTAAACGATGTATGCTGCCGAGCAATGGTCTATGCTGTTACTCATACTGACTGACTTCGTCGTTTTTATGATGCCTATCGAGAAGAGATGTGTTCACAACATTACTATGGTAAATGTCACTGCAACTGACAGAGCATGTACCACAGCTGGTTATACGAGTACCCACCTCCATCCATTATAGAGAAAGAAATAGATAAAAATAATAATAAATAAATATTTCGGACACTTACACCAATCACACAGTCCCTAAACAAAGCTAAAGCAAAGCAAAATAAACATACATTAATGTTTAATTAAACATCCATGACTCGAGACTAAATATACGTATTCATCACACCAACCTTTTCCCCTCGCTGGATTCAAACCTGCAACCATTAGTTTCGCTGACAGGGTCACTATCCACTACATCAATCGGTCTTCCATCAAAAACATCAAAAAAAGAGAGAAATTACTTTATCCACTACATAAATACACATAACACCTATTATAAAGTGATAAAAAACCATGAACTAGGCTATGATTTATTTATTATATAAGGCAGACCCTTATAAAAGTTTCCTCCTGCCTTCTGACAGTCACTTGTGAATCAAATTGTAAAATTTGCAAATTTTATCACGATTGTAAAACACAGCTTTATAGAATATTTCTGCCACTTATATTACAGGAAAACTGCTTTAGAATACAGGCAAGCCGATCCCGCAGGACCATCCAAGTCTTGGACACGTGACCAACTTCCCACTTGCGAAAGTTTTTCAAAATAGCAACTGCCATTTGGAAGGATAGAGAGATTATATTTACAGGGTTTTCTAGGAATATGACCAACTTGCATCTCTACTGAAATCGGGTATGAAGTCCGCTTTCGAATCGATACTATACTCGAGCAATATGTATGGAAGAGCCGACTTTTTTAAAGATTTCAGACTTGGAAAGGTTTCTGACTATTTGGATAATAAGAGCATTGACATAAACTGCTTGGCGATATTCAGTCTATAATTATAGTAATACAATATACCTTGTTTTCTAAATTGTAATCCAAAACGTAATTAAAAAGTGCCACCCTCGAGTTCCTTGCAAGTTCTTCTCTGAGGAGTCTGCTTTGAAAATCAGCGGTAATTTTAATATTGAGATAAAACAATATTACGTTTTCATGTATGATTATTTCGGACACGTACACCAATTATTTAATATATAATGAAAAAACATACATAATATTTTTCCAACCCGTAACCTTTGCTTTGGTAGCCAGGGTCACTACACATTAAACCAGGTGTAAATTTATAATACTATTATTATCTGCTCGCACTGTAATTAATATCTACTTTACAGAATCAAGTATGTTTTTTTAAATATTTTTTACAGTTACAAGTCACATAGAAAACCAATACACCTAATGACACGTGGTAAATCTATGGCAAGTAAAAAATGTGTATTCAAGTGTTTGTATCTATAATGTATAATATTATATTAAGCCACTGCAATTCGGAACTATAAAATATATTCAACAGTATCTACTATTACGATTATAATACTATTATGTAAGTTAAAAAGCAATTTCCTCGAAGTAAATTCAATTAAATTGAATTTAAGTCTTTTTGCACAAAACTTTTTAACGGACACTTACTTCTTTTGACTTTGAAGAGCCTTTGTGTGTGCAATTTCCGTACACTTTCCTTCTACTACCAGATTCTTTCTGTAGGATTTTAATTTAAACCCATTTTATTAGTTCTGCCATCCAAAAATAATACCGATATTTTTATCTAACATGAAAATAAGGTCACATATCTCTTAGCTACAGATACAGCTTTTTTTCTAAACCTCACTTAAAATAATATTGTAATTCGTACTCCAACTTACAGAGAGAAAACTGTAGACCCCCCGCACGAAATACAAGAAAAAGAAAAGTAATTTTTCACTTTATGCTAAATATACCACGTAACCATTATTTTACACAACTTATGTAGGCTCTCCCTTCCAAATGTACCTAGTAATAACGTTAGATATTCGCGTCACGTGCCTCCCCTATTACAAGACACAAATACAAAGCGACAACCCAAAAACAAAATGTTTGCGAACGCTATCGCCCAAATTGAAACCTAATAGAGTATGCGATCCTATTGTTAACTTGAAAAAGGAAGACGTTCTCAATTCGACTGTATTTTTTAATGCATATATCGCGATTCTACAAAGTTTGTAAACCGATGACCGACCTTGGTGTCTGTCCATCTGTCTGTCACCACCATTCGAGGTATATATACAATTGAATTTTGATTAGAATACAGTGGCACAAAATCTAAATGTTACTGGAATATACCTTTGTTTTATTTTAAAATTTTGATTTTAAGGGCTAATTACGTCAGGCTGAATGAAAAATAAAACAAATCAAAGCTGTGACATCTCATATGAAAACCTGTCAGAAACACAGCCGGTCTCTCAAAGTTAATATTTTTTAATGTGTGTGTGTGTTTAGATTTCAATATGTGGGGTATTATAATTTGTCTATGGTTTTACGTAAAAAACATTTCTTACGCTTCAAAAATTACTTCCTCTAGCTTATCTAACAATGTCGCTTGGAAAATCCGGAAAAAATCAAGACCAATGGAGGCAAGGACTAGATTGAAGAAAAATAATTATAATACTGAAAGTACGGAACAATTTTTACCGTAAGTATGATAAGATTCTCAATAATTACTGTCTAATGAATAATGTGAACATTTTGGGTCCGAGAAATTAACTATCGACCCAATAACACGCCCAGAACCAAACGCAGTAATATTACTTAAAACCAAATGAAGCCATAATGCACAACACAAGCCTCATACAACGTTGATACTGGCAGTCAAGAACCAATTATTGCCATGCCGTCGGGTAAACAATCCAATTTTAGCCTGATTTTAAATTCAAATGTGTTATTAGTCATGTTACTCATGCTTTCCATTAAAAATAATGCGAGCTCGAGTAAAATGGGTCAGTGCATTTACTAGGAACCTCATTTCGCTTTGTTGCTGTTGTAATATGATGAAGCTCTACTATCATTAAACTACATAATGTCAGACTTTCATGTAATTGTTGTTTATAATTCTTTCTCTTTGTATGGTATTAAACTGTTTCAAAATTATAACTTTCTCAGTCCTCAGGCTGTAGTTTGAATACTCTGTGAAACTCAATGTAAACAATATACAATTTACAACTCTATGGTCGTGGGTTCAATTCCGAGTGGAATACATATTTAATTAAGTATATTTAGTGGCTACTTATAAGTAGCATTTTTTAATCTCCGACGTATAAAAGAGGTTTCATAAGTTTAAAGTCAATGTCTCTCAGTGTATCTTCGTGTCTATCTGATGTAACTCTAAAACTGTTAAACTGTTTCAAATGATTATTCTCGAAAGCTGGTGTTTGCAAGATGGTTCTTAGTTATATTAGATGAAAGGTTGAGCAGTATCGAAGATTGTAGTATAATACAGTAGTGATTTACTTGTTTGGGTGATATAATCATTGTAAACGGGAGATTTCTAAATTTTTTAATGACTGCTATGCTATCCACTGTTTTATCTAAGTTACGCCAAGCAGCATTGTTGACAGCATTTTAAGATAAGTCAGCCAGTCTTCCTTATAAGTTGGAGGTCCCGGGTGAGCTCGTTTCTCACCACTAGTTTCACACTTAGCCACAACACAACATGCACAACGGCATGAAAAATGGTAATGTACAAGTAACTTCGTTTAAAAAATGTTACCACATACGCTACAAGCTGCATCAACTCTTTGATTTCGTGCATATTGCCAATAAAAGTCCGTCATACAACTTTGTAGCTCGAGGAAAAAAGTTGAACAAGCGCGTTACAAAGTCGAACTCGGTCGTAGCGTCTCGTAGCTCCGGCGTAGGCTTCACGTCGGCTCAGCGTAGCCGTCTCTACATATTTACTGCGAGGCAGTGCTTGCAATAAATAATGTATAGCACACGGTTCACACACGCACACAAGCGGCATTTGTGAAAATCCAGTCGCACCAAATAATCACAGGCTTGTCTTATGGGAGCAGAAGGCTTATACACACTCCGTTTGTTATTTTGTAAGAATAACATTATTTTAAGAAGCAAGCTAGTTCCAAAACTTCTGATAAACGATTACGACTACAAATTGCTACTCGATAACTTTCGTAAATAAAAATTACTCTTGATGTTATACAGAAACTAATTAAGATGGTTTATCGCTAACTACGAATACGCTATCAAACCGCTACAATGTTATCGGTTGTCTTAATAAATAAACAATGTCTGGAGTCATAAATATCATCTTTTAATCTGCACACAGAACAAAACGGGCCGTCGGCGAACAATAAAGAAAGCTTAATGTGACGGTTCTGTTTTCTTGTCACGTTTTTTCGCCGTTTAAACGTCCCTCCAACAAATGGCTTGGAACATAACTACCTACATCCGCACTATAGATAATAGAAAATAAAATATATTAACTTACTTTGCCAACCCGGCCTTTATTTCTACATAAAGTCACTATTTACCATATTTCGCATTATTATTTATTTACTTATCACTTATTATATTAAACATACTATGTCTCATAATAATAATATAAACTTATACTGGTTTTTTTTCAAAAACTTCAACATCTTTTACCGTTTTAATACCCACATAAAACCACCTTCATGGCTTAATATTAACAAGCTAACGGAAGTCGTGTTGATTCTTAAGTTAAATGGTTATTCGATTTGGTTTGTCTTGGTATAGCAGTGTATTTTTATATGTCCTCCCGGCTAGCTACCACCATGTAGTCGCCAAACAGCGAAATTGCTTATGTATGTTGTACGATAGTTTGAGATAAGATAGACAGTCCCCATATGAGTTCAAAGTACATGATTCACTTAACACCAGCTGTAATAGACTCCTCGCGCATAAAAGGAAATAAACCTACTGATTATACATAAAATTTTCTGGCAAAAATTCGAATGAGTAATTCGAAGTACTCCGCAAAATCAGTAATTCATTCAGAGGGCCATGCATACATTCTTTCAATTAGGTTCCACTTGATATACAAAATCATCCTTTCAATAACTTTGAAGATACCATAAAATAGAAAGTCATTAAGACTGCATATTATAAAATATCAGTCTATTTGGATGATAATGGATTGGATCCATGGATGTAACCAGCTCATTCACATGCCAGTTCACAATTAATAATGTAATAAATTGTACCTTTTGTAATGTAAAACCTGTTTTAAAAAGAGCAACCAATCGAATTTATTGCTTGTTATTCTCACAGGAAAGTTGCCTTTTGGATAAGCGGTAGCTCAAAAAATGTAAAATTAGACTAAGTGTACCTACCTGCAAAATAAATATTTTTTTACTTTACTATACTTTTCTTCCTTTACTTTTCCAGGGCCCCTGTTGTAATGTCTAATAGTAAGGGAGTGATATCCTGGAGATCTGTAGGACAGGTTTCGAACCTTTTTCAGACTCCTGTCTTTCACTAAGAAATTTGTTTGTATTTATCTACCATTACTGTTAAATCGATGTACCTATTTCTTTGTGATGAGATAATAAATATTTATTTTATTCTTGTTATTACTATACCACCATTATGCGGTTTTCTTTATCTCCTATATATAATTTCCTTTTCCAAAGCAGTGGTTGAAGTTAGACACAGACAAATATTCTGCTTAATAATAATAAATAAATAAATATCTTTGCACATACACACAGCGCCATTTAGGTCCACAGTAAGTAGCTTGTGTTATAGATACCAGATGGTTGATAAACTACACAAATACCTTTTTTTGTGTAAATAAATTACATATATAAATGACAAACATCCATAACTCCTGATATAACATGAAGTTACTCATAAACTACACTTATAACCCCGATAGATATTCCCAAAAATACTTTAAAATTGCCAATGTCACAGTAGTTACTTTAAGTGCAGGCCTGTTCACAGAGTCACGATCGCGATGCTCTTAGACGGCGACAGCTGTATACTCGGTAAATACATTGTATTTGTGTTAGTGCACGGTTCGAGGCATGATCTCGTGCCGCGCCTCGTTCCAAGCTGCAACGAAATGTCAACCAGCCATAGCTATATCAACAAACCATGCTATTATCTCAACGAGAATATCTACAGACTATATTCTGCATATATCCTGTTTCCGATTATTACTGAGACTATGGCCAACATATGCATTGATTGACAGAAGTTTAATAGGGATCTAATATCACGATTTTGGTAAATCTAGCTTCAAACTAAATAATATTTTGGATACTTACACCAACACTTAGACTATGGATACTAGATAACGGATAAACATAATATTTATATAAACATCCATGACTCAGGAATAAATGTTCGAATTCATTACCCAAACATTTACCCCTCGATTCGAACCCGCAACCGTTGGTTTCGCTGACAGGGTCAATGATCCACTACACCAATTGGTCATCCCAAATTTACAGGAATCGTGAAGGAATGCCTACAAATAGATTTGTTATTTATTTTAGAGACCTTAAAAGCGGTATGGCTCTTAAATAGTAATCACAATAAATTCCTGCCAACTTGTTATTTAATACCTTAGCATACACAAAAATTAATCTAGAACTTGGGGTGTGACTTTTTAAACTTTCACCGATAAAGAAGTAGAATAAAAAAATTCATTAAAGAAGTATTATTTCATAGATTGATCTACGAGTATATAGAAAATAATTTTATATATATTTTTTTATGAATTTTGTTGAATTTTTCAAGTGGGTGTGCATGGCCAAATCCGAAACTGTGAGCAATAGCGAAAAGTAGAAAAATAAAAAAGTATTTTGTTAAAAATTTGCTCATTTATGTCATTACTTCCCATAATTCGTTCCTTTTAGCGACACTATTGAATGGTGTAATAATACAGTATGTTTTCTTTTTATCAAAATCAACGGGTTCGATTTCTGACTAGGAATATTGATTTTTCAAAAATCCAATGATGCCGTTTTAATTTTCACCAAAATCGGACCCGAGACTCCTTTGAGTACTTTTCGCTATTCCTCATAGTTTCGGATTTGGCCATGCACGCCCACTTCAAAAATTCACCTGTATATAGATATTTAAGTATCAATATTTTCTATCATTAATAACACAGCGGAACAGTGACCTCATTGGTACTACATAAAAATCCTTACAAGTTTTCATAGGCATCTAACAGTTAAGATCTTTAATAACTAGTATATGGATAAAGAGACTATAAAAAATCATCTCTAGGACTTAGGAGCAAAGTTGAGTAAGTTTGTTCCTGCCCGAAACGTTTCATAACATTTATTTCAAGTTTCCAGCTTGCCGTTCTCAAAAAGCCTTTTCGTTCCACTTTTTGCTATTTTGCACCTCTACACGATACAAAAATAATTCAAAGGTTCAGTTACAGTAATCGCATTGTTGTTTGCGATATGGCGGCTATGTAGTTCCGTTAAAAAGTTACAACTCTTTAAACGAGTGAGTTCTTTTAATGTTATACCGTAAATCTGAGAATAATATAAACTAAAAGGTTATTACAAAAATAATGACTTCCTGATTGACAAGAACGCTTGGTGTACTTTGACCAGCTCGTAAAAATTATAAATTACTTACATAATTGTAGAGCAAAACCTGATGACGTGGGTTTCTCGCAGAGCTTCTATTCTCACAGATGATCCCCGTCCGGAACGATAGCTTCGTTTGAACATAGCGACTGACAGAGAAATACTTAAACCATATTATTATTTCCGATAGATTTAAATTCCCATTTAACAAATGATATAATGTATCTTACGTCAAAATAAATACTTGAAGTTTGAATTTAACCTTAAAACCTTAATATTAAGTGTAATAGAAAAAAAAAACATGTTGAGTAGGATGGTTCGAAGTGTAATTATTGTGGTCATAAAATCTATGATTTCAAGTTAGTATATCCTCATAAGATTCCATTTTACAAAATAAGTTCTAAAATGGGGGATTTAGTAATGTATTCATTCCAATCTCGTCCTAAAGCCTTTTTGTTATTTTGTCCCCGGTTTGGGTGTCTCTGAAAGAAGCAAACCTCGAAAATTGCAATCACGCAAATTGAAAATTAATGGACCACGAAATCCAATTTTGCATTAAAGCTTTCTGTTAACTAAGTAGGTATATGTAGGATGCTCTTTTGAACGGACTGTTTTGGCAGACGCCAATTTTTGTTGTATTGTTATCTAAATTTTAATATTATCTCGAGATCTCATTTATTAGGAGATCTAATTTATTAGGGCTGGTTTTCTCTTCAATGTTAGTATCTGAGATTCTGAATAATAAAATAGACAAGGAAAATTCAACCTCAGCTTGTTTCATGAAGGCCCAGAACAAACTGCTCTTCTTCTTTATAGCTAGCTAGCTAACTATGTTCTTCAAGCTTTGAGACTAAGAGCAACTATTGATCTTAGCTATGAGACTTAAGCTGGATTCTTCATCTAAGTATGAAGCCTTTTACAACCCCAGTTAAGACTTTCGCATAAAATTTTAATGAAAATAGCAGACATGGCTTTTGCTTTGATTTTTAATAAATGTCTCAGAAAAAATGATCTAAGACCCTTGCCTTTTCTAATTAATGGCAAAAAGTGAAACATAAAAAACGTACGTGAAACTCGTAACATTAGTCTTCTCAACGGAAAATATTAACCTAGTCATAAATAGGTTATTTTTCTGTGCCTTCCAACAGTTTCTATGTCTATGCTCTAAGCTAATGTATAAGTCCAACCTGTGGTCGAACTCGATAAATGTCAGAAAGCCAAATGAGAAATTACCACACAGAATAACCTACAGGTTATAGCAGAAGCCTCGAGTATATTATCAAATGTCTACGTTTCATAGATTATTGTTCGTAGAAATAACTTAACTTTCTTTTTTCAAGGGAAGGGCAGTGCGAATGCTAAGTTGTCATAAAACTGATCCACGAATCCATTCGACACGTGGTATTTATGTTAACCAACCAATTTTAGTGTAATTATTTTTCTGAGGTATTAAACGTATAAATAAATTCTTTATTTGGATTGTGGTGTGATAAGATTACTCTTGTCAGTTCACCATAGTGTATAATATTAATAATACTTATGTTTTACTTATATACTAAATATTATATGTTTAAACTTAACTCACTCTACCTATCTATTGTAGGTTTATGTGCTATCTATGCGGGATCTCTATCCAGTCAGCTAATCAGCGTGACCCACGTACTTATAGAATAGCACGTACACATACCACATGAGGTTCTCAGAATCATATCTGGTATTTTACAAATACGTTTATTATTAGGTACTGCTGTGACATGTCTATTATTAACAAGGCGAGGGCGCCTCTATCTACACAGGCGAGCTTAAGCCCAAAAGAGTTTTGTGTCAAATCTAAAAAAACAGAGTGGTGGCATATTTAATCGGGCAGAAAATAGTATAAAACCGCAAGCTGAATGAGCTGTGAGGCACATAAGTGCGGCGTTTCCGTATGGAGATGCGGTCCTATGATATTGCCGAATTTCGGAAGGATATGCGGCGAAACCAGAGAATATGACATACGACGTTAGAGTTAAAAGAGGCAACAGTACAGTTATTTTATGATAAAAGGACGTTTATCTGTAACCGATAACGGTTGCGCACGATAATCTGGCACAACCAGATGATTGTACGGAATCCGCATTAAAAACCCCTTAACCACGACCGCATATCAGAGCGGCTAGCACTGCTCTAGCACTTTTCACGTTGGCGAGACTGTGCAGGTAAAATTTTCACATACTACGGCCCATCAAAGTAAATTGAACCTGACTTTGGTCGCTTTGTCGCGAGACCACTTTACGCTATAAACATGTTCCTTTTTTGAATACTTCTCTTTTCAGCATGACGTGAATTTTGTCCGTTTTGTTACGTAAAGTGCTGAGTGCTACACAATAAAATTTTCATTCATTTTTCGATTGAGCATTTCTAACTTAAATAAATTTTACTCGAATTTGTTTCTGTTTGAGTGTGTGTTTCTTGTTCATCATTTACTTATATGAATATAGTTCTTTGGTAATTATAATTAAGTGAATAAAATGTAGCTATTTTGTAGGTACCTAAGAACAATTCTCTACCCGCATCTATAGGTTTCAATCGTTTGAAATATTGCACAAGATAAATTTTGAGTCATCGATTTCAATCGACAACAACCCCCCGCTTATTCATGGACTGAAAAAGGTCGATCGCTTCTACTTGATTAGGTATTCCATTAGGCAGGCAGTTAAATAAATCATCTCGAAAATTATGCAAATTCACCCGACTCTGTTTCAAATCGCCATTAATGCCCGTGAGAAAAAGATGACGCGGCCAACTGCCCCGTATTTGTTCACAGCATCGGCGTTATCTTTTTAAACGTCGTCGGTTATAGCCTTTAGTCATAGGGTCTTTGTAGTGAACTAAGTGACATAGTAAAATTAAATAAAGGCTTCTAATAAGTTCTACATTGAAAACATTTTTATAAACAGGCTTTTAATTATCCTGTAACGCTTCTTACATTATATTGAATATCATGAAATGCACTATTTCCCTAACATATTTTTTGCTGTGTTTTTTAATGTATGTGGCTACTTGTGAGACTATTTTATCTATACACTATTATAGTATAATGTAACAACTGTTAGTTTCCCGAAAAATAATTTAAAAAAAATATTATTCTAGTACAAAGACGAGTAACATATATCCATTATGGAGTTTCAACGGCAATTTTCTGGCTGCATCTTCAAACTCTATCGTCATCATGTGTAATGGATAGTGCTCATAGCAACAAAATTCGACTATCTTGCTTTGCCAACAAGGAATTAAATTTCCTACATCCCAGCTCAATCATAATATCAGCTCGATGATCGCGCCATAGTATTGTATTGTAACCGAACTCATATAAATCTGCCAAATTTCAGATCAATCAGATAACAGCAAGTGGTTGAAAAATGGTGTATAAATGTTGAAACGGACAACTTACGAATATTGCAAGCTAAATAAAAGCTTGTAATAAACCCTCTTGGCTTTGTGACTTGGTATTATTATTATCGTTCGACAACTAAGCTACTAACTTCATTCTACTAAAAATTAAGTAATTGGACTATGTGGACAGACAGTCTCCTACACTGATAAACTAGTTCTGAAAAGGGCCATGCATCATGTTTTATCTTTTTAGGAACTTTTTCTTAAAAACAGAAATTGGCGCAGATGGATTAAAAACCTTTGCCTTCAAGCCTCGGACTAGTAAAAACTGCATATAATACAAAATTGGTTGTAGCAATTCCACATGAATAAATGGTAGTTCTCGTGGTGGAGTGGCATTCTATATTCGTTATTGATATCTAGGACGGTCAGTCCTTAGGTAAAAATGAAAATATCAATAAGTAGAAGTATTTTCCCACCGAAGATCTCTATTCCTATTGCAACGTCCTCACTGTCCGGCAGATTTTTCTCCTTTATATAGTCCTTAAACAGCATTCCATATCGAACTATACCTCGGAACCCTCAAATCTTAAAAGGAATCGCATTGCTATTCACTCTGTTAATATGACTACCACATCCTTTAGCCATAGATTCTTCATTTTTCTCGGTCCTTTATCTACAAAAAAATGCGTAACACCCTATCTATATTCTCCCTAAACAAATATGACTGTAAGAAAATAGTCACACAGTGGCTTCAAAATCTCTCATATTCTGAGTCCGAAGATCTCTTACATCCAATCACTTGATATACTCATTTACACACATTCGCACACATTCACCCATTACACACTGTGCTCCGAATGCATCATGCAGGATGTTAACTGATCCCAAGATTTTATCGTAGGGCTGGGCACCCACATACACTACTCAAATGAAAACATACACTCAAATCATAATACACAAACTAGTCAGTAGCAGCTTTATTCATTGAACACTTTATTATTGTGATGATCACTAATGGATACCAATGTTAGGTATCACCCAGTTGGCAATCAGCAACTACTAATATACAGTTGACGCTATAGTACAGGTTTAGACCCATTTTAGCGTCAACTACTCCCTCGTATGTTTCTTGGCCTCAGATTACTCTCTAATGTTATTAATTAATTACATACATTGTAAAATATTTTTAACAGATTGTACTTTTAAGTAAGCTTTCAGGAAATAAACATTATTATATTATTTTCACCCCTATGGCCAATGATTTCAATTTCGCACTGTAGGCGATGTTTAAATGCCTTTGCCATCACAACGGTTTTCGAGAACTATGAGCATTTGTGTTTTTTTTTGCCGTGTCGTATCAGGAAGTCAAAGAAAAGACGGAATGTAGAGAAGTGTGGAAAGGGCTCCACCAACAAGAGCATAACTCTTAAATAGAAGAGAGAGAGAGCATTTGTCGCTATTTCATGAGTCACGATAAGATTTGTTGAGATTCCGTGCATCGAGATTTGGTTTACCGCGATCAATTGCCCTAACATGCATCGAATTTTTTTCGAAATAATTATGAACTTTACTATGAACTTATAAACGAATAGCAGTACCTATTGTAATACGTTTTACGTATGAAATTGACATTATTTTTATTAAATCATGTTATATTATATAAACCCATAACAAAACGAGTGTTTCCGTGCATGTTAAATAGTAGTTATTTTCAATTGAAGGCAGTCATAGCCAAGTCAATGGCCTATAGGGGCGGTTTATGAATACTAACTGTCAGGTGGCCACTAGTCAGACACAATTTACCCGCTTAGTGGATTATGACTCTCTCTCAGTGAGAGGAGGCTGTGCTCCAATAGTGGGGCTGTCGATGATGCTTCTAAATGCATATAAGCAGTCCAATTTTAAATATTGACGCTTTAATACAGAACTAGATATATAGGGTGAATTCGACCTCGTGTAATTTCCATTAACTGGTGACGCCATTCTTAATTACGAACCCCCAAGGAACCGTAGTAGAATTTAATCAAAAATATTTTGATATCAACGATTACTTTGTACGGACAAAGTAATCATTCTGAAACCATCTTTAGTATGGAAGTCCAACAATTTTCCGTTGGTGACTCTACTTCAGATTACAAACAACTTTCACTAGTAACCATAACTGAATTCAGCCGAAAATGTTGGAATTCCATACTAAACATGGTTTCAGAATGTAGGTATGGGTAATCGATATTTTTTTGATGTAATTCGACTATGGTTCCTTGGGAAAAGCTGTTCGTAATCAAGAGTGGCGTCAAGATTAAATGGGAATTACACAAATTAAAATTCACCCTGTTATATCCTTTACAACACTATCTAACTAGTCCATAATCTTGAGAGCTCTTTAAGTATTCTGTTTGAAACTAATTGTAGCTTGAGGGGGACTAGTTTAAGATATGTCTTCTCCGACATCTGCTCAATCTGTCAGTGCAGCGGCTACGAGTTCCGGCATTGCACATTCCGTCTGTGTAGATCAAAGTTTAATACTTAATAACAAACTACTACTATGCACACAGTCTCCAGATATAAATTATTAATTTCTAGTTACGAAGTACGGCCGCCGGAGGCAGAGAATAGCTTTTCAGAAATGGAATTTAACAATTCACACAAAGTTTCAACTACGAGTACCATAACTTAGAATAATAGAACATGAATAATAGGGAAGGATTTTGAGAATATCAATGCTAATGTTCAGCTCGTGGCTTGAGCCCAGAGACCACTCTTACGCTCGGCATAAGTAGTTTCCGATGGAGACTGTCCCTTGGGCAGGTTTATAGTAATATAAAGCAAATTAGTTTCTTTATTTGCTATAAAGAAATAGTCTTTCTAGATGTAAATAGTACGTAAATAAACATTCAAGCAAACAGAAAATGTAATGAGCCCAGCATCAGTCTAACTCAAGTGACTACTTACGTCTGTAACTTTTAAGCCATCTCAGAAATTTATGCTGAAACTCCACACTCTGGCTTCAAGTATCTCGTGCCAGAGACATTTAGAAATATTCTTTAAAAATACATTAAATATTTTCTACGTCGAAATATGAAAGTCAAATCCAGAGTGATGCGCTTCAAGTAAGTCGTTACAAACTCGTTTAGTTGGTGCATTTGCTCCTGCATTACGCGCCGCAGTGCACCTACAAATTTAGAGTTGCAATGTACTATTTCCCCAGCACTACTCTCGCCCTGTTACCGTGTACCTTAATTACTTTGTCCTGCCTAGTGTTTCGCGGAAGGCAATAGCAATAGCTTTGTTGGAAGATAACCCGTTCTACAACCAGGCGCGTGTATAAGTTTGAGCTAATTGTGATGGCGTTATTTATTTCTGTTAAGAACGGTAGGCCGTCTCTTAGCAGAAAGTGATCCCGCTAAACTCCCATTGGGACTGATGGAATCCCAAAGACCTATTATATTGTGTGTGTGGTAATTTTAGATTTCATTTTATGATTTTAGTGATGTTGCAACGTGACACAACAATTTGTATTGTATAGAGTCGCAGACTGCATCACGCACGTTCGAAGTATTCTACAACACTGTATGCAATTGTACGAACTGCACGGTAACATAAGCAATGTTCAAGTAATAATTATATATACCATTGACGAGAGCAAAGTATTAGGCGACATAAGGGGAATAAAAACGAGGCTTATAATCTCATTCAACGTAAAGAGAATCGAGGGTAATCCATTTCCTATCCACCCCGTGTCTGGTTTGCTGTTGTCGATGTAATGCATGACCGATAGTAGTACTTGTAAAACTTCCATCTCTTGAAAATATCCAATACCGCGCCAAAGGCATTGGTACTTAACCGCGCATAATATTTGGCATTTTCACGAAATTTGCATCATCATTTTGCGTCAAATGTCGAATACGATTCCCCTTGTAAGCACGAACAGGTCTATTTCCATTTTGAAATGTCGGCCCGAAGCTAGAGGCTCAAGTGTGCCGTCAGAATATTTGAATATTTTAACATCGGGGAGCAGGCGCTAAAATAAAATATGAATTTTTATTTGTTGGTGAATATAGTTAAAAATTTATCAAATCATCTCTAGTGTTTATCAATTTATTAAAATGTTATGTTTTTGAGGTAAATGTCAGAAGGCATACGGACCAGTTGGTTAACTTTAAATAAATTAATTTTCTATTCTGTTGTCGCCAAACTGTAGCGTGTGAGTTTGTGGGTTGAAAACAATTTGAGTTGCTAGCTCGACCACTTTTACGGTGACCCCAGTACGTGGCCCGAATCCAAACCGCACGACATTAAAGCTGCAATAGGCCTCTTGCGCCAGCGTCCGCGACGCTGTTCCAAGTGAAATTTGTAAACTAAACTTTGTTGCCTAATGTATACCTACTATGCCACATACTGCATGAGCAGCTTTCAGCTACTGCTTTCACGAGAAAGGCACCATAATTAGATGCCGGCATTATAACAACGAAATTATATGGACTCTTATGACGCATTACATAAAGGCATTATATTAACAACTGCGCGTCTACCTAACAATACATTACTTCTAAGAACAATTTACGGGCTTCTGTCGGAACAAAACATTATCATAGGTACTTACAGAGACGCGTTCAAATCAGCCTTACTTATTGTATTTGTAAACATTACTTATACCAGAAATATAAATTAACATGATATGAACGTATATTTTCCAACAGAGATACAGGGTGAAATTTAATTCGTGTAATTCATGTTTACTAGTGACTCCACTCCTGATTACGAACAACTTTCTACTAGGAACCATAGCCGCCTAAACGAGGTTTCAGAATGGCTTACTTTGTATGGGTAATCAAAAAAAAATCGAATTCGACTATGGTTTCTTGTGGAAAGTTATTCATAGTTAAGATTGCGTCGCCAATTAATGGGAATTACATGAATTCAAATTCACCCTGTATATACCTTGCATTGACCATATCAATTTTAAGGAGTAACAAAATCTGTAACAAAGGAAATAACGAAGTTAAATAAACAGGGGCTCAAATGTGTTCCTAATGTGAAGAAACAGAAAGAGTGTCATAATTAGCCAACTAACCTCTTTCACTACACGAACGTGCAGGAAACACTTAATTGCAGTCGCCGGGACGACGGCATATGTGTGACCGGCAACACGTATACCACTCGTATTTCTGTCCAACAAAGTCGTATTTACCCAGCAACGTCAGCAAAAACGTGTAAGGCAGTCGGGGAGCAACGTTGCAGAGTTAAAATTGAACACATGGTGCCTGTCATGCTACTTGGTGACTTGATGGATGAAATGTCTTTTTGAAAACTTCTCGCGAGAGATAACATTATTTGCAAGTTTATTTCCCTCGCTTGGTTTCTTTATATTTGTTCCAAAATATCAGGCGAGTGAAAATAGATTGTGAAAGAAATTGTATATAGTACATAAATATTATACGAAGAAGTTTTTACTAGAAAAGATGAATTGAAAATAGATTGTGATGGAAATTACTTAGTTCGTAAATACAGATAAGTTTTCATTCGGAAAGATAGATTGAATGGAGCTCTGTTTCTATGTAAATGTAAATATGTTGCGAAGTAAAATTACTAAATAATTTTTTTATGCACAACTGGTTATTACTTGACCTCAATCACACCTGATGTTAAGTGAAGATGAGGTCGAAAGTGGAAGCGTATTGATATATACCACTAAAAAAGAATTAATATCTTGGAAACCTAAAGCCTAGCACCATCTTGTTTTCAAAACGATTCAGGGTATTTTTAAACTCTCATTCTTTACTTGGCCACAAAAAGTCTGTTAACATTTTAATTTATTACAATCGTTTTAAAAAGGAAGTCCACACTACACACATTAGAGAATAGAATAAAATAGAAAAATTTATTTGACTCAATAAACAACGCAGATAATAACAAATACAATGTATAACTGCAGATTATAATTTTGCTCCGTTTGGGGTGGAAACCCTTGGGCCGTGGAGGTCAGGCGCTCATTGTCTTTTTCGAGAGATATCTGAGCATCTGATCGAAGCTTCAAATGATCGGATGGCTGGGTTCAATTTGCTTAGAGGCTAAGTCTGGATGTCCAAAGAGGAAACGCACTTAGCCTGTTAGGCATCCTTCCGGTTCAGAAAAATCTGGTACAACTTTTTTATTTGTAAATGTGTATTTACTATTTCGTTTTTGTAAATATGTATAAATAGTTTTTGAAATAACTTTAACATACCAAAGTAATTCATTTCTAAGTAAATGAAAAACAAAAAAAATAGGGTTTCGCATACAGAATATAATGTGAAATGAAAATGAAAACAAAATTTATTCAGTTAACAATTATTAGTCAGCACACATGTACATATAAATAAGAAGAAAGAAGCGTTTATAACACCCTGGTAACTGAACAGATTTTTTTGGCTATACCAAATCAGATGGATTTAGAGTATCAGATATTTTCATTTACATCCCGGATATAGAAAACGGAAATCTATGATGATGATGATGCTTTGACTCCTAATCGGTTTGGCGCTGGTGTGCTCGAAGATGACTAACATAGCCGATCTTTGTTATATGAAGTCCATTGTTTTGCCAATTTTGGACGGTTCAGTTATCTCTAAACTGTGAATAATATAAGGTATGAAAAGCACCGCTTGCTGTCTGACGTGAACGCCGAATTACGAGCACGTGGTGCCACTAATTGGGATTATCGTAAAAAAAAACGCAACGGTTACCGTGGCGGCAGCGTTACCGTATGAATTGTTTTGAGCGTTCTTATACAAAGAGCTCTACATCAGAGTAATTTTACCTCTGGACGCACCCGTGTGATTGCTAATTTTAGAGGATAAAAGAGAAAAAATTTCATCTTACTACTAGAAGAAAATACTTATAGAAAATACTTTTATTTAGCCGTACTATAGCACAACATAGAGTAAAACTAAAACATGATTACAAAAACGGTGTAAAATGCTACAGCCGACTAAAATAAGGGTACGACTCAGCATAGTGTCTGCCCACTTGGACGGACGCTGATTTTCAGTCGCTCCCTTAGTCGTCGTCGTCCTAAGATCTTTCGCGCACAATTATTTATTACGATATTTTCACAATAGCTATGACTGAGTGCATCCACATTTGCATATGTACTACATATATATAGTCACCAGTCACCACACAAATACTTCTATAGTGAATAACAATGTACCACTACAACAAGTAATCTATGAAAATCTGAAATAATCGGCTTATATATGCCGAGTATATGCTCGTGATAGACGGACATGCCGTATTTTTGTTGTTTTGCACGTATATTTCACACTGTGCAGTAAAATCAGACCAACTTTGAATAGTATTACCTACCGTTTTAAAACAGAGCCGGGAAAAAATCGATGTTTCTTGTATCATATTATGTGGGTTTCAATACCACAATTTTTTATAGTTTGTTGTATGGTTAGTAATACATACAGATATAACATCACGACCTTTATCCTATTTCTTTGAAAATTTTAACTGGCTACCTATTTCTGCTTATTTGTTATTAGCTTTCCGCCTGCGGCTTCGCCTGAGTGGCTAACTTCAGTAATCAATTTATCTCGCGGGAACTACTCACTTTATCGCGATGAAAAATATCATATGTCTTAATCCAGGTTATATTATACCTATATACCAAATTTCATCCATATCCGATCATCTGTTTCGACATTATTGAGCAATTAAACAAAACAAATATTATATATATTAAATTATATATATATGTATAATAGAATATATTATAAAATTAGTTAGATTTAAAATGTAAGGCTCGAATTAAAAAACCGTTCTCAAGATTGAAATGATCTTATGTTGATCTGATGCATAAAATCTGTGGATGCATATTAAAACACTATCAAAAAAATAATATTGAGACTAAGACGCGATCTCAATCTCAAGATCTATTAATACCGCTCTTAATTACTTGAGTTAGAAGTGAATATATACAGTACAGTCTGCGTCATTGTTATTTATACATAGCTGTTTTACATGATTAATTAAAGCGTGATCCCATTCAAGCTGTAATATAACCGTAGTTTTCTAATATGACTAGACAAGACATTAGACTAAAGTGACTAGACTATCATTTTAGAGAACTGCAGCTGATATTACAGCTAAAATAGCCAGCATGTTACCATTAATTATATGTAAGTTAACCCTGTATGATTAATTATGGAGTCGACTGTACCTAAGTATATTGCTGCGCAATAAATACTACGTATGCACGACGTACCTAACTACAATAACTGTATATTGAAAATTTAAAAACCCCGACAACATTTTATCGAACTAAAATGATTATATACCGGATGAGTTTTTTTACCGCAAAGAAAAAATCAAATGACACAACGCTTTATTCGATGATGGTTTTGAAAAAACAAATAAATTACCTATGCCAATAACTTCTATTTCACTTACCTAATATGAATTATTTTTTTCTTATGGTAAAAAAGTCATCCGGTATAAAATATAGTGTTAAAAGTTAAATATCGTCGAAAAAGCTTAACCGATTTCCATCAAACATGGCTAAGAACATATATCCGGGTTTAATCATAAATATTTAAAAAAAATATTTCAAAACTCAAACATCTGTCCTCATATCAGCCGAAATACGTCCACTGCTGGACAAAGGCCACCCCTAAGGATCTCAACAACGATCGGTCCTGCGCTGCCCGCATCCGCATCCAGCGGCTTCCCGCGATTTTTACCAAATCGTTAGTCCACCTCGTGGGGGGCCTGCCCACGCTGCATCTTCCGGTGTGTGGACACCACTCGAGAAACTTTCCGCCCCAACGGCCGTCGGTCCTACGAGCAATGTGCCCCGCCCCCTGCCACTTAAGTTTGGCTATATCGGTCACCTTGGTTCTCCTGCGTGTCTCTTCATTTCTGATTCGGTCCCACATGGACACTCCGAGCATAGCTCTCTCCTATGCCCTTTGAGTGACCTTGAGCCTTCTTATGAGGCCCATAGTGAGCGACCACGTTTCAGTTCCATATGTCATCACTGGCAACACACACTGATCAAAGACTTTCGTCTTGAGACATTGCGGTATTTGGGACGAGAAGATGTTACGTAGCTTCCCAAGCGCTGCCCAGCCGAGTTGGATTCGAAAAAAAACTGTGTTTAAAATTAATATCTTCGAAACGGCTTAATCGAAAATGACTAAGAACCTGTCCCCTCGCTTAGTCCATTATATAAAAAACCGCACTCAAATGTCTACATATTGATTGTTTATTTGTTGTAACTTATATGTTGGCGGCGCCAGCCTCTCGTGGTACAGGGTAGCTCGGTCGGGTCGGTAATCGTTTAGCCAAGTCGATGGCCTACAAAGGCGGCTGGAAAATACTGCCGGACATACACCCACCAAGTCAGTGGTAGATGACTTAGTAGTGGAGACGAACGGTCGTTGATATGATGTATGAACTCCAAAGTGGAAAGTTTACCTATAGGTACGTACTTCCAGCCAATTTCATGTCATTTACCTATTTGCAGTTTATAAAGTATGCCGTATTGATTAATTTCATTATAATTATGACCCTGTTAATAAATGAATTCGTTACGACCTAAAGTTATTACGGGGGAGCCAGGTTGTAACTGAGGGGCCCATTCACAGTGTCCCCGCTTTGTTTATTAATGAGGGAGAAAGCCAAAGCTCGTTGGAGACATCATCCGAGATTTACTGGTGTATTATGCTCATAAATAAAGATTGTTAATTGATATGCCTAACATTCTTGATATTTGCGTTGTGATTTATTACTCAAACAAAAGTTGATATCTGTTTCTAAGCAAGAGTGATCCATAGTAACTAGTTTTAATAAAAATTATAATGAATGTAACAAAAAAATTATGTGATATTTTCTATATTTTAATATTACAAGTTAAATTTGCAGTTATGTTTAAAATTTTATCAAAATTTTTGATTTTGTATGTAAATATAAAAATAACCTATTTCACTCACGGCGTCTAGACAATATCAAGATATCGCGTATTTTTAGAACTACTAAAACTAGGTACGATGGCAACTAAAAAACCCAAATAAACCCTGGGCTAAACTCGTAGTAACCTTAACATCAAATGGACATGGTTTTCATAAATAAGAACGTTCATAAATAAATACGTGTTAGGTATACAGGTCAATCCAGGTTTGTATTTACATATAATTATTATAAGCATAGTAGCAAATACATGTTACCTATACCTACTTCAGTTAATGTACTGAAGAACTCAGCTGATTTGCGATTCAGCGTATGTGAATTAGAATGTCGTTGAAGAGGTGTGATTCCATTTCTTTTTTTTTTCTAGGATTCGAATTACAAACAGAACAAGGAATCCACAGCATCGTCTATTAATAATATTTTTACTATTTTGTTACACTGTGGCAACAATGAGTCTAAACCTATATGAGCAAAATTTCGTCTCGAACAGTTGATTTGCTGTGCACACCACTGCTATTGAGTTTAAATTATAGTATGTCGTAGGAAAGTCTTTGTTGTTTATTCTTTTAGATAGCATAATCCATCATATGGACTATAACTTAGAAAAGCGGTTTATAAATGTAATAGTGCCCTGCAAAAATTGGAAAACCAACCGACTACGCTTTATCCTCTATCTTCCGAGTGCAAGATCATAACCAAACCTATTTGTGACCACTCTTGCAGTAACTCAAAAAATAATCATCGAAATCGGTTAACATACATAAAACATACACTTTCAGACGAGTATAGAATCTGTTCCTTTTTGAAGTAAGTTAAAAAAAGATTTTTTCATTTACAGTTGTAAATAAAATTTTAAAAACTTACCGTTTTGAAAAAAATGATACATTTTTAATAAGCTCTTTATTAAACTTCATATTTATAATATGTCGTAGATAGCGATAAATTACCGATGGAATTCATATTTTGGATAATTAAAAGAATATCAGAATACGCGGTTTGCTGCAAAAAGTGAACCTGGTGGTGGTGGTGGTGATTCACTTTATCGAGATAAAAAGTATTCTATGTTTAAATCCAGGATATGGTCTACCTATACATATACCAAATTTTATCCAAATACGTCCATCCGTTTTGCCGTGATTGAGCAACAAACAAATAAACAAACAAACAAACATCCAAACTTTCGCATTTATAATATTAGTTAGAATTTTAAAATTTAAAAAATTAATCCAAATTTTACATATTTACAATTAACAAAATATAATGATGAAAATCTTTATTCTTTACAAACTTTTTTCTAAAGCATAATTATCAATGCAATTGGAATCCTAGAAACGCAACAAAAGTAAATTGCATTAATCACACAACGATATTTGAGTGTGTTTGTTTGTCTTTCTTTTATACGGAGCATCCAAATGATAATGATGATTAATGAATAGGGGATGGGTCGAAGAAGGATACAAGTACCTACTTTATTCTTTATTATACATTACTTCATATATTACTTTATTCCCCGGTCAAATAAAAAAAACTCTGACGCGAAAAGAGCCCCGAGGACCTAATAATTCTCAGGATAAAAATAATAGAGAAATTGAGTTTCTGAGAGTCTACTGTATTATACAAACTATGAAGAATGTAAGACGAAGGAGATGTTTGTAATCTTTATACAACCAAATGCTTCACGTACAGATAATAAAGGTACCTACGTGTATGTAACTTCTAAATTATAATACTTATAACAGGCAAAATCTCCGCTCACCACTATACGCAAGGCGCGCCGTGCCACGTCGCATCGGAGCAAAATTTCGACACGGCGAATTTTTATGAGTGTCGTCTCTATACGACACACGAGGGAGTCAGTGGCTTTTGAAACGACTGGTAGTCAAAGAGAAATGGAGATTTCGCAGTTACAAATGTGTAACCAGTAGGTAGAGGCTGTATTTCTTCGCGGATTACTTTCTCGAAAGCGCACTGGTAACGCGCGTGCCGGAATTTTTATTACCCGCGGTTCCCCAAGGTACAGTTTCACGACAGAGATACATTCGGATCATTATTATTTTGTAGCGAATGCGCATGTTTCACGAGAAAAAGTGGGATATGACTCTCCACAAACTCACAGCAACTATCTTTTATTTATTTACCGCTATAAACGCACAGCAGCGCGCAGGCCAAGTTAACAAAACTGGCCGCTCTATCGTGCACTAGGGCTATTTATATAAAACCTAGTAATTACGAATATTTATGAACGTCGGTAACGAGATGGGTATTGTTACATAATAGCCAATTTCCAACATTGTAACTTTAATAGATTCTGAAAGACAGCCAGCAAACTACTCATTCATCATCAAAACTTGCGAATTACTACTACTAGACGTAAATATCTGAAATTTGATAATGACACATCTCTTTTGTTTATTAACTCTCATAAAGTTGTTCACACAGGCTCGTCGGTTTAGGGTACTCTTGACTTGGCTGTTCTTTAAGATGTCCTTGACATCGTGATACGTTCGCTGTGGTCTTCCTATACCAACACTACCATCTACATTCACTTTGCATTGATAATTTGTTTTTTCAATGTTCTATAAAAGACTTTATTTTTTACATCTTATTTAAATTAGTTAAGCTCACACGGTACAAAAATAAACGAGTGTCTTACCTGAAATAAGCGGTACACGACAATGGTATTTGGCATCGCTGCTTGTAGCGACTTAGGCAAGACTGCGGTAGTTACAGCCAGGTGGTGATTTACAAACGCCCGACCACAAACCAAACCGAGTACTAAATATGTACCCTGCTGGGAATCCAACCCGAGACCGTTTTATGACTCTTATTTTATTTACATTAAGCCACGAGGCTGGTATAGTATTGTAAACCGTTAATTTGCATCAAATTACGACAAACAAATACTGACCGGGAATAGTTTCCAATATATTTAGCTCATACCATCACAATTAATACATAAATATCCCTGTATTACTTTTCCCTTTTGGTGTTGCGGGTGCAAATGGGCGGCGGTGATTGCTTTCCATCAGGTGACCCGCATGCTCGTTTGTCGCCCTCTCATATTAAAAAAAAAAACAAAAAAAAAATTACACACAGCGCCATCTAGTTTCACACTAAGCAACTGGGTTTCCAATTGATGGATATACTTTTAATATAGTAGTCACTATTTCTAACCACTACACCAAACATGTCGCATTTTGTAGCCAAGTCAAGTCTAAACATGAATGAAGCAAGTACCTACATGTATAAAAATTTTATCCGAGCCAGATCAAAACACAAGAAACTGCTAATATAGGCAGAACAGACTTAGAATCACTTCGTGAAAAAGATATCCAAAAAATATAAGTGGCAGTGATGACTGAATATTGGCGAAATTCAAAATCAAAAAAAAAATACATAGCAAAAAACTATCAAGTTATTATTGAAATTCCATTAAAAATTGATGTTTGAAAGGAGCCAATTTCCAATTAGACTTGTGGCAAGGTTTATAATAATACATTTACTGACTCACTTTCTAGAACTTGACTCGTTTTTAACATTAATGTTTTTAATATGTTAAATTTGCCGTAATTCGAAATCGCAATATGCATTATTAGGAATGTCGTTTACCCTCTTAACCTTGTTTGAGCACTAACAGAACTCAAGTTGTAAGCGAAGTCACCCAATCTCAAGTACCTAAACTATTTAGTTAGACGGATAGATTTCGGCCAAGGTCCGCTTCACAGTCTCTAATTTAGTCTTATTATTTGATGTAAACCCCGTTGAATACACTACTTTTGTCTGTTGCAATTTTCTACTGGGTCGCTCATATTTTCCGAAATATTATCATCGTAGGTGTAGTATTCAGTCACATAATTGGACGTGTCAAATTTGTCAGCACACAGGAGCACCCTCTCGTTAGGTAGTTATTTCCGCGGCGATGGCGCCCACCCGGCTGCCTGCTTTATTAAGCTTGATGAAAACTTTACATCATCATATTTTCTGGATCGCTCACCTAAATTAAAGGTAATTTATATCCCAATGTACACAGCCGGTGCCCGACGGAGCTTTATTAAACAAATAAAGTAATGAATTGGTGAGCTTTCATAAACAAGCGTGCGGAAATTTGAAACTTTATTATTTACGAACGGTAAGAAAACAAATATTAAAATTAATGACGGGCTTCTTGAAATGAACAAAGGTAACACTTTTAGGTATTGTTGTTTGATAAACAATATTACCTACTTTCTTAAGGAGACCTATACGGGTGGCAACTAAACAGAAATGTTTAATTAATAAATATACACACAGGGTGAAATTTAGAACATTGGCTTCTTTTCAGATGGATTTTTAAACAGTCACACTGAAGAACTTTACAATGGGATCAAACTAAAACAACCGAAAAGAAAACAATTTTTCCATAGAAAATATATGCAGCAGCAAATTTTTTTTCTTCTCCACCTGACGAGATATCAAGATTTTATATTCTTCCGGTGTAACAACTATGTATATTAATTATTCTTTGGTATCATAACTTAATTTCAATTTACGGAATATGAATTATGCAAAATACACAATTTGCAATATTTTTCTTTTACTTATCTATTTTATTTATAAAGGTCTGGGCTATACAATTCCATCCAACCAAACCAAATAGAAAATGGCCTGAAATAGGACCTAGGATAACTTTTATTCCGATACAGGATTTCACTGGGATAAATAAATTACGCAATTTATTTATCCCAGTGAAATTCCATGCAGGCGAAGTCGTGGGTAGATACTAGAAATAAATATAAAGGTTGCCGTGTGGTTTCGGCATGTAAAAAGAATAGAATCAAACCATCTCTTCCCGTGGGTATCGTTAAAGGCGACTAAGGAACTTTCCACCAAAAACCATCCATACACTTACACGTTTTAATTGCGATGGCTCACCTCCTATCACGAGTGCATTTCTGTACATTTCGAAGGTGATCCGTGGATGTTGCTTCAAACATTAAATTTATAATGTTTGAAACACCCAAACGCGTATGTTTGGGATATCTCTGACCACCCCATTTGGGATAGTAACGTTACGTATGTATGTAATTCACATATTTACGTTGTAGACTTTGTGTGATGCGATGATCATTTGCAGGTGCTAGAAGACTTTGGCTACATCTACGACAGTTAAGTGGGTGTACCGCCGTTGCCTATTCCTGTTGACCTTACACACTCGATAAACAGATCGCCCATTAGTCCAAATCTGGGACTTGTCCGACTAAGTCTTTCCCAGGTTGGTGTCTATTTTATATACACACACATAAACATACTTAAACCCTCACTGCTGGGACACAGCCTTCTATTACTATACAACAATACTACCTGTAACCATTTTATATACCTATCTAACCTACAAGTAGCCAAAAGTGGTAAGCAACAAAAGCTGGGTGGCGGCATTGTGAACGTAATGTTATATAGCGCATTAAAATTAATTAATTTTAGAGATGATCCGTCTCAACCAGCGTTAATTTAAAAAATATAAATATCCGTGAGACGTAGCAGCTGTTATAATATTTAGCTCGGGGAGAAGAGATAATTGCAAAATGAGTAGCTAGGTAATCTGGCCCGTCTCGCTTCCCATAGGAGCACTAACTACGTTACCGTTCCCTAAGGCCAGCGCTGTGTAGTTAGTTGCTAATAAATTACAGTTCCCGTACACATTGTTGACAGCAGGTAATAACTGTGAAAGGGGTTGTTTACACATACCCTTTCTTGCCTATTGGTAGTTTTGCACGCTTTCGAGGCCCTTGGCACAAATAACTGACAATTTTTAGGGTAATATTAACCAATACTAGATATTTAGTGATCGGCTTAGTATTTATTTCCTGATCGCAGCACGCAATTCTGGCGTCTCTTTGAACAGTTATCTGCAGAGAAACATCACCCCCATACTTAGGCCTGTATTAATAAACCGTTCTCAAGATTGAGATGACCTTAAGTTGACGCTTTAAATCTGTTGCATATTAAAACAGGTTCAAAAAAATAGTATTGAGACTGAGACGCGATCTCAATCTTAAGATCGATTTATGAATACGGGACTTGAGTCATAATATAGGTAGGTTTATATGTAAATATTTATTTAAATAGAAGTCGACTTCTCATTATTATTTTCTGTTACGTTGTGAATAACTGTTTTTCGAGGCAGGACTAGTAAAGTATCATAATAAATGTAAATCTGATATTATCCCTAACAACAAAATAAATAATAAGTAAATTGTGACGTTTTGCTCTTCAAATACACAAAAATAACACATCTTTTTACAATTCTATGGTCAGAGTGCAACAAAGCTGTCACTGAGCATTCTTCTTGGGATATTTTCAAATGTAAATTGATTGTAGAAAATAGATACTTAACTTATCTTTTGTGTTGCTCGGCTTTAAACATATGTTTGTTCTACATTTTATTAACATTGAGATCTAAATAAGTACGTTCCCAAAACTAACCATTACCATTTTTACCATTCTTTTCATAAATAAGTACATAATAATATGTAGTTGTACAGTCTGGTCCAATAAGTTCAAAGTAACTATACGATACTTACAGCATTCTGTAACTAATTTTATAAGCCTAAATAAATGAAATAAATGTGAATTGGTCATATTCGTCTGCAGCTGATTGTATACGAGGTTACATGATAGGCAATATGGCGAATGCGAATTTTTTGCAATGTATGTGTCTGTATTTCTGCTAATGTTCACGACAACCCTGGTGCTGTGAAATTCTGAATGTAAAAACAAACACAAACAGTATGCAACATATTGCATTCCCTATGTCACAGATGCAATATTAAACGACGGGCTGAAACACATATTTAAAGAAATTAAAGTTCTGTTATTTATAAGTGAAGAAATGTTACGAATTCGTTATACTTATCAAGAATATATACCACACTAGCTTTCTGCCCGCGGCTTCGTCTGCGTAGAATAACTTTATCGCGGATATATTAAATTTATCCCGCGGGAATTACTCATTTAATCGGAATAAAAATATCCAATGTTTTAATCCAGAATATGTACTGGATATATACCAAATTTCATCCAAATCCGTTCATCTGTTTCAAAGTGATTGAGCAACAAACAAACATCCTAACTTTCGCATTTATATATTAGTTAGATTAGAAGTACCTAGTTGGGTATACCAATAAACAGTTCAAAGTTTTTATAAAAAATTATGTTAAGCGTTATTATTTTGATGTACTGCGCGCTAAAAATATTCTCACATATTTTAGAAACATGTTAGCGTTTAACAAAATATATTCGTATCCAAAGATGAATAATAATAATAAATTCATATCTAAATATCCGTTATGACATTTATGAATTACAGGTGATGTAGCCCGCTTAATCCAACGCGCAAAGATTTGCTCAGGAGCACATTGCCACACTAAATAAATCATTTCGAATTAATACAAGCAACCGCATGGGAGCCTTAATAAATGACATAATATATCACGATGAATTAACGCGGTGTTCTAGCAACACTGCAGGTGAGATTAAGTCGCTGTGCGATGTACAATCCCGTCCCTTGATTTATACCATGCACTATGTCCTCGGCTCCCAACACAATTTCAGCCAACTTTATGAATCATGATACACAATGCATGCGCTGTGTAAGTTTCAAGTTATGTTATGAATGTAGCGGGAATACATGCTACACTGTACTTTACAAAATTAACAAGTTAGTTACGACGCCGCGCGACAAAAGTTCTAGCATCACTGTTACATCTGATTCGGAATCTAACTTTGATCAGTGTGCCTCACCAAAAGTCGGTTTAGTCACTTTACATACATAACGTTACGACCTTTATTCCATATGGAGTGGTCAGATAATAATATATCCCAAACGTTAGTGTTGGGTGTGCTTGAAACAACATCCTCCATTCACCTTACAAAATATAGAGAAATGCACACGTGACAGGGGGTGAACCCATCGCAAAATCAAGTCCATAGATCATTTTTGGTGGAAAATCCCTTAGTCGCCTTTTACGACATATTGGGATGGTTCTATTTTTTTAGGTGCTAAAACCACACAGCACTTTTTAATTATAGTAATGGTTGCAGTAGATTGACAACAAGCTGACAAATATGTCAAAAATGCTCATAGCAATCGATTTTACCATTTTCAGACAACTATAGAGTGCATAGCAAGTGGTCTCTGCCTACCCCTACGGGAAACAGGCGTTATAGAGTCCATCCTGAAGAAAATAATTTGCATTTCATGTATGTAGCTATTTATTCCCAACGGAAGCAAGAACATTTACAAATAACCGCAATTAATTCAGGGCGGAAATTGAAAACACATGTGATGAGTTGATGACTAACGAAAAACTATTGTATTTTGATTAATAGTTTTCAATCAATTAGGAATGTTACGCATAAATTTTATTTAACAAACAAATGCAATACAATTTGATTACATCTTAAAAAATACAGATAGGTTTGTTGGCCAAACGCATTGTTGCGTTCCATAAGAAAATGAAATTTTCGATTTATGAGTTCTCGCATAAAGAAGCAGGTCATCTGTGATATCTTAATAATAAATATTGTAATTATTGGTGATCGCAGTTTTAATTTTTCATTCTGCCACTTTATTGAAGAATTACTACAGGATAGGAAATAGGCTGATGGCTTTATTGCCAAGCCATAATTATTAAAAAAAAAAACTGGCGCCACCGTGCGTATTTTCTAAGTAATCTCTATTAAAGATGGCTGAACGCATGGGTTGGTTTTATTGAAAAAGTTCCAAAAAACTTATTCAACTCAAAATATTCTACTATTTATACCCGATTTATACCTATTAGTATAGTGAAATCCACATCAAACGTAAATTAACTACAGCATTTCAACGTATAAAATCACACATCATGCGTTAGATTTTGTCAGCAGACAACCTCTATTTCACAGTGAATACGCGGTCGCGATGATGCGACAACGACTTGAATGCGCGGTCGATTTCAGTTAGGTACCTATTTTGTAGGGATCGCTCGATCAAACGCGCTTTCATTGTGAACGCAATTATAAAGCCTCTATCATGGTTTGTTTACTCCCCGCTCGCTCGAATCAAAACGCTCGCATAGGTACGCTTGGCGAGTCAACATATTCAACGTTTTATTACTTGATATAGCTGTGGTGGATAGTACACGCCACCCGCGTCCACACAAACGCTTTACATACGCTTAGAGAGTTCCCACGTCCTCCACTCCGGCGCTCATGCATTGTGAAAAGGCCTTAGTCGACAATTTCAAAGTAAATAGTTGCTCTGTAATCAGTCTCGCACTTGTTAATTAGAGCTTTACTTTGGAGCGAACGAATTCATGTTTATATAACAACGAAACGGTCGGAATAGCAAGATGAGAACAGAACACTGTCTGTAATTAACATAGTAATTATAGGCGTCTAATTGCCTTCCCGTTCATGCCTTGAGTATCAAACGGGCGTGACAAGACTGAAGAGCGATGGCGTCCCGACTTGACAGAATAATATGACATTTAATTAAGTGGATACTGCCGCACATAGGCGAAACGATGATAATATTTTAAATTAGATATTTCAATATAATATCATTAAGAAGAAAATACACATTTGGTTGGTGGTAGGGTATTTTTAAATGTCCGCCAGGTCAAGTACCATCGTCTTATCTAACGCCAAGCAACAATATTTATAGCACTGTTGTTCTAGTTGTTAGAGATAAGAAAGCCAGTCCCCCAAGTAAGTCAATGGGTCCGCGTGAGCGAGTACACCTTCGGCCTCATCTTCATTTAACATCAGATGTAGTTGAGGTCAGCGCTAACCCGTTGTGCATAAAAAAACGAAACGGGTAGGTAAGGTGTGTTACTGTGTAGCTCGAGCTAATAAATATATGAGTGTAGATGTATCAAAATGTTAATGAATAACGAATTCTTTATTGCAAATGCACACAAACGATACACTGTGTCTGTGAGTTGAACTTATGTCTAAAAAAGATCTCTTTCAGCAAGTCGTGTGCATAAAAATACCGGTCACGGAATCTCGGAGTAATCATTGCATAATTCTTGGAAACAACAAAATTTAAAAATAAAAGTATTTCACATATTATCTAGCCGGTTTGATTTTGATGGAAAGTAATTAGAGATGGTGCTTGACTTATATTGGCCGACTTACAACGACGATTATGGCCGTTGCCTTCGTTCACCACATCAAATTTTTACTTGGTAAGTTAAAAATTTTGGATGTCGATATGTCTGTTACAATGATAACACAAAGAACTTAACAAAGAAAGCAGAACTTCACGCGACTTGAGTGAAAAAGAGTCGCGGACGTATGGAATGAAAGAACGCATGTGTGTATCGCTGGGACATAGTCACGTGACCTCGGACCATTATGTGATCGAATTTTCTAAACCTGTCATGGTGTGCTACGAAAGTGACAAGATTTGAGACACGAGAATTTTTGTCGAGCCAGTATCTATGGCATTATCCAAGTCAAGCTCCATAAATTATGAAATTATGCGTACAATAATTATAACAGGTTGTAAGAATACTTGTAGGTTTTTTAAACGGCACTACAGACAGCATCTATGATAATAATTCTCATTCCAAAACGATTTGACCTTGAACTACATTGTCGGTTGACCCCTTCGACTGAAAACAAATTACCTGACGTGATGGAAAAATGACCAACTAACGAAACCGATTCCAATATTATAACTACATATTTTTAATAGCTAGCTAGCTGATAATAGGAAAACATTTTTCCAAACCATTCAACCTGCGTAATGTTTCAATCGTTAAAATTCAAGTACGAGCTGTGAAAAAATGCCATTCCACAAGTCTGTTGGGAATTTTTCTGTAGGTCAAGAGCCATTATTGATAGACCAATCATAAATTATAAAGAAATACTCTTTAATTCTTCTTCCTCTTAAAATCGTACCGAATTAGCCATGTTATATTTTATATTAATTTATGTGTAGAGATAACACATATGAATGGACGTTATAAAAAACACTTTCAGGTCAGATATAAACTTAATAGCTATAGAGTGCCTCAAGGTATAAGGTATTGGGGCCTCTTCTATATTTATTACATATTAACTACCTCGTTCATGTCACAGAACACGATTGCGCTTTATATGCTGATGACACGACAGGTATTTTACGATGTTTTTTTTTTTTTTTATGCATAACTGGTTGGTACTTGACCTCAATCACACCTGATGTTAAGTGAAGATGAGGTCGAAGATGGAAGCGTACTGACCCGGAAACCCCAACACATTTGGGGGACTGGCTATCTTATCTCTGACAACCGGAACACGACAATGCTATTAACATTGCAGCTTGGCGGCAGATTTAGATAAGATGGTGGTAGCTAGCCAGGCGGACATTTAAAATGCCCTACCACCAACCAAACCGAGTACTTAAACATGTACCCCGCATGTACCCCCGTATGTAACCATAATGACACATTTGAAGAACATATAAATCATGAAAACAGGATTTGAAATGATAGCCTTGCCGTCGACCATCAAAGCAAATTTGCAAATAAATAATTGAAATTGAAACAAGGAAAGAGTCTATAACAAATTCTATATACGACTAAACCAGTTAAGTCCAAAATTAGTTGACATCTAAAAATAAAATAGGTACATATTCACATTACGATTTGGTAAGAGGTCGTTGTTATTGTTATTTATATGCTAGATTATAAATATTATAATACGTTACATTCAAAGTTTAGTTTTAACTTGTAGAAAAAGCGAATAAAATAAGTAGGATTTTAAAAACAACTTAGGTACTTACAAAACTGTCTCATTGTTTTTACTCACTGAAAGAAAGGCTCTCCCCGAAGACAAACTTGTTCATAATAAGTTCCGAGACGACATTACGTACTGACACTATCAGCAGATAAATATCAATTTAGGAAAATTCTGACACCTGTCTCACTGTTGAGAAGGCGAATAGCATTTTCATGTTTACTGAATAGATAAGCGTAGGCAGGCAGGGTTTACAATATTGGTCAGTGAAGTGCGGTCTGATATTTCTGTCTAAATTGAATCCCCATAGAAAAAGGTGTTTAAATTATTATATAGGGAGGTACCCTATAAAATAATTTAGGTGGGAAAGCTATTTACTTTATAAATAATAAATAAATATTTCGGACACTTACACCAATCATGTAATCCCTAACTAAGCAAAGCTTGTGCAATGGATACTAGATAAATTAAATATCGAACATTCTGGTTTAAATGATAATGTTACAATAATTGTAAATATTTATACAATAATAGAGCATCGATGGCTCAGCGGTTAAGACGCGGTAATTTGGGAGGTCCGGGTTCGATTCCCAGGCAGGCCATGTACCAATGAGTTTTTAAATTTTATTTAATTACTTATGTGCATTTATCCGACTGCTCCTAAACGGTGAAGGAAAACATCGTGAGGAAACCTGCATGCCTGAGAAATAAAACTTCAAAGGCATGTGAAGTCCCCGACCCGCATTGGGCCAGCGTGGCCTACGGCCTACGGCCCATAGGGACTCATTTACGAGGGAAGGCCTTTACCCCTGCAGTGAGATGTTTACGGGCTGAGATGATGATGATGATGATGAATTGTAAATCTTTAGCTATCTTTGCGCCCACGGTTTCGCCTGCGTGGAATAACTTTATCGCTGAAATGTTTAATTTTAAATCCAAGTTTTAATGCAAGGTACGTGCAATCGATATATACTACATTTCATCCAAATCCGTTCATGAGCCGTGATTGAGCAGCAAACAAACAAACATACAAACTTTGGCATTTATAATATTATGCTATTATTAGATATTAGTTAGATACATTACAACAGATCACGGCCGCCCCATCCGGCTCATAGGTGTGCATTAGTGAAAGGACAGGAAGGATTTCAATACATATAAGGTGTTCGCCGGTACTGGCTAATTTTAATGGGTACTATATCCAAAGGATGCGGATCTTTGTTACTAAGCCGACGTCGTCCGTCCGTCTGACCGTCTCTTACAGAGAAACAGTCTTTTCTCGTGGGCATCGTAAAAGGTGACTTTGGGACTAGCCAACAAAAACATTTATAGATTTATACATTTCAACGTCAATGGATCCCCCTGACACGTGTTTATATATACATATATATATATATATATATATATATATATATATATATGAACAACGAGTTGGTACTTGGCCTCAATCACACCTGATGCTAAGTGAAGTTGAGGTCGAAGGTGGAAGCGTACTTACCCGGAAACCCCAACACATTTGGGGGACTGGCTATCTTATCTCTGACAACCGGAACACAACAATGCTATTAACATTGCTGTTTGGCGGCAGTTTTAGATAAGATGGTGGTAGCTAGCCAGGCGGACATTTAAAATGCCCTACCACCAACCAAACCGAGTACTAAACATGTACCCCGCTGGGGATCGAACCCGAACCTCCGAATCGTAAACCCTATGTTGATTACATTGAGCCACGGAGGCGGTTTTAACAATTAATATACCAAATCCCGACTCACACTTAGTCTTTCAATAATATATTTACGTACAGACACAACCATACGTATCGCGTATATATGTATATATTTGTTAAACGTATCGCTTTTCGCATCCTCGCAGTCATCCTCTTTGATAGGGCCACGATGTTTTCATTTCATTTGGGGTTGCAAATGAATTCACCTCGATCCGTAAGTATCACTGGCAAGGTTTAATCGAATAAAAACAAGCCTGAACTGACTTCACTTGAAATTCCACTTTAAGGTCAACGCTGATCGGATTCGGAACACTATACAGGATGTCAGGAAAAGAACACTTCGAAAATAGTGGAAAGTGTTGTGTCAAATAAATATGTCCAGGTCTATAATTAATATAACACGGTACAAAAATTTACAGACACGGTCTATGGAAAATCGTAGAGTTTTTTAACAACCACCAAATTTTTGTTAATTATTAGTATCTTGTCGGATAGATGATGATACAAATTAGATTGATAAGATACAAAAAAGTGATTTCTGCTACATTCCTTTATGGTACATTCTTTTGATAGAAAAACACACAAACGGCCAAATTGAGAACCTCCTCCTTTTTGAGGTCGGTTAAAAATAGACAGCAGGTACCACATGACTTAATTTACTAGAAATAAGCTCTAGATTAACCGCTTCAAAGGAATGTATCAAGTTACATGTTATTCTGTATATCTACCTACTATGTGTCTGTAAAATGTTATTTGAATTATATATTATTATCTGAATTAAAAACTTCTACATAACTTAGTCTTTGAAATAGGTATAAAATATACTGTATAATGTACCTATAGGTGCTATGTAACATATTATAGGTGGTAGGAAGGTAGAGTGTATTATAAAATTTTTATTACTCACTTCTATTGACTGATGCGAATTTTAACCCAAAATATAATAAAATATAATCCATAATAAAAAGCCCCGGGCACTACACCTTCGGCTTCCATAACGAGAGATTGAGGTCAAGCGCTTGCATATATTTAGATAAAACTGTGCTATTCTTCCATCTATCCACAAAAAAGGTTGGAATATAAAATAAGTTTAACCGCCTCCGTGGCTCAATGTAAACAACATTGGGTTTACGATTCGGAGGTCGCGGGTTTGATCCCCAGCGGGGTACATGTTTAAGTACTCGGTTTGGTTAGTGGTAGGGCATTTTAAATGTCCGCCTGGCTAGCTACCACCATCTTATCTAAATCTGCCGCCAAGCAGCAATGTTAAGAGCATTGTTGTGTTCCGGTGGTCAGAGCTAGCCAGTCCCCCAAATGGGTTGGGGTTTCCGGGTCAGTACGCTTCCACCTTCAACTTCATCTTCACTTAACATCAGGTGTGAATGAAGTCAAGTACGAACCCGTCGTGCATAAAAAAAAGTTAAAATAGAAGTAAATTGAAATACCAAAGTGAAGATGGTTACAGAGAACAAGCAGGTTGGTCAGCTACAATGATAAAAGAATTGAGATGTAATTGGGTGCCGAGTTTACAATCATACTTATTTAAAAAGAGTCACTTCAGTTTCTTACTCCTTCTTCTCTAGGAAATAAACCTTGTGAATGAGCGGTAATTGTTGTAAAACTATTTCAGATTATTTTTATAAATTGCAAAATATTTTGTTTTTTTTTCATTAAAATTACCTCTAAATTTTCTACAAAAATAGACATGTTTAAATTGATTTAAATAGGAAAATATTGCTTACTTAGTACTAAATGTTGGACTTAACAAATTTCGAATTACAAATAGAAGTGCAAAATTAGAAATAAATAAATATGTTTTAAACATTATAAACAATGTTATTGACGACCGATTGGTGTAGTGGACCGATTGTCAGCGAAACCAAAGGTTGCGGGTTCGAATCCCGCGAGGGGTAAATTTTTGTGTGATGAATACGAACATTTTATTCCCGAGTCATGGATGTTTAAAATAAATATTTATATATATTTATCCGTTATCTAGTATACACAGTACAAGCGTTGCTTAGTTTGGGACTAGATGATTGGTGTAATTAGTAACGGATCTACTTTTGGTACCAATTTAAAGGTTTTTGATATCCAAACTAAATACGAAAATAACTCTTTCTGTTGCCTTTTTACTACTAAACCTCTGAACCGACCTTAACAAAATTTGGCAGAGAGGTTAGCTGGAACCTGGAAAAAGACATGGGCTACTTTTCATGCATGATAAAGTAATTCTACATGGCCGTGCCGCGGGCGGAACGCCAGTCTCTTATATTTACAAAATAATCGCCAGACGACAAATAACCTTTTCCCAAGTATATAATCTGATGAAGTGAACAATAAACCAAAGATATATTAGCATAATATAGCTATTAATGGATATCCAATATATTCTTTGCCAATTTATATTTTCTTTACGTACATTAAAATACCTAGCTCCATGATAGTATGGATCTAGGTAGCAGTAGGGTAGTAGTTCCCGTGGAATAAACAAATTAAACATGTCCGCAATAACATTATTCCACGTAGGCGATGCCGCGGGCGGAAAGCTAGTTATAAATATAGCTTTATATATATGTTATAGATATGTACCTACTCCCTTTATCGGGATAAAAAATATCCTGTGTTTTAACCCGGGGTATGTTAGAACATTTATCAACCAAATTTCATCCAAATCCGTTCATCTGTTTGGTCGCGATTGAGCAACAAACAAACATCCAAACTTTCCCATTTATGATATTAGTTCGATCCAGATTTCAAACTAGGCAGGTACGTACACTCAAGGACCTAACTCTATACGAATTTCAAATCTATAACTGCAAGATCTAGAAGATGATATTTATGGAGATACTCGTACTTCCCAACTCGTAGTGTAACTACAGAAAATAATAGTGAACATGAAAATGACATCAACTTTCATAATTAATTGGTTATCGATATATTAATGTAATCCCGACCCAATTGTGTAATCCAACGGTACCTACCTATTCAATCATACAAAAAGCTATTACGGAGAAAGTTTCTCGGGACATCGTATTCGGTTTATCTACCCACTTACCTATAGCAACAATGTTATAGGAACATAAAGATGAATAGCTTTTCATATTAAATTGAATTCCGTGGTTCATTGATTTTCAATTTGTATGAGGCGTGCAGTACTCGTAGCGGGGTCCGCAGTCGAGACTTCGGTCTCCGGGACCCGAATAGGCAAATAAATCTGAGACACCAAGAATGTTACGGGACAAACCACTTTGCAAAACTATTAACCCTCCGCTAACGGTCTTTATACGTTTTAATAATACATATACCAGTTATGTACAACATTAGCATTAGAAGTGATTACTTCAAAAGTTAAAACCTCAATCGGTATCAATACTAGAATATATTTCCCTATATATTTATTAAGTCATGGACGTTCATATACTTAAATGTTTATGTATATTTAAGTATACGAACGTCCATGACTTGATAATAAATTTTCGTATACATCACACAAACATTTACCGCTAGATGGATTCGAACTCGCAAACGTTAGTTCCGTAGACAGTGTCACTACCCACTACACCAATCGGTCATCAAACAGTAACTGTTATCAAATTACAATTGCATGTAAAATACTAAACACGGGACAAATATCATAAAACTGTAATTGATAGGAACTGTTCACAGCGATCATTTCGGTCTAGCAAGAGGACACGAAAAGTGTATTTTGTGCAGTGAGTATGCATTGTGAACGCGGGCACGTACCGAGTCATTGGTCCGCCCGCCCGCCCGGCCAGATGTATTGGAAACCTAACAGGATGTCTCGCAAATAGAATGTGCGTCGCATACCTAATGCTACCACTGGAACTCGAAACTGAATGCTGTAAATGTGCCGGCTTAAATTATGTAGCTTGGAAATTTTACACCTGTCTGTGACTAAGTTATTAAAGCGGCGACAGTAACATGTAAGGAAAATATGTAAATACAACAGAATGTTTTATAAATGAATATGAGGAATTGAAATAGACTTTAAATATGGGAAACATATGTATAAGGTATATAATGTAGATATTTTTTTAAGCATACTATTAAAATACTACTTGCTAACTATATTTAGGTGCTTTTGCAATAACTGTAGGTAATATTGTTAAACTTAGTTTTGGTATATATTCAAGTTTTGATCTAAAATTTAAACTATTTTTGTGCTAATGTCTATATATGTACAAAATAGAAACCTGTGGATAACATTGCTGGTTATACAATGACCGACATAACTTTGTAACACTCCAACACCATTTTATTTTATTACTATTATTGGAGCGTATGCTATCCTACTTCTGGGCAATGATTTCTCTTCCTCTCTATTCAGAGACAAGAAGGTGTGAAGATTTGAAAGGTATGTAGGTAGGTGTGAAGGTAGTGGACGAATATATAGTTCATTATTTTTGTTTTTGAGTAATTTGTGTGAAAAACTGAGACTGTTTCATGAGAGAATTACACCAAAGTAATTAGAGATCTTTATTAGAATTATGTTCATTGTAATCTACTGACTCAGCGTCGATACCTCAGCGGTTAAGACGCGGTCTCCCATTTTGGGAGGTCTGGGTTTGATTCCCAACCAGGCCATGTACCAAAGAGTTTTCAAATATAATTTAATTACTTATGTGCATTATTTATCCGACTGCTCTTAAACTTTGAAGGAAAACATAGTTAGGAAACCTGCACACTTGAGAAATAAAAATCAAAGGCATGTGAAGTCATGTGGCAAGCAAATAAATGAATATGAATATGAATATGAATATGAATATGAATATGAATATGAATATGAATATGAATATGAATATGAATATGAATATGAATATGAATATGAATATGAATATGAATATGAATATGAATATGAATATGAATATGAATATGAATATGAATATGAATATGAATATGAATATGAATATGAATATGAATATGAATATGAATATGAATATGAATATGAATATGAATATGAATATGAATATGAATATGAATATGAATATGAATATGAATATGAATATGAATATGAATATGAATATGAATATGAATATGAATATGAATATGAATATGAATATGAATATGAATATGAATATGAATATGAATATGAATATGAATATGAATATGAATATGAATATGAATATGAATATGAATATGAATATGAATATGAATATGAATATGAATATGAATATGAATATGAATATGAATATGAATATGAATATGAATATGAATATGAATATGAATATGAATATGAATATGAATATGAATATGAATATGAATATGAATATGAATATGAATATGAATATGAATATGAATATGAATATGAATATGAATATGAATATGAATATGAATATGAATATGAATATGAATATGAATATGAATATGAATATGAATATGAATATGAATATGAATATGAATATGAATATGAATATGAATATGAATATGAATATGAATATGAATATGAATATGAATATGAATATGAATATGAATATGAATATGAATATGAATATGAATATGAATATGAATATGAATATGAATATGAATATGAATATGAATATGAATATGAATATGAATATGAATATGAATATGAATATGAATATGAATATGAATATGAATATGAATATGAATATGAATATGAATATGAATATGAATATGAATATGAATATGAATATGAATATGAATATGAATATGAATATGAATATGAATATGAATATGAATATGAATATGAATATGAATATGAATATGAATATGAATATGAATATGAATATGAATATGAATATGAATATGAATATGAATATGAATATGAATATGAATATGAATATGAATATGAATATGAATATGAATATGAATATGAATATGAATATGAATATGAATATGAATATGAATATGAATATGAATATGAATATGAATATGAATATGAATATGAATATGAATATGAATATGAATATGAATATGAATATGAATATGAATATGAATATGAATATGAATATGAATATGAATATGAATATGAATATGAATATGAATATGAATATGAATATGAATATGAATATGAATATGAATATGAATATGAATATGAATATGAATATGAATATGAATATGAATATGAATATGAATATGAATATGAATATGAATAAGTCCCCAACCCGCATTGGGTCAGCGTGGTAGACTATGGCCCATACTCCCTCATATACGAGGGAAGGCTTGCAGTAGGACGTTTACAGGCTATGATTGAATCTACTGACTCAATATAATTATATTGCACGTAGAGCATGCGTCCAATCATCAAGTGTCATGCAAATTTTGACACATACGAGTACATTGGTGTGCCACTGAATCGCTCTGGGAAAGATCTATAGCCAACAGTAGACAAAGGTAGACTAATTACTCCACCGGCAACGTGAATGCAGCAAGACCTGCATAGACTGGAAGTATTACAGTTGTCGTGCAGCCCGTATATCAAATGACTGCCAAAGATAAACAATTACATTAATTAGATTCAAGACATTCGATTACCACCAACAGATTGCAATTTTGGATATTATCTACTGTATTTACCTATTCTTTGTAAGATTTTTTTAAGCACAACTATCCTACATCACACCTCATGTTACGTGAAGATAAGGCCGAAGGTGGAAGCGCACTCACCCGGTACCCTCAGGTATTGCGGGACCGACTATCTTATCTCAAAAAGCCGGAACGCAACCTTTCCATCAACGTTGCTTAGCGGCAGCTGTAGATAAGATGATGGTAGCTGGCCAGGTGGAATTTAAATTACCACCAACCAAACCGATTACCCCGATGTTGTTTGTTGGAGAATAAACAGGTTAAGCAGTGATGAAGATGATTTTTATATCAACGAAATTGGTTTTTGAAACCAAACTAATAATCCTCACTCGCTATCTTCTAGGAATTAAAATATATACCTATATTATTCAAAGCATTTTCTATTCTAAAAGATAACATAACTTTTTAAAGAGTATGTTCACGTTACTGCATCATTTACGTATCTAGAACATATTGCGGCTGTAAACAAGGGTGGTTGAATCCCGTAAACGTAAATATATTATTTATTCTGTATTACGTATGTAAGCAATAAACCGAGCGAAATACGACGCATGAGTCCCGACAGTCTCTATTACAAACGTGAAGACGTAGGATCGGAAATCACAGAAGACTTCTAATAAATAGGAAGGTCGTAGCGGAATCGAAATCAAGTTTGTGGATGCAGTGAGATAAATGAAATACTTGCATTAGTCCCTAGAATACCTAATGGCATTATTACGCAAAGTATATAAAGTACTCACAAGGGAAGATTACACACCCAAACTTCACAAATTAATGAAACTTTGTGGGTGTCTAATAGATATTCTGACCACAACCATATGCTACTTTCGTTCTCTATCACAACCTAGAGCGAGAAAAACACATTTGAAAACTATATCGATAACTTCTCTTGGAAACACAAGTGTCAGTTTTTTTATATTTATGTCATAACTAGCTTTCCGCCCGCGACTTTGCCTGTGTAGAATAACTTTATCGCGGATATGTTTATGTTTAATTTGTTTATTCCGCGGGAACAACTCATCGTTCTACCTATATACCTCATCCAAATCCGTTCATCCGTTCGCCGTGATAGAGCTTTTTTTTCTTTTTTTTTTTCTTATGCACAACGGGTTAGCACTTGACCTAAATGGCTATCTTATCCCTGACAACTGGAACACAACAATGCTATTAACATTGCTGTTTGGCGGCAGATTTAGATAAGATGGTAGTAGCCAGGCGGACATTTTAATATGCCCTACCACCAACCAAACCGAGTACTAAATATGTACCCCGCTGGGGATCGAACCCGCGACCTCCGAAATGTAAACCCAATGTTGTTTACATTGAGCCACGGAGGCGGTTAGACATTGAGCACGAAAGAACCATATGGTTTTGTTCAGTATAGCGTACACTCACAAAGTTTCATTCATTTCGGTAAGTTCGGGTGACTAACTTACCAATTACGCATAGTGCGTTTCGGTATACCTACCGAATTGCACTTCTCCGAATAACGTTTCAACAATGCCGAGTACATTGCGAAGTTTGTTTACATGACAAACATTGTTCATGAACAAACTCTGTAAAATACTCAGTCTATACCATGGATCAATTCTATTATGCGTTCACGCAAACCGCTCTCGTTGTAGTAAACTATAACTCTGTCACTGTTACTCGCATTGGACCAAGCAGCATTACCGATAGATTTAAAAATGAAAATAGTTTGCGTAAACTGAAATGTTCACAATATATATCACAACTACGGAAAGACAGGAGTAGATCAAATTCTTCTGTAGCGGCAAAAATATTGTTCACGAATAAAATGCTCACTACAAAATTCTATACAATGAGATCGCTATGTGTACGTATCTAGGTAAGGCATTACGTGCGAACTACTATCCGAGATGACCTATAAAAATAAAACTTGAGAACCGCGATACTGCCAGGGCTATCGACGGTTCGTCCCAGGACGGTCATTTTGCCCCAACATTCGAAAATTGTCACCTATCCGCCGTCTTCATTTGCAACAAATATAGGGCCGGAGTCTAAGCAATAAATTGTTGAATTTACTTTCCCTCTTTTCCCTCAGACGTGCTATTTTTCAGGCTCTTTGTTACGGTACAAAAAGGGACATTTTAGCATCAATTCTCCTTCCCTTGAATCGACTTTATAAGAACAGTGCAACGAGTAATGTATCTACCCACGCATAAAGGAGCGTGCCTTGACACAAAGCTATGTTTAAATTAAACCAGTAGCTAACGTATTGTGACGTAAGTAACTAACTCGAGTACAATCAAACGAAATAAAGGTACCTAGGTGAATATAGTAGTAGGTGCTTACTTTCATTATTATTTTAGCTTAGATAACTATTCTTGTAGAATAGATGCTATAGCCATTAAAACGTCGTTTTATATATAGTTTACACTTATCATTTAAAGAAATAACCACCGGCGGTGACGGTGGTTTCAAATGCAGTCAAATCTCTTGATTCGCGTGCATAATCGATTTTCCTTGATTCGCATGTAGTTGTCGATTTTCCCTAATTCGCATGCAATAGTCAATTTTCCTTCATTCGCTTGCAATAGTCGATTTTCCTTGATTCGTATGCAGTAGCCAATTTCCCTTGATTGTGTATCAACTGTATGTGACAGTTGTCGATTTTCCTTGATCCGCATGTAGTTATCGATTTTCCGTAGTTACATGCAATAGTCAATTTCTCTTGATTCCCATGCAATGTCGATTTTTCTTGATTCGCATGCAGTAGCCAATTTCCCATGATGCGCACGCAGTTGTAATTTTTCCTTGATCCGCATGCAGGAGTCGATTTTTAGAGTGCAGTATCCGAAGAGCAAGGTCAGTATGTCACGGGTTTTTGTAGCTAGCTGAAATCGGCGATTCATTGTGTAGTTTGTAAGCCGTCACCAAAATAAACAAACATTTTTTTTTCAGTGGTTATTCGGTCCTGCTCTTTAAAAAAGTGGAAAAATTTTGTGTTTACACTCCGAGCGCCATCGCCAGTCGGCCTCGCACTTGTAATAGTTAGGGTGCCAATGAGCAAAGTTCCCACTACACGGCCCAGCGCTCACGATTCGTGTGTGTACACAATTTAACACATTATATTTTATACTGAATAATATTGTAAAGCATGTCAAATATATCTAAGTAAGTTGTTTGTAATTAAAATATAATGTAATAAAAATTTTAGATAGAATAGAGCCAACCACTTACAGTCGGTGCCGCAAAAGGCAACCAAGGGGCTTTACACCAAAAAACATCTATAGACTTGCTCGTTTCAGCGGTGATGGGTTTATGGGATGAATATCACGTGTGCATTTCTTTATGATTCAAAATGTAAACCGTGGATGTACTTTTAATTTTTTTAATAACCAAACGCTTGTTTGTTCCATCTCTGACCACCACATTTGGAGTAAATAGCATGAAGTTATGTATGTATGTATAAATTTTATGTTCACGTTATCTAGGTAATCGATCAATTCAGAATATAACAGACTTTTATGTCGTGTACTATTTTTTATTACTATTTTAAGACCTAGTATACCATCACTTTACATACTTTCATATTAGGTCATAGTGAAGTTGAATACCTTATTAGTAATACAGGGTGAATATGAATGTAGTTCCCGTTAACTGATGATGCCACTCTTGATTACTAACAACTTTCTCCCAAGAATCATCCTTGGGGAAAGTTTACGATTTGGAGGTCGCAGGTTCGATCGCCAGCGGGGTACATGTTTAAGTACTCGGTTTGGTTGGTGGTAGGGCATTTTAAATGTCCGCCTGGCTAGCTACCACCATCTTATCCACGCATCAATGTAATAGCATTGTTGTGTTCCGGTTGTCAGAGATAAGATAGCCAGTCCCCCAAATGTGTTGGGGTTTCTGGGTCAGTACGCTTCCACCTTCGACCTCATCTTCACTTAACATCAGGTGTGATTGAGGTCAAGTACCAACCCGTTGTGCATAAAAAAAAAGTTGTTCGTAATCAAGAGTGGCGTTAACGGGAATTGCATGTATTCAAATTCACCCTGTATACTAACCTACTATCTAAGCTGGAATCATTAGGTGCGGCCAGACGATTATTTTATAAATAAAGACTGATATAGAAGGTATTGAGTTATTTTTTAATTTATTTATTTTAATATGAGAGGGCGGCAAACGAGCATGCGGGTCACCTGATGGAAAGCAATCACCGCCGCCCATGGACACCCGCAATACCAATACCAAAAATGAGATCAATAAGATTTTTCAAACGAAACGTGACAGTTACTATGAGAACCATAGAGAGACTTCAGTTTTACTATTTTAAGTGATATCAACTTTAATTGTTACGAAACGGTCTTAATATCTTCCTATCAATAAAGTGGTATATTTTTTTATAAGTGAAAACAAAATGTATGTATGTACAAAAAAAACTATTGGTGTCATTTTACTCGTTAGGCAACATATTTTCTACATCAGTTTAAAGTTTTCACACATACCCTATCCAACGGATATTATAAATAAATGCGAAAGTTTTGATGTTTATTTGTTTGTTTGTTGCTCAATCAAGGCGAAACGGGTGAACGGATTTGATTGAAATTTGGTATATAGGTAGAACATACCCTGGATTAAAACATAGGACACTTTTAATGCCGATAAAATAAATAGTTCCCGCGGGATAAACAAATTTCCGCGATAAAGTTAGTCAACGCAGGCGAAGCCGCGGGTGGAAAGCTAGTCCAATATAAATGCGAAAGTTTGGATGTTTATTTGCTTGTCTGTTGCTCAATTACGGCAAAACCGATGAACGGATTTGGTTGGAATTTGGTATATAGGTAAAACATACCCTGGATTAAAACATAGAACACTTTTTATGCCGATAAAATAAATAGTTCCCGCGGGATAAACAAATTTCCGCGATAAAGTTAGTCAACGCAAGCGAAGCCGCGGGTGGAAAGCTAGTCCAATATAAATGCAAAAGTTTGGATGTTTATTTGCTTGTTTGTTGCTCAATTATGGCAAAACCGATGAACGGATTTGGTTGGAATTTGGTATACGGATAGTACATACCCTGGATTAAGACAGAATTTTCTATCCCGATAAAGTGAGTAGTTCGCGCGGGATAAACAAAAGTCCGCGATAAAGTTTTTCCACGCAGGCAAAGCCGCGGGAGGAAAGCTAGTCACTTATATTTACGGAATTACTACCTGGTCATCATTTAACGATTATTACCCTGTTTAGTGTAGGTATTTATATACAACAAATTTCATCAAAATTGTTATCTGAGGAATGTAATTGGATAACAAATAATATACAAATGTATACACTTTCATAATTACACTCAATTAGGATCTTGAAGTCTCGAGTGAATGGGCATATACTATAGAATCGCATGCTTTAATTTCTGCTCGTCCTCACTTTAAATCAATTCAATAGAATCAAACGCGTGTTCTCTTTCAGATAAAAAAACAATTACAAATAGAATATTTAAATTAGGAATATATCATAGAAATCCAGATAATATCATAACCCCATTTTATAAAAACGCCAAACACGAGTTTTCAATTTGACCCGGGTAATAATCCAATGAATCAAATGTAATGGTATACCTACCTATTCGTGTATCTAATAATGTAGGTAACCTTGGGAGCGGACTGACGTGTGACATGCTTGCTAAATGGATTATATTGCTTTTTTATGTACAAGTTTCTCATCAACCATTTCACGGTAAGTAACGTTCACATTTTACACAGGCTATATTTATTTTTAAATGATATATTTTTCATCCACGAACGATCACCACGATATTTCTATAAGTGCCAGCGTACCTATCCAAAAGTATTTCGTTAAATCCCGGTAAAATATCGTTTCAGGCTGAACTAATTTATATGTACCTATTGAAATAGGATCGCTTTTGGCGCTTATACTTAAATAATGGTGGGCCGGTGAAAAGGACTTTTATCAAACCAAGGGTCGGTACTAAATCGAAGTGTCACTGGCACTGCCCTTGTGCTTGACAATACAGGGAAATATACAGTCTCTTTGTTTTGTCCTGTTCAGGTTTGGGGCGTAGAAAAAGTTAGTCAATTTAATTAGTCCAGCAAAATCTTGGATCACAAACTGGAGCAAAACGTGAATCACAGATTAAAATGAGTATCCATTCTACCTGTACTTAGTAAAATTTTTGAGAAACTTATTCTGGGTCAAATATTGTGTCATTTCAATACAAATGGACTACTACATGATAAACAGTTTGGCTTCACTAACGGTCGCTCGACAACGGATGCCGGTGTAGCTCTAATTAAAAATATTTATAATGCCTGGGAAGATCGCAGCGATGCAATCGGTGTGTTTTGCGATCTTTCAAAAGCATTCGATTGTGTGGATCACAAAACGCTTTTATTTAAATTAGAACATTATGGGGTGCACGGCAAAGCCCTCGACTTATTAACTTCTTATTTAGAAAATAGAATTCAAAAAGTTCAAGTAAATCTGGAAAAATCTTCAGGATCCTTTGTGAAAATGGGAGTGCCTCAAGGATCAATTCTAGGTCCTTTTATGTTTTTAGTTTATATTAATGACTTGCCTTATTTAGTTCGGAACCTGGTTGATATTGTGTTGTTTGCTGATGACACTTCATTTATATTCAAAATAAAGAGAGGGTCGAATGATATTGACGATGTAAACGATACTCTTTCACAGGTTTCGAACTGGTTTACTGTGAATAATTTAGTTCTAAATGCTAAGAAAACCAAATGTATTAAGTTTTCCTTACCTAATGTAAGGCAGGGGGAAAACAACCTAAAGTTGAATAGTGAACCATTGGAATTTGTTGAGAACACTGTTTTTCTTGGCATCACTTTGGACTCCACACTACAGTGGGGGTCGCATATTGAGACACTTGCGAGCAGGCTCAGTTCAGCTGCTTATGCTGTTCGTAAGATTAGACAACTTACTGACATTAAAACAGCGAGGCTCGTTTATTTTAGCTACTTTCATAGCATTATGTCTTATGGTATACTACTGTGGGGTAGAGGTGCAGATATTCAAACAATATTTGTTCTACAAAAAAGAGCAATCAGAGCAATATATAAATTACGCTGCCGTGATTCTCTAAGAGATCTGTTTAAAGAAATAAGTATTTTAACTGTTGCATCCCAGTATATATATGACAGTATAATGTATGTACGCAAAAATATATGCCTATTTCGCAAACATTCTGATAATCATAATTTGAATACTAGAAACAAAAATAAAATTGAAATTCCACAATTTAGACTTAGCAAGGTTAGCACATCCTTTGTGGGACACAGCATACGCTTTTACAATAAAATACCAGAACATGTATTGAGTTTAACAGAGCAGAAATTTAAACGCCACATTAAAGAAACTCTGTGTAAGAAGGGTTATTACAGGATAGATGATTATTTAGGCGATAAGGAGGTCTGGTGTTAGCTGGTTGTTATGTTAATTGCTATTGTTTTGTAATATGTAATATAAGATGTAGTATTGTTGTAAGGATGGAGACTAGTTGAAAAGATGTGTTGTTGCGGAGTTTCTTGTCGCTTCTTCTCCCTAACCATAACACCTTGTGAAGCGATGTAGTTAAAAAAAGAAAAATAGCATGTTGACTTTCAATAAGTGATATTTTTGTATCCTACATTGAATAAAATATTTTTGATTTTGATTTGATTTGAGTAGAAATAGTAGACAAGAATTATTATTGTTTCATAATTTATTTGTTTTTTTTTATGCGCGACAGGTTCGTACGTGACCTCAATCACACCTGATGTGAAGTGAAGATGAGGTCGAAGGTGGAAGCGTAGTGACCCGGAAACCCCAACACATTTGGGGGACTAGCTATCTTATCTCTGACAACCGGAACACAACAATGCTATTAACATTGCTGCTTGTCGGCAGATTTAAATAAGATGGTGGTATATCTAGCCAGGCGGACATTTAACACCAACCAACCAAACCGAGTACTTAAATATGTACCCCGCTGGGGATCGAACCTGCGACCTCCGAATCGTAAACCCAATGTTGTTTACATTGTTGTTATTATTGTTATTATTTTTATTGTATTATAAACTTACAGCATATGTCATTATCATTTTCTTGCTCTGGTCCCGATTTATTTGGAGTCGGCGGAGTACGTCTTTTTCTTCCATTCTTCTCTGTCGGCCGTTATCTCATCCCTCACACAATACAATCCATCTGTTCCGTGGTCTTCATCTTCCTTTCCATCCATCGACATCCATATTCATCACTAGGGAGTGGGAACTAAGGGTAGTTACATGCGTTTTATTTCTCCACGTAACATGTCCATACCAAGCCAAACGATATTTCCTTTCAACTTTTCTGTCACGGTTGCCGCTTTTAAACTCAATCTTATATACTCATTCCTTTTATCCATCCTCCCGTATATGTATATAAATAGTCACAGTGCATTTAAAATTTAAAAGAGCTTCTTCTTTTAATGACAAAACTAAAAGTAATTTTGTTATGACAACGATGTTTTGTCACAATGGATTGTACCATTACAATGGTAGGGCATAGAGTCTGGGTAATCAGCTATCATCAGCTTCCGACCCAAGATGTTTCTGCAAGGTTGCGAACGAGATCTTTTCGTGCCTTCAGCTATACACCTTATTCATTGGTAACTACTACAGAACTACGGACAGAGCAGTGGAAGTGGTTCCTTTTTCATCTCTTGTCGTATCTATATTTAATCGAAATAAATGTTATTGTGCGGAAATCCATTGGTACATGTATAATTTGACGACCTATTTGGTGTAGTGGTTAGCAATTCTGACCACTATACCAAAAAGTTGCGGGTTCGAATCCCGCTAGGGACATATGTTTGTGTGATGAATACGGACATGTGTACCCGAGTTTTGGATGTTTTCATTTATAAAAGGATTTATTTACAAAAAAAATGTATTTATGTAGTATATCAACCATCTGGTATCCACAACACAAGCCTATAGTTGCTTACTGTGGAACTAGATGGCGCTGTGTGTATGTCTAAGAATATTTATTTATTATTTATTTATATTATTTATAATAAATTAATAATACAATTACACAACTGCAGCCCACCGATATCTATTGTCAGAAAGGGTAGACTCACATAATCACGAACATACAGACAAAAAATCTAATCTTTATAAGTTGGTTTGTATCACACCAACGAATACAAAACGTTGCATGATGTGTGAAAGTGCTTTACGATGCACTCATGTGAGCTGACCTCAGTCCTCCCAAGGCTACGGCCTGTTAGAGGTGGAGCTTCATGAGAACCTAACCTAACCCGATTCTCAAACAAAACATCATATATCACTTTTTCTTTCGGTAAGAAAAATCTTTTTTTTATAGATAATTACGTTTGTTTACGTATTGTGGACCAAAGTATTATTCAATTAAGCTACTTATTATGTTACACACTGCTACACTAATGCCACTGAATAAGTTATTTGATAGCTACAGTACGTTCCGAAATCGGAAGATGTGGTGAAAATACATCGTTTCCCGTACCAACGGAAACCTAAAACCTGTAATAGTGGCACAATATAAGTTGGGTCGAGTTGGCTCCAGTCCAGTTGTTAAACTACCTATAATTATGTATGTTAATACGTGCGAGGTGGTTCAGATACCGTCTAACGACTTCCTTTGATAAAAATAAAGTTGCGTTGAAATTTTAGTTCCGTAGTTGCAAGTTTATTGCCGAATTGCGTGTGAAGGCATGCAATCAGTGGTTTGCCATCGCCCTTTATATAGACATTGATTTAATTTACATGGCGAGTGATGAAGATGGCAGTGATAAATAAAGACGTTATTTTTCAACGTGATATACACATTCCTTGTTTCGCCATTAGCTATTCTGTAATGTTTTATTTATGTAACTAAAATACGAGGTGACGCAGCCAGCATCTTGGGCAGTCTCCCACACGAGCCGAATCTGTGCCACCTTCTAAGCAAGGTGATGAGGTGGCACAGGCTCTTTTGATTAGTTATTCATATTTGGTTTATAAATGGTCTTATTTTGTAAAATTGGTAGAACGATAGATAATAGATAGGTAATTGAGTTTTAGTAATTAAGTTCCATGTATATACTTCAGTTCTGTAAATAAATACATTTGGTGTATTGGTTAGCAACTCTGACCACTATATCTAAAGGTTGCGGGTTCGAATCCCGCTAGGGGCATATGTTTGTGTGATGAATACGGACATGTGTACCCGAGTTTTGATTGTTTTCATTTATAATAATTATTTATTTACAAAAAAAAATGTATTTACGTAGTACTACTCTGTGTAAAAAGTATCGGGAATATGTCAATAAAAAGACCCGCGTAAAAGAGGTCGTTCTAATTTTTTTACTGCATGTTGGTAGCACTGTACTGATTTAGCGCGCAAAATTTGAGCGGGATCTGTCATTTAATTTGTTTTAAACTACACTTTTTGTTGGTCATAGTTTTGAGTCCTCGGCGATTTTTACAATGGAAAATATTGTTGAACAAAGAGTGTGCCTTAAATTTTGTGTTTCAAATGATATTTCATGTGGTGAATCACTAAAAATGTTGCGAAATACCTACGGCGAATCGTGTATATCGAAAGCAAGGGCTTGTGAATGGTATAAGGCTTTTAAAGAAGGCCAAGAAGTAGTAGTAGACTTGCCTCGTTCTGGTAGACCTTCAACCGCTACGACCAAAGAAAACATCGACAGAATCAAGAAGCTAGTGCTCGAAAATCGACGTATGAGTCTGAGAGAGTTGGCTAGTGAGGTGAACATATCTTTTAAGTCCGTCCACAACATTCTCATTGACATTTTAGGCATGAAACGCGTCGCCGCTCGACTAGTTCCAAAAGAGCTCAATTTTGTTCAAAAAGCGCAGCGAAAGCATGTCGCTGAAGACATAGTTTCCCGAGCTTCTACGGATCCGACCTTTATGAAACGTATAATAACTGGCGACGAGACATGGGTTTATGAGTACGACATGCAAACAAGCCAACAGTCTTCAGAATGGCGTCTCGAAAACGAGCCGAAACCCAAAAAACCGCGGCAAAGTCGCTCCAAAATCAAGGTGATGCTGACAGTTTTTTTTGACTACCGTGGTGTGGTTCACTCCGAATTCCTTCCAGAGGGAGAAACAGTGAATAAAGAATATTATTTAGGCGTCATGAAGCGTTTGCGTGAGAGTGTCCGCCGAAAACGTCCAGATTTGTGGCAACACAACTCATGGATGCTGCACCATGATAATGCACCATCACACACAGCCATTATAGTGAAAGAGTTTTTAGCGAAAAATTCAACAAAAGTTCTCGACCAAGCACCGTATTCACCTGATATGGCTCCGTCTGACTTTTTTTTATTTCCCAAGTTAAAATTACCACTTCGAGGAAAACGTTTTGAGTCGATAGAAGCCATAAAAGAAAATTCGCTGAATGAGCTAAAGGCCATACCGCAAATAGCCTATGAAAAATGTATGGAAGACTGGGTGAAGCGGTGGAGATGTTGTATTGCAAGCGATGGGGCCTACTTTGAAGGCGATAAAATAAATTTAGATGAATAATTTGTATTTTTTGTTTTATTGACAAATTCCCGATACTTAGTACACTGAAGTATATCAACATTCTGGTATCCACAACACAAATAGTTGCTTACTGTGGAACTAGATGGCGCTGTGTTTTATTTATTTATTATTTATTTATTGTAACCAGTGTGACCAATTTATCTAATTTATTCATCATTAGGTAATTACCTATACATATAAATATATACGTAGGTATAACTTGCGCTGTGTGGGTTCTGCACTTAAAAAGAATGGAATCTCCGCTCCCGTGGGCGTCATAAAACGCGACTATCGAATTTTCCACATAAAAACATCCATAGATTTGCACATGTGCTTTTCACGTTATGTTAGGAGAACTCTCAAAAGCTAATTTTTGGGATATCTCTGATCACCTCACTTGGAATAAAAGTCGTGACGTTATGTGTAAGGTAACCTATTATAGGTAAACTTTCCACCTTGACATTCAGTTTAGAAAAAATCTTCACGGCAAAGAAAACAGAGCACGATCAATTTAGAATTCCCTTAATCGTTGCATCAAACTACGACTACTGTCATTTTGGCTACGTTATTCCACGTCGTACTGAATTACGCTGGGGTCTTGGTCGACTTGATAGCTATGGTGGGGGTTATCGCATTATCATGTAAAAGAAAATATATTCGTATCTAGATATGTGTATATGTCGTTTTTACTATATGTATGTATGTGTATTTATCTATATTATATATAAGTATAATATGTATCCGCGTATATATTATTATGTATCTGTTTTATGATTGGATTACAAGTATAAATATAAGTATGTGTACTGTATGTATATTCGTGTATGTATATTATAGAGAAAAGGCTGACTTACTGTTAGATTATAAGTATATAACTCAGTGGATAACTGTTATTGGCTTCCTGAATAATATAGTTTTAAGAATCATGATTATAGATGGTATAAAGCTGTTGTTATCCCTAAAACAATAAAATAAAAAAATAAAAATAAAATAACTTGGATATAGTATATCCAAGACGTAAAGATAGGTGTTATAAATTTTGTTCTGTATATATTAACTGGCACCTGCTGGCGATCAGGTAAAATATTTGCGTTCGATCGCTAATCATCTTCTGATGATGATCGGGCTGATGCCCGTAAATATCCCACTACAGGGATATACGCCTTCCCTCGTATATGAGGGAGTAAGGGGCAATGTTCACCACGCTGGCCCAATGCGTGTTGGAGAATTCACATGCCTATGATTTTTTATTTCTTAAGTATTCAGGTTCCCTTGCAATTTTTTTCTTCACCCTTTAAGAGCAGTTGGATAAATGCACATAAGTAATTAAATTAAATTTAAAAACTCATTGGTACATGGCTAACCTGGGCATAAAAACCAGACCTCCCAAATTGCGAGACCGCGTCTTAACCGCTGAGCCAAAGACGCCCTTATGGCGCTTACATGGTACGAAATTTAGCGACCGAACGTAAGCTAGCTAAACGGCAAATACGATGTAACGCTAAATGTGTTGGGGTTCCCGGGTCAGTACATTTCCACCTTCGACCTCATCTTCACTTAACATCAGGTGTGATTGAGGTCAAGTACCAACCCGTTGTGCATAAAAAATAAACCCCATAAGTTTTTATGTGGTACGAAGGCTACTTACTGGTACTCACTTTCTGTCGCAGGGCACTAGCTAAAAATAAGTGACGTACCGGTAGATGATCTACACTGAATGACGGAAATTTATACAACACTATTTACTTTTTTTACTTAATTTTTTAAATTACTCCTGTGAAATATGGCTACATTAACACCAACCAGAATAATATCATGCGGTCCAATATTTTGTGTATTTTTGTAATATACAAATTATTATTATTATTATTAAGAGCCCATAGTGTCCCACTGCTGGGCAAAGGCCTCCCTCATATGTTACAAATATACAAATATAAGTTGTAGTTATCTAAGTATGTCTGTTTGTGGCATTGTAGCAGCTGCATCGATTTAACAATGGATTAACCTGGTTTTTGTTGATGATTCTCGCCACGTTTGATGGAAAGCGGTTCAGCCGTTTCGAATCTTCAACGCGGTTTGTTTACCTAGATGTTATTATAGTCGCGGGAGTTTTCAAAAGCTTCAATTTTTAATTATTCATTACTGATTACAATCTACCGATTATGTAAGCCAAATGATAACTTTAAATAATGACAAAAATTGGTTTTCATTAGTATTACAAAAAATACTAAATTTACAAACTAAACTACCTATAAATTATTTAATTTTTTATACACGACGGTTTCGTACTTGACCTCAATCACACCTGATGTTAAGTGAAGATGAGGTCGAAGGTGGAAGCGTAAGCCCGGACGCCCCAACACATTTGGGGGACTGGCTATCTTATTTCTGACAACAGGAACACAACAATGCTATTAACATTGCTGCTTGGAGGCAGATTTAGATAAGATTTAATAAGGCGCAATAAAAAATAATCCAAGTCAGTGTTGTGAGGCACCGTACTAAGGAGGCTGGCAGCGTTACCTTTCTGTATCAAACTAATTCATATTGCGATATCGCTTTAAGTCATTCTGTCAAAGTCAATTATAATAACATTTAATTGTGAGATCACTTACAGCCTTGACAATTATGGTTAATTAGTCTATTTTATGTTACCATTTTGTCATCGCATTCCCATAGAATGTGGACGAAGTTAGTGGAATTTTCTTAACTCGAAGCGTCCAGTTTATAGCAGAGCTGCACCAAGTTTCAGACAATAACAACATTTCTGAAAGTTTTTATTGCCAATACAAGTTATATTAGACTTCCAGTCATCGGACGCTATTTTAAAAATAGATACATGTATTAACCAAGGTCTAAACGAGTCAGCGTTTGAATAAATATATTTAACTCGTAAACCGCCACTTTATAGAATTTGGTTACTCAGTTTGACGATTGCAGATGCCCTATATAAGTCCGATACCTGATTAGACTACTTTGAAAAACACACTAGTGTGGTGGTATAGATTACAAGAAGGTTGCTTCCTGAATTTTTTTACAAAATTAATTTTATTCGAAACTATTTGCATGACAGACTTATTATATCACATAAAGAGTTCAATGCTGAATTTAAGCTTGCTATAGTAAGATTTGGATTCCTTTCCATGGGAAGCTGTTACCAGACTGAGTGGACGGGTAGCAGATTACGTGTTTAGAGCTGACGGACTGACCAATAATGACGCTGCTGATCTCGGGTTTTTGGAACCCGTACCAATGACGGAGCTACCCATCACTAGTATAAACTGTCATATTTACGCACCCGTAGTCGCTTTTAGGATACTAACGGAAAAAGACAATACATAGATAATATGTAATTACATTTCTAATTACACTTTATGATTTACTAGCTTTCCGCCGAATAATGTTTCGCTTATGTTTAATTTGTTTATCCCGCGGGAACTACTCATTTTATCGGGATAAAAACGTCTTAATCCAGGGTACATTCTATCTATATACCAAATTTCGTCCAAATCCATTCAGCCATTTCGTCGTGATGGAGCAACAAACAAACAAATCAACAAACGAACAACCATCCAAACTTTTGCATTTATAATATTAGTTAGATATTCCCAATGATAAAATAAATAAATAAATATTTGGGACGCTTATATCAATCATCTAGTCCCAAACTAAACAAAGCTTGTGCAATGGATACTAGATAACGGATAAACATACATAAATATTTAGATAAACATCCGTAACTCGGGAATAAATGTTCGTATTAATCAGACAAACATCTACTCCTCGCGGGATTCGAACACGCAGCCGTATTCGCAGACAGGGTTACTATTCACTACACCAATTGGTCGTCATGCGCAATGATGTAGAATAATTCCAATGACAATTGTATTCATAATGATAACTTAGCTTAGACAATTAATACTTGAAAAGACACATAATATTTATAAATTAGGGATGAAAACTTTAATGCAATAAGAATCATCATCAGCCCGTAAACATCCTACTGCAGGGATATAGGCCTTCCCTCGCATATGAAGGGAGTAGGGGCCATAGTTCGCCACGCTAGCCCAATGCGGGTTGGGGATTTCACATGCCTTTGAATTTTAATTTCTCGGGCATGCAGGTTTCCTCACAATGTTTTCCTTCACCGTTCAAGAGTAGTCGGTACCTGGGCTGCCGGGGAATTGAACCCGGAAATTGGGATTCCGCGTGTTAACCGCTAAGCCACCAACGCAATTTTTGGCACCGATCGTTGCCCGTATGCGTCTAGAGGTGAGTAATTGTATGTAATTTAAAATGTAAAATATTATAAAATATGAAGTGCTAAATGTAATAAATGAATTTAAATAACTTTGATCGTCATAAACATATAGAATATCGAACGGATTAGATGTGACCTATTCCCGCCGGGGAACTGCGCACCGCAGAGACAATTACAATAAATCGTTTGAACTCAAAACACAATAGTTTTTATAAAGTGAATGCAATAGATTTGCACTACGCGCTACAGCCAGTACGACGCGTTACATTGCGCACTGTTTTTCACAGAATTTCCCCAGAGCTCGATGTGATGAAAAATACTACATTCGTTGATACAGTCATATTTAAAATACGTGTGTGTCACTCATGAATATAGATGATGGGCAATTTATTCATCGTCCGTTTGTTCTGTCGCCAGTTGAGCTTGACAGATGACACCATCGTTTTGTTGCTCTGAGCAACAAACAAATATGGCAGCATCACGCTCTCATAAACGGGCTCAAGCATTAATCCCTTAACAAATTACCACATTTTCCTCGTGTACAGTAAACATCATGAAATATAAAACAATATTTGGAAGGTCGACACCGTAGAATCTTTGTTAATGATCCCTCAAAGCCCTCAGTAAGTACCGTCAGGTTTACCTTTACGTATTAATCGCGATTTTGTAAAAGGGAAATGAAGCTTCTTTAATCCGGATCGAAATACCTATCTCTCGCCTAATATGTATACTCGTATTTCTAAACAGATTTAATTTTACAAAATCGATTTACGATTGTCATATAATTTAGTTTTTTATTCACCCTTATCGCAATGACGGCATTGTATCACATTTGCTCTATCAAGTCTTAGCCATTATTTAGATATTTACAAATCTGACATTCTACTTATTTGAGGAGTATTAGATATTCAGATAATAATGACAACCATCCATAATTCATTACATTCAATTATAGATACGTAGAGTTAGAACAAAGAGTTGGAACGCTTTCAGTTTCAATCGACCAAAGATTTCATTAAATTTAACTCTGCCTTTGTCGTAGCCAACCAAATCGTAAAATATAATTTGGGCTCGTTTAAATTAAAGTGAAATAATAATAAATACGAATGTCTTCTGAAGGCTTTCTTGTTCCTTCGGAACGAAAAAAAATAAAGCAGATTAATCGTCGAGCCCTTATTAACAAAGCAATTGTTGCTGGGGCTTAATTTTGAAAACCAACAATGGAAAATAAAAATGGAATTGAGTGCGCTGCGTTCTCTCGTCCTAATGAATGAGGAGTAATTTCAGTTTAAATAAAAGAGGGAGCAATAAAATTCCCATTTTAAAAACAGTACGACCAGCAAATTGCCTTGGCATCCAATTTATACGCAACAAGCGAAAACCTGTTAACATTCCTATTGCCGCTGAGCGATGAAGACGACGTCGAGGAATTACTTACGTCACTCTTAAAACTTGTATGGCCACTAGATAATATACAGTGTTCAAGAGTGAGTAGACAATTTACTTAACCGCATCGTCCCTTTCTATCAAGTGATATTGCAGTTAAACGCGGCAACACGTAACATTAATGAAAACGCCAGTTCCTGAACAAAAAAATACCGTAGCGAAAATTTAACACACCCGCGTAGAGGTACATGAGCATAGCAAATGAAAAAGGGGAGATTTTTTCATTAAGCCCCAAATTGCTACGAAATATTTCATTTCGATCGAATGATTGGCTCGGTCCCAACAGCGCGACACGCTCAGAGCCGCCGCCGACAGGCCTTCGACATTCTCTATCAGATGCTCGAGGTACCAACATCCTATTTTTCTCCGCAAGAATACAAATGTCTTGCCAAATTGTCTACCATCGAACTAGTCCAATTTAGAAAGCAATTTCGCAACCAATTCGTTTTGTAAGCGGATCAAGAGGGCAACCTTAAATATGGCTATTAAATCGTTTTCGCCGAACCCACATTCGTCTTTTTAATGCGAATACCCAACGTTAACAAATTAGAAAGTAATATCGATGGATCTACTAACATGTCAGTTGCTCCTTTGATGTGTTGGCCTTTTCTGATACATATAGGTATTGAAATGACATCCAGAGAATTGGTGCCTTCGAGCATGTTATCACCACTTTGCAAACGAAACGAATGAATCAAAATTAATGTATTATATTAATTAACTGCTCCCTCGCTTGAACAGATATTTAATTAATTAAGCACCAATACTATAAGAGCTATCAAATATCACTGAGTTTAATGAATTTGCTCGTAGATTAATTGCATTATGATGATATAAGTACAATCGGTGTTTTCATTTGGTAGTTTTCAGTGATATTACGAGATAAAGCATCTCTGGGAACGATGAAAGGGTAAATTTGGGTGAAATGTTTTGAATGGACATTCGGTGACATGTATGTATATTATGTTCTAACGAGGGAAGTTTTGACGTGATTGAAACTGTTGCCGTCCTGGGTCTGATAGTCATCGGGCCCTTTCATTTCGGGTTGACCCTCGCTGCCCGCAGCCCTTACATTCATTTACCCTGTGTCCAGCTTTCATATTCAATAAAAGGCTTAATTAAAACTTTGCATAGTTGTTGACGGAATGACGAATGGAGTTATATATTACTTGCCCTTAAGGCTTGCTGAAATCCCTTAATTACAGCAATTTGAGAATAGAAAAGTAATTAACTTTGCCAGTATTAAGCTACCCTTCAAGCCATTGTGTATGCATTCAAGCATAATGAGTCGGTTATTCAGTTTGTAATGCAATTAGCAAATTAATCGGTTTAACCACATAACTACGGATATTCTTATTTGATACTATTAAATGTCTTTTAATTTTTTTTTTATGCACAACGGGTTGGTACTTGACCTCAATCACAACTGATGTTAAGTGAAGATGATGTCGAAGGTAGAAGCGTACTGAGCCGGAAACCCCAACACATTTGGGGGACTGGCTATCTTATCTCTGACAATCGGAACACAACAATGCTATTAACATTGCTGCTTGGCGGCAAATTTAGATAAGATGGTGTAGCTAGCCTGGCGGACATTTAAAATGCCCTACCACCAACCAAAAAATGATTTCGAGTGATAAAGTTTATAACATCATCATCATATCAGCCACAGGGCGTTCACTACTGAACATAAGTCTCCCTCATAGATTTCCAGAGGGACCTGCATCCAACAACTTCCTTCATTGGGTTGTCCGTCCGAAATTTGAACTTGAATAAATAATCTAACTAGTCTCATCTAACTAATATTATAAATGAGAAACTTTAGATGTTTGTTTGTTTGTTGCTCAATCACGGTGAAACGGATGAACGGATTTGGATGAAATATATATATATATATAGGTAGAATATGCCCTGGATTAAGACATACAACAATTTTTTATCTCAATAAAGTGAGTAGTTCCCGCGGGATAAATAAATTCCCGCGATAAAGTTATTCCACGCAGGCGAAGCCGCGGACGGAAAGCTAGTTGGTAATAAATAAAATCTTTGAACCGATTGGTATCGCGCGCTATAATGGTTAGAGACTTGACGGCATGACCCTCGTTCCGTGGTGAAATGGCAGAACCTTCTTGTGAAATGGCACCTGAGTAAATACTGTAGCTCCGTTCAGCTCCAAGCAACTTCCAGCTGTATAGGCGGAGCTGAGACTGCTGCTGAGAGCCCCTAGCGGCATAAATACCCAACTCTAAGTACAGGTTAAGTATTTGTGCCATTTGGTGTGAAGACTTTAGGCCCGTGGGTTCAAAAGCACGACGATCTATCATCGCGCTCGTATGAGATCTCTGGTGACAAATGAGCTTGGAAAATGCAACGTACAAATAATGTTATCACCGTAAGATATCCTGTGATATACAAATTTATAAGTTTATTATTCCGCAATATAGCTCTCATTTATTGGAAACTCTTGTGACAAGACTTAAAAGGAGATAAAGTAGTTTGGTTTTGATTAAACACGGAAGAGAGGTAGAAACTCGGTATCAGATCTAGATTTCTAGATAGAAGTCTAAATGACAACTGAAGGAGATGATGGCCTCTTTTTTACATTAATGTACATTCTATTCTTACCACTTTTCTGAAACTGTATTTTCTTATCTGTTGTGCAATAAAGTGTATTTGTATTGTATTGTATTGTATTAATGTTTTTGTTGGGATACTAAAGATCAACAACGACACTCGTCCAATAAACCATAACCACATGTTAAATTCTGGCACATGTGTACTCGTACATGCCCTTTAGTAGGCCTAACTAGTGTTGCACGATGCTACTCGTACAAATTTCAGAATCCCGTTACTAATCCGGTTATGTAAAATTTAAGGATACATTTTCATAAAATAGTAACTTAGTGGCCACTGCAGAAGACGAAAATAGGTATACGATTACATATTTCAACAGCTCTATACCAAGCAGTAACATTACTATCCATGCATATTAAATTATAAGTTAAATAAATATTTGGACACTTACAGCAATCTAGTCCCAAACTAAGCAAAGCTTCTATTATGGATACCTACTAAATAACGAATGAACAATCATAGGTAAAAATTTGTATAAACATCCGTGACTCGGGAATAAATGTACGTATACATCAAACAAACATGTGAACGGGATTCAAACCCGCAAACGTTGGTTTAGCAATCAGAATCATTAACCACTATATCAATCGGTTATATGCGTTACATCTAATCTGTAAACCTAAGTCCGCAAGCCTGAACAACTCCAGAAATAATTTTCTTTCCGTTGCTTTATTCGTTCGTTATTAAAACAGAATGAGTTATCAACCGAGGCATAAAAACCAATAACGAAGAAAACGACAGTTAGCCGGCTTAGCTAAGATTAACTTCGTGGAGAATTAAATGCGAGAGATAATAAAAGCATTCGGTGGAAATACGTGACCAATATGTCCCTGTAGGTTCGACGCCAGTCCCACTGTGGATTTCAAAGTTTTATGTGTCTCACGTCCGTCGAGTTTGCTTTGCCAACGTGCGATGGCTACCTTACAGCCAACACGACTAGCCTTGCGCAGATATCTAATCAAACTCTACTCACGTGGCCCGTACTTACACATAGTCACTGATGCGGTAAATAGACGGGGCATATGCAAACTGTACCTATACCAATGTTTAACATATATACTTACACTTACAGAAGACGACAACGACGAACAAAGTATCTACGTACAGAAGACTCATAGATTATACAGGTATTATGTTCTGAAAATAGAAGGACACGTCGATGGGATCATCGACGTGTCCGTGGGTCTTCATAATTGACCTTTGTATTTTGTTACCTACTTTTATAGGTTATCTGGATGGTAAATATAGATGATCGTAATAAATAAGCCGGTTGTAAATTGTTTATATACTTGCACTTATATATGTATTTCAAAACAAAAAGGGGGAAAAGGTAAATCGAAAATAAATTTTATTAGGATGTAATATTTTGTGGAATCATGTCTGTTTGGTGTACCGACCGACAAAACGACTGTTTGGTGTAGTGGATACAAACTCTGACTGTTTTACCAAACGGTCGCAGTTTCGAATCCCGCTAGGCGCATATCTTTGAATGATGAATACAGACATGTGTGGCCGAGTTATGGATATTTTCATTTATAATAAGTACGTATTTTATCTAGTTTATATTTGTGTAGTATATCAACCACCCGGTATCCACAACACAAGCCGTTGCTTAGTATGGAACTAGAAGGCGATGTGTGTATGTTCAAGGATATTTATTATTATATATGTCCAGTCATCCAAGTATTAAATTCAAGTTGAATCAAAATTGGAAAATACTATTAACAACAATCATCATCTCAGCCCGTGAATATCCCACTGCAGGGATATAGGCCTTTCGTCGTATATAATGAGGGAGTATGGGCGCTAGGCCACTACACTGGCTCAATGCGGGTTGAGGACTTCACATGACTTAGAATTTTTGTTTCACAGGCATACAGGTTTCCTCACGATGTTTTTTCCTTCACCGTTTAAGAGCAGTCGTATAAATACACATAAGTAATAAATTTTAATTTTAAAAACTCATTAGTACATGGCCTGCCTGGGAATCGAACCCGGACCTCCGAAATTGCTCCTCTATATGCTAACAATATAACAACCATATAATAACAACAATACTAGTTGCAAAACTCATAGAAAAATGTGTACTCGCTCGGAACTGGCTATCTTATCTAAAACAGCCGGAACACAACAATACTGCCTGATGGCGGACTTAGGTAAAATGTTGATAATTGGCCAATCAATCATTTAAAAATTCCCTACTATACCAACCAAACCGAGTACTAAACATATACCCCTCTTGGAATCGAACTCGGGATCTCCTTTTTGTAAACATTATGTTGATTAAATTAAGCCACGGTGGCGGTCATTCATTCCAATGCTCTGTGAAGCAAACTTCAATCAGCCTGTAACATTCGCCTCAGGCACGTAATTGGAATGTTGGTCTGACTGTTTGTTGAATATTTCGTTTACCAAGAATATTAATTAGCACAAGTATTGAATTATTAATAATTCAAGTACTTAATAAAAAGCGTCGTTAGCATTGTATACCTCGGCGAGTTCCTGGATAATAATTATTATTGTGACAGGCGGGCGAGTGCCTCGCACTGTCACAGGCAGCGAACTCCTTGCTTTCTCCAACTGATTACTTCCACACAATGGAATGAACGACTGTGCAAACCATAATAAAATGTCGGGTACATTGGAAAGCGAAATAAAAAAAAATACGAGTTTTATTTCATTGACTTGAGGCCCGTAATATTTCAATCTGGTATTGGAAAATTTATGACTGGGGAATACAAAACTAGAGAAAAATCATATCGTTGTTTCTGCTAGTTTTTCATCTGGATTGAGTTTGTAACATTATGTGAAATACAATAATTATTAATAATACTGTGAACCTGGTATTGTATGGGTTTGGGGAAAAATAATAAAAGTGATTCCCGATGTTAAGCGACGCCTAGACATAAAAAACATTTCTGTGGATGAAACTATACAATGAAAAAGTGTGTGTGAAAAAGTGTCATCATTTGGTGTAGTAGTTAGCAACTCTGACCGTTATACCAAAAGGTTGCGGGTTCGAATCCCGCTAGGGACATATGTTTGTGTGATGAATACGGACATGTGTACCTGAGTTATGGAAATTTTTTAACATTTATAATAAGTATTTATTTACAAAAAAAATGTATTTATGTAGTATATCAACCATCTAGTATTCACAACACAAGCCTATAGTTGCTTACTGTGAAACTAGATGGCGCTGTGAGTATCTCTAAAGATATTTATCTATTTATTCATTATTATACCGACGGTATTTCAAACCTTAATGATTTTAACAAATATCACTTGCTTGACAAGTCTTTAAAGTACCAATAGGTTAAAATGAAAATAATTCTCAATTGTCTTAAATTTGATGTAATACTTTATATACCTATTGTATTTTATGTACATACATATACCTGAAGGCTTACCACGAAAAATTATCCTATAATTTCGAACCCAAACGAAGGGCGAAAAATTTTGAGAAACCCAATGGACTTACCATTTTGTGATAATAAAATCCAGATTTTTGGAATTCCACCGCCCACCGAATTCCAATTATGCCCACCGATCTATAACGCCTGTTATAGTTTCTCTAACATGGATGTCAACACAACAATTTTTGAAACTGTATAAATAAAAGTTTTGACTTTTGAATTGGGTTCACTCTTTTACCGTCACAAAACCTTAAAAATGCGTAATGTTAATTTCTGTCTCAGATCATATATACTGAATATGAGTATTCATATATTGAATATGAAATTGAAATCAACAATCTCTAGGCAAAGTAGTTATCCGCGTCTGTCTGTTTGTGCGCTCAGTTTTTCTAAACTACGCAAACGATTCTGTAAAGGTTTTTATATATTTTATAGAATTTGTTCCGAAACTTTAATATTCATGTGTGGAGTGGGTAGCTAATTTCTAGCTACTTAACATTTTTCTATGTTCCACAAAAAAAGATCCTAATAAGGACCTTAGATCGGAATCATAATGAAGGGAAATCAAATTGAGTTGTAGATGATAGACACGCTACGCTACAAGGAATACACGAAAAGGATGAAACGGGTAAAAATAAATAATCTCATAAATGATCTGCAAATGATTCAATCAAGGCCCTCTTGAACAGTTAATAAAAAGTAAACATTTGATGAGTTTCTAAGCATATGCTTAAGAGACAACGCAAACGGTCCCAGCGCCATGTTTCAGGGTTGTAAAATTGTGCCGTAAAATAAAGTTAATATAAATCCAGAGGAGAGGCGACACATAAAATTGGAGTAAATCACCAAAAGTCAGGCGTCGGAGACGTTTACAGCCGCGGAGGCTGTTAGTTCCGCAGCCCGCCACCGCGTATACCACTCAAAGGCCGAATAACGAGATATTTATATATCCACCAGCGCACATATCGTATACATCGGAAACGGAAATACTTTTCAGTTGCAGTGGCATGTATGGCTATGCTTTGACGTAATATCTCCACTATTTATATGATGAGTATTATACTTTAAATTGTAAAGATTATTCAGTGTTCAACAAATAAAGGATTACTCTATTTTAAGATACTCGGGAAAATAAAATTATTATATTTACATAATTATTAAAAGCATTCCGCGCTACACAACCAGGCTGCGTCTTTTGTGCGACGAAGGCGTCCGTCCTGAGGAAGCCTGAGGCTTTTTTTTTTTTTTTTTTTTTTTATTAAAAACTGGTTTCGCGTTTGGCCGTACGATGTAGCCGAAGATGTATCACGCGCACCCAGTAAATGCTATATTTAGCAAGTCCGACATTTCCTATTATGAATTTTTCGGCGTCTGATGGCCACGGGTCCAGTATTTCAGAGGCAAGTACAGCAAGCTCGTAATGAGTAGTTAAAAACGCGTATTTGCGGCACTTTACTGTCTGAGCGTGGTCGGGGGCGGCACCAGCATTGCGGGCTGAGCTCTGTACATAACATCGGCGCAAAGTATCTACACATGTGTCATTCCAGGCCAGTTACCAGGGCACCAGAGTGCATCCGTCAGGTTTCTTGCCATCAGATGCCGACATGCCCGATGATTTAAATAGCCCTATTAAGATTATTTATGTATCAATGCAGAATTAATGTATTGCCTTTTTGTACAATAAAGCGTTTACAAACAAACAAACAAACAAGATTGTGTTAACAGGAAAAAAGTTGTTTTTTTATATGTAGGTATGTAGCTATATATTAAGCTTAATAAGAATAAATCTAATCGTTTAAATAGCTGTGTCAATTATAATTTAAAGTCGTTATTCAAAACTTTACATTGCAATATGTAAATCGTCTTATAAATATGGCGTGAATATAAAATTAGCAGGGCGTTATACTGAATTGCCAGCATACAGCCTGCCATAACAAACTGAAAATAGCTATTATAAAACGGCTATAAGTGTAACAAAGCAAAATTGTCATATTATTATTTGGGTCGTTTACACCACTAAGCCAGATGTATGGGCCATTTGCTGGCAGGATCGTGCGAAGTGCTACATGTTATTCATGACCTGCGCATTAATATTGCCCCAATGTGCAGTAACGGCCAAAAATTATCTAACTTATGCCGTTGTGGGTACAATGCTTTTTAATAACTTTTTTGCTCATGGTTTAATTTAAGCAGTGAATTACTGTTTGCCTTATTATCACAATAGACTAGTATACAGTAAGTAGCACTTTTCTATATTAAGCAAAGTTATGCTTCTCTTCTCTATCCTAAGCTTGTCTGATATCTACTAGTTATACCGACTGGTTGTACAATTTTGACGTAACCTTTGTATATCAAATGTTATCTTAACTTTGTGTAATAAAGTGTACTTAGTTGATTGATTGTAGTTTTAACGAGATGACGTTGGGTTCTCTCGAACGCTGCCCATCGCAGGATTCTACACAAATTTACAAGTGTGTAAATAAATAATATAAATTAAATAATAAATTAATATTTGGGATACTTACATCAATCATCTAGGACCAAACTAAGCAATGACTGTACTATAGATACTAGATAGCGGTTAAACACACATAATATTTATATAAACATCGATGACTCGGGAATAAGTTCATTCATCACACAAACGTTTACCCCTCGCGAGATCAAACCCGCAACCGTTGGTTTCGCTGACAGGTTACATATCAACTACACCAATCGGTCGTCATAAAATTACATTTAATTCTTTAACTTTGACGACCTGTTTGGTATAGTGGTTAGCAACTCTGACCACTATACCAAAAGGTTGCGGCTTCGAACCCCGTTAGGGGCATATCTTTGTGTGGAGAATACTGAATGTGTACCCGAGTTATGGATGTTTTCATTTATAATAAATATTTATTTACAAAAAAATGTATTTATGTAGTATATCAACCATCTGGTATACACAATACAAGCCCATGGTTGCTTACTGTGGAACTAGATGCTCTGTGTGTATATCTAAGAATATTTATTTATTTATATTAATTATTTATAACATTATATACATTTTGGGGAACATTCAACATAGTTAGCTATATATTAAATAGGTACTTAAACCTCCGCTCTTCCACTGTAAATGCAATATTTAATTGCAACAACTGCAGGTTGTATAACTCTATTATACATATATAATAGAGTTATACAACCACGTTAGTTCTATCATCCATCATCACATGCTGTCAAAACAATATAAACTGTCGCAATTGCATTTGATCGAGCATTCAAAATTTAATAAACTTCAAAAGAATTGTTAGAATTGGCCGGAAACAATTGAACAATTTTCGAATTCATTTTAAAACACGAAAATGTTATTTGTTGATACGATGAGAATCATCCTAAGTTAATCATTTCAAACTTCAATCATTTATTTCAATGTAACATACTTGATATCGTTTATTGAATGTCAAATAGTTTACATATCGATTGGAATCTATTATTTCCAGGTAGCATGTAGTTTCGATATCCAAACTACATCGAAGTCGTCGAATGGTCTGTGGGTAAAGTAATGATGTAAATAAGGGTTTTTATATACAGGCTCGTTGTACTGAAAAGTTTATTAAAAATTAAATAGTTATAGCCTTATAACAAAACCTTACTGTACCTACTAGCATTCCGCACCCGGCTCTGCTCACATGGAAGTAATTTATCGTCCCGCGAAACTTATTTCAGACTTGGAGATAAAATACCCTATAGTCCTGAAATGAAACGCATACTTTTAAGGTTAGCAAAATAATAAAAGAAAATCTAAAAAAGTAGGAAGACAAACAGACAGATAAGTATAAATATAAAATTAGTGGCCAGCCACAACCATCACGTTTCCAATAAGTCATATAATTCTTACAAATCCGTTCGGGCGTAATACCGTCATTGAGGAAACATTCACATACCTATTAATAACTAGCTTTAATGACTAGGGATTTCGTCCGCGCGTTGTTACTTTATCGCCGACCCGACCTCCATCTTTGTGGAAGTCGGTTTAAAAGTAACCTATGTCCTTCGCCAGTTCACAAGTTACCTCTTTGTCAATTTCAGTGCATTCTGTTGAGTAGTTTAGATGTTAAATGCGAACAGACAGACTATCGCATTTATAATATTAGTATTTACTATGCATAGTAAGGATAAGAATACTCACGCGAATCTAAAACATTTGTTTATTGTCTTTAATTCATTACTTACACCCATGTTACTTCAACCAATGCTCGTCATAGACTGTTTCAACCGGAACCATCTTGACTCACATCCATTGCCGCTCGTTCGTTTATTACTTCACTCATATTAGTGTTTATACAACGTGTAACGGAAAGGGAGCCGAAATTGGTTTTAAACTACGTGAAGCACTTTTTAGTCATCAATGTTACATTAAACTATAATAAAATTTGTTACACAATGAGTTTTATATACAGGGTATTACTTTGTATGGGTAATCGAAAACTTTTTGATCGAATTCGACTACGGTTCCTTGGGGAAAGTTGATCGTAATCCGGAGTGGAGTCACAGTTAATGGGAATTACACGAATTCTAATTCACCCTGTATATCTGCCCAACACTAACATCAGCATACGACAGATTGTGTTCCACGTTCCAAGTTCAGAGACCATGTTGTATTGGAACGTTTATTTTGATTTACGATTAATAAATAATCGATAAAAAAAAATATTGTTCAAAGTAATCCCTTTTGGTCTGTCTACATGACTATCTGAATGACAAACACGCTTGGTGTACTGCAAAACCTAATGACTGAGAGAGGCTCTGAATAAGATACTGTGTCCGACTCTATCGGATAGATATACCCTTTCGGTTACACATTGTATATTTTAAAATGTAATAGGTACTTTAATTAGTCAAATATGTTTCAAAATCAATCATCAAATAAGCGTAACCTTACACATGATCGAGCATGCTTTTGCGAATTCGAATTCAGTCTCATATTAAGTAGATAGTTATGGGATTAATTTTACGATAGGAAATGCTATTAAGCCCCGACTAACTGAAAACTGGATTATAAAATATATTTTATATTCATGTCCACGTTGAGTCAGCGCTGTTGTTCATTTTCATTCAGGCCAGTCCCGCTGGGGCCCAGGAATGACGTGATTCATTCCCCAGACTGCATTATAAATTTGTACCCCCATTGTTTCTTTTTCAGCGAACGGGTTCAGTTACCTATTGTTGAGACTAACAAAGGGTTGAGATATGCGATTTTTAAGTGCAGAAAGGACAGTCACTATTTAAAGAGGCACTAAAATTTTCAACCTCCTTCAACTTTTCAAGATTCTGTGTTAGTGTGTATGCTCAAGTTTGGACGATAAGCATACTTTAATGAACTTCAAATAGAAAATTTTAAAAATCCCCGAGAAAACAGTTTTTTTTAATATACAACGGGTTGGCGCTTGACCTCTATCACACCTGGGGGTCTACTCTCTAACGAAAATAGCTTTTTTTGCAGTTTGCTGTGTCAATTATAAACCAATCGTCATTATTTTAATTTTGTTGTATATAGTTGGACATCACAATTAGTGCGGGACGGAAGGAACGTCTGAAGTTATGCAAATATAGGATTCTTAGCAGAAGATAAAGTCCGAAGTTAGAGCCGTCCGAAGTTGTTTTCGTTAGAGAGTAGACCCCCAGATGTTAAGTGAAAAAGAGGCCGAAGGTGAAAGCGTACTGGACCCTACCCCAACTTATTTGGGGGACCCGAACAGCCAAGGCATGGAACTCCCTTCCGGCGTCAGTCTTTGCTGAATCCTACAACCTTGGGATCTACAAGAGCAGAGTGAGTAGGCATTTACTGGGATCGTGTGCTTCATCTTCGACCACATCGTCACTTTCCATCAGGTGAGATTGTAGTCAAACACGAATCCAGTCAATCACAAAAAAAAGTAGCTATCTGATCTCTTACAACCTAAACACAATAATGCTACTTGTGTTTGGCGGTGACTTAGATAAGATTAGATAAGATGGTGGTAGGCGGACATTTAAAATGTCCTACGACAAACCAAATCGAGTACTAAACATATACCCCGCTGAGGATCGGACCCGCGACCTCCGATTCGTAAACCCTCACAGATGATTATATCATCCAGATAAACCAAGCGAATTGTGTTAAAAACTGTAAGGCTCAATCGATTTCCATCAAATATGGCTAAGAAATTATCACTGAGTTTAATCATAAATATTAAAAAAAAAAATAGAAAACCACCGAAAGATTATGATATCATCCAAATACACCAAAATACAGTGTTAAAAGGTAAATATCTTCGCTGGTCATGTCTCATAACCTATTCCCTCATTTAGTTCTTAATATGAAAAAATCGGACCACGCATTACTGAGAATATCGGACAAAGACTGTACATACATACACACGCTGTCAAAACATACCACCCGCAGTTTTTCGTCCAGTGTTAAAAATCAGAACTAATAAGCGCGAAATTATCAGAAGTGACGTGAATATACTTTCATACAAACTGTAATCGACCACTGGTAAAAACATACTATGTGATATATATATTTAGTAATAAAAACTGTAGTTGATAGGGTCTAGTTTGATTGAATGAAATAGGTTTTAAATTATAAACTGTCGTTGGAATTATTTGGTAATTTTTATATTTTCATACAAAAAATAATAATGCCGAAATGATCATAATAAAATAAAAATTTTCACACGAATCACTACATTCGTGGTAACTAGATTAAAGTTGGTAATGAAATAAAATATTTTTTTTTATATAAAAATACTGAAAATATTGTATATATTTTTACTTGTAGTCGATTGTACTTTGTATGTAAACTAGTTATTATCATTTACTCTTAATTTAGACCTTGAAACAACAACTTGCACAAGTTGTACTTCCTGTGGCCAAAGAACTCAACACAATAACTTGTATTGTTGTGATGACCTTATTCTTGAGATGATTGGGTTTTATGTCGCAATTTGCCCGTGTAATGTCGTAAAATGTTTATTTTATCGCGCCTATTCCTTTCCGACGTAATCTCTGGGAAAGTCGCATGTGAAGGTGAGAATAGAGTACATAAAATGTTACTTGGGTTACTGCTGCCTGTCTTGAAGGATACTGCTAATGTAATTAGAGATAATGCCTACGACGATATTGTGTACAGACACACCAGCAAGATTCGGTTGTTTTTAACCACAATGAGACGAAAATACAAGTAAATGATTATCAAATACACCTACGTAATACGTACCTACTTGTACCTAAGTACGTAGGCATTTGTAAAGTAGCAGGCCTTGCTTCGTGTCACAATATTCACACACTTTTAGTTAGTTACATAACTTATTAAAAAAAACCGGCCAAGTACATGTTCGTCTTCGCACATTTAGGGTTCTGTGTCAAATTTAGAATTAAAAAAAACCGGCCAGTACATGTTCGACTTCGCACATCTTCAAAATAGTAACCTGTGGATAACGTTGCTGGTTGTACAATGATCCACATCATTTTGTAAAACTGGATTAAGTATATAAATTATGCAGCTGTTTGTTGTCCTTAATAAAATAAAATAAACAATAAAATAACCGCAAAATTAAGTTAGTTTGTAATAGGAAATTGCATTTTTCGCAGTGGTCGCTTATATGGGACCCCTGAAAAATATTTTAATATATTTTAATACTTTATCTGGCTTTCGGTAAGCAATACACACCTTTGGTGCAAATATAAGGACTGCCTTAACGGTTACGATGTTAAAGCTTTGTGATAAATCATAAACGGACAGTCAGACATGTGCGACAGCAATTGGGCGTGATTTTCGAGTACGGAACCCTGAAAAAATAATATGCTTAGGGTTTATTCCGTCCAGTTACGTTCTCATTCAATAAATTAAAATCTGTAATATAAATACAGAATAAATCAAAACAATCGCTATGACCTGCACTCGAAGGCTAAAAGTTAATTATAACTTATACTTCAATAGCTTTGATAAAGGTTATTTTCTTTGATTTATGCTGTATTTAAAAAAGAAATCGTAATTTATCAAATGAGGGCGCCACTGGACGGATTAAGCCCTTTTAACGTTACTTTAACATTATTTTCCTTATTTTGAAGACATTATCAGGCACGGCCAGTTACTAATATTTCACCTGAACAAAAAAATCTCTAAAGATCCAATGAAATGGTTTGATTTCAAAACCGGTTTAAGGATGAACTTAAATATTTATAAGTTGGTACAGTTTTAAATGTCAATATTACGTTAAAGTTATTTATTACCTAACAACGATCTATCCGATATAAAGATTAAGATGATTTATTTTGTAACTTGTGCCCGCCCGCGGCTCCGTCCGATTGGATTTTTTCTATTTCCCCAGAGAAAAAAGAAGCCTATGTCTTCTCCGATACTTCAACTATCATTTTGCAAAATATTAAGCCATTCGTACTCTCCGTAAAGTACTTTTAACATGTAAAATGCTCTAACCACCACTGAGGTTGGCTGGAAGAGATCTCTATTAGAGATAAGTTCACCTTTGTACAATATTTCAGACTGATTGTCAACATGTTTTTTATGTACAATAAAGAATAAAGAATACAATATTAGATATGATAACTAATATTTTATCTTCCGCTAAAAGAGCATGTGACTGAATATTTTTTTTGCGACAATATTCCTAACAACCCTGTGCTTTAATTTTTTCAAGACTACCCTAGGAAGTACGGTAATGTTTTTCAGGTATTATGTATGTGGATTTCTATATTGCCCCATGTTGCCTAGGCTTGGATTTTAACGTGCAGGATGACGTTAGATTTGTGTTGATGCTGAGTGTTATAGGATACATGTTATAATAAAAAAATTCCAATATAGAGCCCGCAAAATACTAAATACTGGATGAGTTTTTTTACCGTAAGAAAAAAAATAGCGCATAATAGGTAAGTGAAATAGAAGGTATTGGCATAGGTAGTTTAATTTTTTTTTTCAAAACCATCATCGAATAAACCTTTAATTGTGTCATTTAACAGTCGCGTTTGTAGCCTATTATCCCACATAATTACATCATTAAATTAAATGAATAAAGAAAACTTGGAGAAATATGAGATCCAAATAAATTTTGCATGATAGGATCCCTACGAATCACGCCCTACGAATCACATGCTACATCTAAACCAAAGATCTAAACCACCATTTAAATCCAAATATAGATGTTTTTTTATGGAAAAGCAAAAGATTGGTATTCCGCTCTTTCTATCATGAGAATAATATATGAAGTAGTAGGGGCTGTAGATTGGTTCCATAGCTTGGGCATAACAAATCGAAATAGTTTATTATAATTATAACGTGTATAGAATATGAAATCGAAAATTGCAACAATTTCTTAATTTTTCATTAATTATCAATTTATTCTATAATAATAATAATTGATTCAATAACTCAATTAGGTATATTTTATTAATTGAATCCAATATGTTACGGGAATAATCTTACACAATATTCATTTACCAACAACGTTGGTTTTAATTTGATAACACCAAACACATTTCAAAATTCCATTTGTCCCACGACCAACCCTCAGGTTTCAGCAGAATACCAGTGTTTTGCCCGCATCGGGCAAATCCATACACTGAGCTGTAACCTTTTTGTATACTGCGGCACACACATAATATTTGTTGTTTCTGTACTTGTGTTTTATTGTTTTAGTTGTATTTTTCACATGTAAAATTTGTTATGTGTGTGTACATGGATGCAAATAAATGCTTATCTATCTATCTATCACCAGCTGGCGCGTGCGTTTTTGAAAACTACCTATACTTTCTATTTCACTTACCTAACATGCCCAATTTTTTTTCTTCTGGTAAAAAACTCATGCGGGGTATATTCTAGTAAATTTTTTAGTTTTTAAATACTTATACTATAGAAAAATAAATGCAAAAAAAATAAGGTACAAGTCAATGGAATGAAATATTTTCTCAATCAATGGTTTTAGTCCCATAAATAGGTCAAATATATACGTGTGTTGGAGGCACCCTGTATCGGGCTGACATTTAATATATTTTACTGTTCTAGGTAAACGTTATTAACCTTTATTTCTTTGTTTGTTGTGGTGAGGCAACTCAACGCGCTCGCGAGAGCAAACATTTTTGTTGGCACAAACTAGACTGTTTGATATGATTTTCGTTACGAATTTTTTGAACATAGAGTAACACTCTCTCCTCAACCCAATGGTAACGGCCTATTACACTTCTATGTAAACTTTGTTTCCTATGGTGACAATTAAAGTACACTATACTTGATTGATTGATAATCATATTATACACAAACATAAAGTCACGACTATATCCCCAATCGGTGGTCAGAGATATCCCAAACTAAATGGTTCCAAACATTAGGACATTATTTCTTGAAACAACATCCAAGGTTCACCTTCGAAATATACAAAAATGTTGGTGAACCCATCATCGCCATTAAAACGTGGAAGTCTATAGTTTTCATGGGGGGGAAGTCCCTTAGTCGCCTTTTACGACACCCATGGGAAGAAATGGATTGATTCTATTCTTATAACGTGACGAAACTCATCATCAAAAGATTTTCGGAATTATCAGTAAACTTTTTTCTAATCGGAAGCAGCATGTGTTCACAATGAATATACGCTGCCACACCGCCGTGATCAAATAAGTATTTTGAAAGATTTTTATATCTTTCATATCCTTTATCGGTACAAAAATTATTCATCTGAAAATTTGGCCGCGTATAATATAATAAAAACCTAAGCAGGTGTACTTTGGATAGACATGCTCGTAGATACACCTCTTTCATTTTTATTTTTTGTTTATTCACTTCGTTTTCATTTTTAACTCGGAAACGCCTGATATTTTATTCAGAGACAACATTCTGTCTGCGTGAACAAAAGTCCCAATTCTTTGAGTTACTTCTATCGCAATAACAAGTAATCAGCGGAATATTGGCGAAAGCCGCAATTTGTTCAGAAAAATAAAGAATTCTTGCCTTATACGCGGTCAGCTTGCCCAACAAAAAGCTTTATTGCTATATTGTGGATTCGTAGAATGGTAGTTGACAACATTAAAATTTCAATTAGTAACATGTTTAATACTAAACAATGTAAAGAAATACTATTTCAATGCATTAGATCTCAGCAATGAATCTTGAATAATTTAACCTTCCAAAAATTTTCAAAACAACCGTCTTCTGTAATGTTCAGCTCTCTATCTCAGGAGCGATCTTAAACTTAGAATAATATGGAGATAAACCCTATGAAACAAAAAAGAATCATCAAAATCGGTTAATTTTTGACGAAAATATAAGTGGACATAATATGTTCACAATTTTGATCACTATTTTAATGTATGTTCACAATACATAAAAATATTTTTCATCATGCAAACAATGCACTGCAGTAGAAAATAATCATATCAGCCACAAAACATACATAAATAAATATAAATATCCTTAGACATACACACAGATATATATGGCTCCCCCATAGATTTCCAGAGCGACCAAGGGACCAATCGCGCTAATTTACAACGGTTTTACAAACGGAACGTTTTAGGTTTTGGTTTAGCTTTAGTTTAACTGATGTAAAATTTTTGTGAACGATTCTATTGTTGACGGTACCAAAGGAAAACCAAACCCAAAATGTTTAGAGCTAACCACGAGTATTAAAAAAATTGTTTAATTTCCGTTCAAATGTGTAGCGCGATACGAAATGTGCGTAAGGTAACGTTTTTGGTTATGGTTTGGCTTTTGTAATACCGTTCATACCTAACGCGATCGGCCCCTGGTGGCGCTAAATATGGGCGGTAGATAATATACTACGACCTTATCTTAGTATTTCATAATCGGATTAGTTCTTGGCTGTAGTCTGGGTTGATTAATGAGAACTATTATTTTAATATTTTGCTATTTCAATCGCACCCATATGCAGCTTCAGATATTCTTATTTATCCAGATCCCATGCTTCCTTTTTCGTACTTTCTATAGCTCTTTTATCATTCATACTAAAACACAACCAGGTGTGCATTTTTCGATTTAAGAACCAGTAGAATAGATCTCCCTGCTGCTGTAAAGTAAACCAAACTACAGTCATATAGGTAGTAGTAAAATTCGGTCGCAATCCATTGTGCAGCCCAATGCAGATTGACAGATGATTGCATTTTGAAATTTCTTTTTCTCCTTTGAAATGGTGCCAATAAAGCCGCAAACAGAAGAATTTGAAATATCCAGGAAATAGTGATTTCGAATTTGGAACAATAAGACTGTAGGAAATGGTTATGAAATTCCATTGCATACCATAATTATTTGAATTTGGAACTGGGTGACCATTTTAAACGACTAGTTGAGTTCTGTAAGGCTGTATGCGAATTTATGAAGTAAACGCGGTATTAAAGGCAATCATTTTCTTTACAAATCTAATTGTAAATAATAATATATATTGATTGTTTTATTTTTCAGAAAAGCCCTTTACTTTCTTCTAACGTATTGTCATGGCTTATTTATTGGCATAAGGTTTTATTATACAGCCTTACGCACTGGTCTCTGCAGTAATGTAGACTATTCTGGCCTGGTGTTTTCGCCAAAAATAGCCAAGATTCTGGTTCATTAGTCTCCTAGTGACTTACAAATAAACAGCATCGTCCCTATTAAGAGTAATCATTTCCAATAGATTTAAAAACCTATCCTACATGGAATTACCTAAAAGCTTATCAGTTTAAACATAGGATGGTCGCTTCCCGAGAGAGCTACCGGTATTTTCATAGGATAATAAACAAATAATATTTATACTCATTTAATAATTGCTTACAGGACTGCCAACTGCCAAGCTGTATCAGCGTTCATCAATCAGGCACAATGGACGGATTTTAATATTTGCCATTCACTGCGCACATGTGTATACATTCGGGTGTTGGGTTGCTACATCTGTACAGTCAGCTACAAAACTCTAGCACATTACAGCCTCTGTGTTAGTCCAACGTAATAGAGTTCACGATTGGTCAACTCGTGTTGATGGCTGTATTGTCCACTGACCGGACGAGGAAGCGCGATCGCCCCGTTTATTGCCCCCTTCACCCCCCACATAACACAAAACTATGGGCCAGTCATACACAACCCGCCATTGTCCATGCTGCGCTCCAGAAATGTATCTATGTATCATTCCACCACGTTAGTGTCGCCTTCGAGCTCAAATATGTTTCCTTGCTCGATTATTACAATTTTGTTTTGTTTACTTTGTGACTTTATATTCGACAAAACCTATCTATGGGTCAGTGGCGTGATCTCCACACAGTCTGAAGGCAATGCCTACCTTAGAAAATGGTAAGCTTGCCACAAAATGAAAATGCATTTTGTGGCAAGCTTACCATTTTCTGCTGATTCATACTGATTCATACTGATTTGAACAGAAAAATGCTAAACAGTTGCGTAGATTGCTTTAACAGTAAGTTATTATTTTGTAATTTAATTTTTTCTCACTTAATGGCAAATTTTATCATTCTGCCTAACCTGTGACAAACGCTGTGCACGCCACTGCTATGGGTTGATAAGTAACTACCGGATGGTTGACCACACAAGTTGTGCCACGTCTTAGATGCGATAGGTAGAGGAAGCAAGGGCCCAAATTCATGTGATGGAAATCCAACGATGGTTCGTATTCGTTTATAAAAAAAAAACATTATTTCTGTCGGGATGTTTGGGATGCTATGAGCAATTATGTTTAGTCGTAATTGGAACTGTCTTGCAAGGTTGTTTTATGGTCTCATACAATCAGGGCTTCTAGTACGAACAATTGTGACCAACAAATCGATCGCGGTCGAATTACGAAAGTATTCGTCCTCTTTATAAATGACGCATTTTACGATCTCAAAATAGATCAATGTCAGGATATTCTATCTCATGTGTTAGTTTGGTCCAAGTTGTGACGGGATGTTCAACCTGGACCTCTTTGTCTTTTCGATACTTTTTGGCTTTTACTTTTATCGAATTCGATTCAAAATTCGGAATTCTAAATTGTTTCCCAAAACAGAGGAGCCGTTTATCAGAACTGCTACGACGAGGTCATTTTCACCGAAATTTATTCTTTTTCCACCAAATATACATATAACGGTATTTTAGGGTGTAACTCTTAAATTGAAGAGAGAGAGAGAACTGTCTTTTATTGTAATTCTCAAATACTATATGTATTGTAACTGTAAGGAGCGTCGGTGGCTCAGCGGTTAGGACGCGGTCTCCCAATTTAGGAGGTCCGGGTTGGATTGCCAAGCAGGCCAATGTACCAATGAGTTTTTAAATTTAATTTAATCTTATGTGCATTTATCCGACTGCTCTTAAAATGTGAAGGAAAACATCGTGAGGAAACCTGCAACTCAAACTCCTATACCTTCATCTACCGACGGCATCCCAGGTGGAACCCTACCACCCTTCGCAATGTAATATGTGTTGTGTTGTCACCAACCAACGACAAACTCCCCCGCATATCCTCGCGCCGCTACCTAAAGCACACCATAGTCTAGTAATCCAGATTCTATGTTAGAAAAAAAATAGAGCATATTGTAATATCGTATTGAAATCTGAAATTCATCATTTACCCTCAAATTGAAATTTTGAAATAAAATACTTACAGAAGCAAAGATGAATTCTCATTAGAATTAGAATATAAAAAATATGTTACATAGAATATAACGTCGAGTCCTTTATCCCAAATGGGGTGGTCAGCTATAAACCAAACGAATATTTGAGTGTTTCAAGTTAAAACAAAATCCACTGTTCACCTTTCGAATATACAGAAATGCACATTTGATGGGGGCGAGCCAATCGCCGTTATAACACAAATCTATAGACGTTTTTTTGATGAAAAGTCCCTTAATCGTTTATGACACCCTCGGGCAGAGAAGGGTTGGATCTATTATTTTTACATGTCGAAACCACACAGCACTATAACAAATAATTTTAATATTATGTTTGTGTGACGACCTGTTTTCGCCATCATAAATTGCATTCACTGTCACAACCATTTCAGAAGACAATCATATTTTTATACTTATCTACCTAGTATAGATTTCCTACAATATCCATTTAATAAACCACGCTAATACTGAACGAAAACAATAACATTAGCTACAATAGTCGAAACCTCTACACAATCTTCACAAATTTCACACAATCCCGAAATAAATGCGATTACTGCTCCACTCACTATAATTAAGGCCCAACCCCAGATGAATACAGCCGACTAAACTGATCAACGCGGGAAATCCAAAACAATTTCAGTCGAGTTCTTCAATTTTATTTAATCCCATCCCAGGAAAGTCGCCACGACCTGCGGGGCTCAAGTAATTTCCTGGAGGGACGAGGAGGAATGAGGGGCGAACGGGAGGCGACTGAAAAACGAGAATTACACCATTCGCTAATTGCTGCAATCAGTTTAATGTAGTCGACGAGACCGAACTGAACGGGATCCGACCAATGGCCGCCTTGAAACGGCCCACATTATTTTTTTAAACAACGAAAAATGTTTTTGCTTGCTTTTGTATTCGTATCGCGATATTACTCGTTTTAAATAGATTCCTATTTGGAAAATGTTCCTATTTGTATTTAGAACGTAAAATAAACACTAGTTGTCAGCGGTTCACTAACTACGCAAACCAATAACATTGCAAATACGTACATGAATTCCGTGTAATTGCCCCGTTTGCACAATTTTATTGCTTTATTGGCATATTTATTATTTTATTTAAGACAGCAACATAGGGGATTTCCATTCGACATTAATTTGTTGAGCAGTTTACTATCACTGTCACAGAAAACTTAAATTGTGTTCTAAATATTGGGTCTTTACCTATGAAATTGGAGTTTTTTTTCTTCATTAATCATATGTACCAATTCCTGCGATTTTCAAAGCTATATCCAAATTTGTTTATTTGGAAAATGGAATATTATTTCAAAGTTTCACATGAAATATTTTTTAATTTCTGGGCTATATCAGTTAATAAAAAATTTGAACAGAGCTCTTTTCAAGTGCTTCCCATAATCATTTCTTAGATTCGCTGAAACTTTTATAAAGCAGTTACTTTTAAAAATTAACGCTGCATATACTTAACTTAATGCTATCCGATAATACACACAAAGTTTAGCTAAATGTGGATGTTCCGTTCCCAAAAAAAAATCCAAAATGTTTGTATGCAGAAAACAGTCTTACTGAAATTCTTTATACAAAACGCCAATTTCATAGGTAAGGACTCAATATTTAAACCTCATTGATGTAATGATATAGCCCAGCGGATTAGCAGGTTGTAGTGACAATGGGCAGAGTACATAGCTCGAAGAACTGATGCCGGTGGGGCACATAAAGTTCTCGAGTGGAGACCAGACACCGGCAAGAGGGAAATCGCTGGATGTAGACCGCTTCCAATAGATTCCGGTAGCTCGGTAATTATATGAGAGAGGCAAATGTTCAACATGGCTGATATGTAATGATGTAATGTTCGACTGCTGGATGTCACCCCGACATAAAATTACGGAGTAGAGCGTTCGAACATGGGCTATACACAACATCATAATTCGTTGGAATTTCTGTAAAGGAAAACATCGTTAGGTAAGTCTGCGTGCTTCAAACATTCTGAGACATGTTCACCAATGTCTGAACCCGTTATAGTCAAATGTGAGCCTGTACGGTCAGTTGTTTTACTGCAGTTCTAAGAGTAATCTTAATCAATTTACACGTTTGACACAAACTTTGCGTTAAATTGTCATCTAATACTACTAAGTGACATGATATAGGTGTGAAGTCAGATGATAGAAACGTAAGGTTTCAAGCATATATAGGTAAACCCCAAAACTAAGTTTGTAAAAGGCTTTCTTTCTAAGTTAAAAAAATTATCTAAGATAATGCAAATTCCTTGTTACCTACCTTATTTAGCGTCGGTGGCTCAGCGGTTAGGACGCGGTCTCCCAATTTAGGAGGTACGGGTTCGATTCCCAGGCAGTCCAATGTACCAATGAGTTTTTAAATTTAATTTAATCATTTATGTGCCTTTATCCGACTGCTCTTAAACGGTGAAGGAACCTGCATACCTGAGAAATAAAAATCAAAGGCATGTGAAGTGCCCAACCCGCATTGGGCCAGCGTGGTGGGTATATCCCTGCAGTGGGTGATTCCATTTAGGTATTCTGTTTTACCATTTTTGGCCAGTAACAGTAAATAACACAAAACTGAACTTTATTCTTTTGCTTTGAAATTCATTGTAAAAATATTTGCCCTTAATTCTATAAATAATTTTCAAAGCCAACCTGGCAACACTTCACTCACACCGGGTTCGCATTGAATTTTTATGAAAATCTTTACACCTTTCTGTATACATTGTTGATGTGGCCGACGTGGGTATATTCGATATCAGGTTTTCGGATTATACGTCAATGATGCTTTTTTATGTGTTTCAATATTCCATAAAAGTAAATCAACAATATTCGTACCCACAATCTTGCTTCGTTTGCTCATTTTAAAAATATATCTTTTTCTTCTATCTTACATTATTATTACCTACATCAAGAGAATACACAAGTCCATTATTGAACATGAATAAGCCTCTTCCAATATGGATCGCTTTTCGAGGGAAGATTTGCCCTAATCGGGACCTTGGGCTGGCGAATTGGTGTTCGCTCTCGCTGAATAATTTAACTCTTATCATTATCATCAGCTTAACAGCAGTCAACTACTACTTTCTATCATCTCATGTAATTTGTATCGCTTTCTAACAGAGGATTTTCTCTAATATCTACACTGGGTAGCCAATGACGTTGCTGCTCATGTCGACCGTCCAACTTCTGTGTGGATTTGCTGGTGTGTCATATCCACTCTAGAACTTGAATGCTCCAACGGCATCAGTTTTTCGAGCAACGTACCCTTTTTTTTTTCGGGAAAGAGGAGAAATCCTCATAGAACACTTTTGTGTCGATATGGGGGTGCCATTGCTTATATGTTTGTTATGCATACAGCTATATAAGCGCGAGGCCATTTCCACCTGAAGGTAGTGCCGGACTCGTACCGACTAAGACTCCCCCTATTAACCACACCTTTTACGACAGCTGTCTGGAACCTGTGTACTACTTCAGACAGCTGTCGGATACCTTTACTTAGGCAATACCTTAACTACTTTTAGTTAGAGCATCGGGCAGCTTTTAGATGTCCCCTCCGCAAAGCGCGGCTAACTCGCGCTCTTCCGCTTCCAGCTTCATACTCTTCTTTGCGTTTCATTATCGATTTTATCTGTTCCTGCACGACTGCCTAGAGTTGGACTAGTACACATATGGCTGCAGAATGCTATGAAACTGCCTGGGAGCGAAGTCGTTGGTGTGGTGAGGGGGAGAATCATCCCAGAGAATGGACATATAAAAACTGTAGAGAGATCAAGCAGTGCACGGGTGAGAGAGCCACTTCGCAGAGCCCCGTGTACCCCCCGCAATTCGGCCAGTATGCCCAAACGGTGGTATGGCAATGGGTGGTGGTGGGACTGTTCCTGCACGAGGTCCCAGCGATCCTCACTGCTCAACATAAATGTACCCTACCTACTGCCACTTAAACTTACTAAGTCAATATCTTCTATTAGAGTTAGCTACATTCTCATTTGCCGAAAGAGTCTGGAACCCAAGTAGCAATAGAGACACATGTGGCACCGTCTACGTTCAGTTGGCGCCGTGCAGACTTCTGTTGATTCTGGCTTGTTACAGTGGGAGGAGCGTGAAGGCGTACCCAATTTCCAAGAATATTTTGTATTTATTAATTTATTTAAATCGTTAGATTTTGTATTACTCGTGGGGTTATTAAATTTTATAATCTTATTATCTATGACGTACGATATATACAGACAGATTGGTATATGTCAAGTGCTTAAAGAAAACCTATTTTTGACGTTGACTCTTGAGAAAACCAAATTCATACGCCACCAAAAACAACAGCGAAAATCATTGAATCACAAAGTCACGCAATAATGGCGTAGGTCCGTTAAAAGTAGTATTAATTCAGGGTCTATTAAAAATCCGATAAAACCCATTAAATTTATTGCGAGAAGCAATTGGAAGTAAGTATACATCAAACAAAGCCGACACTCGCTTGCGGAGTCCTCTGTCCAATAAAATCGCCATTGATCACTCGAAATAATTGCAATTAATTTGACGAAAAGTAATTAACGTGACTAAATAGAAAGCCGACCAATTGAAATCAATCCTTCTTTATTTTTGTCAAAGTCGCAGGAAATAGAATCAAACTCCAACCAACAATAAATTTATTAAATTCTTTATGGCACAGAAAATAATAATATAGATTTTTTTTTTTTTTGTATGAGAGAGCGGCAAACGAGCATGCGGGTCACCTGATGGAAAGTAATCACCGCCGCCCATGGACACCCGCAACACCAAATAGATACACAACAGTAAGAAATAATGTAGAAAGGTGGGCTCATCTCTAAAAGAGATTTCTTCCAGGCAACCTCAGTGGAAGTAGTAGAGTTATACGCGACGGTGAACAAAAGGTGCATTAATAAAGTAAGACATAACAAATAACTAATATTATCTACAATCAAGAGCATTAGATAAATCATACTACAAATACTATACAGCTTATACCTATTATTATGTAATCATCACATCATCCACAGGACGTTCACTGCTGAAAACAGATCTCCATCTAATAAAAATAGGCCATCCCCACAGATTTCCAGCAGTTGATTGTAAGCAGCCAGCGAATTTCCGCGACCTTTATCGCTATATTATATTTACATATGTTTCATGAAAATGAAATGAAATGAAATCACTTTATTTGCATTGATGGCAAATATATTACAAAATTCCCGCAAAAACCTACCTATACCAGGCGTGCAAATATTAAAGACTTAAATTACAAATTTTACAATTTCCACTATTTTTTAATTCTAAATGATCCCCGTCATAATTAATAATATTAAATACTAATGAGTTCGTCAAAAAACAGCATTAGTTATATATTTTTTTTAATAATTAAAGGTAAGCCACGTCCGTTGTCTATATACAGGGGAACTTTCAAAACTTTGGCATCCACTGTAACTCCTATAAGGTAGGATCAATAATACTCGATTTGACGTCTACTGGAGGTAGACGGAACCCTACGTGAGACTGTATTGCACCTTGGACCCCGGACTAATTACACAAAAAGAATTATTCTATTTGTTTGTAAGTAGTGTCCTACTTCCCCCCTCGGCAGAACACTGACAGTCAGACAGCTATAATACAAAACCAGCAAGCAATACGCCTTTATCTCTAAATATCCTCTTCTTGTGAGAACCATAGTGGTAACAAAGAGCTGTTGATGTGTGTGTGAGAGTATCTTACATGAATTTGTCGCACACTGTTAAACGGGATGTATGAAACAATAAATATCACAATTATTTCATTACATATTACAAATAATAAAGGTAAGATACAATATAACTCGGGATATATAGTCCAATATGTATAAATTGAAAATTATGAGAGTTCTCGAAACTAAAATAAAATCTAGATAGAAAGACTACCTGTATAAGAACTATAAATTGAAAATTTAAAATACCCGGATTATTAATTAACCAGTGCTGTGTGGTTTCGGTACGCAAAAAGAATGGAACCAACCCGTCTATTCCCGTGGGTGTCTTAAAAGGCGACTAAGTGACTTTCCACCAAAAAAATTCTATGCACCTTTTAACGGCAATGGGCTCACCCGCTGTCATGTGCATTTATGTATATTTTGTATGGTGGCATGGATGTTGTTTATATGGTGGCATGGATGTAAGAAACCACCAAACCTCCAGCTTTCGAAAAAAAAATACCGTTCAGCTGCTCTGTTGCTACAATGCTACATCTAATAAATAAATAATATATAAAATTGGCACATATACACAACGTCAACTAGTTCCACACTCAGCAACTAGGTTTGTATTTGGATACCAGATGGTTGACAAACTACACAAAATACATTTTTTTTGTACGTAAATACATACATAAATGAAAAACATCCGTAACTCTGTATTCATCATACAAACATATGCTCCTAGCGGGATTCGAACACGCGACTTTTTGATAGAGCAGTCAGAGTTTCAAACCACTACACCAAATAGATCGTCAAACATTTAGGCTCCAAACTTAGGAATAACATTCCTCTTTTCACATCCGGATAATCCAGATTAACTGATCCAAATAAAAAGTCATTGTGGGTCAAATAAATGCTGAGGAGCAAAAGAATGGCGTCGCGTATTTCCAGATGCTCCGCGCAGCACGCAATAAAGCAACTTGACAAATTGTGTAATTGTGTGCCGCTGACACTACTTTTATCTAGCTTATTTTTACTTAGTGCGTAACTTATACAGTCCGCATAAAAATTATATTGGTAGCCAGCGTTGTCAAGAAAAATTTATCTTAACGTTAGGTAAACTTTACTTGACCTTAGTACTATTAGCCCCCAATTAAGATGGTGGTTCAGATTAAGCGTGCTTCCTGCTGAATTGAAGTCAAGCGCTGAGCCGTAGTACTTAAAAACAAATACTTACTTATCCAAAATCAAACTAAGAAAAATCAGCCACGCCAAAACAAGCCAGTTATATTAGTTCATCTGTGGTAGAGTTTTGTAACAATTATATATGTACCTATGTTTGCGTATTTGTGTGTGTAGGGCGGTTTTTTTATATTAAAAACTAAACGAGGGGAAAAGTTGCATTACTTAGCCTTGTTTGAGGAAAATCGGTTAAGCTGTTTCGAAGATGGGTATAGTTTTTAATACTATCTCTTGGTCTAGGTATACCTGGATGATATAATCATTTGTTCTTTGAATGTTGTCGGGGTTTTGTAAAGTTATAAAAGTTACTATATGCAGTTTCCAAGAGCTTTAAAGCTTTGCATAACGTAAATCCTTTATCTAAAAGTGGTCAAGGCAAACTCCAAATTTTTGAAAGACGTATTCAACTATACCCTGCATAATGAGGCAAAAAATTATAACATCCACTTGAAAAGGAGCTACACTAAAAGTTACTTAACATATTTTATTTCATAAATTAAGCAAAGTACGGACAGACTGGACATGGCTAAACTATAAGGATCAGTTTTTGCATTTGGCTAACCTTTAAAATTGATTTTGTTTATATATAAGATAATTGACCACCCTTGATAGAACAGAACAAGTGAAGAAAATTCATAAATGTCTTAAGCTTCAATAAAATAAACATCAAGTTGTTTCATAAAACGGCAAACACTGTCATTACAACAAACAGCGAAGTACTCGTATCTCCTTCAGACACCATTGTGTTGAGAAACGGAAGTAAAAGCGCAATCGTATTTAACGCGTTTTGGTTTCCATAAAACGTGATCCATGTTAAAACAACAAGAAAGTTTGCATGGCAGAACTCAATGCGGCCCGCTGTGGGGCACAGTTCAAGTAGAAATGAGAGCCGGAACAATAAAATGCGGATTTTTAAGGCCGTACGAGAACAAATTGCGACTCGGAGCATTCGCGGCCTCGCCAGGAGATGAGCTTTCGCCCCTACCATGTGTGTGTATTCGCGAACGCTAATGTCGGTTTAAATCAACTCTTTGCTAAACTACTTTTTCAAGTATTACTCATTAACTTGTAAAGTTTACTTAGCTGTGATAATATTCATTTTAACTTCATTATATAACCAATGAACTGTTCAAGATAACCTCTAATATTTTTAAACGACCAACGACATCACACACGACGGGGTACATGAAAATTTCAAAAATTTTACGCGTACCCCTTTAATAGATATTTTTTTTTCAAAATTTTATTTTTCCGCTTTACTGTGTTTAATGTACACCCATGCCAAATTACTGCTGAACCTCTGGGCTAAGCTAAACTTGTTTAGTACGGAACCATAAAACTTGTTTGTTAAAATAAAAAACTTACAAAACTTATAAAGTCAATCAATCAATCAATATAAATTTTTTGATCGATTGACAGTAAACTGCTATAAAGCAATATTTTTAGAATTAGCCTATTAATTAGGTATCATTCCTTTAGTACCACATGACCTATTGTAATTTTTTATTTCGACTCACTTGGAAAAATTATATGACGCTGCCGTAGAATATTCATACATACAAACACACGGAAATCATAGACTTTTAAAATCAAAACCCTTCTTTTGCTTTATCGTAGTCGGGTAAAATGTTTGGTAGGGGATTTCGCGGTTCATCCCCCCGCGAAGATTTGTTGGTGAGATTTAATTTGAGATACGGTCACGACCACGCTCCGCCGTCGCCAACTTTTTACGTACCTATAGCCAGAATTAGCTGCCATTGTTGACTCGAATATTATTGTGGGCTACCTACCTCTGTTCTACTTTAATCTAGTGGGAAATTAAAGTGGGATTGTTTGACAGTATGCCAAGTAAGTTTCGAAGAAGTGCTCTATATATTTAGTTCCATATTGTTCATAAAGTCGTATGTAATCTGTGTGTAATGAATGGATTTCTTAGAATATTATACGACCATACGGGTAATCATATTTAGTTGCTTTCAATGTAAAATAAAAATATTTAAAATGTGAGTAAAAAGTGGATATCACAACAGCCATGAATAAAACGCGAGCTTACGTTGGGGGATTGGGCTTCGATCACAGAAATAAGAAAAATATTATTAAAAATCAAAAATTCAACTGCATATGTAACCATAAAATGTCTCCTGTCTGATTCTGAAGATTAAAACAAATCTATAATTATGACATAGAAATCTACATCCGAAAAATCTTCTTGGGGCAGTGGAGGAAAAGTAGATAAAGCGCTTCGAATCATTTATCAGTACAACTAAGGTGATTTCAACGAGATAAATCTGATAGCGATCAGAGTGAGCAGGTAAACAATTGGAGTGACAGAGGAAAAAGATGATATTTAGTCACATCCCCTGAACGCATTTCAAGTTGTGTTTAGTATGAAGGTCGGTATGTAGTTCTTTTCATTCTAATCGACGGTTTCTATTGTGCACGCATACATAAGATAAGCACCAAGGTATATTGACAAACCGCCAATTACACACTTGTGAATAAGTCTTCTCAGGCTCGATCTAATATTGGCTTCGCCGCCATAAAGCAGGCTATATGCCCCCCGGACATACTCCGAGCGGCAAACAACTTAGTGAATGTTCGTATTCACCAAGTTCCTAAGTAATATGCACATTTAGTAGGAACCAAGTCAGATTTCCACCAAAGTTTAGAAATTATGCAATAACTGGCAGTATTTCGATAGTAGCGAGCTAGAAAACCGGGAGCGACCGCTGTGGCATGTATCATTCATAAGGAAATGTGGCTTCGGGCGTACACCGCGAATATTTCACAGTCGGTTTATCGAAAGAGCAGAGGCGCGTTTAAAGCCTCATAGAGTACGGGCACAGGTGGCTGGAATATCCTCGCCAATGCTATGAGACGTGATCGGAAAACTCAATTGCAATTGGCAACTCGCGACTTCCTCTTCAAATAATGAAATTTCAAATTTATTGTGCCAATCGAAAGCGTTCCTGTTCCAATAAATTAGGGACGCTAACTCTTATCCTGCGACAGAGGTGGCGACAAATTGAACTGAATCTGTGTATACATTCCAAACAAAATCAATGTACCTAAGTGGGTAGGAAAGTGCTCTTATTATTTGTCAGGTTTTAAGGATCCAGTCTCAAGTCTCCATATAAACGCAGCACCAATTTCGCGTATAAATCACATGATCAAACGAATTGGAATTTTGTATGGATAATCTTATAGCAGATATTAGTGATCGGTTTCTATTCGAAAATAATGAACACTAACAAAATTAGAGCCATTTAATATTTACGACGTATTATAGAGACTCATGTTTACGCGAAGACGTACGATGACGTACACATCAACAGTCTTGCATCCCCACCGTTGGGGCACAGCTAGGGTTACCAACCGTCTTGACTTGCCCCGGTTTCGTCGTGTTGTTCGAATACTTCTTCTATACTAAGTCTGGACTTTGTTCGGTTTTCTAATTTGTCCTGATTTTTTACTTACGCTGAAAAATTTTGAAGGTAGATTTAATATTCGAATTAAAGTTCTTACAAATAAACCGCCCTTGGTACTATCTATCCCTGTAAAACGCGCGCGAGATATTTATTCTTTCATTTTAAAACTAAAATTTCCAGCCTTTTTTTTTAAAACGACCGACTTTTTGTGCGCACTGTTCAAATTTCGAAATGATAACCCTTTGCACAGCTTCTCTCACTGGATTAGGTATTGACTATCGTCAACCACGCCGGTCAAGTGCGGATTGATTAATTTGTTGACTTCAATTACTTGTTACAAGTAGTTACTTGAGGCAGATTAGTAGTCACCTGAGTGTTAGTATTTTGATAATTCATAAGTATAATGTTTGTAAGCCAATTATTGGTAGATCACAGAGATCCTGCTGTATAATAACATCATTATTTACCTGTGCATCACAAATAAATTGATTGATTGATTGATTGATTTGAAGCTGTCCCTAAATAACCACCGACTTGGTTTAACGACTGCCTCTAATTGAAAACAACCGGGACCGACTGTTTGACGAACGCCTCGAAGCATTGAAGCGTTTTTACGAAAATGCCCACTAGTTGTCACCCAACGAAAGACTGGCCTATTGGTCTGTGGACTGACCGCGCCAGACGTTCTTTAGCTTGACTAATCGATACCGAGTAACGACTACGACGAGTGCTTATACGATACTGTTATTATCAAGTGTTTCATATTTTTTTTTTGTTTCATTATTGTTATTCGCAAAAAAATAAACAATAACTCTAGTTTCGCTATCTTAATATTATTAATTGACTTTTTAGCGTTCCGTAATCAACAAAGATAGTTTCGCTTTGTCTGGCTTAGCTCAGAGACCCTTAGTATTAGAAAGCTGTAATTAGACATGGGTATATGGTTATTAAACGTATTTGAAATTTTTTCGTGACCTATTTACGGGTTTTAAATCCAATCCTTTATAACATTTATTTATAAGAACGTGCACGGGAATACAGACCCAATAAATAATATAAATAGCCTTTTCAGAACACATATACTTTTTACTATTGCTGCATTTCTTTTTAAAATTAACATGTTTTTAAATCCTGATTATTATTTTTCGTCCAAGAGTAAGTATCCTGCTATAAATGGATTGGAGCTGGAGCTCATTGAGTTCTTCCAGGCCGCCGGCGAAAGTCTGCTGGAGCTCTCATTCACAATATGGGCGACCGTCTGCTCCAGCGCGTCGCAGTCGAATGCCGGTGAAATTTGTAAACCAGATTATTTTAGTTAGTTATTTATTATGCATAGTTTACATATTTTTATTCGTAAAGATGTAACGGAAAATTGCTTTAGACTTCAATAAAGTTACCAACTAAAATTTAAACAATAAATAAGAATACAAACAGCTGAGACTGGTGCACATTTCTTTCTATTGAAGAAAAAATGTTACCGCACCATTTTATCCAAGATATCACAATCCCAAAAAAACGTATCGCTTTGGAGAAAACAAACTCACATGATAATGACGTGCCTGATTTTTCAATTTTAGTATAGTCAAAAATTTAGAAGATCCTTACATATACATCATACTTTAGTTAATTCAGAAATTCAAACTAAGACTACGTGATTCCCAACTAAGCAAGCGGTTCCACACATATCGATAAATGTTGGCGTTGACACCGATATTCTTATTTGGTATATCATCAATTCACAAAATAAATAATATCGCCCTGTATGTATAATAATTAAATAAATAAATATTTCGGACACTTACACCAATCATCTAGTCCCAAACTAAGCAAAGCTTGTACTGTGGATACTAGATAATGGATAAACATACATAAATATTTATATAAACATCCATGACTCAGGAATAATGTTCATATTCATCACACAAACATTTTCGGGATTCGAACCCGCAACCGCTGGTTTCGCTGATAGGGTCACTATCCACTACACCAATGTAAACGTAAACATTTATCGTATTTTTCATATATTTTAGTCTTCCCGATAACCCCCTATCGATACATATGGAAATATGGTAGAGCATCTACCTATCAGTAGTAAAAACCTCATACTAACAATTTTGGTGTTACTCGTAAAGATAACTTTTCTTGAGAGAAAACTTATCATTAATCATGAGTTCAGTATGTCGAAATATGTTATGATTTTAAGTCAATATCTATTGATATACCTATTGACCTATCTCTGCGGAGAGATGAAGTTACTTTTTGTTGGCGGCATGAAACATACGCAGCTCGTGCCAAATATCGACGCTGTATTGGAAAAACACATTAATATTCGCAAACAATGCAGTACGTATGAACACAAAAACATACAGCTACTTTTAATAACTCGAACTGAATATATTCAGCTTCCAGTTTCGACCGCACCAACTCTCTCGCTAGCAATAAACGCCCCGAGAAATATTTTCACATCGTTGTGGAAGTTAAAATGAAAGTAACTACACCCTGTAGAGCAATAGCGGACCCCTACCACCGACGACGGATAATTCTGAATAATTCCAAGAGTTACATAATTTTATTCATGAAACGAACGTAGCCGATTGCACATCGGACGATTTCATAACAATATTGGAAGATAACATTTGGGGGGATTGAAAAATTCACAGCTGCCAATTGCAATTTGCAGTTTAGGACACTGTCGTGTTTATATACATACGCAAATGTTATATCCTTTAGACACCCACAAACATCATTCATTGCTGTTATATTTAGCATTTCTAACACCTTTGATTCCTCTCCTATTGCAGAAAGAAGTTCCATTAAGATAAAAGAAAGAAGACAGACTGATTATTGATATACATATATGTATATAAGAAATCCTTAAGGTAAGTATAATCAGTCTACACGGGTGACGTCTGCAGAATTTGCTGCGATACGTATGATTTTGTGATATTTGTACATACGGTATACATATATGTAGGTAGAAGCGGAAATTAAGCGACGTACAAGGAATAAAAAGGTAGCGAAAAAAATACTAATCCAAATCCGAACGAAATATGAATCAAAGATTCGCATCGAAATCGAATTTTTATCAAAATAACTTTTCATGTAATGTCGCTGGAATCGAAGAAAAGAATAATAAATTTTGATTACTTTCTCACGTCCGCAACCGTGATTCGATTCCACAATTTTTCACCGTTCCCCTTGGGAAAATCATGATTAAACTGGAAAATGTTATACTAATTCATTTCTCGAATCTTATATATTATTTCAATAACCATTTCACTGTTTCCATCAGCGAATTATTGTTTGGTTTGCTTTTAGCGGATTACCTACAATTTTATCTAGATGTGGTTACATATTGCTTACAGCAATATTGTTCCAATCATCTCTATCTGTAGGTTTCATGAAAGGAGACTAAAGAGAATGGCCCGCAATATCGGATATGCGGGTTCGAAGTGATAGTTTTACATACCTATACATACATAACGTCACGAACGTTTATCCCAAATGGGGAGGTTTGAGATATCCCAAACATTAGCGTTTGGGTATTCAAAACATTATAGTTTAATGCTTGAAACAGCATTCTTGCTTTCGAAATATACGGAAGTGCACCTGGGGGTGAGCCGTGCAAAGTTAGATGTTTTTGGACACCATCAGTCATTTCACAAGATGACAACAGTTAGGTCAATTGTGTTTGTAAGTATGGGGCTCTTCCCGTCGGTTGTAAAAAGCGACTATAGGGCATTCCATCAAAAAACATCTATATAGTTTTGCATGTTTCTTGCATCTATATAGCTAACCCCGTATCATGTGTGAACAGTGGATGTTGTTTCAATCATTACACTTTTAATGTTTGGAGCACCCATACACTATTATTTGGCATATCTCTGATCACCCCATTTTTGATAAAGCTCGTAACGTTATGTGTTATGTACATACAACCTACCTTTTTTAGCCTTTTCTACTTCTTTTCTCTACCCAAAGGTGGTCTGGCAGAAATAATAGTTTAATAGGGATAAGGCCACCTAGTTGTGCAATTTTGAAATTATATTTATCAAATTTTATCTCCAACTTTGTGCAATAAAGTATACTTGATTGATTGATATAGTATTTTTTTTGTTTTAAGATTAGTGCAAGCGGAGCAAATACAATGCACATGGATCTACTATTAAAGAGCTCTGTCGAGTCGAATTCCAACTGAATCTACAAAAAATGTTACATTAAGCTAAACTAAACATCGCATTCAGGCTTTTAATTAACTGTCAACGTTTAGTTAAACGGCGAGCGGTTAGCCGTTCAACAATATACCTGGTTAAGCCGCTTAGACATTGACATGTGGTGGAAAATATCTAGAATATTTTTACCCATAATGCCTAAACGGCTTATCTGGAACAGGAACCACCTGTTTTATATATACATTTATGCCGTGAAAGATAAATAAAGGACTTGCGAATATACAGAGACATTTCCGTCACAAATATACATAGCATTACGATAAGGTAAGCAGCCTTTTTGCTAATCTCTAAAACAACGGACTCTAATCTTCTATTACCTGTTCTTTAATTCCGACCGTGTGCGAGGAACAAATTTTCCCGCGGCGTTGTTTACTAGTTACCAAGTAATAAAAAAGTAAGTTTGATAGCAGATTAGAAACTACGGGTAAGTAGTTCGGCACGTTACGTGACCGAATAACTCCGACTCTCGACTTTAAGTCTGCTAACTAAAGTATAAGTAACTATCTTGTAAGAACAGAAATACATTTGGGCAGAAATTACTCGATAATAGCGTTCAGTGAAGTTTATGGCTGTGAATAGGACGATGTACATTAATATATGAATGAGAACTTTTATACCTTGACCAACGGGTTACGGCAGCCGGTTCCTTGGCTTGAGATAAAGCGATCTCAAAATTGAGACGACCTTACGTTGACGCTAGAAATACTATTGCATTTTGAAAATAGTATCAAAAAATTGTATTGAAACTCAAGTTAGATCTCAAACTTGAGATCTCTTAACGCACACTTACCGCGGCGGCAATGGTACCACGTATGACTTTGGGCATGTTCATTGTTCATATACAAAAGTTGATACCTAGGTATTTCATTGTTTGTTTTCTTACGTCAAGTGCTCAATTCTAACGTGCTCGAGATTTTTAGGGATAGGAACGATTGATTTGATATTTTTACACTGGTATGTAAGTGCGAACGTTCATAGACACTGAAATATCGTGTGCTTAAAACGATTTGGATGAAATTTGGTGCACAGATAGACTCTGGCCTGGATTACCATAATACTTTTACGCCGAAATATCAGATGAAAACTGCCGGAGTAGGAGCAGAATAGGCGGAGAAGTAATACCACACGCTACAGACAAGCTAGTTGCAATGTAAAAACTCGAAGGGTTTTTCGAAAACATCACGCAGTAAAGTATACTATTGATGAATATAGTCTTCTTGGAATGGAGTTCCTAAATCTAACTAATATTATAAAGCGAAATTTTGGATGTTTGTTTATTTGTTGCTCAATCACTGCGAAACGGACGGACGGATTTGAATGAAATTTGGTATATAGGTAGAATATACCCTGGATCTCAATCCAGGGTAAATATTATATGTCTCAGACATATGATATTTTTTATCCCGATAAAGTGAGTAGTTCCCGCGGGATAAACAAATTTCCACGATAAAGTTGTTTTACGCAGGCGAAGCTAGTATTTTTATATAATATAATTAAATGGCCTACAGCCTCGACATAGATAGATATCGATGTATCACCGATGTCGGTCATTAAGACCAACAATGTTATTTTATTACGTGTAATAAAGAAAATTCACGTGCCTAATATCGGTATTCATTGGAATTTGGATTCAGGCTTCCAGCAAATATCGATATGCTTATGAACGCTATCTAAAATAAGACCTGAGGAGTTAACGACCGAAATCGATTCTTTCATAAAACGTATAGTTTCATTAAGTAATATCTGTTAGATGGATGATAAATAAATGAGCAATAACTAAAAAACTTCGGGAAATTCCAGTACTTTTAAGTTTTAATAATATAATACCTATTCAGTTATGATTAATATCATGATTCACAGATCCCTAAAACATTTTAACTCTCAATAGTCTCATTTATTAACGTTTATTGTAAGATTGCGCTGACATTTATAATGAAAAGCGTGATTTATGATCTTTCACTGGTAGCGAGACAAATGGAATAAGCGCATAAATTTTAAAATAATAACTTTTATTGAACATTCTGAATAATATTTGCGACAAAAAAATTGTGTATTGATTATATTTAAAGTGATTATTACGATTAAAATCTAATTTTTAAAAGTCCGTTACAGATCTCCCGGCATCATTTTGGTCGTTAAGGAATCGAAAAAATATTGATTCTAGAGTTATTCAAGATAAGGACCATTTTGTCTATACCCCCAAGGAACTAAACATATCACCCAGCTATACATAGCAACATGCTTAAAAAGGCTAAACCGATTTTCATCAAACATTGCTTTTTCTCTAATCTAATCCTAAGAGACCTTAATCCTTTCATTGGCACTTTGGCACCCTCAGTACATAAATTAAGATTTATTTTTAAATACAGTATAAATCAAAAATATTACAATACAATACAAATACACTTTATTGCACAACAGAAAAGAACATACAGTTACAGAAAAGTATTAATAATAGAATGTACAATTTGGTGACCTTATCACTAAAACCTCTTCCAGGCACTCTTAGGTATAAGGATAGTACATTTGAAATAAGCAGGTTGTGCGGTATTAAATAGGGATGCAGATACAAACTTCGTGAATAGATTTTATATATTTACATACACATATTACATAGATCGATAGACAAATATGCCTACTTAAACATAACATTAATACCTAAAATACAGCCAAATATAAAATAATAACAAATCTGCACTCGAAAAGCCTGAAATAATAAAATAATCCATTAAATTACGGTTATTTTCGATTCCTTATGAGAGTGAAGGAAGCAGAAGAGGTGTGTCAGGATCGTAGCAAGTGGAACTCTGTGGTCTCTGCCTACCCCAATGGGAAACAGGCGTGACATTATGTATGTATGTATGTATTTTCGATTCAATTATTATTAAAAACGGCCTCTTTTTTATAATCGTGAATTCTGGATAATATCCCGCATCATAGCTATTTACCTATTCTTTATAATATACTTTTAGGCTTCTCGGGCGCAAGTCTCATCGATTTATTCTGTACTTATAAAGATATCTTAATTTATCCAATATGTGCGCCACTGGACGAAATAAACCCTCTTAAATATCACAAAATCTCACTGAAATTGGACCACTCATTATAAAAATACATCCCAACAAAGACTGGACACACACACAACACCGTCAAACACGTAACACCCGCTGTTTTTCGTCGGGGTTAAAAATAAACAAGTAAAAGGGAAACCTGAATTTCTTGTATGACTCTCCTCTTCTATTTTTTATTCTCAACTTTGATACAGGTATTATTTAATTTGAAAACTAACAAATTGGGGAATTTATATCGTAGGAGTCAGCGCTCTTCACAATTTAGGAATATAGGTTAGGCTCGTATTGAGCTGATTACAAAGTAAACAGGACCTTATTATGTTACTCTATAAACTAAATTACAATTACATAAGAGAAAAATAGATAGATATTAGATATGAACCCTATGAATCTAGCCCGAATCACACTTGGCTGGTTTTAAGACATTTACACAAAAGAATACCTGCCACGTTTCGGAGAGGCTCAAATTATTTCATAGTTACTTCCCAGTTCAGTGGACTACTATAAGTCAATGTGTCCGAACAATAATAATAATACAAAAGTGTCATTTGGTAACATAAAATTTTTTAACTTAATTAAACACTGATTGACACGAAAAGGTCGCGGGTTCGAATCTCGCAGGGGGCATATGTTTGTATAATGAACACGAACAAGTGTGCCCGAATCATGAATATTTTCATTTATGATATTTACAACAAAAAAAATGTATTTGTGTATATCAACCATTTGGTATTCAAAACACAAGTCTAGTTGCTTAGTGTGGCACTAAATGGCGCTTTGTGTATGTACAAGGATATTTATTATTATTCACAAAGCTTCCCAGAGAAGAACGAAGTTGCTTAAATATTGCTCTTTTTAAATAGGTTTTTGGTTACAATTTGTGTTTGGACAAAACAAGATAAAATATACTGAACTACTATATACATACTATTATATTGTATAGCAGCTGCCCGCGACTTCGTCCGCGTAGACTACATGAATCAACACTTTATTACTTTCCCACGGGAATACATTCAGCAGAAAAATTACCATGTAGAGTTTATCTCAAACAGGAAAAGACCCTGGGCAGATAACAGGTATGTGGAACCATGTTGATGTTTTGCCAGGTAAATGAATTAAGACATGGATCCATTAAAAGACCTTTCTATTTATTAAAGTACTTTATATTTATTAAAGTAAGTAGTTTATATTTATTAAAGTACTTCCTTATAAACAACATTTTTTGCCATGTTTGAAGGTGGTAGCAATAGAACCAAACTTTGAGGTGAACTTACACGGGAGCATGCCACATAGAACTGACCGTGAGAGAAACAGTCCTGTCGTAGGTCTACTCCGGCGAATTTGAGAGTTTGCCCCTGCGACTTATTTATTGTCATGGCAAAGCAGACCTTTAGTGGAAACTGAAGCCTTTTGAATTCAAAGGGAAGATCATTTGGTATTAATGGAATACGCGGTACAAACACTGTTTCTCCCTGAGCAGGTCCTGTTAAAATAGTGGCCTCTACTACGTTCCGGTGCAAAGCCTTGACTTGCAACCTAGTACCGTTACAAAGTTTGGGTGGCTTTAAATTTCTCAATAACATAACAGGTGCACCCACACGTAGTAAAAGTCTGTGATATGGCATACCCGGTGGGTTCAAAGTGTTCAACTCACCCTTATCTCATTCTCTAACCCCAAGGGGTTAGCTTCAAAACAAATGGCATTTTCGTAATCAACGTCCCAATAAACCTAAATAATGACACCAATATTGACTTTTTTGGTATCAACCCCCACCCCTATCTCAACCCTAGAGGGTTAACTTAAAATAAATGTCATTTTCATAATCAACATCCCATAAAACCTAAATAACGACACCAATATCGATTTTATGGTTTTAACCCCCATTTCACAACCCAGGGGGTTGAATTCGAAAAATTTCAAAACACGTGTTAGCTTATTTGTTCCTAGGAGTACTCTTGCGAAGTTTCGATTCGAAAATAGTCGAAATGTCCAAGTTATACTGTTTCTTCATACAAACTTCCCACTCCTGTTTCACCCCCTTAAAGGGTGAATTTTGAAAAATCCTTTCTTAGTGCTCCCCTAGACCTCGTAAGGAACCTACGTGCCAAATTTGGAAATTCTATTCACCCCTTTGACTATGACTATGACTTTGACTAAAACTTTAACTATGACTTTGACTATGACTTCGACTATGACATTGACTACGACTTTGACTTTGACTATGACTATGACTTTGACTATGACTATGACTATGACTATGACTATGACTATGACTATGACTATGACTATGACTATGACTATGACTATGACTATGACTTTGACATTGACTATGACTTTGACTATGACTTTGACTATGACTTTGACTATGACTTTGACTATGACTTTGACTATGACTTTGACTATGACTTTGACTAGCTCTGGCTCTCCCAGTCACTGAGAACTCTCCAAAGCTCGGTACTGGAGGACCGAATTCTAGGCATGGTGACCGACGCCATGATTCCTAAGTACGATTTCTGCAGGCTATTTACAGTAGAAATTCCTCATAGAGAGGATTGGTTAACTGAACGAATTACTTGGAAACCCGGGAGCCTAAAATGGTACACCGATGGCTCTAAGTCAGGTTGTGACGTTGGCTGTGGGGTATATGGAGAGCAGCCTAGATTCAAAACCAGTACCAATCTTGGGAAACATGCCTCCATATTCCAAGCAGAGGTATACGCCATATTAGAGTGTGCGGAAATCATTCTACACAAACGCTACGTCAACCATACCATCTACATCCACTCAGATAGCCAGGCGGCTCTTTTGGCCCTAGACTCAGACAAAATTGTCTCAAGGCTGGTTGAAAACTGCAGGCTTACTTTAAATACCCTGTGCAAAACAAACAGGGTCTTTATTCGTTGGGTCCCGGGGCACGCAGGCATCGAAGGCAACGAAAAAGCCGACGAACTAGCGAAATTGGGGGCTAGCGGATCCCAGTACGGCCCTGAGCCTTTCTGCGGTATCTCAAAAAGCCTAATTCGCCTTACCCTAAGGAACCGGTGCACCCAAGCAGCTCTTAAACTCTGGACGAACACGCCAGGTTTAACACACTCCAAATCACTAATCAAAGCCTTCAACAAGAAGGCGGCCGGCGAAGCGCTGGCACTCAGTAGGAACAATTTACGCATTCTCACAAGGGCACTAACGGGACACTGCTGTCTGAGCAAACACATGCTCAACATAGGGCTCCGAGAAACAGGAATGTGCAGATTTTGCCTCCTCGCAGAGGAAACACCTGCACATCTGCTGTGTGAATGTGGCCCGCTAATGCGTAAACGCAATATCCACCTGGGCAGCCACTTATTACACCCGGATGAGATAAAAACCATCGGTGCCAGGAAAATTATCCAATTCCTCAAAGAGGCAAACCTGAGCAACGAACTGTAGGTTAGTGGCGATCACAATAGATCGGCAACGGTCGCAGTGATACAGGTCTCCGTTGACCTGCAACAGCCACATACACATACAATACAATACAATGACTTTGACTATGACTTTGCCTATGACTATGACTTTGACTATGATTTTGACTATGACTTTGACATGACTTTGACTATGAATTTTACTTTTCGAATTTGAGTCTTCGACTTTGAGTCTTCGACTTTGAGTCTTCGACTTTGAGCCTTCGACTTTGAGCCTTCGTCTTTGAGCCTTCGATTTTAAGCCTTCGACTTTGAGCCTTCGACTTTGAGCTTTCGACTTTGAGTCTTCGACTTTGAGTCTTCGACTTTCAGCCTTCGACTTTGAGCCTTCGAATTTGAGCCTTCGTCTTTGAGCCTTTGACTTTGAGCCTTCGACTTTGAGTCTTCGACTTTGAGCCTTCGACTTTGACTCTTCGACTTCGACACCAATTTGAATTTGTGATTTTAACCCCTACCACTATCGCAACCCGTAAGGGGTTAGCTTCAAAATAAATGTCATTTTCGCAATCAACGTCCCAAAAAACCTAAATAACGACACCAATATAGACTTTTTTGGTATCATCCCCCACCTCTATCTCACGCCTAGAGGGTTGGCTTAAAATAAATGTCATTTTCATAATCAACATCCCAAAAAACCTAAATAACGACACGAATATCGATTTTATGGTTTCAACCCCCATTTCACACCCCAGGGGGCTGTTTTTCGAAAAATCTCAACTCACCCTTATCGCATTCTCTAACCCCAAGGGGTTAGCTTCAAAATAAATGTCATTTTCGCAATCAACGTCCCAAAAAACCTAAATAACGACACCAATATAGACTTTTTTGGTATCATCCCCCACCCCTATCTCACCCCTAGAGGGTTGGCTTAAAATAAATGTCATTTTCAAAATCAACATCCCATAAAACCTAAATAACGACACCAATATCGATTTTATGGTTTTAACCCCCATTTCACAACCCAGGGGGTTGTTTTTCGAAAAATCTCAAAACACGTATTAGCTTATTTGTTCCTAGGAGTACTCTTGCGAAGTTTCGAGTCGAAAATAGTCGAAATGTCCAAGTTATACTGTTTCTTCATATAAACTTCCCACCCCTGTTTCACCCCCTTAAAGGGTGAATTTTGAAAAATCCTTTCTTAGTGCTCCCCTAGACCTCGTAAGGAACCTACGTGCCAAATTTGGAAACTCTAGACCCAGCGGTTTGGCCTGTGCGTTGATATGTCAGTCAGTCAGTCAGTCAGTCAGTCAGTCAGTCAGTCAGTCAGTTTCTTCCTTTATATATTTAGATAATTAGACTGAATATCTCCGAACAATATACTGTATTATGTCCATGCTTGCTTATCATTCATAGTCAGAAATTTCTTCATTGCCAACTTTGGAAAAAGGAGATAATATACCAATGAAGATCATTACCATTGTTGTTACTCATTAGCTTTTGTCTTGACCCGCGCCTAGGTACGTGGGGATACTATCTGCAAGCAACATGTGAGCATTGCTAACTGCTTAGGCTGACTCCTTCAAGGTCCCCAGCGGGGTATATTTTTAAGTACTCGGTTTGGTAGGTGGCAGGACATTTTGAAAATGTACGCTTGGCTAGCTACTACCATCTTATCCAAATCAAGGGTTTCCGAGTACCCTTCCACCTTCGGCCTTATCATCATCACTTAACATCAGTTGTGATAGAGGTCAAGTTTTAACCCGTTGTGCTTAAAAAATGTGACTTCAATGGGTATAAGTTATCCCTTGCCAGTAAAGAATTCTCCTATACCTATTTCACGTACCGGAGGTGTGTGGTCTGTGATTCACAGATTGCTACACCTACTACTTTTAAAAATACGTTAACAATTCGAAGTTGGACGTTTTTCCGAGAGTTAATCCACTTGATCACAAACTCGGTTGGCCGCACGTACTGTAGTTCACCGTACAACGTATATTTCCTTTTAATCTTAAATTAACTCTCAAACAATTCCAACCGTATTTCGCCAAACCGACGGTAGCCGGGAAACCAGTGAAGTCCGCACGCTGAATTCAAAATTACTTTTTACAATTTTTTCAAAAGATAAAGCCCCAAATCAGATTTTTTTACCAAATTTAATTAGCTTTGTGGAAAGCAGAGAAAAATCCTTTGGGAGTCCTATTAAGTAAGATATTATTTTAAGTCTTTGGAGGCTTTCTTTTTTAATTGGATCAGTTTTGTTGAGCATATTACAGGTACACAGGGTATATTGTAGTAACAATCGGATTTTACATGTTTCGAGATCCACGCGTATGAAGTCGTGGGCATAAAGCTAGTAAATAGATATGGAAGAACGGGATCAGGTATTTTTATGTTTACCTAACGGCATTTCATGGCGGTTTATGGTCATTGATCAACTCTTTATTCAACATTATAATTTATGTATCCATGTTCCTCACAAAATTAAAATCCACTTTTTGTAACTATTTTCTGTAATTAAGCCATCATATTAATTCTGTGACTTCGTTTCAAACATCATACTTTGCGTCAATCATTTAATGAACCAAATTTTTTAACGCAAATATAAATTATTAAAGGGTAACAAAAAAAATCCATGGCATTTAAAAACACACTAGAGTAATGTAAAAAAATTAGACCCGTGAGGTACCCCTAAGGTAATCATTTTCTTAAGTATGACATACTAAGACACTTTAGATAACTGTACAGTTGCTATGTACTTCTAATTGGATAATTTGTAGTGTCTTTATAAATAGAAGTAATTCAATCACAAAACAGAATCTCATGAAATTACAACAAAAGAGTAGGCACTCCACAAATTGGAGCACTAAGACATGCAATAATTATACTCATAATACCTTCTAAGTAGTCCGTTCATCTCAAACAAATGAGTTCCCTGTAGACAGAAGGGAATTTTCTCAATGTACTGTTCCAAGTCGTGGCACCGGGCGCGGGGGGCGGTGCGCGGGACGAGGGAACTGAGACAAAATTTTTTGAAGAAACTGCTCTTTTCGCCATCCACAAGATTAGATTCAAGAAGATAAATCTCTCCTTCCCCCCACTTGTGTCGCCCATTTTGTGTGAAGGCTTTATTCAGGATTATTTACACAGAACATTTTGCCCGTCGGCTTGACATGCTGAATGACGTCATTCTTTAATCTCACAAAGTTACGATAGTTGGTAACTTAGCCACCTTACAGGAAAAGTTGCTATCACTTAGCTATAGAAATAAACAAAAACGAAGCTAAAAGCTTGCCTTTCAGAGCTATAGGAGCTTCCTAAAAGAGTTTTCTGAAATGTTTCGTGTGGGCTATTCATTACCGAATGTTCAACACCGTACATTCAGTAGCCTGATTCTATTAAATGGATCTTCTGTGTCACTAGCCAGGAGATATAATAACTAATGGATCCAAACAAAATTGTAAGTGAAATAACCTTACGACATTTTTGCCTTTCTGGGTACTGTCAGTTTCAGCTAGACCGACCTCAGGGACGTGGCATAATAGTTCCTGTAATGCATTTAAAAGACCTTTTAATGATTTCTCCATTTATTGTTTCTTCATGTCATTGTCTTGACCCATTCCCTTTCCTCTAGTTGTATGCGTTGGCTCCTCTTCATTATTTCTTATTTCATCAATACATTTTGTTGTGTGACTGTACGGTCATTTGCATTTTGACTTCTATCCTGCAATAACAACTAAAGATATTACAATATTGGTATGCAACAGCATATAAGTACTTAAAAACTCAAAAAAAAAAACGATAGAATATTTTGTTTTTTAATGGCGCCATATCGGACTTTGTCACTATGATACTCTGAGGATCAAGACGAATCTAATGGCACCTTGTATTTCAAAATAGGTCAAGCCGTTTAGGCTAAAGGAGGTAGCTTAGAAATCTACAAACTTTCATACATCCCAAAAACATTACTCTCCTCAAAAACCATTTTTTTTAATACATTTGTAACCGGTTTATAAATTTCTTTCTACCATTTAATACCTATATCGATGAAATGACTAAGTTATTTATTGCCAAGTGCGACAAAAGGGCCGCTAGGTACGCTGTATTTATCATAATGACTTAAACCATATGACCCTCCTGGGACTAGTACTAATCTAACGATACTTACTGATGTATACCTCTTTTCTCGGGGTTTTGGTGTGACGGTTGTGTTGACGTTGTCAGTCGATAAAATATATACAATTCAGATTTCATATGTAGCAATTATTTAATTGTACAATTTGGCGACGATGGCTAAAGAAATTAGTCAAAAACTAAAAAGAACCCGCGGCTCGCTTCGGGGAACGCTTACACGAATGGATACCTACATATCCTCTACTACGGAACTTACAGAAGACGAAGTCGCTACCAGATTAAATGTATTATCTGGTACCATGCAACAATTTGAGAAAATTCAACACGACATTGAATTGGAAACAGCAGACGAAGAATTAGAAATAGAGGAACAATACCGATTTGACTTTCTGGAGGCTTACACCTGTTTGAGAGTAAATATATTAAAACGTCAAATGAAACCTACGGTTCAACAACAGATACAGTCTACAAGTACAGTCAGTAACAATATTTTCCCACCAGTGGCCAATACCGTGTCAAAAATACCTTTACGCCCTTTTGAAGAAAAAGAATCATTTAAAAGTTTTGTGAAAAGAATAAACTTATACTTCACATTAAATTGTATTCATGATCCGAAGACGAAAGTATATGTTTTTATGTCAACGTTATCGCCCGAATTACACGAAAGAATGTACAACTTATGCTCACCTGAAGAACCAGTCAATATGATCTTTGAAGATCTTACCAAAATATTAGGCGATTACATAGACCCATTACCCAGTCAGTGGGCTCTACAACACCAATTTATTTCACGTTTACAACACGATGGTGAAACTGTTTCGACTTATGCTTCGGAATTGAGGAAACTGACCACTGATTGTGAATTTCAATGCCGTAACTGCAGTAAGTCAATTTCAGAAAATTTTTTGATTCTGCAATTCATAAGAGGTCTACGGGATGGAGAAATACGCACTAGAATTTTGCAAGACAGAAAATCTTTAAATTTCCGGGAATTAATTCAGACAGCTAGTGCCATTGAGATGGGAAAGACAGAAAACACAATAATATCAAAACAAGCAACAGACAGTTTAAACAAAATTACTTCAACTAAGAAAACAGTTAACTTTCCGATTCGAAATCGTACTTCACATAATGTTACTGTAAAAGATTTAAGAGGAAAATGTTATAGATGTGGGAAGGACGACCATCATTCAAAGGATTGTGGATCTATCAATGATACATGTTTCAAATGTAACCGTAAAGGTCATTTAGGCCGTGTGTGCTTACAGAGAAAGAAAGAAGTTAATCAAATCGATGAACAGAGCACAAGCCAAGAAAGTGACTGTGATATTAACATCTTACGTACGGATATCACAGACAAATATATGATTAAAGTGAATATAGAAAATCGAATGCTTGCTATGGAATTCGATACCGGCGCTTCTCTCTCTTCGATTTCGCTGGAACAATATAAAAAGATAAATATTCCAAACAAATTATTCAAGACCGATATAAAAATGAAAACATACACTGGTGAAATTATTAAGCCTATTGGTGTGACGTACGTGAAATGGGAATACAAAGGACAGTCGTTTCACGGGAAGCTGTACGTAATTAACAAACCTGTTGACGCTATTTTCGGTAGAAGTTGGATGAAAGATATAAAGTTGCAACTTGCTGATATTAGAATTTTAAATGCTGAACACTACCCAAAATTGGATGAACTCCTGAAAGAATACGCTACCTCTATCTTCAAACCTGATTTAGGGAAAATTCCTTGTTTCTATGGTCATTTAAACATCAAAGAAAATGCTCAACCAATATTCTTCAAACCACGTAGAGTTCCGTATGCATTAAAAGGAAAAGTTGATGATGAAATCGAAAGACTCTGCTCGGTGGGCGTGATTACAAAGGTCGACCATTCTGATTGGGGCACACCTATAGTACCTATCGTCAAACCTAACGGAACTATTCGATTGTGCGCGGATTACAAGGTAACCTTAAATCAGGTGATTAAAGATGAGCAATATCCGATCCCAATAATTGAAGACATTCTGGCGGAAATGAATGGAGGTGAACTATTCTGTACACTTGACATCTGCCAAGCATACTTAAATATGGTTATGGACGACGAAAGTGCTATGTTGCAAACCTTGAGTACTCATAAGGGCACCTACAAGGTGAACCGGCTCATGTTTGGAGTAAAAGTGGCTCCAAATTTATGGCAAAAATTCATGGATAAGCTGCTACAGGGAATCGAAGGAGTCAAATGTTTCTTTGATGACATAATCATACAGGGTAAGAATGAAGAAGAACTACTGAATCGGCTTAAATTGGTATTTGAAAAACTTAGAGAGAGTAATTTACGGGTTAACAAAGATAAATGCCATTTCTTTCAAAAAAGCATCAACTATTTAGGACATACAATCGATAAAGACGGATTACATAAGAACGAAAACAAGGTCAAGGCAATTTTGAATACACATCGCCCGACTAATGTCAATGAGTTAAGAACATTTCTTGGCATGGCCAATTACTACAATAAATTCATTGCAAATCTAGCAACTTTATCCAAACCTCTAAACGAATTACTAAAGAAAGAAACTCAATTCATATGGTCACCTGAGTGCGAGAAGAGCGTTAGCAATATAAAGAAGGCGATCGCTAGTAAGAATGTTTTGATACATTTCGATCCACGCAAACCCATTGTATTAGCTACGGATGCTTCACCTGCCGGTCTAGGGGCAGTTTTATCACATAGACTACCCGATGGCTCTGACAGACCTATTGCATTTGCTTCAAGAACACTTACAACCAGTGAAAAAAAATACAGTCAGATTGATAAAGAAGCTACTGCGATATATTGGGGATTAAAAAAATTCTTTCATTACTGCTACGGGCGGAGATTTATTTTAATCACAGATCACAAACCACTGACTTCTATTTTTCATCCCCATAAAACCCTTCCTGCGCTAAGTACCATGCGGTTATTCCATTACGCACATTTCCTTTCTGGTTTCGATTATGACATTGAATACCGCCGATCAGCTGCAAATTCAAATGCTGATTATCTTTCAAGATTCCCAGTGGAAATCGGTCACAAATCTCATGTAGATCAACACGCCACTTTTCAAATTGGCCACATGTGCCAGTTATCTGTTACAAAAGAAAGAATTGCACGTGAAACTGAAAATGATATGGAACTGGCAATTCTTTTAAGAGCCTTGCGTGAAGGGGAAAGTTTAACACGACACGGCTTCAAAGATAATGAATTAACCCTACAAGATGCGTGTATACTCAAAGGCATACGGGTTATGATACCCTACAGTCTTCGTCGGTTGGTATTAGCCGAACTTCATGCGGGACACATTGGTATCGTGAAAATGAAACTACTTGCGCGAAGTTACGTATATTGGAAGGGAATCGACAAAGACATAGAGAATGAGGTTTCTTCATGCCGACACTGCAGATTACACCAAAACAACGCCCCGAAGGTTCCCATACACCACTGGGAAGAACCGGGAGGGCCATGGCAAAGAATACATATTGATTTCGCTGGGCCAATTGCAGGCCACCAACTATTAATCATTGTCGACGCCTATACCAAATGGGTGGAAGTTATTCCTACCAGAACTACAACTAGCAGTTGGTGTATTAATAAATTACGAGAGATGTTCTGCACCTTCGGGATTCCAAACCTTCTTGTCTCTGACAACGGTCGGCAATTTGTGTCGGCGGAATTTGAACACTTCCTTCACGAACAAGGCGTTGTACACAGAACAAGCGCACCGTACCATCCAGCTACGAACGGGCAAGCTGAACGTGTCGTACAGACAGTTAAAAAATCATTACACTCTATGGTTGTTCAACCTGGCAACTTAATGGATAAAATTCTCATTTTCAAGAACGTCCATCGACGCACCCCGACTTCCAAGGGCTACACTCCTTATGAACTAATGTTTGGTCGAGAAGTTCGTACAACATTACATGTCATGTGCGGTCACCGGCCCGGCTCCAACGTAGCTCGACGGGTACCCGTGGGTGCTGTGACGAAGCAATTTAAAGAGGGAGACCGGGTTCAAGTGCGTGTTTATGCCACACCTGGAGAGAAATCGATGTATACCTCTTTTCTCGGGGTTTTGGTGTGACGGTTGTGTTGACGTTGTCAGTCGATAAAATATATACAATTCAGATTTCATATGTAGCAATTATTTAATTGTACACTTACCATTTGTCCAAATCGGGTGATGCTTTCAGGTTGTAGGTGGTAACATACGTACATACGTACCCATATGTACATTACCCTCCTTTTGGCTTCGACGTAGTCGAATGAAAACATAACCCATTATAAGAAACATCCAACCAAGATGTAACCTTTGTTAGTACCGACAAGATTTAAAGTAGGTAAATAATAGATACCCTGTCAACTGCTGCTGGAGGACACTAAGCCGGTTCAGAAAATATTATGTTTAGTAAAAGTCTTACAATTTTGTAGAAGAAACTTGGAATGAATGTAAATAAAATACAGAGCGATTATGATAGATTTTTAAATTATAATACTTACTGCCTATGATTAAAGAATATTATGCTGAAACAGAAGGATATTTGCACGTATAACTATGGGTATTGATTTTGACAGGATCCAAAATAGTCCAATTATCTCGATTATCGGGGGATTTTATCTAAGTCTAATCTTGACAGCATTGTTGTGTTCCAGCTGGTTGAGTTAAGATAGCGAGACCAACAATTATTCTCGCCTTCTTAACATCAGATGTGATTCAGATCAAACGCAATCCCGTTGTTAATAATAAAAAAAAAGTTTTACAAAAACATGAAATAATGGAACTGGATACATTTTTGTCCACAATCTCACCTAATGGGAAGAAGAAAGGAATTCAGTGCTCTTAAAAAACGGAATATTACAATCTTGGATTTCGAATAAACCGACGCTGAAAGGGAATTCCATGTCTTGACTGTAGCTTCTCTTTCTTTACCTAACATTGTGCATTTTTTTTTATATCTCTTGTAATCACTTAATTGACTATTAATCTCCTAATACTTTTGCTTGTATGTGTTGATTGTCAATGCTGAATTAACTCTATCTTTGACACGAGGTATTCGCACATCCGAGGGAGAGCCTTCAGGCCGTACAACGTGACCAAAATAGTAATCACACTGATCTCTCTATGCTCACAACGAAGAATACCTACTAATAGAGCAAATACAACTTAACAAAATACACATAGGTAAGTTAATAAACATTGTAAAACTTTTAGGTATGAAATTTCTTTACATAGGTATATTTACATAGTACAAACTTTGCTTAGTTTGGGACTAGATGATTGGTGTAAGTGTCCGAAATATTTAATTATTATTATTATTTATTATTTTCTAAATCCTCGACACAAAAATTGTATGATTATTTTTAAATTTGTCTGTGGCATTGTAGCACCAAAGAGGCTGAATATATTTTATTTTTATGTTTGCAATGTTAGTTTCGTATATATTTAGCTGTTAATAAATAAATAAAAATAAATAAATATTTCAGACACTTACACCAATAATCTAGTCCCAAACTAAGCAAAGCCTGTGCTATGGATACTAGATAACGGATAAACATACATAAATATTTATATAAACATCCATGACTCTGGAATAAATGTTCGTATTCATCACACAAATATTTACTCGGCGCAGGATTCGAACCCGCAAGCGTTGGTTTCGCTGACAGGGTCGCTATCCACTACACCAATTGGTCGTTGATCTGTATGATATTATATCATTGTCTCTCGGGGTGTTTCAAATTTTCAATTTATTGTTATTGCTACAAAAATTTGAGCATGTATATATTGCCTCCAAATCAAGTGACGATTTTTTCATCATCATCAACAGTCTTATGCGTTCCCACTGTTGGGGCACAGCCTCCTCTCACTGGGAGAGTGTTTGGGCGTAATCCACTCCATCCTGTCCGGATGGGGTGGATTTGTGCCGACTATTTACTCCACCACTTGTATTAAAATTCCACTAGTGGTCACCCATCCAAGGGCTAACCGCGTCGGACATCGCTTAACTCAGCTAATCGAAAAGGAATAGCGAATGCGACTACGCCACGATTTCTTCAACGATTTTTTGATACCCTAAAATTACCAACATTTGCAATTGCCTGTAAGAAGCCGGCAATTCCTGATGTACCACAAAGTTAGATTGGAAAACTTTGCAGGGTGCAACGTGACTAGTCTATACTTGTTCTTCTGCAACATAACACTCGAATATTATTGTCACTATTATTTGAAACTAAATCTAAAAGGATTTACAATCAAACAACATAAATTCTAATAAATTAAAAATATTATTAGAAGGGGGCTTTTTGTTGTTTGACAAATAATTTTTAACGGAAAGTTTCGACTATTACTTACTCATTAAGTTAACAGTAGTAGTTTTCCTTTTAACTTCCTTTACTTTTCTTTTATCCTACTGCCGTGAATTTTTTCAAATATGCAAAGCCAACCGTTTAGCTTCCTTTACGCAGACAAAGTGGTAAAATAAAATCTTATAAAAAATCGTTTTTAGGGTACGTACGTAGGGTTTTGAAATACAATTATGAAGAAGATCCCCACAATGCTGTCACGTGTTATGCGTGCACAAATGGGTTGGCACTCAGCTCATGCTGCGACGAATCACAGCGCTGGATTTCAGTGCCCCCAAATGCCCAGTGACGTATGTCTACCGTAAATACTGTAAGATTTTTTTATGATTTGCAAATAATGCTACTACGATTATTTGGAGATTCGAGCTTACGCCTTTGGACCCTTAAATGTTTTTGCAATAAATACTACCTAATATTATTTTGTGAAATCCTCCGCTCTTTAACATACAAATTTATTTGTTTTATTATTCGTTATAACATTTTTTCTTTTGCACACAATTTGCTGCTATACCCCAAATTTACTTCGTTTCCTATTTCAATGCTCATGTTAGCTGGAAGAGATACCTTTTTACATGACCTATTGTTTGTACTCTGTTACATGTAATATTTTGGTGCAATAAAGAATATAATAGAATATACAATGATTTGTCAATTTTATTTAAAAAGCTTTATATATATTAATATTATGTTACTTTTCAGTTTGGACACATCCCCTGGGAACGATTGCCGCGAGATGGTTGTCGTAAACAGGGGCTTTGTTGCAGCAATTCGTACTATACCACATTTCTGCGAGATTAAATTCGTAATACGGCTTCCGTTTGGCTCGGTCCGTATTCAATGCACCTACTAAGGGATCTGCGAAAGTAGAAACGAACTCGGAAAGGGAGTAAAACCAAATCTTTTCTTAATGAGTTCTTGCTCAGATAGATAAGATTTTTAAACGCGGATTTAAACTACAAATTAAAGCGAGATGGGTAACTATACTCATATAGCTGTTTAAACGGAGTTTCATAAATTAACCCTAACGTAACGTCAAGCATTCATTGCATGATATAAAATAAAACGAAGACCTTTAGAAAATATCAAACGTTATTGGATTTATTTTTATTGAATTTCCGGTACCTAGGTTCCTTACTTCAGAACGGCGGCAACATTGACCAGGACGTGAGGAATAGGATTAATGCAGGATGAATGAAATGGCGAGAGGTTTCGGGGACTACGTGTGACCCACAGATGCCCCTGAAACTCAAGGGGAAAATTTAGAAGACCATTATAAGAACTGCCATCATGTCTACATCTGAATGTTGGGCAATGAAAGTGACGGATGAAAGTAGAATGCATACGGCAGAGATGAGAATGCTAAGATGAATGTGTGGAGTGACTTGAATGGATAAGATCAGGAATAAGTATATCAGACTCTGAAAGTGGCACCAATAACTGAAAAGTTAAGGAGTAAGAGGTTAGCATGGTTTGGGAACATTCTGAAAGGCACGTAACTAGACTAGTGCTAGGAATGAATGTGGAGGGATACAGAGGTAGAGAAAGACGGAAGAAGATGTGGGTAGAATGCATAAGGAATGATATGTGTGTGAAAGGGATGAGTACGGAGATGACGGCTGATAGAGGAGAATGGAAGAGAAAGACATGTTGTGCAGCCCCACCTTGAGTGGATAGGGGCAGGAAAGTGATGATGTAATTTATTAGGTTATACGGCACGAATGATTATTCCCTGATAAATGACTGCATAATGAATTTTGCTATAAAACTTATATTTTACCTGAATTATAATTATTCAACGAAAATAATAAAGCTCTTTATGTTGAAATCATCGCGTGTTTTTTTAAAATTTGCATTTACTGCTCATTCACAATGCTGTAATTCCCAGAGAAGAATGAGCCTGAAACTCAAAGAAGCAACAGTTCTTCAAACTTGTAGAAAATATTAAACAATTAAAATATGAATTTTACACAAATAAATTTTCTACTCCCTCATATACGAGGGCAGGTCTATCCCTGTAATGGGAAGTTTACGGGCTGATGATGATGATGAAATTTTCTAGACACGACCCAACCGGTGTTAGGTCCAACGTTTATTGTCATTTAAGTAATCAGTAATGTTTTACATACCTTACGTTCGCGCTTATGGCTTCCACATCACGATCACTTGAACTTATTTAAAGGTAACTTATCTATACCTTCCGGAATCTTTTTGTAAAAGCATAAATATTGCCCCTCGAACTTGAAATTACTGACCGTTATCACCATCATATCAGCCAAAGGACGTCTGACTGATGATTATAATAGGCCTTCCCCGTAGATTCCCAGAGCGACCGGTTGGAAGCGGCGTGCATTATATGAAATATGAAATTCACAAGTTTACCATGGGTACGCAAAATTATCTTAAGCCTGAAAGAATGGCAAAGCATCGGGATAATCCATTCGGACGAAATCAATGACCACCAAGAAGATCATTAGCCCCAATGTATCCTTTTAACCTAATGAGTAATAATGTCTATTGATGAATTTTCTAAATATAATATTAGAAACATTTTCGAAGTTTCTTATGGGTTTTTGCAAGGAATACCATAAGTTCTTGAAACTTCAATTTAAATGGAGGTTTTTTGAAATCTAAATTAATTCAGTACCTGGCACTGTTTATACACACATGCATTTCGCCTTTGTCCTAAATAAGGTGGTCAGAGATATCCCAAGCATAAACGCTTGTGTCCAAAAATAATAGTTTTTATGTTTTGAAAAATCATTTACCGTGGTTACCTTTTGAAATATATGGGTTGAAACTTGCAAGTATATGAGGAGTTTTTGGTGTAAAATCCCTTAGTCGCCTTTTACGACACGAGAAGAGTCGAGTTTTGGTTCAATTCTTTTTTACGTATCGGAAACATGTCATTTTTAATTGACAAATAACTCGTGTAATAAAAAAATACCGTAGTAGGGCCATCAAGGGGAATAGGATCTTTTTCAGAACGGCTTATTTGTCAATGTCAGAGCAGCAGTGACGCCTGCGTCTGTTTCTGATAGCCCGTTGTTTCATTTTATTGGTGCGTTTCGTTCTTCCGACGTATGTGGGACATAATTATTTGTAGACCTAATCGAATGTGTACTAATGGACATTTATCATTACGGTATCGTGAAAATGTATTCTACCTACATACATACCTATATGTGATGGCTTTAATTATTGTTTGTTTTTTTTATAAAAGCTTTATTGCATACAAAACAAATTTACTTAAATCTATGCACAAAGGAGGACTTATCCCACAGAAGGATTTCTTTCAATCAACCATACAGTAAAAAAGTAGTATATTGGGCGTACATTTAACTAATATTATAAATGCGAAAGTTTGGATATTTGTTTGTTTGTTTGTTGCTCAATCACGGCGAAACGGATGAACGGATTTGTACTAAATTTGGTATATAGGTAGACCATACCCTGGATAAAAACTTTATTCCGATAAAGTGAATATTTCCCCCGGGGTAAACAAATTTCCACGATAAAGCTATTCAACGCAGGCGAAGCTAGTGGCTAATAAATGTAGAATTATACCCTATTTACAATAGCTAGGTACATAACAAAAATAATACATATGAAACATCTCGTTATATACATATGAAAAGACTCACTCTTTTCATGAAATAATATTAATTGGATATTACATTCATAAATACATAATGTCATGATTTTTTATCGAAAACGAGGTGGTCAGAGATATTCCACACATAAGCTTTCGATATTCCAAACATTAAAAGTTTAATAATGGGAACGACATCCACGGTTCAGCTCTCGAAATATACAGAAATGCATAAGTTGTAGTCTAACTTCTAGACTGCAACTTATGCTGAGAAGGAGACCTTCTTTGATACCACTTTGCGACACCGAAAATTAATTTTTAAGGACTTTAGTCTATAAGGGAAACTGCTTAGCTATTTTTATTGTATATTATAAACTACATTATGAGATAGGAGTACCTATTCTAACACATGAAACTGTTTTGTGTACTACTTTTATCTCACTCAGTCCCAAACTCACTGTGTATTTTTCACACTTTATGTAAAAATAATATGTGTGTCGCTAAATGGGTCAAATAAACGATTCTTATTCTTAAGTTGTCACGTGAGCCCATATCGCCGTTAAAATGTGCAAGTCTATAGACATTTTTTCGTATATAGTATAAGTAGTCCGTTAATCGCGTTTTAAGATAGCCACTGGAAGAGATGGGTTGGTTCTATTCTTTTTACGGGACATACACTGCACGATTACACATGTGAAACAATTGATAATGCTTTATTTCATAGGTAAAATTTACATTTGAAAATAGTCAGTTTTTTTGGGGCTTTCGGAATGTTCTGTCCTCCTTTGAGAGAGTTTGTTCCTTTTATATGCTCGATAGGCATATTTTATAGTATTAAATAGATCAAAGAAATAACTTAACAATCGAGTGGCTAGTTCTATGCATTTTCATTGCTCATGTAATCGGATATTGTATAATAGCCCTTCTCGCAAAATTTGCGTTTAATAATAGTATTATATTTAATAAAGGCCAAGTTTTGGATATCAGTAGGAACAAATTCAATTCAAATTAAAAACATGCTTTATTTTGAAAGTACACTTAAAATAGTCAAATTTTACATTTCTTAAGCTATTGCTTGTTCAAAAGGCAATATTCCCATGAGAAGCACAAGCAAGAAACTCTTTGCGAACCTTATTGTATAACTATAAACGGAACATTGAGGAAAACCGCCGAGAAACAAATATCATCCAGATACACCAAAGAAACTGTATTAAGAGCTAAATGTTTTCCAATCGGCTTAACCAATTTTCATCAAACTTATCCAACCTATCCCCGAGTGTAATCTTAAATTTAAAAAAAATAAAAGGCACTACAAAAACTATCTGTCGTTTTTAGGTGTATTTGGACACCAATAAACTGTGTTAAAATAAAAAACGACACTCAAATCAACCCACGCATTACTGAGATACATCAGGACAAATTCTGGGCACACACACTCACACAACGCTGTCAAACACATAATACCCTTCATTTTACGGTGGGAGTTAAAATGTCTATACATTGCCCTCTGAAGGATTTACAAACTTTATGAAGTCTAATATAAATAGATAACTGGTTCTTATTCCTTGTATTAACATCACTCCTATCACTATAGTGAATAAGGTTATATTTCTTTTATATTGCAAATTAAACGACCTACTTTACACGACCCGTTTCATTACTTACACATACAGTAGTCCGTTAACTACTTACATTAATCGAGTTGTTTTTATTGCAGACTAACTCAAAGGATAGATTGGATTAGGCGTCGCCACCATTCGACAGGTAGTAGACATGTTCACAGACGAAATTGAGACCGGGCCACATACTCGCCCGCTTAGCTGCACAAAGGAGCTTCGACTAGCGAACTGCCAGGCGTTATCCTGAATAGCCCTGAACAAGTGCTATAGCCTGCGCTTTTCTCAATTGTGACAAAGTCAACATTGGTACGTGATTGAGCCTTTATATCTGGCACTTATGTGCTTGTAAATTTGTAAGTTTTAATGTTAATAGAAACGCAAGTTAAGTCAGTGAACATATTGGCCAATCATAGCATTTAATTGATGTAATTGCACTCCAGGGAAATAAATTCGGATCACAGTAATTTACAATTTATCGAATATTAATATTTTATCAATTTAATTAAAAAACAATAAAATTGTTGTGAAAATGCATATATTCGCAAAAACTTCAGAAACAAATTCATTCAGTTATAATCAACGCTGCTACAACAGCTTGTAATGTATTCTACTCCTGTATACCTACTAAATTTCTTAAACCGTTGGAGATGTCTCTTAATTTGTTTAGAAATTGTTCAATATATATTCGAAATTAATGAAAATGTGTCAACGCTGTAGTAATACACGCGAAAATGTATACTTCTAAAAGTTTGTTGAAATCATACATCGAAAAAAATCAGTGTAAGTTTTAATTTTTTTGATAATTTTATGATCCTAGATAAACTGCGAAATCTGCCACTACAGCACTAGTAATGTTTATAGTAACGCAAAGCCTGGCAGTGCATAAATTACTATAATTTAATTGTTTTCGGATTGATCAGTACTCGTTGTTAGCTACGGCGAAGCTACGAAACTGCTACGCTCGCTACGCGCGCGGAATTCATCGTACATTACGACCGTGTGTCAGCCAGGGACGGTCCTGCTATTTGTCATTTTATTAGTCGCGCGCTCCGCAATATTCTGCGAAATAACTCGGGCCTGGTGCGATGAGATTGCTTCTCAGTTTACTGCCTGTATCCGAGACCGGGCGCCGAGAAAAAGTTGTAAATTTGCCGACAAATCGCGCGTTTATGCAACCCATCTGACCTCAAACGCCTTAACCCCCACCCGTAATCTGACCCTACGAGAAATTGAACTCACCTGCCCACTATATACGAGACCACGAGCACCTTCTTTATAAACTTTCCTTAATAAAGTTTTCGTGGTTCAGCCATATCCGTTGGCAGCCGGAGTTACTTAATATCATACTGGGTAGTAAGTACAGAGTGTTGAAATTTTCAAAGTAGAAAATTCTAAAGCTAGGTACCTTTCAGAGTTGCATGTTTATACAAGCGATACTTAAAAACTCTGAATATTTCACCAATATTTTCTAAATAGATACTGGACCTGTTTTCTATGTACAGAGGTTCTAAATTATGCAATTTGTAAGCGATGTGGTAGTCAAAAGTATCTTTAACATTGTTCATTGAAGAGCTTGGGAAATGTTTACATTAAAATATTAGAGCGGTCGAATAAAAGAGGTTATGGATTTGATTAAACATTTACCTATAAATAAACTTTGAATTCCATTAAACTGATCATTAGTAGAAAATATACCAGTTTATGTCATGACTTATCTTTATCATGAACCATAATCTATCAAAGTTGGAGATATAATTTTGGGAAATTTTTGATATAAAAGTTGATCGCTATGCCGTAAAATATAAATTTCAATTCTCATTAATATCTTCCTGTCGTAGCAATAAACCGCGTAACGAATTATTATCCATGCCGTGCCCATTAGCAAATTGTGTAATTTTCCTTTTTCAAGTTTCTGTTGGCCCCGACAAAATTGCTTTGGCCTCGCAACCCGCCGTTTAATGCCAGGAATGATGAAAATGGACTTTGATAATTATGTGAATCAAATTATATTCAAGACCTACATAGTACTTTTATATTCTCTTTGCGGTTATATTTTTACCTTGTCTCTATATTTTTTTCTACCCAATTTAATGTTGTTTATAAACAAACTCATCCATAATACAAGTATAAGTATTTATTATTACTGCACAAATGTAGGAATGTCTTGTGCCTTTTTCACAAACTATGGCTTTATGAATTTCACAATTTTCGCAAATTTCATTTCCGCGAATGACTGTCGTTGAGACCCGGTAAACAAGATTGAGATTTTACTCCAACCCACCAGACAATACCGCGTTACATTGCGAGAGATCTCGAGACATCGTAGCTAATGCAAACCAACAACTTACAGGATAGGCGAAACAATATTATGATCCTGAAAGTCTAGGTAGGATTTACTTCACTGTATTCTGAGCTGGAATAACGATCATACTACGATAAGTAGGGAAATAAACTAGGAAGTTGGAACTTGGATAATATAAATTGCATTTGTAATATGGGAATGGTAGTCGTAAGCCGATAATATTATTACTACATCCATATAAATGTTTGTTGGTTGGTTGAAGGTTTACCTTATTATTGTGAAAACTTTATGGGTACGCTACCTAAAAATTAACGTAAATCAACTTTTTGATTGGCTGGATACGTGTTTGACCACAATCGGGAAAGTGACGTTCGGAAAAGCATATGATCTCAGTAAACGCCTAATCACCTTGCACTAGAAGCTTCCAAGGCTTTCAACAATTAATGAGTTTAATTTGGTAACTATACTTGTGTTATTTAAATTAATCGGTTTAGCTCTTCCTGTTAACACTATACCACAAGCCTGATGGTACAAGTACGTTGTTATTATACTTATAAATTCTATGGCAATAATTCCGCACTCAGAATTATTGATTCAATAACATCTGACGCCAGATGGCTCTCACGCTCCAACTATCGCCACTGAAAACTTTCAGCCGCTTCCAATTTTATTTTCGCACAATAAATGCGCATAATTTATTTCACTGCAATACTTCAGCGCGATACGAGAGCGTTTCCAAAAAAGCCCATAACTTGTTGCGAGCCGTGTAGAGAGTGATGAAAACCGACGGTTCTGGATCCTCGCCAGTTCGGCCACATCTCTCTCTGGCCACCAACGAAACTTTTATACAAGCTTTGATTGCCACAGCCAGCAATATTTTAGCTATCCAGTTATCTTCGTGTCATATTAAATAGGTTTAGGTGTAACTTCATTATAAATCAAGGTTATTTTTTGAAAAATTTAAAAAATTTTTTTGAAAAAAGGTTATAGTAGTATCACGCAAATAAGTAAAAATAAATCACTCTCTAGACATTTAGAGTGACGACTAACATTGCAAGAAAATTAATCCACTTTCCTTGAATGGGTACAGTAGTTTCTGAAAGAGGTTTTAAATAGAGCGGGCACATAATACACAATGTGGCTTTCAGCATTATTCGAGAGCGAGCAAAAGCAGTTTGACAATAGGACTAAAGGAATTCATATTTGCTACTGTTCCCTCTCACGGGCACGGAATTTAAATGAACTTTGGCCAACAACAATGACACCAGCGACTTTTGTTCCATGAACAATACATTTTACCGGTAGAATTAAAAACTGGGAACAATAGAGTACAAATTCATAATGCAGCGGCCTGCAGCCGGCCCGCGACGATTATTTGCCTCCGGGCTAGCGCCACTGCAGTTTTATGTACGTTTTATGTTGCCACATGGGCTGGGACCAGGGTCGGCATCACAGAATGTGGCGCCCCACGTGTATACTCTTTAGATAAATTCTTTACCAATTAGCAAATTCGAATTTAGGTAATGGATATCTGTCGGAGACGGCTTAAAGTCAAAATGGCAAAGAACCTAAAGAAAAGTGTACGTGTGTATTATAAATTGTATTACACGGAAGTATCACACAATGATAGCAATACTTTGAAGTCACCAATCTATTTGGTCGCATGGTTCCTGTGGTTGAAATCCTGTGCGTTTCTTCTTTTCCCACAGATGATTTCCCTTTCCGAAGCTTTCGGAAGGTGGTAGCTGGGACATACTGACTGACCGAAAAATGCTTAGCCCTATTTTTATTTCCAATAGATTTAAATTGACATTCAACAAATGATATCATGTATCTTACGTTGAAATAAATGCTTGAAGTTTGAAGTTTCCCATATACTAGAATAGATCGAAACCGTCTCTTCACGAGGTGTCATAAAACATGACTAAGCGATCGCCAGTATAAAAGGGGAGACCACTGACGGGTTGTAGTATTGGTGTGGACATATTAAAAGATATGCGATTGCCAAACCGCCTATTCAAGATTCAGCAGTGGACTCCTGATATTGCTGGTGATAAAAAATCTACCTGAGCACGACTCTGGCCAATGTATGACAAAACTCAACTATGTTCGTTTTGAAGCAACGAACAATAGTTGTAATTAATTTACATATGTATCTAGACTCATCTAAGTTTCATGTATGTAGAGGGAAACACAAACTGAACAGAAGTTCAATTCGCTTGTAAACCTGCGTGTCATTTTATTACCAACCAACAAACAAAGCAAACAAATATCCATTGTACACGTTTTAGATATTCATTGCTTGCGCTCTTTGTTTAGTAGAAATGCATAGTGAAGTATAGTTAATACTGCCTTGACTGGGGAGTTTCCATAGAATTGGAAATAGTCACGGTTATGATCAAACCTATTTAACTTTGTAAAAATTTATTGGTTTCTATTACATAACAATATTAAAAAAAAAATGTTGTACTTATAAGCGACTAAATTTATTCATGTCTTTTATTGTGCATTATAAATTTATTAGAAACCTACATAATATACCGATAAAATCATCCTGTCGTTTAGAAGTATTATATTATCGTTTAGAATTAAAATATTGCACAGACTAATAACGTCAATCGGCAATCATTTAATTACCTGTTTCTGATTTCTGGTTATATTATGCACGTTACAACATAATGATCAGACATTGTACACGTAAGTGGGTTAAATATACTTGTCTTATTCTTATTGATAATAAGAAATAAATAAAGACTTTTAGAATTCTTGCTTTACAAATGCAAAAAAATATACTGTACAAAAACGACTGATAAAAGCTTTGAATTGGTAAATTTTGTCAGGTCATTGAATTCACTAAATACGAAAAAAACGCGCTGTTGCAAAATATTTTACTTTTTATCTAAGCAGATGCTTTCATCTTAACGAGTTCTAACTTGAAACGAGAACTTATGTTTTCTTTCAATAAAAACAAAATGGAATAACAAAACCTGTCCGCAACGCGATTGGTAGTGAGACAGACGAGCCGACGACAGCTTCTTATCAGATGGAACATGTTATTTGTCCGGGGAAATACAAAAGTCAGCCAAATTCTCCGGCTCGGACAGCTCAAAGCTAGAGCACTGTTTAGGAATACGAGATGTCTCTACGCTTTACAAAAATTGCAGCTGGAAACTACGAAATGCAAATAACGTTGAAAATATGTACAGCGATAGGATCGTTTCAACATATTATGACTGTATGGAAAACTTACGATGTGCATACGCGAAAAATTATATCTACACAACTACTTCAAATTGGTTTGTCATTTTCTATTATTTTATTACGATTACAATATTGTTAACTTTGATGCGTTTTAAGAACTGTCACAACTTTTGTCAATCTAAGCTAACTAATATTATAAATATGAAAATTTAGTTGTTTGTTTGTTGCTCATTCACGACGAAACGGATGAACAGATTTGGATAAAATTTGGTATATAGGTAGAATATACCCTGTATTAAGACATAGGTCATTTTTAATTCGATAAAGTGAGTAGTTCTCGCGGGATAAACAAATTAAACATAGCCACGATACAGTTTTTCTAACGCAGGCGAAGCCGCGGGCGGAAAGCTAGTACAATATCAAAATTTGTAAATATATTTTTCTTTCCTAAACCTTTACACTCTTTAGCTACAAAGTATTATAATCTTAGATTATCAAATGTTTCATCTTCAGGTCACTCTCAGATTTCAATAAACCCTTTCACATGTTTGGTCCAGATTAAAAGTCACTTCGTTCCACTGGAATGGTTATCTCGGCGACATTACTTCCTCGAAGTAGGTATTCATAGCTTGCGAACGAGATGGGAGCGCCTTTGAAGCCGGTCTTTTGACGTCTCCTAACCCGTTCACTTCAAACTTGTTCCATTCATGCGACGCTGCTCACTCCGCTACACTCAACAGCCTATTTAAAATTCAAAACGAAAATTCTGTAATCACATTTCAGCAATTTTTTTTTATATTAATTAATTTATTTAGGACTTGTCGTTCATAGAAGGTAGTTTTTAATTCTTTCAACTATCCTTGCGCAAAAAATTAGACATCCTCAGTAGCGACCTGAGAGAAAAACATGTAAACAAACACACTTACTAATTTCATAGTTAATATATTAATATGTATAGTGTGCCGTGTTGGTATCCGGCATATAAAAAGAACAGAACGAACAGATTGATTGATAGAAGATTGATGTTCCATATTTTAATGTTGTGTTATGTACTACATACAACCCCATCAATTATAGTATCTAATGAATAAGTGTCGATAAATGGATCAAATAAAGTTTACCTATTCTTATTCGTATCCAATATTAGTCTAGTATGGAACCAATCCGTTTCTTCCTATAGATAACTTAAAAGGCGACTAAAGGAGTACTTGAGTACTACTACTAGAGTCTTGCACGTTTTAACGACGATGGGCTCACGTGTGTCTTTCTGTGTACCTATTTCTGTAAATTTCGAAAGATGAGTGGATGTTATTTCCAGTTTTAAACTTTTAATGTTTGGAACACTCAAAGGCTATAAGAGATATCTTTGACCACCTCCTTTGAGACAAAGGTCGTGACATTATGTATGTATGTATGTAGGTACCTAGTAACTTTTAGTAAGATGTTCCGTTTGTGGACCACCGTTTGCATTTCGTTCGTTCGTTTGCGTTTCAAAAGAAATGCGTTCCGTACATTATTCCCGACATATAATATCCTAATTTATTATGCCTGATCCAATTACAACCGAATAGTGCAGTGGATAGTGGCCCTGTTAGTAAAACAAACGGTAGCGGATTCGAATCCCACGAGGTCATTGTTGTTTATGATAAATATTTATGTATTATATATGTTTATCCGTTATCTAGTATCCATAGTACAAGCTTTGCTTAGTTTGGGATTAGATGATTGGTTTAAGTGTGAAATATTTATTTATTTACACGTGCTTATGTAACTCTCAATTTTGTTTATAAAAATAAGATAAGGCGCCTACAATTTGAGCGCTGCATCGGTATTTTTTGCCGAAAGGTTCGATGTTTTCTTTATTTGTATTACTTTTAACCTACTTAATCAGATGATCGATGGATCTGGGGTAATAATTTAGATCCTATATATATATAGAGATAAAAGTAATAAGAATAATATATAATAATACATATACATACATACAACTATACCTTAATAAAATATATACCTACATACTAATAATACATATAAATAAATATGGATATAAATAAGGAAATACTTAAAGAGAGGATTTAACACGGAGTTGTCATTCATCAAAAGTAGCTACCGCTCAAAACGCGTTAGAACCAGAGAGCTTTTTGATGTTAGTTTTAAAAGCATTGATGTTGATGTTAGTTTGTTTTAAAAGCATTTAAAAAAAAAGCTCTCTGGTTCTAACGCGTTTTGAGCGGTAGCTACTTTTGATGAATGACAACTCCGTGTTAAATCCTCTCTTTAAGTATTTCCTTATTTATATACATATTTATTTATATGTATTATTAGTATGTAGGTATATATTTTATTAAGGTATAGTTGTATGTATGTATATGTATTATTATATATTATTCTTATTACTTTTATCTATATATATATATATATATATTATTTAGGTTCTAAATAACCTTATTATTATTAAATTATAACTAATTTAATTATTTTATAACCTTATAATTGCACAGCTCGAAGACCATAGTGGACACCACGCACCGGCAAGCGCAGCGTAGTACGTCCATTCACAAGGTGGACCAAGGACAGGCCGGTAGCCGGTGGAACAACCGTCGCTCTGAAATTCTATGAAAGAGGCCTATGTTCAGCAGTATGATAGTTGCATAAGTTATTCAGATTAAATAAATCGTGAAATACAGCAAATTCTGCATTTACATGATAGTACAGGTACCTTAGGAACATTAACAATAACCTCCATTACCTGCACGGCGAAACAATGTGCATATCGGAAAATTAACCGAATATTCACAATCGCAAACTATGTAAAGCAGGTATGCAATGCTGCCTTATCCGGGCTCCATAGTTACATTACTTCGCAGAGAGCAGAACTCTTATCTCGCTGGCTACAGCTTGTTTATCGTCCGACTCCCATTTATGACTTCGTTATTTCCCTATTCTGACGACATAAAAATGTCGTCCATAAGAATAACTCCGGCCTTTTATCTTTGTACGTACGTTGATAAGATAAAATAATGAGCGGACTTATTCGGTTCGATTGCGATTAAGTTGTTGTCGAGTTTTGTGGCCGAGTTAATAAACCCTTGGAAGTAATGAATGCCGAGATTGTTACGACACTAATCCTATTACGTAATATCATTTCGGTGTATTATTTTGTTTAGTCTCCTCCATTATTTATAATAAAGGATCGGTATCGCTGTCTCCGCTGGCAACATTTTAATTCATCTAGAAAAATATCGGGCATCTTAGGTAAGTTTGGGTAATTGAAAGCTTATGTCATGGATTTTATGTTATTTCTTTTATATTTCAGTATGTAGTTACTTTAGGTGCATCAAAAGTTTGTTGCGATTTGCATCGCTATCCATGGGAGGATTGCAAGGTAAAAAATTACAATAAACATGTATCTCTTTATTTTTAACGGACTTTAAAAAATTCTCAATTCCCGTGAGAAGGTATCGCGGAGAAGACGGAGTTTTCGTCCGCCAGATATTATTTGGTACATTTTTTTAAAATTATCAAAATACCTGAATTCCTCTGTGGGTTATGTTAAAATTATGTCTCCGAAACGACTTAACACATTTATTCTTTAATATAAAATAAAATCAGACCATCTGAGGTATATCCGTACAAGGAATGAACACACACACTTACAACGCCGCCAAACTCATACACCCGTCGTTTTTCTTCGGGGTTAAAAATAATAAAACACATAACATTTTTAACAAATTTATTTTACAACAAAAGACCCAGGTAACCAGTTAGTCTACATGATATTACATTACAGTCTTATATTTTGCAACTGCTACAAAGCTCGCCCGCTTTCATCTTGCGGTAATAGTCTTATTATATTTTATGGAGCTCTCTGCATGCCTGGAAGGCCCAGTAATGTGCGCCACTCGGCAGGAATGCCTCTCTGGACCTTATTACCGTCCTACGGGCCACTGTTGACATTTAGGCAAATGTATATCTGAGGCATTTACCAAATTAGGTCACATTGCAATAGAAGGGCCCTAAAATAACAAAACAAAATCTTACAATGTGTTGGGGTTTCCGGGTCAGTACGCATCCACCTTCGACCTCATCTTCACTTAACATCAGGTGTGATTGAGGTCAAATACGAACCCGTCGTGCATAAAAAAAAATCTTACAACATTTGCTCTGGAAATTTTATAACCGTCTGGTGGATTTTTAGACCGTGTATATTATAACAATCTTGCACGAGTCAACCATGATTGAAGGCAAATGGCTTAGAAATCATGAAAATATCCCGCGCAAAAGTTTTGTTCTTTTGTCTCACGAAAAGTTACGGATCGACAATCAGGGAACAACTTGCGTAATAAAAATGGTATTGACGGCTAATATTCGTTATGTTAGTTGAAAACTGTCTCTATTTTGTTACGAAATACTTAGAAAACGTTACTTGATATACATTGTTGTTCCTACGGTTAATAAGGTCAGCACATTAGTCAGGGATGTTATGAAGTACAGTCAGTAGAACACCGAAGGTAAGCTGATATCATATCTACACAAATTCGTATTGTTTTGGGTACAAATAAAATGAGAACCAGCGGTGTAGTGAAAAAATACTTAAAACAAATTACTACTTACTAGTTATGTTTATCAGCTATTTCTCCAATTAAATTTTTCAAACAGAGAACATAATCTCTTTCTATAAATTGTGTTGGTTCAAAGTATCACAAATAACAATTTTGTTTTGTGCAAATAGTAATAAAGAAACATCGAACTTTTCGGCGAAAAGTACCGCTACAGCACTCAAATTGTAGGCGCTAACTTACTTTGAACCTATTCAATAGAATGGGACTAATAAATTAGGACCTTATATACATATACAAGATTGTATATTGTATACCTAATACCTGATATTAGTTTTGTCAGAAGTACAGTCAGTTGCAGAGAAACCAGACCCCCCGTACTTACAATCAATATGTGAATATAGAGGGTCTGGTTTCTCTGCAGCTGACTGTACGTTTGTACTGTACGTATACATGGTGATTTTGAATTCGTGTAATTCCCATTAACTGGTGTCGCCACTCTTAATTACGAGCAACTTTCCCCAAGGAACCATAGTCGAATTCGATCAAAAAATTTACGATGACCTACCTAACAAAGTAAGCCATTCTGAAACCACCTCAATATGGAAGTCCAACAATTTTCGGCTGGTGACTCCACTCCTGATTACGAACAACTTTCCACTAGGAACCAGAGCCGAATTCAGCCGACAATTGTTGGACTTCCATACTAAAGGTGGTTTAACAATGGTTTACTTTGTATGAGCAATCTTTTTTTTTTTTTTTTTTATTAAAAACTGGTTTCGCGTTTGACTACAATCTCACCTGATGGAAAGCGACGATGAAGCCGAAGATGTATCACGCGCACCCAGTAAATGCCTATTCACTCTAGACTTGAAGATCCCAAGTTTGTAAGTGTCGGGAAAAACCGACGCGGGCAGTGAGTTCCATACCTTAGCAGTTCGCATTATAAATGATCATTTTTTTTTAATCGAACATTTTTTAATCGAATTCGGCCATGGTTCTCTGTTGAAAGTTGATCGTAATCAGGAGTGGAGTCACCAGTAAACAGGAATTACACGAATTAAATTTCGATCGATTCGGGCTATAAGAATATGGGGTTACATTTTGTCCCTCATTATTTATTTAATTAAAGAATGATTAACACCATACAAGCGGACACATAACAGTAACTGCATTCGCAACAATCCTTTGATTTTATTTTATTTTTTCGAGCCATATTGATTACAAAATATATGGTCTAATTGGGTAGGGTATATCGGGTTTTTGATATACAAAATATAACCTTGTATACAGAATTTTTTGAAATAAATAAACACTCGCATTTATTATAAATACATTCTATGACAGGTAGATGCAGATGTTCATTTTAATATTGATTTCATGAATCTGATGAATACCTACGCGTTTTAATTGGACTCATAAATGCAATATCGCATAATTTCACCGTCAATAAGCAATTTTGCATAAACCATCTAGTTTCAATGGGCCAGATTTTGAAATGAACATATTTTACTGCAGAATTATTAATGAGAGAACCTATATGAGTATAAAGAATATAGTTTGTTGTTAATATTTTATGCACACATCAGTGGCCTATAGAAATGTACTGCTGGCTGGGCATATAACCTCTCCTATGGCGCGATTTTAACCGCTTTCCGTCGTGGGAGGATTTGTCCTATCGCCACCACAGATTAACTAATGGGCAGGGGCGAAGGCACCGACAACTGCACCGTAGGACGTCCACTCGCTAGGTAGACGGACGGAGTCGTAACTAAACATCGAAATACAAACGTGCAAAGAACTATGGTTCAAAAGATCGTAATTCCGATACTCCGTTGATCGGCACTTCTCATATTGCTTGTGCAATATATATATAAACCATACAGCGACAGAATATTTCTTCGACGCACGCTAAAGCGAAAGAACTCATATTTGTAATAAAACAAAATATGTACCCATTATATTTGTCTATCACGCAATTAAGTTTTCGCGCAAATGAACGTTCGCGCTTTTGTGTGTCGCGAAATTAAGTTTTCCCGCAAGTGAAACATCGCGCAATTAAACTTTCGAGCAATGGTACTTTCGCCATATCGTCTTCGCGCTGTTGTCATTCGAGCTTTCATTTCCTGTGGATGAAATGATGATGATGACGGACGAATGGGGAATCGTATTTTCTTGTGAGATCTGCACCAATGACACCGCCGCCCATCACTGGTCAATTCTGGTTTTACTATACCCACTGAAAAGATGAGTTGGTAGATACTATTTTGCTTTTCCAGGAACAATAGTTCTATAAACTATCTCCAATTTAACATTTAAGTAGATGTTCAATGTTCATTGCGGGCAGCATACTTGTATCTAACACGATTATAGCACATTTCCAGGTAAATTGATTTCTAAGAGATAGGAACGAGGAGATAGATACTAAATGAAGTGGAAGCAATCCGGGCATGTAGGTAGCATAACAACAAATCTGGGTAATGGCGGCTAATGCATGTGAATATGGAGAAAGTTTCCCGGCAGCCATTCAGGGCGCAATCTCAAATTAAATCTCCGTCGGCGGGCTGCGTCTCAGACGCGAAATGTCGGTTGTGTATAAAATATGTATGCCCGCGTCTTTTTAGGGACTTTCTGTTAGTTCCTAACAATGCATTCTAAAATACAACTATCGCATTTTGTACTCGTTGCTGAATAGTATTTTTACATTTGGCTTTAATTCTAAGTTTCCTTTTCTAAATTGTAAAATATCTAAGCAAATATTTTAACACTATTTATAGGTACATGTAGATATATACGTATGAATTTGCTTACGTGCTTTCCAATTTAAATAATCTAAACTACATTTTTATACAATGGAATAGAATATTCTTTATTTGCACACCAACAAATATTACAGTATGTTCATGGAAATTAATTAAATAAATAAATATAATAACAATATATTGATGTTTCCTGGTATAGAAATATACTTCAATCGGCCAAGCATAAGGATAATATTATTACAAAACTTCAATAAATCCAGTGCTAACCCGTTGTGCATAAAAACGTTCACTTTCGGCCACATCGTCACTTTCCATCAGGTGAGATTGTGGTCAAACGCGTATCCAGTTAATCATAAAAATAGACCTTCTCTTCAGCCACGTCGAGCTGTTCATAGTTCCGAAATGTACAAGTGAAAAAAGAAGATTTTTACTCCTGTATTTAGGCATATGAATGTATTATGAATGTATGATGCATTTGAGAAGTCACATTTGGGCAGCTACCGCGGAAATCACCAAGTGGAAAACCGTTTGAAACTGCCAAAACTTTGTGGAGATTCTACGTTCCTTGGCTAATAAGTTCTTGGTAAATTTTCATATTTCAATCAGTCTTGTACTTCGGCTAAGGCATTTACAAAATGTATTTTACGTACGTCTCAGTACTATTCTGTTTTAATTAAATTGGTACGTTCTTGAGCGTCGGTGGCTCAGTGGAGGAGACACGGTCTCCCAATTTGGGAGGTCCAGGTTCGATCTCCAGGCAGGCCATGTACCAATGAGTTTTTAAATTTCATAAACTCATTGGTACATGGTCTTATGTGCATTAGGATATGTTATAGGTTTTAGCTTTTTAGTTTTTTTTAAAATAGTACCTACAAACATTGTGAAAACCACATGGACAGTTATAAACAGCGAAACTGGAAAAGTTAAGGCTCGCGATTCAAATATGGAACTAAAAATTAACGATTGCATCCTTAATACAGACTTGGAGGTTGCTGAAGCATTTGAAAAGTTTTTCACAGATATTCCAATAACAACCACGAAGTCACTTAAGTCATCTCCCACCGTAGCCGAATCTTTACTCAGAATGAATAGCGATGTCCCGAATGTGCAACTGAAAATATTTAGACATGTTAGTCCAAATGACATCATGAAAGCATATAAATCACTGGAAATGAAAAAAACCACTGATCTCTATGGTCTTTCTGTTAAAATAGTTAATTCCATCATTGATTGCTTTGCACCACACTTAGCCTGCATCTTTAATAAATGTGTAGACAGTGGTGTATTTCCTGACTTGATGAAACAAAGTAAAGTAATTCCATTATTCAAAGCTGGTAGTACATCGGACCCCACTAATTTTAGACCCATTTCAATTCTACCAACTTTTAGTAACTAATCTTTTCTACTTTCTTTTCTAATTCTACCAAGTTTTCGAAAAACTAATTTTAAATCAATTGTTGGCTTACTTCAATACTAATAATTTAATGACTTCAAAAGAATTTGGATTCACACGGGGTCGCTCAACAACCGATGCCGGTGTTGCGCTTATTGAATATATATTTGAAGCATGGAAAGATTCGCAGGATGCGATAGGTATTTTCTGTGATCTATCCAAGGCTTTTGACTGCGTTCATCATGATGGTCTGGTCAGGAAATTACGCTATTATGGCATTATGGGCCGTGCCCTCAACCTTTTGGAATCGTCCTTGTGTAATCGAGTTTAAAGGGTTGATGTCAATGGTAAGAGGCCGCCAGGGTCTCCAGTTTGCATAGGTGTTCCACAGGGCTCAATTCTCGGGCCATTCCTATTTCTTGTATATATTAATTATCTACCTAATTGTATAAACGGAAACCATGAGATAACAATATTTGCTGATGACACCTCCTTGCTCTTCAAAGTTAGGAGACGACAGAAAACTCTTGACGACATGAATAGTGCTATCTCTAAGGTGGTTGCATGGTTTACGTCAAATAACCTACTTCTTAATGAAAAAAAAACCAAATGCATAAAATTTTGACTACCTAATGTCAAACAGGTAGCTAGTACTATTTTAATAAAAAACGAGGAGTTGGAGCTTGTGGACACTACTCTATTTCTAGGCATTATGTTAGATAAAGGACTACAATGGGGTCCATATATCGAAAGGTTGTCGAAACGTCTCAGTTCTGCAGTGTTCGCTATTAAAAAAATCCGCTATTTAACCGACGTGGACACCGCGAGGCTGGTATACTTCAGCTATTTCCATAGCATAATGGCTTATGGCATTCTGTTATGGGGAAATGCCGCGGACATAAATTGTATTTTTGTTCTGCAGAAGCGAGCGGTTCGTGCGATCTACAAGTTAGGCTGCCGAGTATCTCTGAGGAATAAATTTCAAGAAATCAATATATTAACTTTGGCATCGCAATATATTTACGAAAACTTAAAGTACGTAAGAAAGAATCTGTATTTGTTTAGGAAAAATTGTGAAATACACAATGTTAATACAAGATATAAAAATAAACTTGCTGTCCATAGCAGTCGCTTACACAAAGTCACTAAGTCATTCAAGGGACAATGTATACGCTTTTACAATAAGGTGCCGGTAGACATACAAAATTTGCGTTTAAATAAATTTAGAACAACCATTAAACGGAAACTATGTGCCAAAGGCTATTATAAAATTTCTGATTATCTGGATGATAAGAATGCGTGGACATGAACCGCTCGCCATTATCCAGTATATTTTATTCTTATTTTTCTTTGTCGAATCATAAATTTTACAATTAGGTACCATCTCAAATTGTATTTGTATTGACTTATTTAAAAAGAGCAACCCTGGAGTTTCTTGCTCGTTCTTCTCTGGGGAGACTGCCTAGTGAATGAGCGATAACTGTATGTCATGACGATTTCAAATGTTATTCTTATAACTTACGAAATAAAAACATTTTTGATTTTGATTTTGAGCGGGTTTGATTTCCGACTCGACGCAGCTTGCGCCTATTTTTCGTGATGGGTTGCTGACACTACTCTTGCTAACCCAGTTCCTCCAGAAAGCCTAGCAGACCCCTGATGTTTCCGACGACTTCTGGAAGCGATCCCGGTATCCCGAGGTACTGTGCCCTGTATACGGCCACACCTGAACATCCTAGGATGACGTGTGCTGCTGTTTCTTCTGCCTCCATGCACACTCTGCAAAGGGGGCTGTCTGTAACCCCTAGAGTAAACAAGTGTTTGTTTCATAGTGTACGGAATAGCTCCGAAGAGCAGTCTGAGTTGGAGCCTCTTTAGCTGTAGCAGCTTCCGTGACAACCTGTTACTGATCGTCGGGAGGGCCTCTCTGGCTTGCTTGCATGTGTTTAAGTTAGACCAGTATTGTTGGTGGTCTACCTTTGTGATTTCTCGTAGCTTGTTTCCCACCTTCTCTATTCCCGAACCCTTTCTCGCCAGCTCGTCTGCTGCGTCGTTGCCACGTGAGTTGCTGTGCTCTTTGTACAGTACAGTACAGTGGATCAAGATCCACTGTAGGGTAATATAACATTCTGTACATACCTCTGACAGCGCTCGGTGACATTCGTATATCAGCCCTGATGTTGTAGTGCAGTTTTCTAGGGCTTGTAGGACTGATCGGCTATCAGAGAGGATACGGATGGGGTAATCCTTTACCTTCCTTGATGCGATCGCGGCTGTGGCCATTATGATGCCCATATATATACTCTGCCTGGAAAACTATGTTGTGGGCACCGAATGGTGTAGAGATGTGTATGTTTAGGTCCTCTGAGAATGTTCCAGGGCCAGTGCCTGACCTTGATTAGGATAAATGCACTGCTCTTAAACGGTGAAAGAAAACATCGTGAGGAAACCTCCATGCCTAAGAAATTTAAAAAAAGAAGACATGTGAAGTCCCCAACTCGTACTGGGCCAGCGTGGCGGACTATGGCGCATACTCCCTCATATGGTGGAAGGTCTTTATCCCCGCAATGGGATATTTACGGACTGATGATGAGGTACGTTCTTGAATCAACTTATTTTTACACTTGTTTTCGACTTAAATCCAAAAAACATTCGTTCCAAAAACTAAAAAGGGGATAAATTGAACACGAATGTACATTGCAAGCTGCCAAAAGGAGGGTTCCTTCAGTATTTTGAAATGTCCGGTGGATAAAGCCGCTGACTAGTGGATTACTTGTGCGGGGAAACATAACAAGGGGTAATTGTTTCTATTTACGAGGTAACAATCGGTGAGAAAAAAATCATAATAATAAAAGGACAGCTTGTAGTCAGCTGTAGGTGTGTGGCGACACCACGGATTCCGATACTCCAGAGGACCCGGATTGATTAGCGGCCAGAGAGCTCGTTCATTGGGCTTTGCCTAACCAGCCAGCTTGCAGCACCCTGATTCTAAAATTTTCGAAAACTTTTCCGACATGGAAACTCGTACATCTATCTGCCCACAACTATATTGTTAGAGTAAAACAACTACGGACTTTCCGTTTCGAGGAAGGGGGTAAAGGAGGATTGAAACCTAAGCTTTAGATTGGACGAATAGTATGTCGTAATTCCGCCTGGGGCCTGTGACCTTCGTCACATTCCAATTTTTTAAAGATACCATGTGATCTCCACGGCTTCATCAAATAGTCTGACCAAGTGCCTCATATTGTATTGCTATGAGACAACAAGTGGTATTGATTCCTATCTGATGCGGCGGCAGCTTCGGTGGTTCGTACACTCATCTCGAATTGCAAAAGAACGAGTAGCGAAGCGCATCTTTTACCATGAGTCGATACTTTTAATCGATTAGTGATTCAGGATCGCGGCATTATCAAGAGGCAGGTACCCGATTACATGGAGCAGAGTAAGGTTGCCACGATGCCAAACACGGGGGTGTTAACTTAGCTACATTGACCTGACCACTTGCAGGCAGCGCCAAACCACTTACTGAATAATGGAGTCTGAGACTTCGGTCATGCCGAGTAGCGACGCATGGCGAGAGCTATGGTCGAAATCGGTCGAAGAACATCAAATATCAATCAACCAATAATTGATTTGTATGTTGATCAATCACGGCGAAACGAATGAACGGCTTTAGTTGAAATTTTCTATACACAGGTAGAATACGCCCTAGATTAGGAAATAAAAGATTTTTATCCCAATAAAGCGAATAATTCCCGTTTGATGATCAAATTAAAAGCATTTGTTACCGGTGATGGCGCAGGCGGAAAGCAAGTAAGTAATAGTATTTATAATTTTGTTTATCTTAAACAAATGAATGAAAAATTTTAACTAATCTTGCGGTATCTTTTTTATTATATTTACTTTATTTACTTTTTCGGAGGAGGCTTGGGATAGAGTGCCGTGGAGAGAGAGGAGGGAGGCCTTTGCCCAGCAGTGGGACAGTATGGGCTCCTAATAATAATAAAATAATACTTAATTTATCATAACTTTACTTTTTAGTAAAGCTCACAAAGTCCAGAGTTCACTGAGTTTTTTAAACCGTCCAACAAGATACGTTTCTGCGGTTAGTTTGTCACACCTAAATTGATTTCCTAACTATAAATTGAAAATTTAGAAAACTCCGAAAGAATATGATATCGTCCAAATAAACCAATCAACTGTTTTAAGAGCTAAATATCTTTAAAACGGCTTAACCGATTTCATCAAATTTTGTTAATAACCTGTCCCCTCATTTAGCCTTTAATATAAACCACCCTCTAATCGGACCTCGTATTAACTAAGATACATCCGGATAAAGACTAGACGCACATTCACATTAAAGAGATGTTTGCCAGAGACTTACAATATGAATATACTTCTTATATATCTGAGGTTTACGCGCCCATTATTCCATACATAATAGCCACTTCATTAAATAAAAGTGCTTAGCAAAACAGTAACAGTTCGGTCAAAGTTCGGTCTATATTAATTATTAAACTACTCACGTCCACCAAATTCCATAAGCAATTTATTCAGGTACAATATAAACAAAACAAGAAGTTTATAACATGTACGGACAAACACGTTAATTCTGCTGTTTTCATTTAGACTTGTGGAATCGTAATTAGAATTCAGAACAACATTTTACAATTCAAAAATGTTTTGTTTGGTCGTACTCGTACGTCGAATACAAAGGGTGTGGATCTTATGATAGTAAACACCTTACGATTTTAGAGATATTGGCATTTTTTATTTGTTTCTTAAATTTTGCCTTAATATATTTTGTAATTCAAATAGCAATAACTTTAATAATCAATACAAGTATTATACTAATTCGAGAACTAGATGTAATACTATTTCTCAAAGCAGTAGGTAATACAAGTTCCTTACATTTTTTTCGTCACAGTGAGTCAATATCGATTAATAATTAGACAAAGGGCTCTAGTACTGATGGATCTTGGGCCACGCATCTGCAGCGGACGGGTTATCCATCATTTTACTAGGGACACCTGGTATACAGCATAACAGGTTAACAAATATCTAACAAATTGAACTATGTATTAAGCTACATAAAGCAAAGCTTTCTATAAATTCTGAATAAAATACATAATTAAACAGACATCCTCTAACAAAAATGTTCGCATTCATCATTTACCCCTAGCGCGATTCGAATACATGTCCCTCCGCGCTCGAAGGCAGGGTCACTACTCACTAGCCTAATTGGCCGACAGTGCAAGTGCATTCAGCCAGTGCCACGATAACATGGTCGTTACGCCATGATTGTATAAAAATAATAAACATTTATATAATTTTAGTCACATTCTTTATTTGTAACAATAACCTTAATTCTAAGAGAATATCATTATAATATCTTGCGACGACTAGTCACCATTATCTTATTATAAAGAAATATATACAAAGGAATATAATCTATTCAATGTATCAGCGCGGAATAAATAGCAGGCAAATGGCAAAAAATATTGTGACTAATTTAATTTTCTAAATCTAACTCACACCATGTATTATTACGAGAACTCGCTTTCAAACATTCAAATCCAATATTGAAAATAAATTAATACAAAATATTGATATAATTTCGCATTCCTCTTCACAAGTAACGATGATAAAAATATAAGTATGTAAAAATAATCGAAATCTTGACATTAGCGCTCCGTTTTTGATGTATCTCATAATTTAATATACGAGGCGGATAAACTGAATAGATTACGTGAATGTGGATGAGGCACTACACTATTTTCTTTTCAAGTTGTCTGGTATGTAATTATCTTTACCGGGTATACCTGTTCCACCGGAATCGCCCAGCCATGGATACCTGGAAATTTAATTAATTATCATTCCTGGTTGTTGCTCGATATCTAGATGTGGTGGTATGTCAACTCATTATAATAATAACTTGTAACATCCATCAGGGGACGGCTAAAGAATATTATACAAAACAAAATTGTGCATCCACCTGAATGTAATAAAATTCCAATATGATTATAGCTTAAGCCAATTATCTCTATACAAATGAAGGTCGCGGATTCGATCACTACTAAGGTCCAGGTTCTGTTGCCCATCTGGTTCCCGACAGAGTATAGAAAAAGACCAACCTTCTTTTCCCATGGATGTCGTAAAATGCGACTCAATAATCTCTAGCATAACAGCGTAGACCAATGATGGGCAACAGCGTCATTGGTCAAGAGCTCCCAGAAAAAATCTGCGATCGCCAACCCGCCTGCCCAGCGTGGCGATTAGAGAAAATCCTCTCAAGGGAAAGCGATTCAAATCGCTCCATGAGAGAGGCTTATGTCCAGTAACGGACTTATATAATTTTTATATGCCATTGTCTTTCAGCTGTTTCACAGAAGATAACCAGCCTCTAAGAATTAACAGGGAGACCCGACCTCACAAATGCCTGCATGTATGCAAGCGACTAGAGAATCCCCAAGCTAAGCTGACGAAAACATTGGGTGAACTTTTTCCTTTGCTACTAATTGAACCACCAAAAAAGTGACAAAACAACCGACTTCAAAGCGATTTCATTACCGTCGAGTGTTGAGAGCTGATCTCTCTCGCAAAATAATTATAGTCACCTGATATACTACCACGCATAAATATTAGCACAGTCACCAATCACAGGAGAAGTGCTGTGTCGTTTCGGCACGTAAAAAGAATAGAACCAACCCGTCACTTCCCGTGGGTGTCGTAAAAGGCGACTAAGGGACTTCCCGCCAAAAAAACATCTATAGACTTGCACGTTTTAACGGCGGTGAGCTCACCCCCTGTCACATGTGTAGGTATTTCTGTATATTTCGTAAGGTCAAACATGAATGTTGTTTCAACACACATGCACAACACTAATGTTTGGGATATCTTGAACCACCCCATTTATGACGTTATGTATGTTTGTAATCACAGGACTTCTACATCCTCTATTAAGGAGTTCCGTTCTCCGATTTGACAGCGCTTATGTTCGAATTATAAGCGAAGTTCGTTTCAACCATGTGTCAAAATCATTAGCGCAATAGCGCTTAAAAAGTTGTGCTTCACTCGTAGTTGAATTGCAATTTGCTTGACATATTTAGCTCACTTTTATTCCCACTCAGGCTTTATATGCGTCGGATATGAAGCCAGTTCGCGGAACAGTTCTGTGTGTCGCTCAGTAAGCCAGCGGCTTGTGGATGTGTACACGAAACGTGCGAGATTAAATCGGGATCAACTGCCCGGTTACTGCACGGGCAAGCGACTGACGCGATACACGCGGCCAGTTGGCGAATCAGCCCAATGCGACTCAAGATAGTACACCTAATGTCTGGAGTCTAACTTAACTAGCTTCTCACTGACATGCTCACTGAACTATATTTAAATATACTATAAAGAGGCTAGTAACTGAACTGTACTTACTGATTGGGGCACTCGCTGCAAGTCTCCATATATCGTGTATCTGTGAAGTTGCTCTCTGAATGCTTGAACGATAAGGCGCACTTGTTCGGCAGGTTGCAGGGCGCGGCTGGGTAGTCCTTATTATCACATCGCCATGGCTCGTAGTTAGCCAACGCCTTCACTGGCCGAGGATCTGTCATCCATGTCAATGCTTGTGTCACTGTCACGAACCACACGTCATTCCTGTAACAAGATGATTTGTCATTTATTAACTTTGCTCAATGAAGAAACTCTTTCATGAATTGATGATTATGGTGAAAGAAGTATGTTGTTTTAGAATCGCTCTCTTCGCACAACTTTGTCTGATCACAATTTTCATCAACACAATGATCTAAATATTATTGACCGGTGACCGCGCGCCGTGGTGAAAAACTCGATTAAAAAGAATTACAAACCACCAGTTTTAACTTTAGTTCTATATGTATGTAGTAGTATGTAATATGGCAAACATTAAAACCAAAATCACCGAAAACAACACGTCATTCGATATTACAAAAAAAAATATTGGTCAATATTGAGGATTATCCTCAAAACCATCGCTGCTTCCCCAATGAAAACGAATTAACCTACCTATTTCAAATGTACTGTCCTTATACCCAAAGGTTGCATGGAAGAGATCGCTTTTAGTGATAAGGTCGCCAAATTGTACATTCTATTCTTACCACTTTTCTGAAACTGTATTTTATTTTCTGTTGTGCAATAAAGTGTATTGGTATTGTATTGTATTGTAATGTGTATAGTGTATTCTGCTCGAATATATAATAATCTCAAAGATGACTTTACAGCTATCTTATAGTCAAAATCTGGGCCCGGCGACGCTGTAAAAAGCCAATCGGTATGACAGCAGACCTTATACAAAAAAACTCAAAATCTTATTTACTCCTCAATTGCTTCCTTTGGCTCATTATTATGTTCTCTTTTTATTTTAGATTGATTGGTTTTCTTACAACTTTTAATTTTATTATTATCAGTTTTTCACATTTTTGCTCGCGTATACATCACGGAGTAGCCATATAACTACCGCACTGATTTCACCCTTATCTTGATATCATTTCGCGCTATTCTGGACTCGAGCCGTGAAGAGCTGTTAATTTAATCCAAATATTTTTTAATATTCATGACCATGCTAACTATATTTGTTTGCTCTAATTAATTAATATTAGTCGAATTGTTTTAAGCCAGCGCGATAAGTATTTAGAGCTAATAACTACCTACATACTAACATTAGGTATAATTAAAAATGTACAGTATCGGTAATTTGTAAGCGATCACAAGCCGATCATGTCATTCGCCCGCCATTCTGATGTTCACCTGTATTTCACTTCATTTCACTCCATACGGTTTCGGAATTTTCCTTCAAAAGAACCTAAGTAGGTACATTCTAGGTAAACAAAGTGGTGAAGAGTAATTTTAATAATACCGCTGCTCACGCCTAAAATTAAACGTCAATCTGTATGTCAACCACAGTGAATAGCTTGTGGGAGTTTCAATTATCGTCTATTTCTTGTTGTTTACTTCATTCGACTGAAACCTGAGACGGAATGGCATATCTCAAGATTATTAACCGAACACTCCAATGTTTATTTAATAAGTTCACGTCAGGACGTTGCATATTCATCGCTTTTGCTCTTTACAAAAGCAATTTTCACTTATTTGATATGATATTTTATTTTGAACGAATGGATTGTGGTTATTTATGGAATTATTAGTCACCGTTTTTGGCCCATGTGAGTAACCCAGAAAATGGATGATACGCGAACATGCTAACGTAAAATCTGTCACAGCTTCTACCATCGATAATAATCAAAATACATCCACTTCTTAGCAGGGCATCTTCATACGCCATGTTGATCTAAGGCCCAATATGATTTATTTTCCTAACCCTGTGTCTTTCATTAAGAGTAAATATGAATATTGGCGCGTTATAACGAGAGGAATAACGAAAACAAACACCATGTTATTATTTTGTTCTGTGATAAAATCACATCTGGTTTCGACAAGTGACAAACGCTGATATTTTGCAATTCATTGACAGCCAAGCACCTACTAAGAAAGATGAAATGTACGTTTGTAGCGATGGAATGCCTCGGAGTGTTTATCACATATCTGAGCCCATAATGCGGTGCGACAGTGCCCCTCAACATAAAACTCTGGGGACTTGAGATGAGAACTATGTACGGATATCATGTATTTGGGACGCAAACTATTGCGTTGTGGCACTGTATGATATTTTTCATTGTGCCTGCGACAGATCTTGCGATAGCGCGTCCGAGATATTATTACTCACACTTCGGCGGCCCATGCCAGAAACTTGTGCAGTCCCTTGTTGAGCTCTTTAGTCAAGAACCAATTGGTGAGTAGTGGCATCATATACGGTGCGCGGTTCTGCTCGTAGTTCCGGCTGAAGTCCTCCTGAAGCCACGCTAACACCTGTGAGGGTAAGCTAAAATTACTCACAAGTTGGAGGCCCACTGAAGGAACTTGTGCAGGCCACGGTCGAGCTCCTTGATCTGGAACCAGTTGGTGTGGAGGGGCATCATGTACGGTGCGCGGTTCTGCTCATAATATCGGCTGAAGTCCTCCTGGAGCCACTCTAACACCTGCGAGGGATATTATGTTAAAGAAAAAAGAAGAAGGAACTTGATTCTTCCTGCAGATGCATACCACTCTTCAACAGCCACATTAGTCCGCTAATTTTATTAGTGTTAGTCCACCACGATAATAAAAAAAAATTATAAGTACACTGAAAGCAGTAACTCTCGTTGCGATACCTGTGGCGAAACTCAAAATATATCAAACAAGAATTGAACAACAAAATTTCTATCATCTTTGAGCAACAAAAAATTTTGTTTCTTTATACCTAATGGGATCGTTTTTAGACAAATAAAGAATCTGATGGTCTATTCACAATAAATACCTGTCAAACGGACTAGTTTCCAGATCAAATGAATATTTTTTTTTTAATTCAATTAAATTATGTTACCTCGTCCGAATCATGGTTGTGTAGTACACACTGATCTAAGTAAGGACAGTGTCCGCCTTCATAGGTCTCCACATAGTGAGCGTTGAATGGCACCTCCCAGAGACCTGCGAACAATGGTCTCCTTGTAACAAGATACTTCAAACCAACATTACCTGTGTGACCTACCATAGGCAGACTGACTTCACAACACGTCCGCCTCCGTGGCTCAATGTAACAACATAAGGTCACAAGAAAACGGAGGTTGCTGGTTTGATTTCCGGCGGGGTATATATTTAGAATTCGGTTTAGTTGTGGTACGCCATTGTTAAAAGTTCCGCCAAGCTGCGATGTTGAGAGCATTGCCATAACTTATTAGTAATCTGTGGCATTGCTGTGTTCCAGCGGTTTGAGATAACCAGTCTCCAAAATAAGTTAGGCATGCCGAGTTAGTAAGCTACCATGTACGGTCTCATCTTTACTTAACATGCATTAAAAAATCCATTTTGGGATTCTGATCTGATTGAGTTTTCACTTTTTTGTATAAAATATCTTCAAATCCAAGCAGGTTCGTATCCCGCTAGGGGTAAATATTTGTGTGAAGCATATAAACATATATTCCTGGTCCATGGATGTTTATATAAATATTTATTTATGTATCACAAGCATTGCTTAGTTTGGAATTAGATGATGCAAGTGTTTCAAATATTTATTATTATATTCGATATTTGTTTTTGATTAGTGAAATTAATCAGCGTCTATTGTGGTCAGTCCTTAGATAAGGGACTGCTCGTTGCATTTTCATACGAGTGTTGCAATGCTTCGGAGAGCACGTTACATAGGTCCTGATTGTTTTCAATCGATGGCCTTACAGAGGCTTGCATTTTGTAAGCCTTACAAGAGAAGACTGTGCCCCACCAGTGAGGACATAAGTATGTTGGTGTGTATACTATGATATAATCGAGAACCAACCTGGGAAAGACTTAGTCGGACAAGTCCCAGATTTGCATTCATGGGCGATCTTGTAATCGAGCGTGTAAGGCCAAACAGGGATCGGCAACGGCGGCACGCCCACTGAACTGTCGTAGATGTAGCCAAAGTCTTCTAGCACCTGCAAATAATCTTCGCATCACACAAAGTCTACAACGTAAACATGTAAATTACATACATAAGGTCACTACCCTCAACCCAAATGGGGTGGTCAGAGATATCCCAAACATACGCGTTTGGGTGTTCCAAAGCACAACATCCAAATTCGAAATATACAGAAGTGCACACGTGTCAGGGGGGAGTCCATCGCCGTTGAAACATGCAAGTCTGTAGATATTTTTTGGTGTAAAGTCCTTTTTTTTATGCACAACTGGTTAGCACTTGTCCTCAATCACACCTGATGTTAAGCGAAGAGGAGGCCGAAGGCGGAAGCTTACTGAATCGCCTTTTGCGACTCCCACGGGAAGAGACGGGTTGGTTCTATTCAAATTAATAGATCAGCTAGATACCTATTATATTTTGTGGTCTCGAAATTTATTAATCGGCGTCATTCACGAATATGAATAAAGTGTAATGAAACTAATTATAAAATCGCCATAAACAAAATATAAGTGTTGTGCTTTGCACTTTCTCTCGTTTCTCTGAATATCACCCTTGACGAATTCAGAGTTTAAGTTCGAACTCACGTCAAATAATATGGAAAATTGACACGCTTAGTTTCGTCTATGAATGTGAGATTCAGAAGGGATGTCAAATGATCATAATTATATGATATAACATGATTATCTAACTAATATTATAAATGCGAAAGTTTGGATGTCTGTTTGTTTGTTGCTCAATCACGGCGAAACGATGAACGGATTTGGAACATATCCGCGATAACGGCAGGCGAAGCCGCCGGCGTAAAGCTAGTGTTCTATATAACGTTGTAACGTCCTAAAAATAAAAACGATACTTTCGACTTTAAGTTTAAAACAATTTATTTTATTAAGTGTTCGACATTACTACCATAGTTAAAGTAGTTTATACTTGCATGTTCATGAGTTTTTTCGCTTTATTAAGATTCTAGAGCAACTTCAAATTCACAACTCGATCGTTATACAATCGTGTGAATCAGAAACCATTAATAATTTTTAAATAAACATTAACAGAACTACCACGAAGTAAACCTTTCCACAAGAGATATACGGGCCTGATAAAGAAAATTTGAATAAATACATCGTGATGACGCCTTGATTGCCATTTGTACCCAGAAAGGTGCAGATTATAGCTTTATCAAACCACGTTTTACCCCAATTCTATAATTCATACATGAATGCACACGACTAGACCTAAATGAATACTCCAATGACTGTTCACAGAAATGAAATCATGTGCGGCAATATTTTCCAATGTTCCAATCTAAATGCCTTTGGATGAATGCTTAAAATTCATGTTAATTTTTTTCTTTATTGATTTACCAACAGTTATTAACACTTATACATTGTTTTAAAATAAGTACTATTTGATCGAAGGTGAGCGTTATAACTAATTACAGGTAAACACCTCATGCAATAAAACAAATCAATTACAGAATTAATTAGGAACTTATTACTAAGACATTTTGTGTAATACCAGTACACAAATACAAGTACAAAAAATTATACGAAACAATAACGAATTGGGAAAAAAAGAAAAAAAAGAACTTTTAGTTTTGCCAGATTTAACATTATGATGATAGATTTTGTGGAACTTGTTAACTGAATCAGAGTGGAAATCTAACAGGTCACTATATTCATTTGCCAGTTTGCACAACCTAGAGGTTGGCCAGTTAGCACTAAGTACTGTTCTGCTTATTGGCGGACTAAGGAGTGTGATAGGATTGCGTGGATACTTGCGAGGAACGCGAAATTTCATTTTTCTCAACAGCGGGGGACAAATATTTCTTATGATTTAAAATTTTGAAACGGAAAATTCTCTGTGGCTTGCCAAGGAAGTCATTCTGAACTCTTCAAGTCTCCAATGAGTATATCCTTTAAATCACAGATTTCTATACCGTCAGATGTTGTTGTTACACCATCACACATTTCCACAGGGTATGAGCTGGTACCACCGCGCTTAGCCTTCACATAACTCCAGAAAAGTTTCGCATTTTGAGTGATGTTATTTTCCATTCTACTAATATACCTCTTATAGCATACAGTTGCCATGTTCTCACAGCGTTTAGTTACTAATTTTAATGCCAATTGATCCAGAGGATTTCTATAAAATAAATAAATTATTCTCCCTCGCCCGGTATTTATAAAAAAAAAAAAATATAGTTATTTTTTTCTTTTACCATCTTAATCAAGACTAAGTCAAACCACGGTGGGTAACGAGAATTTTTAGATCTGCGATTGGGTACACATATGTCAATTACTTTGCATATTTCATAATAGAATATTTTAAGTAACTCATTGACATCGGTTTCGTTTTTGAATACCTCGTCCCACTTTATTTCGCATAGTTTTTTGTGAATTTCTTGGTAGTCTGCTTTAAAAAAATTAGGTCTAGCGTGCTTTTCATTGTATGGAAGTCTAGATTCCTTCAGCAACCGGAAGTCAATTTCCAAGGGTGGATGTAATTTATCAATCACACTTTTGAATTGATGCATTTACCGTAACTGGTAGATTCGATAACACAAGGTCCAGTATGCCTCCAGATATATTGCTTATTTTGTTTTGTTGATGTAGTCTGTTCAGATTTATAAAGTCATTAAAAGAATTCATTATCCTAGGAACTGTATATCCAGCGTTACATCAGTTAACAAGTTCCAATTCATACAGCTCAGGTTAAAACGTGTGTTTCCCACAATACACACGTCCTTAACATACAAATTATCAAACAAATTATTGTAATGATTTACTACTTTATCCAGGATTGACCGCTGCACTGGTGGCGGCAAGTAAACAGCACTTAGAGCTATTCGATGACAGGAACTCGTTACTAGGACATCTAAAGTAACCCAAATATCCTCATACGTACTTTCCCAATTATACATTCTTTGAGATTTTATTTCTTTAGAGATTACTATTAATACTCCACCGCCGTCCTTTTTTGTATTGAAAGTAGATTGTTCTCTGTCCCTTCTGTAACGACATACCTATGGTCGAAAAGCTCTCCATTCAAAACAAAACCGTTTAACCAAGTTTCTGTCAGTATTATGACATCATAACTGTTGCTACATACTTGGCGATGGAAATTGTGCGTTTTAGTTCTCAAGCCTCAATCAAACTTATTTGATGCATCATATGGGTTTTAAAAACAATAGCTGCAAATGAATTGTCGCATAAATTTAATGGTCTAGAAAGAGATGATTCATAAAAGTTATGAGTAAACTAACTAAACTTCGTTCTCGTGGAATATTTCATCAAAATCGGTTCAGCAAAAATTTTAGCTTATATGTTAAGCCAGGTCCTAATCTGTCTATCAAGTAAATTTTATCCAAATTCGCCCCGCCGTTTAGGCGCTTCACTACAAACATTCATACCTTAGTTGAGATTATAGCGTAGTTAGAATGTCCTTGAACATAATAAAAATGCAAACTATACATATTACCTATACGTTATGGATTTCTTACACGAAAAAGAATCAACAACAAGCTCTCTTGGGTTTCTAAGGACTATATAGAACTCAGGTCTCTTTTAAAACCAATCTCAGTCCTTGTTCAATTTATCACTGAGGCAACTTAGAAAATCGATAGGTACAGGCACGTCATCATCAAATAACTTGCAAAATAACGGCTGAATGCATCTTATACACACATCAACTCGGTAGTTTTCGTCTGATAAGTATTTACTTCCACCGCACTTTTTAGTAACCGAGTGATAAATTCGGACGTCCAAAAAACTTCTTCATAAAATTGATCGAAATAATTTTCGTTGAAAGTACCTCTTAGGCTAACTTCACAGGAAAACTATACCTCCCTTTAAACTAACTTTTATAAACTAATTCTTTTCCTGTGGGCTTTGCCTGTTCACACTGTCTACTTGATAGCTGACGATTCCTTACTGATGAAGCGGATGCTTGATATCGTTGATATTTTATGGTTCATACCTTCTCCCAGTGGGTGGAGACTAACTGCCCAACAACTTATATATAACTTTCTGTCGATGATGATGATGATTACAAATCGGAATCGTGCTATCTTCATCTACCACACAAAACACGAGCCCATTCTCAATCAGAAAAAAGATTTTCTATTAGACTTAGCACTTTTTTTAGTAGGCTTGCATTCCTTGATTAGATACACACTATCGAGCCATGACTATCTCATTAATTCCCCTCTGTTACACCGAAATAAACGTGATTTCATCAAAATGCATTCAAAGGAAACCAGATCAGCGATTATTAATTTAATTATACTAATACAATTTGCTTTTGCATGACTGAAGTTCGAAACAGGCGCTGTATAGCAATACCTACATAATGTGGGACGAACCGCTTCAGGAATACGAGGCGGAACATCTCAAAGCTATTACAACTGTTCAAATGAGCAGCAACTTTGTTTCATTTTACTTGACGCAATCAGTCCCACATTCCGCTTGTTCGGATTTGATCGTCCATTGCATTGTACCATCGATTTTGTTCCCGTCGTTACAAGTTGAACAAAGTTTAAACTGATTCGGAGTTTTAATTAGAATTTAAAATCCATAATATTATGTTACAAATTGTTCTTCAACTCTCAGCAGAATTTTCCGTAGTACCACATTTCTCTCCCGAATCATCTTCAATAATTATTTCTTGTTATTTATCTCATTATGGTGTTTGTATGTATTCGCGGTATGTATACGCTTACGGTTCCTTGTAGATTTTAATAAATAAATAGTAAGCAACAATGAAAAAAATTAAAATCCCTCCTTATTAATTTCACATACGTAAAAAACTACTACCACGTACAGTTTTTTGCCCAAATAGTTAACATGACCGCACGAATACTCTTACGAAGTACCTTGAATGTTTCTCTGCGTTGAACTTTCAAACATTTTTAACACATTTCTCTCTCAAATACATACTGTTTCTCTTTCATATAATATAACCTTTTATTACGCATTTCGTTTATAAAGAAAGCGTGTACCCCTGTTTCATTGGTGCGGAAGACATTTGGTACCAGCCGCAACGCCCTATCTAGATTATCTCTGATTTAATAACTTTATTTATCATAAGAATATAAATTCACTTACATGATAAGTTACGTACTAAAAACTAAATATAAACAGTTACCTGCCTACCAATAGTTGTTCGGTAGTTAAGTAATATTGTATCGTTATATTATTATGTGTATGTAGGTTTATAATATATATTTTATGTTATGTATTTATATCACGGTAGGTATATGTATCATATTTAATGTAAGTTTATTATTTGGTTATCATTTATTTTTATTTGCTTTATTATTGTAGTATATTTAGATTTGCACACAATTTGCTGCTAAATCCCAAATTTACTCCATTTCTTACTTCAATGCTCAGGACGGATGGAAAGATCTCTTAAAGAGATAAGTTCACCTTTGTACATGATCTACCTATTGTTTGTACACTGTTATATGTAATTTATGACGCAATAAAGAATATGATATAATACCGCCGCTATTTATAGTTCAACGTAAACTAAACAACTCCGTCACAAAGAATAAGCTTTACTAAATATATTTTTTATAAGTCTTTATTATTTAATAGGTTACATGAGTTTTAATTAAACAATGCCCCACAAAACCGTTAGCACAGTTTGTCTGTGGGAACTTGATGCTTACAAAAAGCTATAAGTCACGTAGTTACAATGTGGACGTCGTCGTTTGTATTGAATAAGTTACAGGTTGTCTAACAAGATTTCTTTATGTAAGATGTAACAGTGGAGTTCTTAGATAACACTTCACAGTTGTTTAAAACATAACATTTAAGTGTTTTAGCACATATGGATTTAGACGCGATAGTTTATTACATAAAGGCGCGTCTTCATAAAATAAATTTTTACCATAATATGAGCGTGGACTTTTGTTTTAAAGGATTGGATACACCTTTGACCACAATCTCATCTAATGAAAAGTAAACTATCACGACTCTATACCAAATAACCATACAGGTCCTCATTGTTATCATCAGCATGTCATCGGGTAGCATACCTGTACGATTTTACGAAAACTCTCCCAAGTAATATACTGATTCTCTTTCAAATAAAATAACTTAATAATTTGTCTCGCCATATACGTATTAACATAACTTTTAACAGACTCCTGAAAGCCATATTTTAGTAAATTTGGATGCATATTTTTTCATTTGTTTAGATAGGTAAGTGGTACCATATAAATGTGGTTAACTTCTGATGATGCACTCTGAAGTTAATGATGGAATGTTACTAAGGTCGGTTGGTTTGGCAATTTTTGCCGCTTCAATTATTTTATTTCAATACGTTATTTCTCAGTCAAGTAACACACCATTACCACGGCGGCGTACCCATTATACATGTAAATCTTACAATGGGAAGACTTCGGTAAGTTTCGGATCGCTGACAGCTGTCAGACGGATCTGGGGGGATCAAATTTCACTGTTATAGTTATAGCGTACAAGTAGATGATAGGGTAAACCTTGACTGAGAGATGAGCTGCATTATGATGAAACAGGCTGATGCCCCGCCTACTTAGTTACCTCTCTCATCCTACACCCCCGCATGATTACCCTTCGAAATGAGAGTTGCCTAACTATAAGAAGAATTGTTTCTTCTTGAAGGCTTGTTGTGGCTTTGTTCTTCTTAAGCTATACAACTCTCAAATAACAAATTGTTTCTCAGTCAAAATAGCATGCCGTTACATCTCAAATACCTACCTTGAACTGTGTATTTCTGCCCGGTTTCAGGAACGGCGCACGAGCCCCTGTGACGTCAGTGCGGGAGACGTTGGCAAAGCGTCGTAGCACTTCCCTCATGCCGATCATCTCGCCAGCCCACTCCTCGTAGCCCTTGTCTTGGAGCCCTTGTTGTTGAGATATTGTGCCAGTCGCGATCTAAGAACCATTAAAGACACTTTAATTTATTTTTAATTGTTTAAAATACAGGAAGGATTTCTTTATTATATCTTTTATTTGTTCTGTTTTGATCATTCTTAACAGTAAGGAGAGGCACTAAGGTCTAAAATATAGGTAAAATAATTTGACCTTGTTTAGACACTGACACTGCCAGATCACCAAGTCCTTTCTTGATACCTTTTATTACACATAATAAATTGTAATATTTTATAAGACTCTATTGGTGCAAAATAAACTATTTTATATCTGTGTATTTGTATATATGATGGGGTATAAGTTCATATCCAATGCTATTTCAGACGTTTTAACAAGTATCGATTGGTAAAATTTTCGTAGTATCTGCGGCCAAGGTAGAGCTATACGCTTGATGTGCTGTTGCCCGTGACTGTACAATTGATACAATAAAAAAAAAATAAGGTTCCATAAACGTCATCAAAACCTTACTTAATCTCCCACTGTTAGTTGAGGTGGGTAACTTGCAGTTCAGATTGGCGAACTTGTAGAGTTTACAAGTGTATTGTTAGTTACCATCTTGGCTTAATTAAGCATGAAAACGTTTGTATAAAAATGTCACTAGTGGCCATCCGTCATAATCTTGTAATTTTCGTTAGTGCACTGGGTCTATACCAAAAGTGGTCACGATAATGTATATGTTACTTAAAGCATTGACATCAACGTGTCTTCTGCTCAAACTGAGTCTACTTTACATCAGTGACATTCTAGATTCCCAAGCATACACGTGTTAGTATCTCAGGTGTAGGTACAATAAAGACTCTGACCGCGTCAAAGCATGTCTAAAGTAGATGGATAGTCCATCGTCGAAGTGCATAACAATTTATACGTATAAGCTGGTTGGCGCCAGGTGCCTTTGAAGACGATATACGGTACGGGATAAAAGGGGACAGGTTTTGTAGAATATTTTCAGCACTTATCTGCTTAGGTTTTAGTAAAGTAAAAACAGAAATAATTTCATAATAAAAGTTAGAATATTATTACTTTAGTAAAACAACACAGAGACGTTGTTGCATAGGGGATTCTTTGTTATAAATAAAGTGGACTCGTTTGTGAGTACTATATGACAATTGTAAACAACTTTATAGTTACCGTATTTGGACGATAGAACTATTCCAATTACTATGTTAAGTCTAAATAAATAAATTCGGTTTACCAGTTAAGAGTGAATGAGCAACAAACAAACATCCATACTTCTTCACAAACTAAAGAAAGTTATGGTTTAAAGTAACTCACACAAAAACGAAAAATATATATTTTCAAAATAGTTATGGATAGACCATCAAGCTTTAAAGTTCATGTTCCGTACCAGCTTAAACAATTGAAATTCTTAGGAGCTTCTTTGAATTTTTATGGAAAGTATTTTAAATATTCATAAAAGAATAATTAAGTAATTGATTTAAATACGATTCGAAATAAAAATTAATAAATTTAGATTTAACAGTTATTAAGCCGATTGTACTTATACGAATTATACTTACTTCATGTCCATCATGCGATAATGCCTGGACCTGCGCGTAGTTACTGCAAACAAAGAATTTGAATTTTAGCGGGCAAAAAATTACAATGTTACACTCTACCTTGGCTTCGCCAGTCGACATATTTTTCCATGAGTGTGTCAATAATATTTGGCTACTCTGTGATCTGTACAATATTCAATAAAGGAGTAACTTTTAAACTATAAAAAAACTTTGGTTTTAACTTACAAAGTCGCTCTTGCAAAACTTGACTCTTTTACAGCACTTTTCTACCCATGTTTTGGGAAAATTCGTAATTATTCTTGAGGGACACAATTTGACTTTTACGTTATACATCAAAACTTGTACTGGGTGTGTGATAAGATAAGACTGATAGGTACTGAATTCCCGCAAAGGGTTAGACTACATTCTTGGTACAAGCGACAGCACGACTGCAATACTTTCAGTCTCGCTCAGTTCCGGAAGCATCTTGCGGCCAGGACCCCTATTCTCGCACACTCGACATTTGTCTATCGATAGACATTGGCATGTCTATCTCTTTCACACTTATATACGTGTGTAAAAGTGACAAACCTATTGATGTCGTTCGACATTGAAATCTCGAGTATGTGAGAATCAGGCTCCAGCTTACGTTACGATCGCCGTCCCATCGACAGTACATTACTGACCTGTACTCGTGCGATAAGAAGAAAGTGCCCCGGATAGGGCATCCGTTAGGATTCTTTATCTTCCCATTGAAAACTTTTCTGTACAAGTCGAAGTTGTTCAAGTTAACCGCTCCGTCGAATGTAAGCATGATCATTTGTGGTGTCTGAGAAAGAAGAAATGTAATTTTACTGAACATCAAATAGTATGGCGTAATACAAATTCTAGACAAGTGTTTAACAGTTTGTTTTGAGAGTGTTAGTGCTATGTGGTTTTGGCACGTAAAATTAATAGAACCAACCCGTCTCTTACCGCTGCCGTCGTCAAAGTCGACTAAGGAACTTTCTACTATAAATATCTATAGATTTGCGAGTTTTAACGGTGATGGGCTACCCCCTGTCACTTATGCATTTCTCTATATTTCGTAAGGTGAAGCGTGGATGTTGTTTCAAGCATTGAACTCTTACTGTTTGGAATGCCCAAACACTAATATTTTGGGATATCTCTGACCCCATTTGGGATAAAGGTCGTAACGTTATGTATGCATCACAAATTCGCATTAGACATTTTCAGGTATAAACACAATGGAAGTTTAGAAGCTTATGTTTTGATGTATAACTGGTTAGTCTTCGCTCGCTCAGCAATTTTACGGTATCTCATTGGCCAACGATATCAACGACAATACCGATGAATTTTCATAATTTTAGCGCAGCTTATAGCTTTTAGGCACAATGACATCGTTTTTTTTTGGAAAATAGGATGTTATAATAAAGCATTCTGCAAATAATTATTTGTAATCAGTAAGTTTCAATAACAACGGTGGTTTTAGTTATATTTAATACCTTGACAAAGAATCACTTGCATTATTATAAAGGATTCCTACTCCGTAGTTAACTACGGAATCCTAAAGATCACGTGTTACCAATTACAATAAATTCGTTTTTCTCTTGTTTTAGTTTCAATCGATTCGAACGTAATTTAATTTTCTATAAAAAACCAGACGGACCAAGTTTTTTCGTCGTTCGGTTCGAATTTTCTTGGTAAACTCTCTAATGTTAAATAAAAATGTTATCTTGGAGGATTTCCTATAATCTCTAACGTAGGCAGATTCTTGGAACTTCTTCACAAATAACTCTTTACTAATAATAGATTATCACAGCTCTCTATAAGCCCTAGGGAAACAAGTATATTATTATTTATTTTTTCTCATTTCTTAACAAACGACAACATACGTGGGACTGGGATGGGACTTTCCTTTTAACCTTCCATGTTCCACCTTCGACCTCATCTTCACTTAATATTAGGTGTGATTGAGGTCAAGTAACAACCCGTTTTGCCAAAAAAAATAAGTATAATAATACCTGTAACAGGAAGTCCCGCTCATCCATAAGATACCATTTTAGCTTAATATTGAATACTAAATAATAAAATATTTATCGTAACATAATAAACAGAACTGCTATCTGTGTGTGTAACTATATGTGCGTATGAGTGCTAGTTTGCTAGTCCTACGGTGCAACATTACTTTGGCATCGGATAACTATATATACCTACATATATGATACGCGGGTGTCAGGTGTATTTTATGTTTCCACTTGCATTAACCTCTCCCCTCATTATTTATGTATTTAAAATTAATCAAAACTCACTTCCTCCGCGTTGAGTCCTCCAGGAATGATAGTGCCATCCTTCGAGCAGAAGCAATATGGCAGCACACACTCGGCAGTGTCACACTTGGTCGCCAAGTCGGTGGGCGCTTCGGTAGCTGGCGCTGGCGCTGGAAGAATCATCAAAATTAAAGTGAAGTATAGAATTAACTACGTGATCGAATCTGTATCTAATGAAGAAATCCATAGGCGAACGGATGTCACTGACATAGCCCAGTGGATTAACAAATTGCATTGACAATGGGCAGGGCACATAGCTCGAAGAACTAATGGCCGGTGGAGCATAAAAGTTCTCGAGTGGAGACCACGCACCGACAAGCGCAGTGGAGGACATCCACTCACAAGGTGGACAGACGACCTGATAAAGGTCGCGGGAAATCGCTGCATGGAGGCCGCTTTAGGCAAAGGCTCAGCAGTGAATATCCTGTGGCTGATATTATGATAGAATTAAGAAATTAATTAAACGAGGTATGAATATTAGATCTGCACATAATTACTAGCCTTCCGCACGCGATTTCGTCTGCGTAAAATTAAGTTTTCGCAATGTAATCTTCCAAAGTTATCCCAAGGGAACCCTTCGCTGGTATAACAGTATCCTATATATCCTTTTCTACCTATATGTAAAATTTTAGCCATATGGGTTTAGTTTTTCACCGTGATTGAACGACAAACTAACATCTAAAATGTCGTTTGTTTGGAGTGCTGTACCTACTTGTAGGAAACAAAGAATTGAAAGTTATGATTGGCTTAAATTTTAGATTCTGTCGATCATTTCTGGGATTCAATTTTTAATCGAGCCGCACAAACGCGGATCTAGGTAGTGGTCATAAGTGTGATTTTTTACTGTCAAGCCTAAATAAGAAATTTCAGTTTGGAGCAGCATCAATTTGTTATGAAGAGTAAAATATCTAAATGGTGAAATCATACTCTATGATTACAGCTGATTAGGGTTGCTTGATTGCATTACTTTTAATATGAAATATTTTAACAGCTTCTTCTCTAAAACTATTGTATTGGAGAAAGTTGTAGAATAAAAGCTGTTCTATCCCTTCAGCTTAGTGTCCCGTATCGTATAGAGTTGTATAACATTATAATTCTTGTAAGACAGAACGGACAATATTACTCTGCACGCCCGTCGCCTACAAGGGAGCAAGTTCTCTCACGTGATTCTAACTTTAGACCTTTGGACTGGACCTAATTAAAGAAAGTGAATGTCAAGTAGTAAAAGAAGTTAGCAATTGGAATTGTAGTCATTAAAATGTTAAAAAATATAAATAATGTGTAAAATGTTATTGATTTCGTATAATCGTACATATGTGTCCAAAATTTCAGCTCAATTGATCACTGGGAAATGGGTCAAATTTAACTCGTAAGATTTGTTAACGGACGCGACAAGTGAAACTAAATTAAAGTTTGTAATGTAATAATAAATAAATAGATCTAGATGCTTGTGTTATGGATACCAGATGTTTTTTTTTTTACACAAAATTTATTTTTATTTTTGTAAACAAAAATGTTGTAAATGTTAATGAAAAACATCTATAACTCGGGAAACATGTCTAATTCATCATACAAATATATGCCCCTAGCGGGATTCGAACCCGCGACGTTTTAGCGTTTACGACGTGGTATCCTTTTTTGGTTTCGCCACAGTAGGGTAAACTATAGGGCCAACCATCTCATTCCGTAGATATTACAAATAGCGATTAGCTGAAAATGATCACAAGAGATAGAATAGTAGTAGGCAGCAGCAAGAGCGGCATTGGTTCAGAAAATCTAGGCATTTTGACGAAAGTTAACTAATATACTGTACTGCTATAAGAATGACTTTGAGATGAATTTGGCTCCTACGCTATGTGATGAAGATAAGAAAAGTGAAATCCTTTGTACTACACCAGTAAGTTATACAAAAGGGTCCGATAATATAGTAAGACCGAGTTAACAAAAGGTCTGTACTTACATGTAAAGTGAAACCAGGAAAGTTACGTCTTATCTGGACTCTGTACTGGGAACTGAATACGATATGTATTTGTAATATGAAATCAGTGACCTATCAGAAACTTGAAAATAAGTTTACTAATTGGTAATATGTAAAAAGTCTTAAATACATAGACAACTGATAGATTTACGAACAGTACAAATACAAGCATCCCCGGGGTCCTACTGGTTCTAACACAAAATGCGTTTTAACTCGACAGTTGAGTGATCTGTCCCAGTTATTTGTAATTGATTTATGCAGATATAATTTTTTGGGTTTATCTGTAAAGTAAATTGCCGCCCGCGGCTTTGCCCACATAGACTTACTTTATCGCGGACTTTTGTCCTTAGTGTCTTATCTTATCTTATGATATTTTAAATTAACCTATGTTTCTCCAAGTCCCAGGTTACCTGTCTGCTAAATTTCAATACAATCGACTCAGAGTCTTAGTCGTCGAAAGGTAACAAACAGAATATTTTATAATTTTAGTGTGGATGTCTAGAGTTGAAAGGCAATTGAAAATATATTTAGTTATTTTATTAGATTACATACATATGTAATGTCAGGCCTGTTTCCGTACGGGTAGGCAGAGACTATAGACTTCCACTTGGTACGATCCTGACACACCTCTATTAGACTACCTAGGTATAATATCAAATTAGTCATGGAGTAGGTACATCGACATGTCACTCTCCGCAACATTACTAATCTAAAACGCAAACTGATTATTTCTTACCATTACGTCAGGTCAAACTAGTAATTTCATAAAAACTTATGGTCTATGATTTGAAGCTAAGATTTCAACGCGCTCATTACGAATACCTATGTCGTTAATTGCATGAGATTAGTCAAGCATTTAATGTCCAACAAAGTTGTAGTGTCGTGTATTTCAAATGTTTTAAGGACCTATCTGCTCCCATAGCAATTTTTATTAGATTCCAAAAAAGGAATCTATGTTCGTCTGGACATATCTCATTTATTTGGGATATCAACAACATAAGAATAAACATAAATTAATGCAGGTACATGATTGCAAAGCCACGTACGCTAGCCACGGAAGTGAACAGTTATAATTAATGAATTTGTGGGGAGTTCGATGCATCGTAATATGAGATGTTAGATGCATCCTTATGTTTTTTTTTTGTATATTCAGTATATTTTCGACAATCGTTAACCGTTTTTGATGATTGTTTTTTGTTTAATAGGGTTTGTCACATATAAATCTGGTGGTCTCAAATAAATTTGGTTATGATCTGATGATGCACTCCGGTGATAAAAAGGTGAACCTTACAAAGTTGGTTGTTTTACTATTTTTTTGCGATTCAATTATCTTATTAGATAAATTATTTATCAAAAATGAATCTTTGACGATTTATCCACGAGTTTTACACTTATTTTAAAATTAAAAATTCTATGAAATAGAATTATGAAGCTACAGAAACAACTTTATATTTTTGGCGGTATTTTCGAATTTGCAGTCTCTTTTTATCTCTTTCTACACTATGGTATATTTAATTTACAAGTTATAAATAAACTACAGGAATGAGGCCACAATTATAGGCATGACACCGACTTTTGATAATTTATTTATTATTTTATTTAAAGATTTTTTTGAGCGCACAGCTATGATTAGGTACATATTATTATATACATTATATACTCAGATGCCAAAATTTTATTTAGAGTTAACAGAAAGCGTATAACTTATTTATGGAAAACATTGTTATGTTCCTTTCTCCTAACACTTTTTTATGACTTTTTGACTTTTGTAGTGAAATAAAGGTAAAATAAAGACACTTACTTGTCGGAATTGGTCCGCATCTGGCTTCCGCCTTAAATGTGCAATATTTGTTGATATCGTCGAAGTAGAGCCCAGAAGGACATCTGTTCAGGTAAGGATAACCATCCACACACTACAAAAGAAATTTTAAAAAATTATGAAATTTTGTTCTCGGCAGCTAATGTCACTGTACGGAAAATGTCAGGATACTATGGACTCATAAACCACATAATTGGGGGTACATTTTATTAAACTCATAAGTTGTACGTATAATAAAATTAGGGTAGCTACAGTGAGCCACACGAGAAGCGTAACACTTCTCGTATCAGCTGATCACGATAAAACGTACATTCAACCAGTGTAAGCTGGTCCTCGTAGCATTTACGTTTTATCATAGCATCTTTCTGCAACCTTATAAGTGACCAGACACAACTTACTACCCAATATGGTTCAAATGTGATCACGCGCAACTTATTACGCTGTAGAATTCAGAAGGGGTCAGGCACAACTTACTTTGTAGCAAACTTCACAGGTGACCACCTTAAAGCAATTTAAAGGTTCAGAAGTGATCAGGCACAACTTATTACGCTGTAGAATTCAGAAAAGGTTATGCACAGCGTGGTAGAGGTCACAGGTGGTCAGACGCAACTTAAAGGTTCAGAAGTGATCAGGCGCAACTTATTACGCTGTAGAATTCAGAAGAGGTAGGCAGAACTTACTACGCAATAGAGTTCAGAGGTGGTCAGAAGAAAATTACTGAGCAATAAGGTTCAGAAGTGATCAAATTTTTCAAATTTATTGCCCAGTAGAGTCCATAAGTGGTATAGCGTTACTTATAATGCAGTAGACTTCAAATAGAAAATTTTAAAGGCGGACAGAGACAAGTTATTGGATATAAAAGTGGTAGTATTTTAACGCAACCGAGTTCAAAAGTGGTCCATTTCTTTAAACGAATTTTTACTGCAAATACAAACAAAACGTTACAGTCACACAAGCGTGGTTAAATCTAAGAGTTATTTATATTAGGTCCTTACCTATGAAATTGGCGTTTTGTATGAAGAATTTCATTAAGACTGTTTTCTCCATACAAACACTTTTGATTTTTTTTTGGGAACGGCAAATCCAAATTAAGCTAAACTTAGTGTGTATTATCGGATAACATTAAGTTAAGTATAGGCAGCGTTAATTTTTAAAAGTAACCGCTTTATAAAAGTTTGAGCGAATCTAAGAAATGATCATGGGAATAATCATTACGCATGCAATAAGCACATGAAAAGAGCTCTATTAAAAAAAAAATTATTATGTGATTTAGCCTAGAAATTAAAAAATATTTCATGTCAAACCTTGAAATAATATTCAATTTTCCAAATAAAAAACAAATTTGGATGTAGTTTTGAAAATCGCAGGAATTGTAGTGGTAGAGCCACGCTGTAAGCTATTAGCTTGCAGCATGAATGGGCCGGCTCGACCGGGGAAGTACCACCCTCTCGCAGAAGACCGACGTCTGAGTAGTGGCATTTTGCCACTGCGCTTCGTCCGGTGAGCGAGGGCGCCGGAGGCCCACCTTCCAGTCTCTCTCCAGAATGGTAGCGGTATTTAAAGAGTTAGTACCCCAGGAGGGTACCAGCACTATGAGTGCTGGAGAATCCCTCATCGCTCAGGCTGCCCTACTTATTCTGGGGTGGACACCTTCCTCAAAGGCCGGCAACGCATCTGTGACCCTTTTGGTGTTGTGGGTGTCCATGGGCGGCGGTGATTGCTTTCCATCAGGTGACCCGCATGCTCGTTTGCCGCCCTCTCATATTAAAAAAAAAAAAAAAAAAAAAATTGGTACATTATGATCAACGAAGAAAAAAAATTCAAATTTCCTAGGTAAAGACCCAATATTATGTATGTTCCAGCCAACCTTACACGTGGTTAGAGAATATATAGCGGGTAACATAAAACGATGTACAATGGAATGGTGATGATAAAATAATTTTATACTAATATGAACCCACAATTTTAATTAAATATAGAACTATACAAATATCATGCCATATAACCTTATAATCCAAATTAAATAACATTTAAGTGTGGAGGTCACAAATTTTTAACACTTCCCTGATATCATTATTATTACACAGTAGAGTCTATAAGTAGTCAGACGCATTATTATACAGTGGAGATACTATGAAGGTCATACTTTATAGAAATATTAAAATATAATCACTAACTAGCCTAAACACTCGGATGATCTTACCAAAGGTATTGAAATTAATACGTTTCCACGTCAAAAAGTATTATGCTAACAGTACACGCGTATATCATTAAAGAAATATGTTTGGTATCATCCGACCTATTTACATAATGTACGAATAAGGGCATATAAATACACCAATACTAACGATCGTAATTCCACAAGGGAATAGGCTCGGGGAGCTTACGACGCACGAGAAACGAATGTCTTTCACACGCTCTTATGCGACACAACCTTCGCCTGTGTAATAAAATTTTTGTACGTTTATTTAGTCGGTGTAGGTAAATAGGATCTCATATCATAAAGTTTTGCAAACAAAAATAAATAAAACGATTACATCAGAGAGTGGAAATAGGTAAGGATATCTAACTGTTACGAATTAAATAAGTATCTGCATAGCTCTTTTATGCCCATTTTTAAATACTTTTAACTAACTTAATTTTTTTTTTATCCAAGCTATTTAAGAAACGGCCATGTTAACGAAAATCGATTCGGCTATTTCCAATAGGCCTCTAAATAACTCTAAATTACTAGAAATAGCGAGTTTGGACACAAATGTTTGGTATTTCGGTTCAACAATATAGCTATATCATTCTATTTGGCCAGCAAAGTTTTTAATATTCAACACACATTAGTTGAAAGACTTGTTTGTGAATAAAAAGTTGTCAACCATATACCTTGCAAGCATACAAATGTTCTAAGTATTTTGTGTGACCAGTGAAGTGAATTCAAACAATTAATGTAAACAACATTCCAGTCTCTCGGCCAACTTTAACCGTAGAACCGGTCCGGGATATGAAATGCGAAAAAGTTCCGAAATATACAACATCACCCACTGACCGACTATAGTAAATGTCAAACATTAACCAGTATCCTTATAGATACAAATCATAAGTCACATCATAATCATTCGACTTCACCCGTAGCACGATTGCCTCGCTATTGGGAGATTTGTAACACCCGATGCAGAGAGGTATTCTATTCTAACTTTGAAGTTAAATTATAGCGCCAAAACAGTTGAATCGATTTTACAACGGTTTTTTTATTTTCAGAACTGCATAGCCCTAGCGTCAAGTGAGGACATAAGATTTACGAGACTGAGGAGGCACAGTGTAACCAGTCTACTGACCAGATTTCAGTGACGAAGACACACATGGGTGGAGGAATGGGGTCGCTGGATCTCTCTCCATAACCGAACACATAACCAGCGCAAGCGGTCACCAGTGTTGATTATTGTAGCTATGACTACAGATGGCAACAAGCAAGACATAGAAGAAAACAAAAATCCCAGAACTGCATGATTTCGAGATGGTTCTTAGCCATGTTAGATGGAAGGCAGTTCAGCCTTTTCGAAGATATTTAGCTTTAACATAGTGGGTTTTTTAATACACTTGTATTAGCCTGAAGCACAAGCAGGTTGGCGGTGTTATAGTGTAAAAATAAATAATAAATAAATAATAAATAAATAATAAATAAATAATAAATAAATAATAAATAAATAATAAATAAATAATAAATAAATAATAAATAAATAATAAATAAATAATAAATAAATAATAAATAAATAATAAATAAATAATAAATAAATAATAAATAAATAATAAATAAATAATAAATAAATAATAAATAAATAATAAATAAATAATAAATAAATAATAAATAAATAATAAATAAATAATAAATAAATAATAAATAAATAATAAATAAATAATAAATAAATAATAAATAAATAATAAATAAATAATAAATAAATAATAAATAAATAATAAATAAATAATAAATAAATAATAAATAAATAATAAATAAATAATAAATAAATAATAAATAAATAATAAATAAATAATAAATAAATAATAAATAAATAATAAATAAATAATAAATAAATAATAAATAAATAATAAATAAATAATAAATAAATAATAAATAAATAATAAATAAATAATAAATAAATAATAAATAAATAATAAATAAATAATAAATAACTAATAAATAAATAATAAATAAATAATAAATAAATAATAAATCAATAATAAATCAATAATAAATAAATAATAAATAAATAAATAATAAATAAATAAGGAATAAATAAATAATAAATAAATAAGGAATAAATAATAAATAAATAATAAATAAATAATAAATAAATAATAAATAAATAATAAATAAATAATAAATAAATAATAAATAAATAAGGAATAAATAATAAATAAATATTAAATAAATAATATATAAATAAATAATAAATAAATAATACATACATCATAAATGAATAATACATAAATCATAAATAAATGATATTTTTTTTGTAAATAAATACAATATATAAATGAAAAACATTCTTAACTCGGGAACATATGTCGGTATTCATCATACAAACATATGCCCCTAGCGGGATTCGAACCCGCGACCTTTTGGTATAGCAGTCAGAGTTTCTAACCACTACACCAAATATGATGATGAGATGCAGCGTCATTGGTACGTAACTGACAATTACGAACACAATCCCTGAATTGACAATGACGACAATTGAAGACCTACTTTTACATTTCGAGCCCGTACGAAGTACGAATAATATTAAATAATTCTGTCTTTTACAATTGATTTTAATGAAACACATATAAATACTAACCAATAACTATAAACTATAAAGAAAATTTAGGAATCCCCGAGAAAGTGGGATTGATTATATTTGTAATAACGTCATCCAGATAAATAAACCGTATTAAATGATTACGTCTTCGAAACGGATTTATCAATTTCAATTAAATACGAGTATGGGTAAGAATCATCCCGCAAAAGCTTTAGAAAATAAGTAAATAAAACCGTATTTAAATCGGTTTCTCCGTTTTGGCGCTACAATTCCATTGACAGACAAAGGCTTCAAACTTAAATACCCATCTCATTTCGTCGGGAATTTAAAAGCGAGCCGTTCTTCATCTGTTCCTTTATTTGAATCAATGGTTGATATTTGTTTGTATAGTGATCACACTTCTCTAAGCTAACAAGTTAGTGTGATATTATCCCATTCTTATTATTACAGGTAGTAAGCGATGACATCGCATCGATTAACATTAGTTATAGTTTAGATAAATGTATTTGGAAACGACACCAGTAGGTATCTACCCCGCTGGGAACTGCTGCCAACAAACAAATACCTTCCAAACTAATAGATATTTAATTTCAAACTAATAGATTAAGAGCCATCCATCGCCCGTCAGTAGTTCATAGTATTTCAGACCACTAACAATTATTATGGACACTTGTAAATTACTGGTACCTAAATCAATAAGAACGTTATTTGGGATTGTTATATACCTAGTTTAATTCATATATATTAAACGTACAACCTACTATACCCTGTATTTTCAGAGCACGTGAAGCCTAACACATACGTCGATGCTTCACTAACCGTGAAGCAAAACTCAAAGCATTCACAATGATTTTTGTACTACATGGAGTCGCAAGTATGACACACCGGCGGTGCACGATTTGACCCACCACTCAGCAACATTGATTTGTAAATGTAGTTGCAAATATGACACACGGATCGCGACATACGACTCTGCTCATTGCACGCAATTACGGATTGTCGCACGTTCTTACGCACATAGTATGCAGTCATAGTAGGACGAGCTCTCATACACTACTAGTAAATTAAACAATTTAAATAAAATTCCGCCTAACAACTTTGAAATCTTCTGCGTTAAAAGATCCAAGAGTGAACGTTTATTTGGTGGTTCCTTAGATATGTTTGCATACAATTATTAATTAAACGACTTCAAAAAAGGAGGAGGTTCTGTATTCGGGGCGTATTTTTTTTAACAAATGTTAAAGTCTTCTGAGTTGAAATAAGGTTAAACAATTTGCATTTATTTGTTGTATCCAACGACATGTTTATTATACAATTTATATATGCTTATACAATTATATAAATATACCCAGTTCTCATGTAACATAACGTTGTTTTATTCACATAGAAACGACCTTTCTCATTATCATCACGCCGTTAAAGGTTAGCTATTGTCTCTAAAGTGTAATCAGAGAGAGAATCTTACCTGGTAGAAACGCCTGCATGTCGCCGGATCGGCAAAGTTACCGTTGCCCTGTGTACCCTCGGGACAGACGAACTCCTCCGCTTTATCCTTTTGTTGGCTGCTTACTGAAAACCGATTAAACAGAACCTTACTATTATGTAATTTAGATATAATTTAATAACGTTATCTACTTCATGATAATTAGAAATTATATCAGTTAGAGCCTTGATATCCGATTTAGACGATAAAGGAAAAAAAATGGTGGAGGGAATGATAATTTTTTTTTCATTCCATGTTGTTGATGTTGAAACTAAGTCTTATAAATTAACTAGTAATGGAAGGACGAAGACTCCTTACATATGTATTTGTAAATTTTGTACTCCTCATAAGTATCTACAAGTAACAACGAATTTTAGCTTAACCTTTACATTCGTATTTTACTTCAAAAGAAATTTTAAACGGTTTACGAAATAATGTAAGCTGGTTAGGCAAGTAATTCTCTCTACATATTTGCATATTACATAGGTAAATTTGCCAAAGAGATATTCTCGTAAGCTAATTCCATTTACCCACTAATATATATACCTTATATACAACAGTTAATACCAGTGTTAAGGATCTAGTATATAATTAGGGAGTTATGCTGAGTGAAAGGAAACGTAGTGACAAAGATTGAAAAAAGTATGCTAAGGTGTTTTGAACATAATAATAATAATTTGCACATACACACAGCGCCATCTAGTTCCACACTAAGCAACTAGGCTTGTATTATGGATACCAGATGGTTGATAAACTACACAAATACATTTTCTTTTGTAAATAAATACATAAATAAGTGAAAAACATACATAACTCGGGAACAGATGTCTGTATTCATCATACATAAATATGCCTCTAGCGGGATTCGAACCCGCGACCTTTTGGTATAGTAGTCAGAATTTTTAACCACTACACCAAACAGGTCGTCATGTGTGTGTGACATGTGGAAAGGAAGAATGAAAGACTAACGAAAGAGATATACGACGCGAATGTGGGTGGTACTGTTGTTAGAGGAAGACCACGACCGTACCAAATTTATGAAAAAGAGGTGCATCAGAGTCATAGCAAGTGAGAGTTTGTGGTTTCTGGCTACCCCTACGATAAACAGGCGTGAATTTGTATATGTATAGAAAAATCCACGCGGGCTATAACGTCGTTAAATACTAGTTACGTAATATCCCTTAGTATATTTAATCTTTACTGGGTATTAGTATGTTATCCAATTTCTTTTAGATTTAAAAGTAGAGTTGATGTCGTAATAAACTAATAGTTACATTAGTATAAATATTTAAATAGCCCTCTTTAATTGCATTCTTGCCATATTTAAACTTCTTGACTATCCTTATTAGTCAGTGAAAAGAGAAAACCAGTTACGCAACAAGATGTTTAACGATCTTTTAACTAGTGTATATATAATTGAAACACGCATTAGTAAATTATCTTTTTTAGTCTCATTTGGGTAAAAAAGACCGCTGCTAGCAATAAGGCCGCCTAAATTGTTGTTGGTATAAAGTATTTAGTTACGTACAACACTAATTTGTTGTATAAGAAGTATCATATTTATTAATTGAACTGAAACCCTTACTTTCATCATGACCATCTGTCTATCTGTCCGTCTGTACATCACAGCTAATATTCTTAGTGCTATGCTAAATTTTACATGGTTATATATATTTACAACGCCTACAACTTTAAGAAAATAATTCACAGTTTAAATGAAGAGAGGGCGACCTTCTTTTTATTCGTCTATTATTTTATTATCAAGTATTATCAAGGTTATTATCAAGTAGGACATAACATTGAATAAGTTTGTCGAAAATATTAGGGGTTTTGTTCAATACTTTTTCAGTACTTACAAGCATCCATTTATAAAAATAATATATTGTTTCGATTGGTGTAGTACGTAGTGACCTTGCCATCGAAATCAACGGTTACAGTTTCGAATCCCCCTAGAGGTAAATATTTGTGTGATGAATACGATAATTTATTCCCGAGTCATGTTTATAACAATATTTATTCGTTATCTAGTATCCATAGTTACAGGCTTTGCATAGTTTGGACTGGATAATTGGTGTGAGTGTCCGAAATATTATATTACTAGCTTTCCGCCCGCGACTTAGTCCGCGTGGAAGATTTTATAAAAAAAAACGGTACAGCAAAAAAAAATTCCTATATGTTAATCCAGGTCGTAATCTGTCTACCCACCAAATTTCATCCAAATCCGTCCAACCGTATAAGCGTGAAGAGGTAACAAACATACATACATACAAACATACACACACACACAAACTTTCGCATTTATAATATTAGTTGAGATTACTGTTAAAAACCCAGCAAACCTTTTATTTGACGACCGATTGGTGTAGTGGATAGTGACCCTGTCAGCGAAACCAACGGTTGCGGGTTCGAATCCCGCGACGGGTAAATGTTTCTGTGATGAATATGAACATTTATTCCTGAGTCATGGATGTTTATATTAATATTTATGTATGTTTATCCGATATCTAAAGCTTTGCTTATTTTGGGACTAGATGATTGGTGTATATTTATTATTATTATTATTTTAAAATTATTATTATTAGTATCTAATATAATATTATTATTAGTGTATGTATTAATGATGACCATATGATTCCCAGCAGAGAATAGAATAGGACCAACCAGTCTCTTCCCATGGGTGTCGTAAAAGGTGACTAACGGATCTTGATCATAACTACGTTATACCAGAGTAATGATGGGGGGTACTTACAAAATATTTTCAATCACCATCCGGTTTATCCAATGTGGAGATTACGGTAAAACCTCCCATGAAAAAAGATGCAAATCGCGCCATGGGAGTGGCTTTTGTCCAGTAGTGGACTTTTAAATTGTGAGTTACACCTAAACTTTGTAATAATTAGCTACGAAGAATATGGAGAAATAATTAACCTTTCTATAATTATTACGATAACTAGTGAAATATCGACTTTAACGTAGAGAATTAAGGGGAACCTTTGAAAGACTTAAGGAGAAAAATGTTCACTTTTCGTCTAAATATAGAGTTGAGACCACGCCCCGGCAAGCACAACGTCAGGGACATAGTGGACGGCTGACCTATTCAAGGTCACAGTTCCAGCTTCCAAACGGTCACTCTGGAAATCAATGGGGAAACAGTTGACCTCCTGTGACTGATATAGTGATGACATAATTACGCCTTGTGAAGCACGCTTTTCGTGATGCCAAAAAATACAAAATGCGAGCTTTTAATTCAATACCTATTACTCGTATATACAGTGAGAATTATTTAGGTAATAAATTAACTTGTTATATTTGTTTTTACTAATATTTCCTAATCTACGTACTTACCTAGGGATTATAATTAGGTAATAATTATTAAGACTATGACCATGTCCCTCTTTAGTAGAATAGGGCTAGGCAATCTCTTCGCATGCGTGTCGTAAGGGTGCATTTCCACCAGAGCTGTACAAGGTAACTAAGCGGTGCCCGTGGAAAATATCCACCAATATCATTACCAGATCAGGAAAACGAAGCAATGCTATTGTTGGATTTTTTCCTCACGCACCACTTAGCTACCTCGCACAGCTCTGGTGGAAACGCACCAAAAGGGGACTTAAACGATCGTGAGTATAACTTCTGGATCTTCCAAAAAATCAACCGCCTGACCGAGCGACCAAGAAAGTAAATAGGAGAGACTTATATCCAGTAATGAACGTTTATAGGCTATTGATGTGTATATGTGCGTTAATACTTTGCAGTTGGAATAAATTCTAAGTGTATATACACTACTAGCCTTCCTCCTACGGCTGCGCCCGCCTTTAATCAGTTTAGTTTATCATCCCGTGGGATTCAGTTGAAATTCGTGATACAATAGTTGCCTGCGCTAATACAATACAATACAAATTTAATGTTCTTTATTTAATTTTTAGTACATGTAAAGTGAGGCTGAATTTTCTTTTATTTTTGTACCTCATCGTGTGAGCATGACGTTGGATAGGTCGTTCAAAAATATTAGAGGTTATCTTAAAAGTTTTTCGATTCAGAGATCCGTTTAAGAAATATTAAGCTTTAAATTGCTTTTAAAATTTAGAATACCGTTACACTGCGCGTGACCTGACACGTACTTGGCCGGTTTTTTTTTTATATAATTATTAAAGTTTATTTTAGAATAAGTTTATAAAATTTTCTTATAAATACACATTATTTTTTCTAAAATAATGGAAGAGCTAAAATAATAATCACAAGATCATTTAGTTGTAAATATCGTATGTCTCATGTGTTCGTATATTTGCTACTTTGCTGGGAGATTAGATAATAGTCGGGGTGTATCACAATAAGCAAGCTTTCAAAGCACATTGACGGCTAAGTTCGATCCGTATTGTATCTAACTCGACACTTGTTGGGTTACATGCCGAGTGAGGTGACCAATCGTTCTATTCAAGCAGAACCTTCAATAGGTGGAATGAATCGTACAGACGATTACTAGAAAATGCGACACTGGAGAGAAATGGAATGGGTAAGACCGGTTGATAGTAATTCATTGTCGAACGCTGTACCTCGCCCGGTCACTTCTTAGAGACAAGAAGAAAGAGTATGATGGACCAAAATATATTAAAAAGTCCAATCGAGTGTCGTGATTATCCTAAGGCTAAGCCTAGAATTGGTTCAACAAGAGGTAGAAAAAGAGGGAAGACAATTATTGCGACAGAAACCCCAGTTAAACAAGAAATTGAGCGACAAATTAAATTAAAGCAAAGCAAGAAAAATATAGTGAAGGCCAAAGTTGTCAAGACTACACAATAAAAGATAGAAAAAGTGTCGAAAATGCTTTTTATAGATTCTATCGGGGATTCCAAGGATTCAGATCACTAATATTCCTATAACTAGTTATAGCACTCCAAAACGAAATGATTTTGTGGTAGTCAGGTTCAACACAGATAAAAAAGTAAAATATTTCATAGGCCAGATATTAACTGATCTTACGATGATTTAAACAAATGAATACGATATAAGTTACCTTAGAAAGAGTCACAAATCAGATGGTTTTAGTTTTCCTTTGGAGCCAGATATGGCAATTGTTGCAAAACATGACATCGAAATTATTTTGAAACCCCTTACAGGGCAAACTAAAACCAAACGTCAAACAAATATTTACGATTTTCCTAAAAACTTACTTAGATATAGCACTCCAATTTATTTGATATCCAATTTGATTGACATAATGTTATTGTTTTGTTAATTATTATTGTTGATTCTATAAGAATTTATTGTGGTGTTGCACTGTGTCTCAATTTGTTACAGTATGCCTCTATGGCTGTTTTATTGTACCCCAGCCCTGGGGCACATCACAATATAAAAATGACCTCAGTAAAATTCAAATTGCTATGAATTGTTACGTTGTTATATGAATCTTTCATTGTTTTTTAGTAAAGCAAAGACTGCCTAATGCAGAAGTAAATAAAGATATGTTTATTTGTAAATGCTTTTTTTCTAAAATTTTAAAACACTTTTTTGTTTCACGGTGACCCTACTTACGACTGTTAATTCATATTAGTCACAGACAATCTAAACAGGTACTCGAAGAATTTTATAGGCTAAGTCTGAAAGTCATGTGGCAAGTTTAATTAAAGTATAGTTTACACCTATTTCTTATTATGTTGATAGCCTATATTTATATTGATAGGATACTAACATTTAAAAAATCAGACATTAAATCGTGTTTTATTGACTTCTTACAGCGCCAATTCCTGTGTTATACAAAAATAAACTAAGTAATAACTTGATAACTATTATATTCGTCAGAATGACAACATTATGTGGTTTAAAGTAATATCATTGTTTTACCTAATCAACTTACAAAGTATCTACATGTCTAACCTTATATAAACACATTACCTATTATAAATACTAAACTTGTTCAAAAAATCTAAATCCTTTAACTGAGCCTGATGTTAACTTTGGATGCCCATTGTGTTTATACATATATGGACTTCTGGCAAGGATACCTATATAACAAACAGGTAGTCGTAACCATGTCGTGTCAATATCCTCAATCACAACCGGTCACTCGACTCAATGTCAAGTGAAAGAAAGGACGTGCCCGACGAATTGTAATTAGATACATACAAACACGAGTACATTACCATCTACTTTCTAAAATTAACGACCCCCAATCGATAAACACCTCCTTATGTATACAAAGCAAGTAATATAATTAGCTGCGAGCAGACGCTTTCACATTATGCAGTTTTTTTACCTAACCGACGGTCAATTCGTAAATCTGGCTTTGTAATAGCTTTCACTGTATGTATCACTTCGATGTAACCGTTACGTTAACTAATGATTATTAATGGTATAAAGGTACATAATCTGTCATAACTTTAAAGTACAACATATCCTAATTATACTTACCTCAATAGTGAGAAAAGTATTTAAGTTTAATTTTTAATTATATTGTGGTGAACCACTGAGTTACCTACGTAGAACTGCTTGCATAATATTACGAATTACGTCCAACTTCATCTTTTTTGTTAATTTTACATAAAGAACAATACCTACAAACATCGAGGAGCAGATCACATTTACACTGTATATTGTAAATAAGTATTTTAACTAACCGGTGACGAGTATGGCACAAATAAAGATTATTCGCATATTGCCGGCCATGGCTGTCCGCACGTTCGCTGCGTGAATCCGCGACATGGCACCTTTCACCGTCGCGCGCGCACTGCGCAGAGCGCGAGGTGCTCCGACCCACCAGACAGCCGCCGACACCATCCCAGCAGCGGCCACCATATTGTCGCCTGGCGACCTCCGCAAACGGCTTTCTCTTTGTAAACCCTCATCGGCTAAACCGGGCAAATCATGACGATATTTTTCTTACGAAGAAATCGTCATGAAATTAAATTGCAGCTGCAGTAGGTATTCTGTTATGGAAATCAGGGTCAATGGCAATTGTTAATCAAAGAGAACTAAATAAGTTATTATAGAGATAGAGGTACGTACAATGTAGATACTTGCAGTGTAAACTTTGGATGTCCGGTTCCGGTTCCGCAACCCAAAATTTATTTGCCGCCAATAATTGTGTTCAAAAACCAATCCTGAGGAACATGAATTATGCTCTATAATGTGCCCCAAGTGAGTACATTTCTAAATATAGGTATAAATCATAAATTATCGGTTTTGCTTTTTATGCATTATGCTGTTGTTGAAGAATTGTTTTAATTAAAATAGTTTTACAACTTACATGAAAGTAAAATAAAAATACCACAAACCACATTTCTGAATGTACCTAAGTATATGTTCCTTCCATCCTTAGAGATCATTTGTCTAGACAAACGTATAATAAATAATAATTACTCAGAACTTTCATGCCAAAAAAGTGGAATCATTCCTAATTTTTATTTCTTTAATATATTCTAATCTGTTTACCCAAACAGTTACTTACAAACAAACACAAGAGATTAATCATTTAGTTTATATAAATATTTATGTATATTTATCCGTTATCTAGTATCCATAGTACAACCTTTGCTTAGTTTGGACTAAGTGATAGGTGTAAGTGTACGAAATATTTATTTATTTATATCGTTGTTCATTATTAGATCGAAATGAAACGAACGTCACCCCGACGACGTGTAATGTCAGTTGTCACTTTGACGTTTAATATACGTATTCATGTCATGCAATCAATTTCAGAAGTAAGGAAATAATTATTTCGGTTCTCGTAATAACTTAGGCCGTACAAAGTTCATTACAAAGGAAATATTTCTAATTGATGGATAGAATATTTCATAAAACACAATGACGACTTTGCGTGAACGGCAGCTTAGTAAGTATCTTATGAATTTTATGGTCATGTTTAATTGTTTATAATAACACTATTCTAATGAAACTTTCCTTGTACAGATGCTCTGAAACAAATGCTAAATCTCAATCAACAATTGACCAAAAGCGTGGCCACGGAACCTACTTGGAAAGTGCTAATTTATGACAGGGTTGGACAAGACATTATTTCTCCTCTCATCTCTGTCAAAGAGCTACGAGAGTTAGGTGTGACTCTTCATGTGTAAGTGTCTTTCATATTGTTTGCGACAGATTAAACTCTTTGTTTTCAAAGTAACCTAAACATCTTACTAGAGGGTGGTAAAATCCTTATTATATTAATCTGACCTATCAGATAACAATAATGCTGCTTACTTGCTTCTTAGTAATGAAATAACAGATTATTTTAATTCGCCCTTTCAGTCAACTCCATTCAGACAGAGATCCAATACCAGAAGTGCCAGCAGTATATTTCTGTGCGCCTTCAGAAGAGAATCTCGGCCGAATCAGTCAGGACTTGGAAAACAACATCTATGACCAGTATCACTTGAACTTCATATCTCCTATATCGAGGCAAAAACTGGAGGATCTAGCTGCTTCAGCTATCACATCTAATTCAGTGATGAATATACACAAAGTATATGACCAGTATTTAAACTTCATTTGTTTGGAAGATGACCTGTTTATTATGAAGCATCAGCAGTCAGATGCATTATCTTACTATGGTAAGTGAAATAAATGCATCAGAATTAATCAGAAAGCTCACACCCCCTAGCTAATCAAATTTTTAATAAAATATAATCTTTTATTGTTAGTCTCACTTATTTGTAAAGTAATAATCCCATTTAGATTGCACAGTATGGTGCTAACACAAACACATGGGATCCATATTATTGATATTGCTCTATTTTACAATGTTTTACCGTACGAACCCTGTTTTGATAGATTTGATATAATTTTTGTTATATGTGATGAGACTTGGATGCAGATGGAGCAGTACATTGCTGTGGGTTTATTCATTGCAATTAATTAAGATTATACTCAAAATTGGAGTATTATTGTTTAGCTGAAACATATGTTACTGTGCTAAGTGATACTTGAGTACCATTGCCTTAATAAAAATTAAACAAGTACCATCGGAGACTTTCTTTAGAACTCGCAAGAACCATATAGAACAAACTTAAGATGCCCCACTGTAGAAAGGGGAGGTGTGTAAAGAGGACCCATGTAATTTACAATTTTTTTTAATTTACCTACCTCTTTCTACAGATGAATGATTGAATTAATATTGGTTATATTTTCTAATATAAGTTCACTAATAACGGTTGTGTGGTGAATTGACAATTTTGACTGTCATGTTTTCAGCTATAAACAAAGGTGACACTAAAGATACAGAAATGGAAGCCATTATGGATAACATAGTAGAAAGTCTGTTTTCTGTGTTTGTTACATTAGGTAAGGAAATTACTAATATTTTTAATTATTACTTACTCATATTATAAGTGGAAGTCTGTAGTCTCTGCCTACGCTGATGAGAAACAGGCGTGACTTTATGTATGTATATGCTTGCATGTATGGGAGCATTTCGTCCTATAACCATGCTAGGCAGATGAGTTGGCAATTGCAGATCGTCGGGGTGCTCCGTAGATCCGGGAGTAGCATCATTATGTTACTGCTCATCACTAGTCAATGCTACAAAGGTTTCTCAGTCTCTATAAAACAGAAACTTATTAAGAGAGCATATAATATAATATCAGACTATTTAGATGATAAACAGCCAGGACATAACCAGTTCATTCACATCATCAGGCTATTTCACAATTAGTAATGAAATATTATTATGCCTTTTTGTTTTTAAAAAGAGCTTCTCAATGGAAAAGTAGCTTTAAAAAATCTGACTATTTTAAATGTGCCCTGTGTAGCTACAAAATAAAGCATCTTTGACGTTGACCTTTAACATCTTCCATGGCAAGAGTAGATTGGTGCTATTCTACGCTGCGGGAACCAAACGGCAAATATTCAATTATTTTATTACATTTCTGTCATTAATGTATTTAATTTTATACAGCAAGACTTACGGAATTGATTTATGAGTGTTACTCAATCAGAATATCTTTTCTAGGTAATGTTCCTATTATACGAAGTAGCAAAGGTAATGCTGCAGAAATGGTGGCAAAAAAATTAGACAAAAAGTTAAGAGAGAATCTATGGGATGCCAGAAACAATCTGTTCCATGGCAACACTGGTCAGGCTGGATCATTCAGCTTTACGCGACCTATGCTCATACTTCTTGATAGAAATATTGATATGGCTACACCACTGCACCACACTTGGACATACCAGGCACTAGCCCATGATGTGCTGGATTTGTCTTTAAATAGGTTTGTTAATTATTGTGATTCTAGTTACAATTTCAAATATCTACAGTACACATTATGTAATGTTGGGACTTTTTATTTATTTTTTAATGCTTTTCTGTAATTTGTTATTAGTAATTGTTATCATTGTGCACTGTGCTTAGAAGCAAATAAACTAAGCTATCTGATTTAGCATTTTGTGCAGAGAGTCAAGATTATTCCCTATTGGATATATGGAGACTAGGGTTTGTAAACTGATTAAATTACTATGTTACTCTAACCATTAACAAAAGATTTTTGTATGCTGTAAGTTTTCAAATATTTCAAATATTTTAGCATAAAAACCGTTGAGATAGAACAATATCCAAATATACAAATGATTGCCTTTTCAGATGCAGTGGCAGTATAGACATCTGATTATGTTTATACCATCCCTTATTATCATTTGTTACCGATTTAAATTGAAAATCAACTCAATAAATTATATATCCTACATTAAAATATTTCTAGTAATGTTGTGAAAAATTTCATTCCACACTTATCCGCATTTCTGGAAATAATTAATTAATGGTACCTGAATATTGTGTTCATTAAATTTTATGTTCTTTTTAACAATTGAAAGGAATGATTAGTCTTATTCGATGCCAAATTCTTTTTCTTTCTTTTATCAGAGCAGTAGTGCCAGAGGGTATGGGTGCAGCGCCATTACCGGAGCAAAAGACCAAAACCCGCTTGTGTGACTTAGATTCCAAAGATCCGCTATGGACTGAACACAAAGGCAGCCCCTTCCCTACCGTTGCAGAAGCTATACAGGAAGACCTAGATAAATACAGGTATTGCTGCACAGATTGTTCATAATAATAGAGCAGTGTTGTCTGTTGTGCAAATGTTTTGGTTTCTTCCAATGCACTCTTCATAGCGTAATTGCCACACTGGTCACCAATTACTAGTAGGTTTTGCGATGCAGATTTTTCAGAAGGAAATTATGTTGTACGTCAAGGATCAGTGTAAAGGTATTTCAGGTCAAGGTATTGAATTCGTTATTATAAAATCAAAAACCATTGCATCATTACAGCGCCCCGATATTCATAGCTGTGAGGAAATGGAACAATAGGCGTTGTCTACCGAATTCCTATTCTAGTCCAGCTGTGGCATCGAATTTTATAGATACAGTTCAAATGATATACACAGCAGCGAGATGCGACACTGCGGCGTAAATAATGTAACAGACTCGAATATTGTCACTGCTACTTATCCCCCATCCATACTCCAGCTCTATGATACACCTAAAATATTAAATATCTGACATTCTATATATCTGTAACTCCTAACATAAACTATCTAATTTCACTAGGAGTTCAGAAGCAGAGGTGAAGAAACTAAAAAGTTCTATGGGCTTAGACGCCGAGAGCGACCTCGCGCTGAGTCTAGTAAGCGACAACACACAGCGGCTTACAAGCGCCGTCAACTCACTGCCACAGCTCATGGAGAAGAAAAGGCTTATTGACATGCACACCACTATCGCCACAGGTAATAATTAAATAACAATAATGTACTCTGGCGTCGGTGGCTCAGCGGTTAAGATGCGGTCTCTCAATTTGGGAGGTCCGGGTTCGATTCCCAGGCAGGCCATGTATCAAAAAGTTTTTTAATTTAATTACTTATATGCATTTATCCGACTGCTCTTAAACGGTGAAGGAAAACATCGTGAGGAAACCTGCATGCCAGAGAAATAAAAATTCTAAGGTATGTGAAGTCCCCAACCCGCATTGGGGCAGCGTGGTGGACTATGGCCCATACTTCCTCATTATACGAGTAAAGGCCTATATCCCTGCAGTGGGATGTTTATGGGCTGAGATGATGAATGTACTCTGATAACCTTGAGCAACGGTCTCATGCGGCTTCCATATGAATCTTCCGATTTGTGGGCGGACTATTTCAGAACTATAGAAAGTTTTCCTTGTTCTAGGCGTTCTGGTAATACCTTCAGAAGTGGCTAACTAGATCGGGTTTATAGTATACTAGGATATACTGTATTTGTATTTACCGACCCAAAATTATCCCCCCCAGTTCTTTAGGAATCCACCCAACTAATCTATTTAACGTTAACAAGTAATTTGGGATTCATACACACACAACACAAAAATACACCAAAATTAATTCGTTCATTCTCATACCTCCGTAGCTGAATATAGGTAATTATTTAGTAATCTATGGCTAATGGTGCTGGTGTTACAATTAACCATATTAGTTTGTAAATCAATCTATAAGTAACAGGTATTGTAACACTGTTTATTACATACATACATACATAATGTCACGCCTGTTTCCCATTGGGGTAGGCAGAGACCACAGACTTCCACTTGCTACGATCCTGACACACCTCTTCTGCTTCCTTCACTCTTATAAGGTTGATCATACATGCTCGTCGTCGTCGTGCATACATACTGTTTATTAGCCCTAAATAAATAATAATAATAATAAAAAATATCTTTCATATCATCTCAACTATATATCGTTATATTTCTATGAACTGCAGAAAAATTTATCAAATAAAATTAAGCATAAATGCTTTTTACGCCCTGCCCTAGGAAGGAGGGTAATTTTTGAATCCTTTCATATCATTTTATTACACAAAGTAGGTATACTTGTAACATAACGTAAATTTTTGAAATTGTACTTTAAATATTTTGTGTAAGACCCCCCACCTTATTTAAATTTTTCATATTTACCATTTAGTTCCTTAAAACTAAAGTGTGAAATCGAAAATTTACTCTTGCAAGTTACACATCTCCATTTCGCCACCATTTTCTACATGTCTACAAATCTCAATTGTCTACTTAATGAATAAAATAAATAACTGTGACATACACCAAAGCCACTTCCGTAAGCGCTCCGTTTTGCAATTTTGGTACGGTACTCGGTTCTTGAGCTGGAGTCAACAAGTCAATCATTGTTACCAATAACTGCTAGAACTTCGTGTTATACTAATTCCCATCCTTCCAGCAATCCTTAATGCAATTAAATCCAGAAGACTGGACTCGTTCTTCGAGTTGGAAGAAAAGATTATGAGCAAAAGCAGCAGCATAGAGACCAAAGCCGTAGTAGATCTGATAGCGGACCCCAGCGCCGGGACGGCTGAGGACAAGATGCGGTTGTTCATCATATATTACCTCTGCACCGGCCAAATACCTGAGGAGGAATACAAAAAGTTTGAGAGCTCGCTGTTGGCCGCTAACTGCGATGTCAAGCCGATGTCGTATATGAGGAGATGGAAGTAAGTTGGATTTTCTTGGAAAAATTTGTTTGACCATTATTGTCGACACTTATGAAACCAGTCCCCTTAGCATGACATCGCGACGTGCGTGTGGGATAGTTGTATATTTCGTCCATAGGAATGATCAGGAAAAATATTATCTCGCGCGACATTAACGTTTATCGCGACTGTCATAATCTTAGTTCTATATCGAAGAGGAATTGGCGCAATACATTTTTCCTATATCGCAACTACGCGGGTGAGAGGGGGGCTCTTAAGGCGGAAATAGGGGCGGAGCCTAATTCGCAATTTATCGGAGACTAGGAAAATGTACTCCTTAAGTACGTCGCAACGATTGTACTTTGTAGTTCCGCTACTGTTTCCTAGATTTACATTGAAATTAACATGAGACTGAATCAGTGACATTTCAGTTTTTCTCCGAACAACTTTTACATATCGAAAAACAATCCTTTTTTTTATGCACAACGGCTTGGTACTTGACCTCAACCACACCTGAAGTTAAGTGAAGATGAGGTCGAAGGTGGAAGCGTACTGACCCGGAAACCCCAACTCATTTGGGGGACTGGCTATCTCATCACTGACAACCGGAACACAACAATGCTATTAACATTGCTGCTTGGCGGCGGATTTAGATAAGATGGTGGTAGCTAGCCAGGTGGCCAAATGCCCTACCACCAACAAAATCGAGTACTTAAACATGTACCCCGCTGAGGATCGAACCCGCGACCTCCGAATCGTAAACCCAATGTTGTTTACATTGAGCCACGAAGGCGGTTAAATAATTCATCTTTAACGGACTAATGACACGAATTTGTGAAGATAATAAGTATCGAGCAGAATGTGTGCGGAACAGCTTATTTTGACCTTTGACCTCTATAAGCAGCAACCGACTGGCAGAATACGCCGCACCCTTCGTGACGTATTGCACAATTGAAATAACACTGCTCAATCGCTGCCGATTGGTCCTCTTTGAATATGGTCCGTGATTTCGAGCAGACAATAATATAATTCTAGTGTGACTTATACCACCTACGTACATGTACAAAAGAATTCCGCCAACTGTCACAGTCCTTCCCTGGCCACCAAGTTACATTTACATTTTAATTTTTCTTGTCATCTCTATAGTCTTCGTTCTGTCTTATTCTACATTATCAAAGGAATTACCACTTTCTGGAGTAACCTTCACGGCTCGTATAGCGCATGAACGTACAGCTACGCCGACACACTACCTCCTATTTCCTGATGTCCGTTATTTATATTTGTCAAATTCAAAAGCTACAACAATTCCACTCAATGCCCACAATCTATTCTATCGTTACGTTCGTTCATTCTTACAAATTTGTTGACAATGGCTTTCTATCGTGACAATTATTATTTACCTTTCGGATAATTAGTTAGTACTTCACCTTATTGCATCATTATTATAATTGGAATATGTAGCGAAAATGTCCTATTCTCCTGGTCAAATAAATTTGCAATAGGAAACTCTAAACGACTTCTAGCGTATCCTGATTGTCCAACGGACTGATGAAAGGACGATTGCTCCGCTGAACACCCAAAGTGTGCCCCTGGTGGTAGAACGGGTAAATTTTGTATGATCTGTAGTGCGCCTTTGGTGGTTCGGTGGAGCACATCCTATGTCATTATATTTATGGTTCCACTTTACCCCTACAAAGGATGGAACACATGATGACCATTTTATTTGCAATCCACTTTTTATTAAAAAAATATTTTCAAAAAGGGGATGACAGATATGAGCCATTCATTAGTCACCGAAGTTAACAAAAAATACAAATACATTTTTCGTAAGAATAACAAATTAAAGACACATTAATTTATAAGTAGAAAAATAATTTAACTTTGAAGGAAGAAAGTTTTGTTTGTTTCAATAAAATACTTAACATTATAGATTTAAAACAAATATTTCAAGTATTTCATTTTAGTTGTCCCTCCAATGTGTTCATAACTTAAAAGGAGCACGACAGGTAACTCAAAAATTTCCCTTCTGAACCACAGGGGGCACAGTCTGGGTGTTTAGCGGACCAGTCGTCGATAAAAGTCAGAAACATTTTCCAGTTCTGTCTGTGGCGAATCCGTTGCCCTTGACTACGAGATAGTAGACTCCGATTATTTTCCACACCTTGACCATGGATCACCATCTTTGGGTGTTCTCTAACGTCGAATTAAATACGAATCGTGCTACTTGTGCACTGTAACAGCTAAACATATAAACGGCCCTATTGTAAACCTCCTGCTTTATGAAGTCGGATAAAAATCACCTAAAATTAACTCAGTTGCAACTTAAGTATAAACTAAGTATAACATATACTGCATTGTTAACATTTGGTTCAAAGACGTTCTGCAAGTTAGTTATTCTGCATTGTAGACGTTTTAGACGATGAGAAGCCAAGTTTCTTCACTAGTTACGAAAGGAGACAAGAACAGTTATAAAATGACCCATTTGTAGTCTGGTTATAAACTGCGATAAATATTTTCCAATTTAGTTGGTGGTCACCAATCTCACTTCTAGACCCAATGGATCAAAGAATATTGGCGACCGGCTGATGTAGTGGATAGTGATCCTGTCAGCGAAACCAACGGTTGCGGATTCGAATCCCGCGACGGATAAATGTTTGTGTGATGAATACAAACATTTATTCCCGAGTCATAGATGTTTATATAAATATTTATGTATATTTATCCATTATCAAGTGTCTGAAATATTTATATATGTTGTGTTCCGGTTGTCAGAGATAAGATAGCCAGTCCCCCGAATGTGTTGGCGTTTCCGCCTCAGTACGCTTCCACATTCGACCTCATCTTCACTTAATATCAGGTGTGATTGAGATCAAGTACGAATCCGTCGCGCATAAAAAAAATATATATTTATTTATAATATACCTCTCTGAACTAGTCAGAATTCAAATATCTCCAGAAAAGCATTAAAACTCTAAAATACGCAGGAATTTGAAACTTAATTTGAACTTTTCTTTTCTTTTTTTTCAGAGGCTTCTCAAAAATGTCCAGTCAATATGAAGGTGGTGGCACTAAGACTGTCTCCATGTTTTCCAAATTGGTATCACAGGGGTCTTCGTTCGTAATGGAGGGTGTCAAGAATTTAGTCGTCAAAAAACATGTAAGTATGGAAGTCGTCGACACCGTCGGATATAGGTATGTCTGTTCTGTTCACTGCAGAAACAAGGTCAGGGTATTGATTGCGGCTTACAAAGGGCCTAACATAACGCTAAAGGTCAACGCAGCGCAAATAATTAGTCTAGTAACCCTGTCAAATTTGATCGAGCAGTATATAGAAAAATTTAAATTCGGAAAATAATTAAAAATAAAACAATTCCCCAATTTCTTTGAGAAAGTATTGGTACCGACAGAATATGTATTAATTACGTATGTCTGGGTCGCTAGAAGTCTGCACTTAAAAATGAGGCCCCGATACAAAAGGCCCATATAAGTTTGACGCCTATGTCTGACTGTGACTTTGGAGCGCCAAAACTTGTGTTTGCGAGACATTTTTTTGCTATGTTTTATGGAAATTGGTGGAGCCGTTCCGACGATATAATAATGGTCTCCGGGTTTTCTAAATTGTCAGATAATAGTTACTTTTAGTAGTTCTTTTATGTCCCTGTTTCAAAGTAATTATGAAATAAAAGACATGTGAACTGTGTTATTGTATTTAATATCCTAAATTCAGCTCCAAGAATAGTTAACCTAAAGGACATGAGAAATAACCAATTCAGTTTGACCAATAGTATAGCATGCGGATCCAATCTTCGTGTCGTTTGAGGACCCAGCGTCCATACTAAGTACATTTTTTATTAATATGTATAAATTGGTTCTGTAAATGAATATTTCATAATCACCATATCAGCCACAGCACGTCCACGGCTAAACTATTTAACTCCCGCATATATTTCCAGAATGAATGTTTAATGTAACATATTACAAAATCACACCAAAATGTGGTTGAACCTAGCCATAGGTTCATAACCCCAATGACCTCAGGCTGACCGCCGTTGTACCATCGTCAGACCCACTTCACAATTATTTTTTCTGCAGAAGCTGCCGGTGAGCCGCGCGGTGGAGACGGCTCTAGTCGCGGGCGGTGGCGAGGGCCCGGCCGAGCTGTGCTGGCTCGACCCTCGGGCGGCTCGCACCGACGCCGCCGGCCGGGTCCGAGCCGCCAGACAGCCGCCTCCCAGCGACGCTGTCGTTTTCATCGTCGGTGGCGGAAACTACATCGAGTACCATAACCTCATCGATTTCGCTAAGGTGAGCTTACTTGAACAACAGCTACATTCGAAGTAAAAGCAGTAAATTACACAATAATCATCAAATTCGTAATACGAATTAGCAACTGCCACCAACATATCGAGCAATCGAAGATCGCTTGCGCTGAGAACGCATTGGTCGGCGGAAGATCCTAGACTGCAACAAAATGCATTTGACAGCCTAGCGGACGACATCAGAGAAACTGAAAGAGAGTATGAGGAATCAGAATGTGCAAAGAAGTACAGGAGTTTGTGTGCGTTTTGGTAAATGAATCTTTTTTAATTTGTTACCGATCGCGACAACTGCAGAACTGTTGCTGTCTGCAAAAAATCTGAGGGTCGTACTTTACCTTCTGGCGCGCTCAATATTGGAGGGGCCGTATGTTTTGATCGCATGCATGTAAGGATTATAATTTGGCTGAATGAACTCGACACATGCTAGCTGAGACCTGCCCCGGTTCGCTGGCAGCGTTGCACGCTCAGGCCGCGTTTGATTCTGGAACGATATTTTAGACCCTCGGTCGTGTTTTTGTCACGAAGAAGACGACTGCGTTCTCGTCACGATGGTCTTATTTACGTAGGCTGTGTTATTTTCAATACAGTTAAATATTTATCTTCTTATAATGATTGATAATATGATAAATTACTAATCGTTAATTAAATCCTACGTGACATGATGACCAATCTAACCTTTTTGATAGCAAATGTAACTATCGCCTCTCTTTGTGCCCAAACATGTCGCATCTACTCATTTTCAATTATTGGTTTTATTTATTTTCAGCTACAAGCGGCGAGCGGCACACCGAGAAAGATAATATACGGCGCCACGACTTTACCCAACGCGTCACAGTTTCTGAAACAGCTCTCACTACTAGGCGAAGAGATCCAGTGAACATTCCAACACCTTCCCAATTTATATGGAAAACTATTGTAAAATAAAATTATGTTATTTATAAATTATATCTATCTATGAATAGTTTATTTTCAATAGTGGTCGTGTGATTTCTGGCAGTGTATAATAAGACCTAGAATTTATGACACACATTCATCGTGAAATATACGCAGAAAACTAATTAAATAAGACACGTAGTACCTACACTCTACGTCTGAATTCGCAAAATCTTAAATTTATAGCACCAAATTTATAGCTGGGTGCGGGCTCAATACCCCCTGCCATCGTCAACGATTGGCACCTTACTGGATACCAGTTTCTTGCTCATCGTTGGCAGGGGTTGAAGACTATACAGCCACATCAGGGCAGGTGAGTTGGGGCATCACGGGCTGGCGTCCAAGAGTGCTGGCCGCATCCCGCGCCACACCAACCTTATCGATGTGCTCCGGCGGGCCCTTGCCTCGGCGAACGTTCCGGCTACGTTACCACACGGATTCGTTCAGTCGGATGGTAAGAGACCCGACGGAGTTTCATATGTGGCGTGGAGATAAGGCAAGTTTCTCGCATGAGATGTAACTTGCGTAGACACGCTAGCGTCAATTCATATACGTGCGAATGGAGTTAAATCGCAGAAGTACCAAATACGCCTCAAGGATCTCCTGCATTGCAGTGCATCTGCACTGGACTCAATTTTTACCTATGAGGGGCGTTTTTATTGAGTAAAAATTATGCATTAATTAGAATCTTAATTGTGAATGTTAAATTAAATTATATTCACTAGATACATAATTAATAATAATAAGTAAACAAAAACTAGAAATCCTTCCATGAAAGCGACGCAAATCGTGACGTGGGGGGGAGGTTTATATCCGTGAGTAGTGTGACTAGTGACTAGTAGTCAATGTATGGTCTATAGGCAGTGAAAAGGACAAAATAAAAGAATTGTGTCAACAAGTTGGCATTTTTATTTACAATGACATTGAAAATATAGCTAACATCTAACAATCTACTAATAAATTTTGATTGTTTTGAACAAGAAGTATAAAATCTAAATCACAAGATAGGTAATAGTTATCAGATCTTAACCCACAGTATTAGTGTCTTTCCAAATTTCTGTCATGTAATGCAAGAGTGTCCAATAAGCAAAAATCATAATTTCACAACCAAAAGATCATAACGTAGCAGGGAAACAGTAGGTATATAAAAACAAACTTGTCGATATTAATTTTATCCCAGCCCTTATGCTATTGTGCATAAATAGAACATACGTGTAAGAGTATGTTCGTTTAAATACAACATACACTACTTAAATAACCCTCGAAAAATAGAAATGTGTTCTACATTTAGAATAAAAAAGTATAATAAGTTATAATTAATGAATAAAGAAAAAGACAGTTGTAAATGACAAGGAACTTGAACTCTTAGCACTGCCTTACATGTTATAGTGTGTTGTTGAACGAGATAATATCCATGCTTTATACCGTTTAACAAGTTTATAACTATGTTACGAATACATCTATCACTGATCATGATATGGTTTTGGCACAGTGAAACAACTGAACATGTAACAAGTGGATTTATAAGAGAGCACAAAATATATTTATGGCATAAACATGGCAAGAACGTGTACCGCAGCATATACACGTCAGAATTAACAGGTGTTTTTGTGCACAAAAGGAATAATTTTCTATTTATAACAGCTATAATAATAACTTGTAACATAATTATCCTAGTTTATATGACAAAGAATAAATGTACACATGTTACTATACTAATAAAATAATTTTGTGCATAAGATTAAAAAAATAATTGGATAATAAAAATATTTATAAACATTTAATATTCAAATCAACAAATTGATAATCGTAATTGAAGATCTCGTAGAATAATTATTTAAATTAATGGCTTGCATGTAATTGTAATAATAAATGGCACAAAAGCATTCACCATCCAATCATTAATAAATGAGAATTCATAAAGCCTCTAAAATTAAGACTGACAACTAGAAAGACAAGGAATAGACTACTACAATTAGACAGATATTAAGGCGCATTTACAGATTTGTAGTCATACTTAGATATTATTTATCGAACATTCTTAAAATATTAAGGACTCGAAGCAGTGTGATGCTTCATATCATAATAATTAATTAAGCGCTATTTATTACGACAGTAATTAAAGGCGTTAATTGTTATTAAAGCGCACGATATCATGCGTGAAGGAATCCTACAGATATAATAATATGTAATTAATTATATAAAACAAAATTATGCATTTTTTAATTAATCAACCAAACTTACAACTTCTATCTTCTATTTTGTGTACAAAACGCATTGAAAATTGCTGTGTAACTACACGGCCAACAAAAATAAAGTCATTCAAAAAATGTCATCTTTAGTTAAACCCATAAACTGAATACGCCAGCCTCAACTGTCAGTTTACTATTTACATCACACTCAACTATTTCTCATCATAAATGTTTCAACAATTACTGGTTGCACTAATAATAATGCTTAAGTGGTTAAAGCATCGAACGTTAAACAGCGTCAATAAAAAGGAAGACCGATTAATAAAAAGAATCAATTCCGTACAATTCTAACAATCATTCAAAATAGGCGAGTCCCTTCACAACGACAGCATCGGAGTAAAATCTACGTAAGTAGTCAGAGTCGCATTAAAGAAACGTTTCAATATTTTAAAATTCAATTAACCTAACCCATCTTCATAACCTTCCACTGCAACTGCTGTATAGGCAGGATCAACGGTGGTACAGCTGAACGTCGCCTACTGAAGTTAAGCGGTACCCTTGAAATGACTACGCTACTTGGGCCCCAGAATATTTTAATAAAGGGATGTAGGAAAAATTATTTCCTCTCCCCCCTCTACCAATGGGAGCGTAGTCAGAGAAATGTAAGTAAAACCTCGCCAGAGGTTTAAATGTAATGGGAAAAGCTGAGTGAAGCTCAGTCCTGAATGTAATAGAATACACCACGAAGATGGCGCCTGTATACGGGCCAATGAATTCTTAGTAGTTAATCTCCTTACTTAATGTTAGTAATACGAATGGCAGAACGACTTAAAAGCAAGGAAGATATCACGATTACAAATTCAACAGTGTAATCAACATCGGTCGTTGTGAATCACCCAACACTTAAATCCACGTATAATAAAATAAATTGCACAAAAATACTATTTCATTCGAGTGATATCACGGACGGAAAATACATATCTATATACGTAAGTATCAAATTATGAAAGTAAATATTTTTTTTTATATAAATTACGATCTTAAAAATATTCATAAGTTTTAATCTTTGTATGAATGTGTGAGGAAACTTCAAATAATAATATCAAAAATTTTGCTCACCATACCCACCGGAAGAAATATATTATTCACATGAACACACTACTAATTGAAAACTATTATTATTTAATAGATGTTAGGTATGTATTGGGTCTTTACCTATGAAATAGGAGTTTTTCTTCTTCGTTAATCATATGTACCAATTCCTGCGATTTTCAAAGCTATATCCAAATTTGTTTTTTATTTGGAAAATTGAATATTATTTCAAGATTTCACATGAAATATTTTTTAATTTCTGGGCTAAAACACATAATAAAAAAAATTTGAACAGAGCTCTTTTCATGTGCTTCCCATAATCATTTCTTAGATTCGCTGAAACTTTTATAAAGCGGTTACTTTTAAAAATTAACGCTGCCTATACTTAACTTATTGTTATTCGATAATACACACAAAGTTTAGCTAAAATTAGATTTGCCGTTCCCAAAAAAAAATCAAAAATGTATGTATAGAGAAAACAGTCTTAATGAAATTCTTCATTCAAAACGCCAATTTCATAGGTAAGGACCTATACTAGCCCTTCTTACTACTTTTATTTAATTTACCATAAATACTGCAATTGGAATGTTTTAAATTACAATGAATCAATAGCTGAAAACCTTGCCAAGTGTTGTAATTATTTTATACATGTGGCCGTATGACAACCGCAAGACTTCCATAATAAGGTTTTGGTGCGTTCACATTTATGATAGCGTCGCTCGTGCGGATAGTTATCCGCAATCCGCTTAAGTTTAAGCGCTTATTACTCTATCCTATTTGTAAGAAATCTAATTAGGAAGCTAGGAAGCGCTTATTACGCCATCCTAAATGCACAGACTAATTCGGCATACATTGCTGGTTGGAGTAAGGATATTTGAATTAACAGAACAAATCCTCCCAGCATTGTATGCCGAATTAATTTCTGCATTTTGGTTGGAAGTAAAGCGGTCGAGACCTTACAATCCACAAAATCGGAATCTGATTGTTCCATTACACCTTCCTATTTCCTAATTACATTCCTACAAATAGGATAGTGTAATACGCGCTTTTTTATACTGGTAGTGTTACGGACGTCGCTCGTGCCGTAGTCCCCTGTACAAACATATCTCCAGATTTACAATACTGAAAAAATGGAATGTTGGTTTCGTAAAAACCCAATGTTTCATCCAAAACGGAATGTCATCTCTTTGGTAATTAAACTTAATAATCATGGACATTAATAAAATGTTATACTGGACTCTAAACTTCAGGTTCACGGTAAAAAGGCTGTAGTGAATAGCTACAATGGGCAATAATTTCTTATCAGTGTTATATATAGGTACTCGTAAATAATAACTTACATAACGTAACATTTTACCCTTGCGTATTTCAATAAAATTTATAATTCTATTCACTTTAAATTTATCCAATTAATTGCAACTATATAATTTATTAATATTAATTGAGTCCGGTGGTTCTTTCTTCACATAAAATTATTCGGATGATGATCGATCACCATCACAATATCTAAAAAACTTTATATAAGATTTACTTGAAGATCGGCACTGAACAAACTATTATTCAAAATAAATTATATATAACTTTATAATTAAAATGAGATTCATTAATGAAAGATAAGCAAGAGCTGAGGTTCTGCAAAAGATTCATAATATGCACACAATATACTAAGCAATAAGCTCTTGTTCTACCGATCGGGATCCTTCCAGCAATGGTCCTATCCAATATCAACCATATATTCGAAATTCGAAACAATTTACAGATGGCGACACAAAGAATTTTAACTTCAGATTATAAAGAATGGAATTGAGAAAGTTAACAGGCGATTATTTCCTTAATATAATGGATATCAAAAACTTTATACTGATATCTACACTACACGTCGAACAGTGAGTGAACAAAATGACAGCAATAATTTCCTAAAACATATATAAGTGATATACAGATATAATCAAATTCATATACTACCCTGAAACCACGTGATCAACTGTAGACATAGATTATATATTAAATTAAAATAAAAAAATTGAATAGAAAAACCTTGTCTTGGATTGCATAGTTTTTGGTTGCTTAATTTACCTTCCTTTATTATTACCTTCCACAATAGCAATGTTATTGCGAACGATTACAATAAAACTCTCGCTTTCTACCGACACTAAGTTACTCGTATATGATACCGCCTGCACAAATATCTTCCACCCACATCGCTAACTACTATCGGAAGTCAATTTAATCCGAGTTAGCCCTGGATGGGTCACGCCACACATCAATGAAGTATGGCAAGAAGAAATTAATTACAATTCAATTTTAACACAGTACCTATAGAGTATTATTAGCGTTGAATGAAATCAACAGTGCATGCAAGGGGTATATATGTATGTTTAACAGCTAAAATATAGGTAAGTATCTGAAATTGATATTCAACATTTTAACAGAGATAGGAAGGATTCAACTTTAGAATCATAAAACTTACACTAGATATAATAGCATAAATGACTCATTCACGAATTTTTAAAACAGCTACATAGAAAGGTTAAATAGGGATTAGTAATTATGTATATTATATTTACTGGACTTAACTAATTAAATCACCTCAAGACAACTATGCCTAAATGGATTTTCAGGAATACAGTCAGCATGATTAATAGTGTTAATAATTTGCAGTTTACTATTATTTACCACGTGGCAGGCCACCCACGAGATAGACCGAAGATTTGGTAAAGATCGTTGTGGAGATCTTTGGGAGAGGCCTTTGTCCAGCAGTGGAGGTCTTTCGGCTGATATGATGATGATTATTTACCTCCAAGGCAAAATATAAATTTTACAAATGTTTCCTATTAGTATTGCTGACTATACCTATTTCAGTTGGAATCATTTGAGTCAGGAAATGTTTTGTCTCTGACAGTTCATATACTACACAGATCCATAAAGTCAGATTAATAATTCTCTTAACACATTCAAATCAAGAAACTCGATATTATCTTATAGGTATGTAGTTAATTTACAAATAACGATAGGATTATATTCTAAGCACAGACATATAAATAGTAGCAGACCGAACATTAATAATTATTAAGCATACCTAAAAGTCGACGTGTACGTACACATTACTTGTTTCCAACCAAAATACAAGGTATTAGATTAGGTATTGAGAAGCTAGACAAGTATAACAGATTTATAGACATTTGCTCATACGTCAAAGCCTATATAAACGTGGCTTAATACTTTTGTATAGAAAGTAGATGCAGCTACGCTATTAAATCTATAAGTTCGGTCTGCTCCTAGTCTGTGACTATAATATGACACACCGTCCTACAACTTAGGCCTAAATCAAGCATTGTTGTTTACAAAATGCACTGTTATATATAAAGAGAATGCGAACGTGCAATGATGTTGCTATTATGCAAATTTTGATGAAAATATAGCTTTATAAAATAAATATAAAAATATAGATATAAAATAAGTTTTCAGAATATTATTGTAAATAATCCTTTAGCTTTATTTTCCGTTCTTTGAAATCGCTTGTGTTATAAAAATTCAGTCTCAAAACTGTTTTGAAGTAACAGTTGATAATTGATGCGATTTTTTAATACAACTTTATTGTTTACTTCAAAGTCTGCATAAGTTGTAAAGTACACTTTTCTGTAGTAAAAGTAAGGTTTAACCACGACTTCGCGCCGCCAGCAGTGCTATGAATGATTGTACCACTCGCGCGAGACTGACCAAGTCATGAAACTAATTTCTGTTCTTAAAGAACTACTTATATGATCAAATAAAGTAATATTCTCTCAAATTTAAAGAAACTGCAAAAACGATAAGTAAAATAATTCTTGCAATTCTCTGGTTTATACCTAACTTAATAAACCATAGCGGCCCACATTGCGCACGGGAGTTCACCGCAAAGATCGGCTATGTTAGCCATCTTCGAGCGCACCAGCGCTAAACCGATTAGGAGTCAAAGTGGTCGCCATGGCCGAAATCGGTCGGAAGCGTCGTCAACAATAAACCATACTTAGAAGGATGCATTGACCACAAAATATATGTTGATAAGGCTCAACTTGTAGAATAGTGTGTTTCGTAAGATAGGTATGGAATAGCCTGCAGTACCTATAAGTACATATATAATATTATTCAATACCAAATAATGTGGGATATTTAACATATAATATTATGCATCTCAGCACAGATTGGTTTTCCATCAACGCAAATTTTTTAATAGTACGTTATATTATTATATTGGTATATTGTATACAGGATTTATCAGAAAGAACAAATTTTTTTAAAGAAAAAATAAAATGCTATTACCATTGACTCATTAAAATATTACGAAAGTACTTCATAAGGTCAATGACTATAACAATGTTATTCGAAGGAACATGAAATAAACACTTAGGAAAGTAGGTGGGTCCATTCAGGTTCTGTCGTGCAGCGTATAAACTAACTTGCTGATTAAAATTCAGGTACATAAGTACAATTTCGTTTGCAAATTGAATATTTTTTGTAATTTCTAGTAAATAAATACATGTATTTGATTCATATAAACATCTGGAGCGCAAACAGATTGCTTATAACTTATTAAAAGAGTTATTAATAGGTTTAGGTCGGACTGATTACGATATTTCAATCAATCAATCAATCAAATACGCTTTATTGTTTGAATAAGGAAGGTACATTTAAATATCTTATAGAAACATTTTTTATGCATCACCTGATGATCCCACAAAAAAGTATTCTGAAGCAATCATAAATGAACATAAAGGTTTTAATTGATAATAATAATGTCTGGATTATAGAATAAGTTTTTTACCGTAAGGAAAACAATAAGGCATATTAGATACGTGACATAGAAGTTATTGGCATAGGTGGTTTAATTTTATTTTTTTCAAAAACGCACGCGCCTGCTTGTGATTGATACGAGTATGCGACCGGCGGGTTTTGTAGGGTTCCTATCATGCAAAATTTATTTGGAACTCTTATTTTTTCCAAGTTTTCTTTATTTAATTTAATGATGTTATTATGTGGAATAGGCTACAAACGCAACCGTCAAATGAATACAGTTTTGAAAAATTGTAACTATATTGCCTATAGCTTCACTTACCCAAGACGCCCTATTTTTTTCCTTACGGTAATAAACTCATTGGTCAATCAAATAGATCGGTTAAAATGAAAAAAATTGTCAAGTGTTTATTTTAGTTTCTTACAATAATATTTAAAATGTTATATTCATAAGTTCTTCCTGAGTACAACCTGTATGTTGTTAAATTTGAGTGTATGCATATTATGTTTGGTAGTATCACTTTATTTCTATTAATTTGCAACAGATCTTATCATTAATTTACACATGATTATATATCACCATGACTTTATTATTAGTCAGTATATTTTAAGAGAACTTCATTCATTACCTACCTACTTATTATTATTCAAAGATTAAAGTGAAAAATCTTCAAGGATAGGTTTTTAAAAATATTTGTTAAACAATTTCATACAGTAAAGTACATAATGTCATGATCATGTCAAATTTCTAGCATTATAATATTTATAATTCATCAATCAGATCTTTTTTTTTCAATAACATTTCAGAATGTTAACAAGTATAGAGAGTACTATATCCTGTAATAGACGAAATTTGAAGTTTGTAAGCCACTACAAAATTATTATGATGTTCAACTAACATGTTTTTATAACTTTTTTAAAATTTTTCCTTGTAGAAAGGATACAATGACTAGCGATAATGTCTTACTTAACAGTTCGTTGATTTTCAATCATTACCTAAAAATGGCTTAACTATAAAATTTTAAGCACTGCTCCAAATAATTATTTTTAAACACGGATGTAGAAACAAGTTACATTGTTATATAAATTTAGCGATGACACAAATCTCAGGCGCATCTGATAGCAACTGTTTCGACAATGAATTCCAATTAAACAGTGTGTCACATTCGCGAATTGAATAAAAGTGTCGCACCAAATGGCGTGTCAGGAACAAAGTGTTTGGATCAGATCAATTTATGTCATGAATAATAACAATTTAAGTACCTCAATAAGCAGGTGGCAGCAGAGTTGGATAAATGCCACCATCGTCTAATGGACCAACTATTGTTTAGGTTGCAGGTTTGCGTTGGAGTGGCGACTTGAGCTGCCGCTGCTGAGAGCCATTTTCTGCATTTGTCGGATGACCGTGGTTGCATGATAGGCCTGTTTCCAACGGGACTTAGCAAAGTTCTTCTTGAGCTGTTCAGATACAGTACCATGGATGTTCTTGTTACTAGCAGCATTACCGGAAATCCACGGGTGATCTAAGGCTTGCCTGAAAATGAGAAAAATATACCTATAATATATCTATTGTCGGTTCTGTTTGGGAAAGGTATATCTCTTGAACAAAATTCCCCGACATTTTAATGTTTACATTAGTAATCAGGAAAACCTTTGTTCAATAGTAGGTATAGGTTAAGAATGATGCTGATAGGTAAGCCTACATGATTTAATAGCGCAAAAATAAATGTTATTCTAGAATTTGTCACCCTTTCATTGTTATTTTACACTGTTTGATAATACCACTGTAATATTGTATTTATAAATAATGCATCAAACTTTTACTACTGCTGGCAATGTGGGTTTGAATCTGGCTGGTCAAATACAGCTCTGTTATGAAAATTACCTAGTGAATAAAGAAACAATGGTGTCGATTCGGGTGTACACCAACTAAATTAAAACCAGTTTGGGAGTGGTGCCGTCGCATCATACTGTTCCAGGTAGAAAGAGACAGTACTACTTTAAAACTGGTTTTAGTTTAGTTGGTGTACATCCAAGTCGACACCAATGTGGTAAAACTGAATGATAATTAAGAAATTCGGAGATTTATGTAAATGTCCGCTAATTGACGCCTCCACATGCCATTTGTCCCTCACATAGCATGTTTCAGTTTTCCATTGTCATTCTCATGTTCAAGCAAAGCTTTTTTTTAACATTGAATATTAAAAACATGGAGAAAGCTGCTATGGAGAAAGATAAATTTCTCAGATTATTTTTAACAATAGTGATGCTAATTGTGAGTGATAAGTTGTAAAATTATTCGGAAACCACATTTCAAGCATAAAAATTAACACAAATTTACACCTACATAATAGTGTGTGGGTGATAATTTTCATATATTTTGGCTTATTAGCAGTCTGTTAATTTTATGAATCACTGAACCAGTGTCACCTAGCTACATGCAAAATTTTTAAGTAAATTTGAGAATACATAGAGGCAAATGAATGGACACAACTTACAGAAACTATGGGGACAAGACAACTGGACTCATGTCAATTGAATTAACTATCATAACAAATTTCTAAATCATTAGAATAAAGAAAGTTCTCATTCCAGATGGGATAGGACCCGAGTTTGACATATACACATAACATTATGACCCTTATCCCAAATGGGGTGGTCAGAGATATCCCAATATTTATCTTTAATAAATAAATAAATAAATAAAATAAACATTAGCGTTTGGGTGTTCCAAACATCCAATGTTTAATGCTTGAAATAACATCCACAGTACACATTTCCAAATATACAGAAATGCACTTGTGACAGAGGATGAGCCCATCGCTTTTAAAAGGTGTTTTGGTGGAAAGTCTCATAGACGCCTTTTACGAGACCCATGAGAAGAGACAGTTTGGTCCTATTCTTTTTAGGTAATTAAACCACACAGCATTAACTCTCATTTCTGTGCAAATCCGAAATCCGTAAAATAAAGAAAATTCTCGTACCAGATGGGACAGAACCAGTGTTTGACATTGTTACCTATTATGTACATGACAGGAACATAGATGTGGTCCGGCCTATAAAGAAGATATTCTATTCTCCTATATGTATAAAAAAATTGTTCAAAGTAAACAACAAAGGTTCGACTCCAAATGAAGTACATGTTGAGTATTCAGTTTGGTTGATAGTAGGACATATTAAGTGTCCACCTGGCTAGCTACCACCATCTTAACTAAGTCTACAGCCAAGCAGCCATGTTAATAGCATTGTTTTGTTCAGGTTGTTAGAGATAAGCCCTTAGCCAGTCCCACAAATAATATGGATGTTCTAGATGAGTAAACATGTTTTCATCTTCAGCCTCATCTGCACTTAAAACCAAGTGTGATTGAGTTGCTAACCCGTAGTGCATAAAAAAATACTTTGTTTATGCATAGACCACATTCTATAATATTTTAACATATCATCGACACTTTTCAGTATTGTTGTTGACAGAATAAGAATCCCATTAATCTGTGCCTAGACTAAACAATTACAAGGATCTTCCATCAAGGTATAATTTGCGTGGATATTTTTTAATGATTTATTATAATTAAATTTCTAACCTAACATGTGGGATCGGTGATCAAGAGCTGTGTACAAATGACAAGTCTTCAATGGTCTTATGCTATTCTGCTCACAATTTTATTAATCTCCATCATGATTAAAACACCCCTTCGAAAGTGACTGTGTCGATTAACAAATAATTTGTTCCTAAGTATAAATAAAATATATAAGAACTCACTTGCAAGTATATCTTTTGTCCACGTCTACGCACATCAAATGCCGTATGAAGTCTTTGGCTGAGTCGCTAATGTCATCCCAATATGGAGAGTCAAATTCAAAGTCCCCCTTCAGTATTTGAGCAAACAGGTTTGCATCATTCTCATCATAAAATGGTGGGTATCCACACAACAAGATATATGATATAACTCCTATACTCCACACATCTACAGCTTTGCCATAGGGTTTCTGTGCCAACACTTCAGGTGCTACATACCCAGGTGTGCCACAGGCAGTGGCCATGATTCCTGAATCCTCTATCTTAGACAAACCAAAGTCACTGATCATAATTTTACTGTCCTCATCAGCACTGTAATAGAGAAGGTTCTCAGGTTTGAGATCACGGTGCACGACCCCTTGCGAATGCATGTAATCCACTGCCTCCAGCACCTGTCGGATCAGGACGGACGCATCTTTCTCCGTGTACGACCCTTTCTCCACGATCCTATCGAACAGCTCGCCACCCGTCACCAACTCCATTATGAGGTACACCTTATTTTTGTCCTCGTATGTCTCCAACAACTGGACAATATTCGGATGAGAAAACATCTTCTTCTCTCCTCCTCCCTCTACTTTCCCCTGCTCACTGAATCGCTTCAATACCCTAATCTCGTTCTCTAAAGAATCCTCTTTTCCCTTGAGAGCTTTCTTGTCGATAATTTTACATGCATACAGCTGTCCGTTCTCCCTGCTTTCTATCAAGCGCACCTCCGAGAAGGCTCCAGTACCCAGCAGATCTTTGACGCTATATTTGTCCTCGATGGATGGCTGTTTCTCCGTGTCACGGGCATCTTTTTTCGATTTTCTTCCGAAATCTTTTTTGCCAAATAGAGGCATTTTTAAGCCCCACGCTTGTAGATTTTAACCACTACTTATCTAAAAATTATCTACGTGCCTACGTAGTAGTATAACGAATCGAGACTGGCTGGCTGGCCCACAGAACCAAAGACTACAATGTATATACGGAGATAGACGGGTATGTTGGCGTTTGCAAGCGAGTCGGGTTCACAGCGCCATCTATCCGCAATGATGTGTAACTAACCTCGTCAAGGTCATGAAACCTAGCCGTACCTACCTAAACCTGGCAACTTGATAGTTACCTACTTCAGAGATTTATTTTCAATGAAACATTGAAATTTCAATTGTTTCATCAAAATTTCAATGCTGTCATCGAAAATAAACCTCCGAAGTAACTACACATATAATCTAGTTAGGTATCGGTATACAATAAAACACGATTTAACACACAAATTTTATTTAAGAAAAGCAAACAATAACTATCATCATATATAACCGTGGGAATAAAATTAATACCAAACAAAAACATAAGGAAAAAGACAAAAATACACTTGGGAGTCCTGTCTCACAGAGTCCTATCTCACATACAATCTCGACTAAAGGTGGAGCAACCAAAACCCGCCCCGAAGGCTACACCGTGACCCTAAACTCACACCATCAGGAGCAAATGCACATCACAATCACCAAATCACACGGGAAATACTTTAAATTTTCAGAGAAAATGGAAAGTGAAAAAAATGCGCGTACACATCCAACGACAGCCGACATTTTTCTCAGTGTTGCCAAATCATCATTACTTTACGTGTTTTACTTTCACAAAACCTAATGCTATCTCAAATATGAAAATTTAATAACTAGGCAAGAAAAAAATCACTTGAAATATACTTAGGTACATATAGTTTATTTGTTTTTGAGAAAATATAGACTTTAAATATTTTACATGGTAATCATGGTATAAACAAGTTATGACATATGGCGACTAGGTGGCGCTAGTCTCTATTGGGACGGGAGTATTTGTTCTAAGAGACCACAGCATGCACAGAACAATAAACTCAGACTTCACGAATACGGAATGCGCAGAGCGACCAAGGTCGGCCCATTTGTCAAAATTCGTCACGTTCCGTTCGACAACGTAGAGTTGACAATCAAGTTGTAATTCACGTTATTGAGTAGGTAAGTAACATTTACGAATTATTTTCTAAATATTTTGAATGAATCTTGTCTTACTTACATTAATATTATAATGAAGCCGTTTCAAAATTGTTATGATGTACTCTATCTAATTGCTGCGAAACAATAACTTCGTGTAATGTAACGTACTCGTTAATGTTGACGTTCTGTTACAGGAATCGTTAATTTTTTCTGGGGAACTTTAACGATTGTTAACTATTTATTAAATGTTAATTGGTTAATTATGATTATTATTTTTTTTATATATGATTATGATTAATTACTATAATCAATGTTTCAGCTCTTTAGGTAGGTACCTACTTAATTAAATATCATTTTCGCCCCGTAGGTACCCCGAGATGTGAAATTAATTCCACGTTGTTTTCGTACAACAAATTCTCTTAGCTCCCAATCATTCCCATGTTTAGTCATTGTTCCCAACAGAGCAGAATAGGACATAGGGCAGCCCGTGTCATCTCGTAGGCATCGTAAAAAGCGACTAATGGAATGGGGTTATAAAGGCAATCTGTACTGCCTGTTCAATAAAGGAAAGTGTGTCGTACTGATAATAAGCAATAATGCCATATTCGTACTAAATGTGCGGTGGTCATTACGACGCTCGCACACAAGTATACCTATTCCTTTTTATTTTTGTCAATAACTAAGAAAGTACCTGCTTAATCCTTACTATAGAAATGTAAATATTTGATTCAGCCCTATTTTTTTTTAATATTAATTACAAGATAAAATATATTCCAATCACAGCACACTTTTTAATCTAGGTAGGTATCTAACTAAACTTTTTAAATGCGAAAGTTTGAATATTTTTTGTTTATTTATTTGTTGCTCAATAACACCGAAACGAATGAACGGATTTCAATGAAATTTGGTATATATGTACGATAAAGTTATTCCCAGCAGGCGATGCCGCGGGCGAAAGCTAGTTTGAAATAAATTAAAGTATGTAACTTCGCGAGATTTTTTCTATCGAGACGGTGGTGTACGTTATAATTTACTTGTTTTATTTTTTACGAACCGAAAAACATTCTGAAATAATCAATTTAGTTTGTTCCCCCCTTAATGACATTCTTTTCTTAACGATTCATCAATGTTCTAGATTTCGGATAAGATTAGTAGGTACTTTATCCTCCTACAAATTACTGCAGGACTGGTTATGTAACTGGAGTATGCGGTTCAATGGCTGAAGATGATGTTAGTCCTATTTATGGAAGTTCTTGAGTAGGATGTGTTGAGAGGCTCTGAAGGAGCAAGTCAGGTCTAAACATGATCTAATATCTCGACTCTTCGACGAGTAGACGACGTAGAGACGAAGCCGACCCTGTTAATTTAGTGAGGACTGACTGACTTCATTCTCTCGACAACACGCTTAGCAAGCAGAGCTCTAGAGCTAATGAATCCGTCGCCAGGGGTGCGGATTGCGAGAAAGTAGCTGAATAATTTTTACGGTGTTTTTAGTTATTCTATAGAATTAATTTGATAAGATCTAAATATAATGGGAACATGAACTCCCATGTGGGATCTACCTTGTGTATTTCCTAGAAATAATTAATAATTAAGTCTAGAAACTTAACAGGTATAAACTTATTGTAAGTACCGTACAACAAGGATGTCGTCCCATAAGACAAGATAAATCGTTTATTTGCGAGAATACAGTAGTACCATTGATCTTTTATAAAAGCTCATTGTATTCCACTTGCAAACAGACATGCAAATATTAGTCAGCGACTCTACATTAACAAAACAAAAAAAAAGCAAAACACGAACAAGTCAATTGTATATGGAAATCTCATATTAAAACATTTTTTATCGTGAATAGGCTGATATAATAAATTCCATATCCAAAGAAAATATTTTAGAATATTTATAATAATTAGGTTGATTTGGGTATAAACCTAACTCTTTTGCTAACATTTCACGTTAGAGCAGTCTTTAAACAACAAATTGCACAACAATTACAAAAAGGTACGAAGTGATGATCGGTAGTGATTCCTTTCGGAGAACATGTTGCGTTAAACCGAATGTTTGCCCTCACCCTCGCAACTCTACATTTTCCTTTGTCTATGCTTCCACCCCCTGACGTCACATTGAAAATCGACCAATCCCATTGGGCACAGTAGTCGATGGCCCTTCTAAGCGGAATCACTACCGAACATCACTTCGTACCTTATCTTCTAATGTTTTCGTTGTGCGACAAAATGTGCCGTTCAAAAATAATCGCACCTGTAATTATAATCATCTAAAATGAACTCTTTTGCCTCTACATCGTTGTGAAATAGTTTGTTTGTTTTATTTTTTCAAAGAAGTGTACTTTATAGGTTTCTAGTATTACGTTAGGGGGTGGTGCCGTGATGCCAGTTCGTAAGCAAGGTGAATTTAGTGGCTAGATAACTAATGTAATATTAGAGTTATCTAAGTAGATATTGTGTGGTATTGTGTAGATATAGTATGGAAGTTTTGTATTGATGTCAGATCAATTTACACGAGGGGTTGGTTGCCCCCACGGCCCCGAAAGTGCACCCTTCTGTTGATTTGTATCGATGGTAAATGTTGCCAGTTGCCAGCCACCAAGCGATTCTTTGATAGGGGCACGATGTAAAAGTTTATAATTTCTATCGGGTTATAAGCACTAAACCGCATATGGATGTAGCGCCACGATCATTATCATTACTTATTAATAAAGGCCTGAAATATCTCTAATAGGCGCACTTCAGTTATTTAGATTACTATGTCTTACTACAAAATTGGTTATGTTCCTATTCTGGATGAAAGCCGATTAGCTGCTTGATTGATTTGCATTGTTTTCATTAATTTAGGTACTTTTATTACGACTATAAGGTATTACTTTATACAATTTTATGGAATTTACCTACTCACTATATGTAAATTACTCCATGGTGTTACTAAAAGTACCTACTAATAGTAGGAGGTACCAATTCCTCATGTTGTTTGTCCTGGGTAATGTTTTACAGATATTTAATGTAATTGTTTTATTACGCAAGTAACGCCATAACTACTTACGAGTATAGTGCTTAGATTATGAAGTTCTCGTAAACTGACATGGATATTTTTAAAATCTGTTTAGTAACTAGTATTTTAGTTAAATATTTTTTGGTTTGAAAACTGAGTATCGTTTTGATTGTGCAACAGAGGCCCACCGAGCATTAGAACTGCTGGAAGACTACCACAGCAAACTTGTGAAGCCTCAGGACCGGCACTTGCGACTGGCCATTGAGAGGGTCATCAGGATTTTCAAATCACGACTCTTCCAAGCTCTACTCGGTAAGTACCTTAACTGCTAATTAACATTGGTTGAATGAACAGGGGTAAAAATGAAATTATGAACAGAGCTGTAGAGCCACGCGCCCGTAGGCGTATATTACTAATTTATTTATAGAAAACTGCTGTACTACTGCTTCTGAGGTATCAATAATACCTATACGTTAGATCGTAAAAGGCACTTTGGCACCTCGTCGGTTTTCCCCAAATCCTACAATCAGGTCTAGGGCATAATTTGGCATTTGACTGACGCATACAATACATAAGTAAAATACATTTAAAAGTCTGAAAATAAATACCTTAACTCAAAGTGATCATTACTGGTCTTCAAAACCTCATATGCGACAATGTACGAATTCATGGTATACCGTTAGCAGTGGTGTGCACAGCGTTTTGTCACAAGGTAGGCAGAATAATAAAATTTGCTATACAATGGGAAAAAATACAAGTACAAAATAATAACTTTTTTAGCAACCTTCCCAACTGTTTAGAATATTTATGTTCATATCACTATGAAAGAGCTGTCTTGACAATGCATTTCGAGAAAGGCTTGCAATTTTCTAGGGTAGGCATTACCTTTCTGCCTGTATGGAGGGCACGTCACTGATCGTTAGCATGTACCTACACTGAATCAGAAGGAGGGGATGCTCTAACATTAATTAAACGGTCTTACTGTAACTATACCACAACAACGCATGTTGTCATTTAAAGTGTTATGTACAAACCTCTTCTCGTTTTTTATTTATAAATGGATCCGGTAACAAAAATTTTATTTCTACCTTATTGTCGTTGATTTCTACATACATTCGCCTATTCTATTCTTGTATAAGGCAAAGACTTTCATTTATTGAAAGAGAGGCATATAATTAGTTAAATGTCCTGGTTTACCGATTACTTTTCCACGACCCTTTGTAATTCCCTATAAATATGTGACGGCCACAGAATTCACAAGAACTTCCATGTACTACATAGAATTCTTTATTTACGCAGTGTTGTGATGTGTTACACGACTTATGTCGATGGACCCTGTCTCTATATTTTGTGTATCCTCAATCAAGTCATAATGATTGTATCCTCGTAGCTATTTAAGCCTCGAAATTTTTACTAATGGAAAATAGTTGATATATTTATATAAATCAATGTAATAAAGTTATTTATTGCAGTTTTAAAATATAGTTGCATGTTGCACTTGCTCATGATCAGCCAAGTTCTTTGAACCTATTGCTACCAGTCCAGGAACTTCACATGTTTATGTAAAGATAGCCATTAAAATTTAATAACAATAGCGTAGGTCATAAACGCATAAACATACCTACTATAAAACGGCAACTTATTGAGAAAGCATATTATAAAATATAAAGTAAGATACGCAAAGATTTCTATGCCCGAAATAAGAAAACATATCAATATGTAACCATATTATTATACGTTTCGATAAAAATACGAACCAATTTGCCTATTACATAACTTAAATTGAACCCGTGTCACGGCCGTGGTTGTCAACCTAATTAGACCGCAGACAGTGACTATATTGTCACTTAGAGCCGGTTCAACGGTCGAAGGGATTCATATTCAATTCAATCAGCCTGCCGTGACTCTATAAATATACGGTACACGCGCGTGACTATAACGTCACTAGCGGTCTTGAATCCGCTCTCTTGACCACGACACTGCCATTGTGATCCGTATTAGTTATATTTAGCCAGTTGCAATGATACTGACTGACGTACTCGATATCAGATAAGCTTTAAGCAACGCGTGTTGCGCTCGCAAAAGCCTTGATATAGTTCAATCTCTGTAAACAGGGTACATTTGCTGTAAGATCCATCATCAAGAGCATGATCTGAGCGCATGCTATCAACGTAAATGGACCACACAGGTTTAAAATTCAATGTCGCAGTTCAATATTATAAAAAAGAACCAAATAAAAAAAGTTTATTAATGCCCAAGTAATTCATAAACAAGTGGGGTACTTATCATTGTGAAACGGCATCAATTGCACATTCCAAAACTATTTCCCACCACTCCAACTCCAACGATGATTTGAAACTTGCCTCGATTCGAAAAGAAGAAGAACTCCGAAGATTGCTAACAGTAAAATGTGAAATAATTTTGTACTGATAAAGTGTTATTTCTAGTATAAAAATTCTTCAGAAACCAGATAAACATTTTACAAAAGGGATTGGTTTTGCGGTTCGAAAAATGCATTATATTACATAATGGCAGTCTTGCAGTGAGTATACGATAAAATTACGACGCACTCCATCCTCTCCAGTTTTTAATAAATTTGTCGGTTAGCTCTTGACCTCAATCACCCCTGATAGTCCAGATGAGATGATGAATGCGCTCACGTAGAACTCTTTTATCACCTTGGTAACATTTTCATGGAGACTCTATTGCACCTTAAAGTGCCATATCACATGCTTTCAATTAATAAACAAGAGGAATGTACCACCTGATGGGTATTTAAAAGTATAAGAACCATAAACCAGAGTAGTTAGGTATTTAGCTACCGACTAAAAAATCTGGAGACTGTGAGAATCATTTGAATAGTGAGATCCCACAGGCTTCTTTCCCAGAGAAATCGCACCCATCTTTCACGATTCAATTTCTCAATATTTGCGGAAACAACATTCATTAGGTGGTTGTGTTGTTTTCAATTAAATAAATTTACTTTTTGTAATCATTACTTGTTATAATATAATGTTGTTTAGAGCTTTGTATCTCTCTCGAGTCTTGTACACGCCTATTATTGGCGCATAATATCAGACATGACATTCCACCGTCCCCTTTCTATCTTCGGACAATCAGGCGCGGGGAGGGTTTCCATCCATATGTTGTCAACATACCGAACATCCGCACTAAGCGCTTTGCTTCATCATTTATAATGCGGACTGCTAAGGTATGGAACTCACTGCCCGCGTCGGTTTTTCCCGACACTTACAACCTTGGGATCTTCAAGTCTAAAGTGAATAGGTATTTACTGGGTGCGCGTGATACATCTTCGGCTACATCGTCATTTTCCATCAGGTGAGATTGTAGTCAAACGCGAAACCAGTTTTTAATAAAACAAAAAAAAGTATTACTAGAAGCTGTTTGTTAATATAAGTTGTAATATTTGTGCTGTTAGTATGTCTTATTAAATAAATAAATAAACAATGTATATACATATACATATCGGACTCAATAATATGTAACCAGCCGTGGTCTGCAAACCGGCGTCAAACCTATAAAACTCGTGTTAAGATAGAACACGTTTCAAATTAAATATTCAGATGTCTTATTTATGCAAAAATTGGTATTGGGGCCATATGTGCTCGCATATAAAACTATACATTATAAGATCGTAATAATAACTGTCTATTAGTTACTGCCATAGCTACCTATAAGATTATACGCGACCTAGGGCCCAGATAAGGCGATATTACTTTGCGTGCATGACATTCACACTAAGGCTACACACGAGCGCTTCGCCTTCCTTCTATACATATCTACTTACGTAGAAGATCATGGATCACACACACACATCTTTGTAACACAGATAGCAACATTTGATAGTAACCCATTAAATTTGATCGCTTTAGCTGAGCAATAATAACACATCGTAATTCAACATACTTTATTTATTTATTTATTTATTTACAATTATAAGTTTACAGTTTTACACTAAAACACTTATAAGTTATTCGATGAGCGACACACAAAGATTATTGATATTCATAATATTGGCACAAAAACAAATACAAATATTTCACGATCACCGTCAGATCATCGGCAAATATGTCAACATTTTGGATTTCTTTCGTAAAGTTATTAATTATACGAGTACGATAACTAAAATTCCCTATAGATTTACGATTGTTATGTTGGCTGGACTATGAATACCTCTTAAGGGTAATTAGACCTCACTTGCGTTAGTGTTATCAGCCCAGTTTTATCAAAAATACCTTAAGCATTCACTTTGTACATATTACGTAATAAAAAACAGGACTTATGCTATTGATTATGTGTCTCGAATACAGGAATAAAAACAACGTTACGTCTGAAAATACAAAAGAACGTCCAACATTACGTAAATACTTTAGGTAGAATCATGGGACTTTGTCTGATAATTAAACGAAATGTGATCTAGTGCTTGAATTTTCGAAATATACGTACATTACTTTTGGAATAAAACGGAATTACATAAGTTTTGCTTGCGCGGGAAAAGGAATGTGTGGTATAGACTTATGCAAACGTCCACATGACAGAGCAGGATGGAATTCTGACGACTTATCGCCCTTTAATTTCTACATCAATAAAGCGATCGGCCGAGATGTGACCCGCTTAGACATTGCTAGTATTGTGTCCGTTGGACTACATTGGATTAACCTTGCCCTGTCGACGTACACTTGATTGCAGCTTGCAGCTGATCACACGCGTCATCTGGGCTTCACTGCACATGCAATGACGACCTGTTTATGTGCCAATACAATTTAAGTATAAAAATATTGCATCTAGACTGCATCTTTTTATGTTTCATACGCACATTCGTATGTACCAATCAGTACCTATGTATATGTTAACTTAATCACTTTTATGTGCACAATGGATGAATATGAGACCGAAGCTCAATCAGAACCCCCAGCTAATTCAGGGGAGTGACAACTTATCCCAACACCACATGACAACAATGTTATGAGAATTACTCTTAGCGGGCTTAGATATTGTTAAAAAACTATCTAACCAGACGGACATTTGAAAATGCTCTACCACTCAAACAGAGCATTAAACAAACATGTACTTCGCTGTCTCGGAGACGGTTAGACTACTTTTACTTACCTATCATTATCTATGTAGTACCTATGCATCATGCATTTGCATGACAGTTACACACACATCAGCTAACTTGTTGGACGAAAGGTCTCCCAAAGGGTGCCAACTTTTTTAGAAGTTATATTCAGAGAGGGTAAACAGTAGGTACGGATTTAAAAGATCAATTTTAGTATATTTTGTACTTTTTTACTATAGGTCCATTATACCAGATTATATAAAATTGTTAATTTATGTTGTTTTTAAACCCCTACCCAAAAAGAGGGATGTTATAAGTTTGAATTTAGTGTGTCAGTTTGTGGCATTGTAGTAGGTACCAAAACGGATGAACCGATTTAAAAATAGATTTTTGTTTTCGAAAGGTCGTGTTGCAAGATGGTTTTTAGCCATGTCTGATGGAAATCAGATCAACCATATTGTATTCAGACATTCAGTATTGTGTTGTATAAAACAAAACAAAGATTGTACGACTCTAGCCAATCTAACTCTTGGTTCATAGAGATCGGAAGCTAGATAAAATATTTTAACGTACTCTATTAATGTACATTTGCATGAATTATAAAGTACATTTGCATGAATTAGAGCACAATACTCTATTTCAGAGAAGTGGGCATTCATACTCCCAAGGTGCAACTTTAATAGCTTTTTAGCAGACTACGGCAAACCGAAAAGGAAAGTTAATAATTTTAGGTTCTAGAAGTTCCCACTACACTATTGGATCGATTTTGATAAATGAAGGGTCGATTGTTTCGTACTATGATCAGAGTTTCAACTAGGTTTTTTGGAAAAGATAACACAATATGGAGGCCACAATATTGAGAATGGAAACCAAAAGAAAAGAGACATTTGGCATAATTTTCAGGCGCCGGGAAAACGGGATTGTCGATTGCTGAACTTTCGATGCTTCTCAATATTCTGTCTTTGTTATTTTTTTATACTAACTTTCTGGCCGCGGGTCCACCGTCTCAGTTTATCGTCTCACTGGTGTATTTGTGATAAATGTACCTTTTAATACAATTCAATTTATGTAAAAAAAACTTTTCTCATGATTTTATTTTACAAGTTTGTCAGCGTGATTAATATGTACACCCATGCCAAATTATACAGTTTTCTAAGAGCCTCTGAGGTTACCCGCGGACAGACAGACAGACATGGCGAAACTAGAAGGGTTCTTAAAAATAACCTTCACATACCTAATAATAGATGCGACACTACTCGCCAAAGTAGGTCTTTCTGAAAACATTTTTTGAAAAATAGATTCCTTCTATAGACTTCATACCTATTTGGTTCCATTTCTGATGAAATCTGTATCAATTAAGCCTTTAAATAAACATCATTCGAATATCAAAATACGTCGGCGTATATTAATGAAGTAACTCTGCCATAACTTCCACTATCGCTCAAGTATTGTAAGCAAAAGACCAACTCAAACGAGGAATGATAAATAAACGCAAAGCGGAAAACATGAACACAAATAATAAGTATTATTGTTGAGCACGCGATTAGATATTTACTTTCTGGGGGCTTGAACCTAGTTTGATTATCAAATAAGTAAATAACTAGCCTCTACCCGTGGCACCGCCTGCAGGAACCGCAGTTTTTCCTAATTACCCAGGATGACTATATATTATCAATAGCCTATGTATATTTTTGGATTATTATCCTCGTGTTATTTGTTATTGTTGTGCAATAAAGATTATTTTGTTTGTATTATGGAGATAGTAAAATTAGATTAGTACATTTTGGCGTGTTTGACAAGGGCGATTTACATACCTTAATACCTACAATACATCTAACTAATATTATAAATGCGAAAGTTTGGATGTTTGTTTGTTTGTGACTCAATCATGGGGAAACGGATGATCGGATTTGAATGAAATTTAGTACATATGTAGAACATACCCTGGATTAAGACATAGGATATTTATATTCTTATTCATAACTGCAATATCCTAAAACGACTAAAAAAACTAATTAAATCAGATCCAGACATAACCACTACCAGCTTCTAATTTAATGTGTACTGCAGGTATACTGGATTTTACCGTAAGGAAAAAAATAGGGCATATTAGGTAAGTAAAATAAAAGTTATTGGCATAGGTAGTTTAACAATTTTTTTTCAAAACCAACCAACCACCCACAGGGAAATATAGGGCATATTAGATAAGTGAAATATAAGTTATTGCATAGGTACTTTTTTTGTTGTCAAACCCATCATTTTGAGATGGATATGCTACTGGCGGGATTCGTGGGGTTCCTATTGTACGAAATTTATTTGGAACTCATGTTTTCTCCACGTTTTTTTATTTAATTAATTTAATGACATAATTATGAGGAATAATCTACATACACGACCAGCAAATGACACAAAGCTTTATTCGATCATAGTTTTGAAAAAAAAATTAAACTAACAACCTATGCCAATAACTTCTATTTCACTTACCTAATTTGCCATATTTTTTCCTTACGGTAAAAAAACTCATCCGGTATAATAGAGGTCGATAAAGTAGCAAACTACATAATTTGTCAGAGTAAAAAGTTAAATCCTGTGGAACACTAATAATTTAAGAGACTATAAAAATTTGCCATAAAAATTAAGGATTTCTTTTTCGGCATTGCATCATTTTCCTGCCCTTATCCCACTCTAGGTGGGGTTGGCACAACATGTCATCTTCTTGCATTTAATTGGATTATTTCAAGCTAGCTACTTTTCAAAACTTCGTAATCATCAGCCTTACTCTGTGGGCCACCGACTTTAAACTGACCGCGCCAGACATTGGTTAACTTCGCTAATCGAAAACAAATAGAGAATGTGACTGGGCCACAAGTACTTCTAAATTTCATAATGCGTTATCTTATATCTGACATGGATAACGTAATAATTCCTTAAAACAAACTCTTCCTCGTAGTTTATATGAGAGACTAGAGTCTCAGCTGAGATGTGGTCGATAATGAAGCACGCGATGTCAGTACCTATTCACAATGCTGTTGAAGATCCCTAGATTGTAGAATTTCGGAAAAACTGACATGAACAGTGAATTCTGTACCTTGGCTGATTGCAATAATGCAAACAGCCAAGGTCTCGTCAGAAGTTTAATCAGAGCGGTTAGGCACTTCATTCTTATGAATATAACAGGCACCTATAATAGGTATTATGTATAATAGTAATAAGTCATAGTAACTATTACTTAGTGTGTCGGTACCATTTTATGGATGTTATACTTAATATAATTTATCAATAGTTATATGAAAGTTAATAAAGAACAACATATTATGTAAGTTATAGCAGCGTAGGAACAAAACAAGTTTCTTTCCTTCTTGATTTCGGCGTCAGCCGCAGATGTAAGCAATCTTCCACACGTGTTTCGTCCTAAATAAAGCCATGAACTCATGGACGTCTTTATATTTTAGATATGAATTCACATAAATACATACCGTCTGACCTTTATCCCGAATATTAAACTGTGGTTTGGGTGCTCCAAACCATAGTTTAATATTTGAAACAACATGTAGGGTTCATCAGTCGCAATACACAGCGTATGTGTGAGCGTATCGCCGTTAAAACGTGCAAATCTATAGTTTTTTTGTGGAAAGTCCCATAGTCGCCTTTTATAACACCCGCGGGCAGAGATGGGTATATATTCTTTTTACGTAGCGAAGCTACACCGCACATATAAGTATAAATTAATCACAAGTTAGAAACACTATCGACTCTTCCCGTGGGTAGAAAGCATTAAAGTAGTTATAGGTAGCAATAGCATTGATAAAATTCTATATCGTCAACCGGCGCTGAAACGGATACTGAAGGCTCAAAACCATTCACATGGTCCGCGTTATCTAGCGTTGCCACCAGCAGCAATCGCTCTAATTATGCTCAAATTCTACGGGTATGGTACTATAGTCTTGAAATACGGGATAATATGTTATTATACATAGAACATGCGTTCGCAAACTACGATGTGTACCTACCCCGGTCCGTTTGACCTAGATCTCAAGCTACGGGTCACCGGGTCCGTACCCGGCGCCTGACGTTTGTCGACACCATTCCCTATCGCTTTATAGGACTATAGTTTTAATTGGAATTTTTAATAACTATCCGTCCCATATCTCGGACTGTTTGAGAACCGATTTCCTACCGAATTTTTTTTATCACTATATACCTAAGAATATGTATATTCGATGCAGAAACCTAGATTCTTTTCCGATTGGGTATTTCAGGGTATTATTACAAAACCATATACATGTCATGATCTCTATATTAATGAAAATTTAGAAAAAAAACCCGTGAACACAAGCTGGAATCAGTGCTAGAAAACCTGCTATCAAATAAAAAAACCAGCATCCAAATCGGTTCACCCGTTTAAGAGCTACGGTGCCACAGACAGAGACATAGTCAGACATATACACATAGCGGTCAAACATTTAACATTCCTCTTTTTGCGTCGGGGGTTCATTGTGTCATCAAACATTCAGTGGTCAAATAAATTGTATATTTGATTAAAAAAATAACAAACCCCAGAGAGACTTCGTAAATATCATCCCCGATAAATAAACCAATTTCCATCAAACTTGGCTAAGATAGGTACTATTAAAAAAAATTAGAAACCTTAATCTAAAGGCAATGATACTTATCATCAAATACAGCAAAAATCTGTTAAAAGCTAAATATCTTCGAAACGGCTAAACCGATTCTTTTCAAACATAGCTAAATAAGAACCTGCCCCCTCGTTTAGTCTACCGCGTTACTCGTCTTTGTACTATAGTACCTATCTAATATGTAATAATCATGATGTAGTATTTAGAAGTATTTTACATGTAACACTTATTCATCATTAGAATGACTGGACTGTGCTGTTATAAGTACCCACGATCCTTTGGTCGCCATTTAGGTATGAAACTCACGGAAATTATAAATTGGCCCTACTATTCTGAGCTGGAAACCACACGGCAACTATTCAGGATAAAGCAATAACAAATCCATTAGGAATTGTATAAAGAGCCTCGAAATAACAAAATTGTTACCTACAAATAGTAATTACAATTCATACTGGTAATCACCAGTTGAGTGAGTGAACCCCTTATCTCACTTCAGTGAAATCAGTTCAAACGTGACTTATGTCAAATGGCATGAGTGCAATTAGAAAAACCGTAAATTTTTATGTTACTTTAAAATACTGGCTAGTCACGATCCAGTCTCAACGAATGACTTACTTAAGTTTTATTGGTTTGGTCATTTGAGGCAAGTGCATATTTTTAACCCCCGTTAAAAAAACGACCTCAAGGGGCTGCGTTTGTTTGTCCAGTCTTTATCCGGATGTATCTCTAAAATGCGTGGTCCGATTTGAAAGCGGTTTTTTTTTAATAAAAGACTTAGGCTCGGCGCAAACGAGCCACCGACCACAACCACGCCACGCCACTGTTTAGCAGCGTGTGCGGCTAGTATCTACAAAATGTATGAAAAAGCGCGTGTCATGTTCTAGTCGGTAACGATAACTTGTCGGAAAAGATACTTAGATTAAAACACAGTTGTTTGTTATTTGGATGTAATAGGTTTCAGCGGGTTTTCTAAATTTTCAATTTATACTTATGTTGTTATGAGTTCCAGAATGAACTAAGTTTAATATTAGGTATTTTCAATTAAAAAATATTAAAGTATCGACAGCGTAGGACCTCCACTCGCAATATGGACGACCTGATGAAAGTCGGAGAAGTCAATGGATGCAAGCCGCTTCCAGCCGATCGCTCTCGAAATCGTTCTGTAGCTGATATGACGAAAGTGTTGACAATTACTTCTATTAAATTCTTGTTAAATAGTACTGCCTCTGTAAAATCATTAGCACATAAACGGCTGAACCGATTTGAAAATGATTTTTTTTTTGTTTCGTGAGCTCATATATACAAAAATCTATTTATCTAAATTTTCTGGATACTGTACTGGCTTTAATGGGCACACATTTCCAGGTTTCATTTAGCCATATAAAGAAGGCAAATACATCTAAAAAGAACTTAATATAGATTGTGTTCCGACATCTTCGCAATCCATAGCTAAACCCTAAACCTGATATGTTTTTAATCGTTTGATAATCAAATAGTTCATTAAACCACAGCACAAGGAAGGAGACTAGCTCAATAGAGAAGCTTTTAAATGGTGGATGTGTAAAATGACTTGTTAAATTAATTTTGTTTCATATAAATGTCATTGAAAACGTTTATAATTATTATTCAATTTGTTGATGACTTTAGGGTTTTGATGATCTATGAGTGAGTGGGACTTTTAATATCAAAATAGTACGCTTTTAATAAAAAAAAACGTACTCAAATCGGACCTCATATTACTGAGATTAGGTACGCCCGGACCATGGACGCACGACACTCACACAACGCCGGCAAACACATGACACCAACGAATAACCACGATTTTCTTGAAACATTTAATAGTGTTGTAAATTTAGTAGCAATTGCTAAAAATTAAGCATTTGTAGAAAAATGTGTTTCATGTGTGTTGAAAAAAGTTGATGGGTATTTCTTTAAATTCAAAACATTTAGGAAAATTATCATTACAAAATGCAGCTCGACGACATTTTCAACTAAAACACATGCATGCCTAACTATAACATGCTTAGTTTTTTATCCATCAATAAGTTAACTTACTACCTAATTAAATATCAGTTAGTATTTATTGTCAATAGGGTTTTCTAAAAAATCTAGACTATGCGCTCGTTTTTTTTAAGCTTAATTATTCAAAATTACATGTCTAATATACCTCTATAAGATAGCAATAATAAAAATTTAGCTTCAATTTTCATGTTCGAATTTCAATCAGCCTTATAAAGCTCACCACCGCACCTACCGATACCTAAATATCAGTCTACCCGTAGGTACATTTACCTAAGGGCACATCGATGGGCAATCAATATTGATTAGCAATGCTCTGCTGGCTATGAATACCCTCTATTCTATAGTTCTTAGGTTCAATATTCTATAAAATATTAACAGAATAGATACATCGGCGATAGTAAAGTATAAAATGCGTGATCGTTGTCATAATACATATATAAACAATGATTAATGAACGATTGTTGATAAACTTTCTTGTTATAACGTAAGGGGATAACATAATTATGGATCGATATCTATTTGTAAAGAATAACGAATATAACCTACTAATTGAAGCCAAAACGAAGGGTTAAACGTAAATTCTATTTTCGTACATAGTAGGTATACCTACCTAGGTTTATTGTAAGTCGAGGCAGGCACGCGTTAAAATATTTAGTAAAGTATATTTCTATCTCTATAAAGTATAAAAACAAAGTCGCCTTCCGCGTCTGTCTGTTTGTTAATTTTTCTGAACCGTCTGAGATATTTATCAAGTGTTTTCATAAATTTTGTAATTGATTTATTGGTTTATATGTACCTACAATACATGAAAAACCGGTCTCTGTTATGACAACTATATAAAGAATAGAATCGGTACAAAAGAAATTTTTAATAAATTTGCAATTCAAGTATAGGGATACAATCTCGGGATTTTTTTTATTTTTTTTATATGAGAGAGCGGCAAACGAACATGCGGGTCACCTGATGGAAAGTAATCACCGCCGCCCATGGACACCCGCAACACCAAAAGTATCACAGATGCGTTGCCGGCCTTTGAGGAAGGTGTAGGCTCGTTTCTTGAAGGTTCCAATGTCGTACTCGTTCGGGAACACCGCTGCCGGAAGTCCGTTCCACAGGGTGGTCGTACGTGGTAAGAAGTTTCTTGAGAAACGTACAGTGGTAGATTTCCACTCATCCAGGTGATGTGGATGGAAATTTAATTTTCGGCGAGAAGTGTATCGGTTAAATTGAGCAGCGGGTATTAGGTCGAACAGTTCTTCAGAACACTCCCCATGAAATATGCGATAGAGAATGCAGAGGGACGCGACGTGTCTTCGCAACGCCAGGGGATCCAGTCGGTCGGTGAGACTCTCTTGGCCGACAATTCGGACTGCGCGACGTTGAACGCGGTCAAAAGGAAGAAGCTGGTACTGAGGTGCCCCAGCCCATAGGTGAGAACAATACTCCACGTGCGGCCGAACTTGCGCCTTATAAAGTTGGAGGCGGTGAGCCGGCGTGAAGTAACGAGCCGCTCTACTGAGGACACCTAACTTTTTGGAGGCCAACTTGGCCTTATCCTCCAGATGACCGCGGAATTGAACGTTACTGGAGATGTTCACTCCGAGAATCCCAATACTCAGCTTAACGTCAAGGGGAGTGCTCTGAAATTGAAGAGACAGGGGAAATGGAATCTTCTTTGCGGTGAATGCGCAAACTTTTGTCTTTTTAGGGTTAAACTTAACTAGGTTGAGAATGCCCCAATTAGAGACTTGGTCTAGTGAGGTCTCGATTTCAGACACAAGCTTGTTCCGACACTCATCAACGTGCGCCCGAGAAAGATTAGCACGGCCGGCATATAAGGCATCACCCGTACTGTCATCCGCATAACAATGGAAGTCACAGGTTTGTAACATGTCATTGATATGCAGAAGAAACAGGGTGGGGGATAGTACGCAGCCTTGCGGGACTCCAGCGTTCACGGGTTTTAAATCAGAGCAAGAACAAGATATATTATAGATGTAAAAAATTGCATTTTTATTACTCATACTCGGAAAGCAGGTCTGAAGTTGCCTAAGGAGCGGGTTGAAAGTAATACTTTTCAGCCCTACGGAAAATTGTTTTCAACTGACAGCTGTGAAATTAAAAAATTCTAGTTCTATTTCCAAATTTCTATTGAACCATGTTCCAACTTTCTGTACAGCCACTTAATTACAGCGCGATGTAAAATTGAAATAACATAAAATTAAGTAGATATTATATTAAACATTTTTTTAATGACTTTATTATAATTTAGTTTCAACTATTTATTTAAAATAACATAGATTTGGGCAAAATATTTACCATTTTATCAATGACGGAAATGAAAAATAATGGCTGAATACCATTATTTTTCATTTTCATCTAGCCACGGAAAAAAAACAAAATACGCGGGAAAACGGAAATCCGATCTTCATTTGAGTTTTCGGAGTTTTGTTTAATACTTCCCCATAGCAGAGATTTGTTTTTTAAAATTTTTACTTTCCTTGTAGGTATTCGTAATGAAAAGCACAGTGTTTATCTCGGGTTAAAGATTTATTTAGTCGTTCGAACTACGCCCTGTCTTGGAACTAAATAAGTTACTTTTATCCCTAGGATAACAATGTACTATTCCTTCCTTTGAGCGACCTTTGAGCTGAGATTGCATTCGTCCTTAAGATTGCTGTTGGTTATATCGACTCGCTAGCATTATTAAACTCTATCATGCTACTACTAATAATCCTCTGCTTTGTACCCCTGCACACTATACCTACCACATAAACTACCGCAAAAATTCTTTCTTCTGCAGAGTAGAAATTGCGTTCAATTATATAACTTCTGAGGTATATACTATAGATCGTTTTAATTTAAAACCAATAAAACTAAACAAACACTTTTTTCTTAAGTTTTCAAGCTTCTAAGAGAGTATTAATTTAGAAATTGTATATTCAGTTATAGTAGTTTAATTATTAGTTCTTTTCTGTAAATGCTTACTCACATTACTACACTTGATTAAGTTACACTGTGTAATATGAGTTTTACTTCATTTTCTTTTAAATATAATTAATTTAATTAAGGTGTTTGTTCCTTTCATGTAGAAATCTATAGGTATGTGAAAACTTGCTAATGCCGCATGGTGTTCTGAAATTAATTTCACTATGTACTTAGTTGTAACAAGCCGTAAGTTTATCCAAACGATAAAAATAAAATAAATAATTAATTTTATAGAAAGTACAGTCAACTGCAGAGAAATCAGACCTCCGTACTTAGAGTAGAATAGGGGGTCTGATTTCTCTGCAGCTGACTGTACATTGCACTCGTGCAAAGCCGGTGCGGGTCGTCGCTAGTCTACTATAATTAGTAGGTGTAAGTTAGTGCACAATACACATACCTATAAAATGGCTTCTACAAAATACATTCTACAAAATTTTTATGCAGCTAGAAAGAATTTATTTTGTTTCATATTTTCGTAGCAGCATAGTAATCAAACAAATATTTTTACGTTAAACGAATACTATAACGTCACTCCAGTATCTACACCATTTGTGATTTCTACCCCAATAAAGCTTTTATAAGCAAATAATTAACGGTACTTATTTCTACCTTAGAAGCCCATTCCGTGAAATGTTTTTTATTTTTTTACTGATTGGTAAAAAACCTAGGAATAAATTGAGGTTATAAAGACATCTATAGGAAAGTTTACGAAAATAACATTAGTGACAACGGTGACAATTGACTACCATTTAGAATGAAGTCCCTCCCACAAATTCATAGTAGAATTCTATTGTAGCATTATTAGAAACATACTAGTACTATCTTAATATTACAATGGCAGGGAGACAATAACCCACATCAGACTCCGTAGCATGACATCGTTTGTCGTGAGGGACGTAGAAATGAGAGTGAGACAGTTGTATATATACAACTGAACGAAATATATTTCGTTCAAGCGAATGTGCATGACCAATATATAATCACGTGCGACATAAACGTTTATAGTGCCTATCATGCTACGGGGGCAATTTTGTTATAATATCAAACGTGCTCTTATCGGCTCCGCTACCATAACGTACAAGATAACATAAACTTTACAAAAGTTTAAAATGACAGAAGATGACTATTGATGATTACCTAGAATGCGTAATATAACTAAGTAGTTTCATACACCCTTTGTTCCTAATGGTTTTTAACACACTTTTATTAACTTCACTTGTAATTAACAAAATCTTGGACGTCAATTTCAACCTACTTCTAACTGTCATATCAAAATGAAACTTGGAATTTATATGTAGTTCAAATAACAAAATTACAAGGTCAGGTTCAAAATTACAGTCACAGTCCAATTAAGGATATTTTTTTTCGTATTATCTATAAATTTGCTAATAAGTATTGAGTGCCTACCATTCATGTGTAATTCAGATCCACTACACAAAAAATTAAGATATATTTCTTTAGAAACGGTGTTCGAAAAAAAATTATCGTCTGAACTTGTATTATGACTGCAATTTAGAACCTGACTGTACTTCACTTTATAATATGAACGTGACGATAATATTCTATAAAAACACCGTCACATGTACTGTCTATTATTAGAAGATTTCAACTTTTAAGTAACGTAACTTACTAAATACAAAATAAATACCTGCTTACTGTAAGTATTTCATATCATAACACAGTGTTCACTGACGTTCTTTCTATGAACGGTTGAGGTCGCCGCCCGCTCTCGTTCGATATCGATTTGGTCGACCTCACGCGATAGTTCGACCTAACCGCCTACTAATGTATTTCCATACTTTGCTATTCATTAACCTTTATACCTAATAACAACTTGTTACAATTTCACTAAAACTGGATTGTAGTCTGGTGGATACTGCGGGTTTCTTTTAGTCTGACTGAGCACACAACATGAAATTAAGTTAACTGAACTAGGTATGCAAAGTCGTATATTTTCATTAAGAACTTTTGCATAAATACTATAGTCTTTATTACCACAAACAATTCATTACTAAAACAAAATATTATATAAAATAAACGTAAGTAGTCTAAAAGTAATAAGTTTTACATTCGAAGGTACTTATGCTAGTTAGTATTATGCTACGGAACCCTAAGTTGCGTTTCTGACTTGACTTAGCAGGTGGTCTAAAAGGCCGCATTACCTAATCACATTAGGATCATGATGTGATTCCATTATCAATATTATCAAGTTTGGCAAGAAGAGATCGGGACATGAGACTTTGATGTGATGAATATGCTACGAAATATATTGAGTGTTTCAATTAAAAATGCATGATCATATTGGCGAATTGCATAGAAATGATTTACAAAGTTACGCGTTTTCCATTGCAGATATCCAAGAGTTCTATGAGCTGACACTTCTCGATGACACCAAATCTGTCCAGCAGAAGACTGCGGAGACTATCCGCATCGCCAATAAGTGGGAGGCGGATGGCACTCGTCGTGAAGTGAGTATAGTACGAGTAGGTATAGGTACCAAGTATTTAATTTTATGAAAAATGTTATTGAAGTTTGATTTGAGTGACGGCGACCACAACCATTGTAACACTTCGAAACCGCTACCGCTACCGCGGATTTGTTTAACAAATCAGTCATTCTGTGGAATCTTTTTCGTTAGATTTCAATAATAAAGCAATACCTTGTAGTTTATTTATACTCTGAAATGAAGTCGGTTAAGTCTTATATTTCAGAACCTATTATAAGACTGGATTCGTTGATCTCGATTACGACTAAACACAATCGATAAAACGGAACGTAACTTAGATCGACATCCCAATATAGTTCGTGACATTTTATCTCTAGCGACCGCGAGAATACGTTTCTTTCGTATCATAGACATTTTTGTGACATTTTTAATCGACATTCCACGATTAGACATTATCTCGAATTAGAGATATCTCGCATGAACTGAGAATCGAAGGGGCCTCATTTTCTCGCGCACTTGATAGACACTGGCATGTCGATCTCTTTCACACTTATATGCGAGTGCAAAAGTGACAAACCTGTTTAGGTATGTCTATCGACAGTGAAATGTCGAATGCGCGAGAATTGCGAGAGAAGAAAAAGTGTCACCATTGTCGTGCGGTCGCGTGTCTCTCGGCGCGAGAGTTGCCCTGCCAGGAATGATCCTACCTATACTAATATTGAAATTGAAATTGAAATTGAAATCTTTATTGTCAGATTGTGGTACAGCTAGTTCTTACAATTTTTGGGCTCTCACAATCCACCCATTTGGGGCATACAATAATGAAATTAAATTAAAAATATTAGCATGCAAAAGAAAATAAAAGCATAATGAAAAATTAACAAGTAACAAATTATAAAATTAAGTAATACTATAATGTTCACATGGTCTAAACAACATAATTCAATTATTATTAGAACTAAGAAATTCTTTTACCGAATAAAACAATTTATCCAGCAACCATTCAGTAATTTTCTTTTTGAATTGAGAGGAGGTGTAACCTTTCAAATAGCTTGGTAGATTATTATAAATTTGAATAGCCATAGCAGGGGCATTATTTTTATGAACATCTACTCTTGATTTCGGTAAATACAATCGTTTTTTATGTCTGGTAGATCTAAGAAATACATCGCCATGCGTTTGAAAGTACCCAGGGTGCTCCTTAACTCCTTAATAATTAATAGTCTTGTGACTATGCTAACAAGCTTTTATTAGACTGATTTGTAAGTTTTGTAAATCTAGACAGTCGTATCAATTTGAAACTTTGCACCTGTATGCAATGTTGTACCAAGTCCACTCATTAGTAAACCAATTGAGTTTTGACTCGTTTGAATTGTTGGAAGGAATAACTCTGTATATTTTATTAGTTTATTGAAACTATATTTTATGAGCACCAACCTACGAATACCTTTTTTTACGCGGGGAAATGAACTATGCATACTGCTCGCCTGGGGGATGGTGAGACGGTTATGTGGGACTCCCCTCCTTATAAGGAGGTATATCCACTAAAACACCGCAACGACCTTTCTCGGCAATAAAGAGGGCCTGGATTTGGATACGCATAGGGCGGCTTTCAAGTTGCCATTTTGAGGGCTGTCTCAATCAATCAATCTCAGCCCACTGCTGGGTGTAGGCTTCTCTTCAATTATGCCAAATCTGACGATCCTGTGCCAGTTGCATTCAATGAGATCCTGCCAAATGTACGATTTCATTCACTTAATTTTATTAATTTCCAGATACCGACAGAGGAGAGCGACTACAGATCCGTGTCCAATGCATTTCTTCAGGACAGTAACAGAAAATCCGACCTACCGCGCAATGAAACTCCTGATTCTACCAAGGTTTGTAATCGTATTATGAACACGTATCATATACATTTGTACTTAGTATATTTGAAATAATACTCGGTTATATCAATAGGTGGGTTTTGTGCAAATCGTCGCACCACCGAATTCACAAACAGAAGAAAAGAAGGTGAGTTATTTAAGCTAAATAACGTATAGGTAGGTAGGGTAGGTAAGTGTAGTATTACAAAATTGATAATTCTTAAGACGGTTATTTTATCTATTACCTCCTTCCTATCTTAATCTAAGTTCCTATCCATTAATATCTATCTCTGTTACACATCACAATGGCGAAATTCAGTTTATGATTTTTAAAAGCTTTAGGTAGGTACCTACCTATTATGTTATGCAGTTTTCGGTTTTATCATTGCATTCATTTGGTATATTTAAATAACATGCTGTTGACATCTGGCTGTTTAATGTTCTGAGCCAAAAATGACAAAACCAAAACGTTAGAGTCCGAGCTTTTGTCATCGCCAGCAGCGAACTGTAGCAGGAAATGGTTGCCGGCCTAAAGGAGGTGTAGTTAACAAAGTAAAATTTATATTTTAAGGGTGTTATTCGATACATACGTAAAGCACATGGAAATTTAAAACAAAGAATAATAATAATTCATGGTACCTACTGCAGTCCTAAAGGCACGATTTGAAAAATAAATAACATGTTATTTAATCTTTGTAGTAATTATAATTGACCACATGTAATAATAGTACATTGTTATCTTATGGATAAAAGTAACCTCGCTGCTCTCGGGCGCCAAACCCAGTTTCGGGATTAAATAAGTCTTTAACCCGAGGTAAACACTGTGCTTTTCATTAGGAATACAAGGGAAGTAAAAATAAAAATATAAGTTAATACAAATATCTGCTATACGGAAGTATAAACAAAACTCTACAACTCGAAAAAACAAATGAGGATTGGATTTCCGTTTTCCCGCCTATTTTGTTTTGTTTTTTTTTTTGTGTGGCCGGCCAGCTGGCCGCTGGCAGAATAAATATGTTGTAATGATAATTTCCCTAAAGTTTTGAATTTGAAGAAATACCCATCAATTGAGCATTTTTTTAAACAAACACATTTTTCAACTTTAGCTTACCTATTTAGTTACTTACTTAGTACTTGCGTTTCTTACAAATGCTTAATTTTTAGCAATTGTTACTACATTTACAACAGTTTATTAATCAATATTAGTTAAATGTTTCAAGAAAATCGTGGTTATTCGTTTTTCCGAGGTCAAACGGTATTTTCCCTGGGCTAAGGACAGAGAAACTTCAGATCTACTTTCCGAGTATGAGTAATGGAAAATATTTAGCACAGTAGTTTCTGTATTTTCAACGCCCAACGAAAAAGGACAGGTGTCATGTTTTTGCCGGCGTTGTGTGAGTGTCGTGCGTCCATGGTCCGGGCGTACCTATCTCAGTAATAGGTATACGAGGTCCGATTTGAGTACGTTTTTTTTTTATTAAAGATCACCATCACCTCATTTTCACACCTCAGGCGAAAGGTTCTTAGTGGTGGGCAAACTTTCTACATAGGGGGCCAGAAAGGTTAAAAAAAATCTTAAAAAAATAAACGCTAAAGGTAACCTAGTTACAAATGTAATGACTTTTTTTAAAGACTATGAAAAACATTTCCTCATACTGATTTAGATGTTCTCTGGGCTCTTCTCGAGGCTGAAGTGAAAAGCCCGTTCTACTTAACTGAAAGCCTTATAAATGCCATCGTCAGCTTCACCAACTATATCGCTAAATACCATAAAAGATCAGCGCCATCTCGTGACGGATTGTTGAAGTACGACGTATTTCCTATAGATCGGGCTAAAGATTTTGTTGCGTTCCGTTTAGTTATTTTTTTTTTATTTTGATGACGTGACGTGCACGAAGGTGGCTGAACGCTACATACAACACAAGTGGTGTAATGGCGGATGGCCGATGGTTGGTGTTTCGCGTTTCGTAGTACTATTTATAACCTAAAATATAGTACAAGTTTTCGGCGATATGTGCGCTAACGTTTCTTCGTTGTGTGGATTGGTGCCGTTTAATTTCACAATTGTGCCAATGACGTACGCGTACATCGACTGAAGGAATACTGCTCGTAAATGATAATCAGTGAAATGATATTGCACACAAAATTTTGACATTCACACTGCTGATATTTCGTATTCGTCGCAAGTAAGGCCATTTAATAAACACTAATCTATTTTTAAACGTTTAGTAATTTCTTTACACTTTGGGAACGTTTTTGATTCTCGGTGAGACTAATGTGAGTTGTGAGCTCTACTTTTGCTTGTAACATTCCAGTCACTCGTTGACTGTTGTAGGTACTTAATTTAATACCAATTGGTCATGAATTGCACACTAATAAATAACGTAACACGAACATTCTAATTAAAGTTCATCGCTTTGACATTCATACCATCCTCTCATTGAACACAAGTTGGTAACTCGCCTAATATTACCCACCCATACATATCTACTAAAATCACTATCAGAAAAGGGCTCGGCTCGAATTGTTACATCCACTAGATAAGACCTGCTACAGTTTTAAACCTTGAGCTAACAATGATAATCAGCTTATGTTTTGGGACAACATGCAAACATGTAGAGGTTGCAATCCAAGCTCTTAAAGAGGTCATTATTGTTTGAAATGTTTTGGTGCGAGTTAGACATGGGTTTTAGGTAGAGAATGGTGCATGCCGGCCGTCATCCAGTAAGGTGCTGATGAAGGACACAAGTGTGTAACTAACAATGCATGCGGTGTACATAGTATAGTACAAAGATAAATATAAATACCTGAAGGCTATGCACACTTGGCCTCCAAAATGACTGAAAGACGCAAGAAAAAAACCCATAATGGATTCCTACGGAAAGTGTCCTCCTTATTTAATCTTGATACGGTGAGTAGGTTCAAATCTACTTTCAAAATAGAAAACTGAAAAACTTGATCTAAGTAATACTGAATTTCACCATTGTGACGCTAGCCATACTGGCTCGAAATATGTTCAAAATTAATAATATCTCACAATCAAATATTGAAATGAATATTAGTTATGAAAATTGTTTAACAACTTTCTAATTTTGTCAAGTGATATTTAGAAATACATTTATATATCATTATGTTTATTCCTTATCAGAACCACTTTCAGTCCGTTTAATCTAAAGAATGTCTAGAAAATAGAGTAAGTCATTAAAGTCATGAGTGAATAGATTTGTACAATTGATTTGAAAATTCCATTTGAATGTGGTACCTGTTATAGTTTGATTTTATCAATTTCAGGTTCACGTCACATCACCTGAAATGAAGCAGGTAAATTTTCTTTAGAATAATTTGAATAGTTATTTCAAAAACCATTGTTTTTAAAGGTTTCAGACATTAACCCTTTGATTGAACCCCAGCCAGATTGTACTTGAATACTTATTTATTATATTTAATATTTATTAATAAAGAAAGTCCAGATTATATATTATGACAAGAATGTCTAATGTGCATCATTAGGATAGAAATTTAACATAATTACTGAATACAGGATTGCTAAGCTATTGTGTCTTACTTCCTCATGATAGACACCTCTGTTTAACCATTTTTCATCTTTATACACTCACAAACACATTCAGTGGAACATGAAAAAGGATTAAAAATCAAATGTCTTGTTTTGTAATAAGTAATGTTCACTGTAAGTCGTAATTTTAAAGGAACATGGAAATGATTTTTTTAAATCAAACTGTTCCATTTGATTTTTAGAACTTTTTTTAGGTTTTGTTAAATGTGCCCGTGGGTTTAGTTAATCCTCACAACAATCATGCTGCTATTTAACCAAATTAGCTATTCCACATTTCTATTTGTCTTAGGTTCCTACATACTTACTACTAATTTTAAATAATAATTTGTTCTGTGAAAGTTGCAGATAAATGGCATAGAGGGTGGTGGCACAGAACGTACTCAGGAGGAAGGCTTTATTTATTTGACGGTAGTGCTGTCTCGTGCTGGAGGTGCTGGACTTGGCTTTAGTATCGCCGGGGGCTCTGACAATCCACATGTGGCTGAAGATGCACATATTTACGTAACTAAGCTAATACCGGGGGGTGCTGCCGCCGCCAGTCAGTTGCAAATCAATGACGCTATTCTACAGGTGAATTACTTATTTATTTTATATTATACTAAATGAGGGTAGTTTGGTATAATTGAGTAACAAAAATTCAAACTTTCGCATTCCAACTATAATATAATAATAAATTATTAATTGATTAATATTATTAAATGCGAAAGTTCATGCCTAAATGGGTGGAAAGATTTGGTTAGTAGATTTGGGCAGACAGACTAGAAATTGGATTATCACGTGGATTGAGGTGCCTTTGGAGCTTATGTCCAACCCTACAGCAAATATAAGAATAGAATAGAACACATAGCCTACTTTTTATCCCAGAAAAGTGACTGGTTATAGAGTGACGCATTTGTTAGTAGAAGAAATCTACGCCGACGAAGTCGCGGGTAACAGCTAGTGTATACATAATAATAGTGGGAAATTATCATACTATTTTGACATTTAATATTACAGTTTATTTCAATAATAATTAATTCCCAACTTAATACTTGTAGTAATGACTTCATAAAAGTTCTGCTTAAGACAGAAAGGACGCAACTTCGTTGTCTGGTATTACATTTAACAAAACATGCTGTATTTGTTTTTGAACTCTAAATTATGCATATATTATTAGATGTCAACTCCCAAACCTGACTGGATTATACAGGCATCAGGTAAAACAAAATGCATGGAATGTGAGGGAAAGAAAACAGTATTATGTACCTAAATAAATAAATAAATATCTTTGCACATACACACAGCGCCATCTAAGTCCACAGTAAGCATCTAGGCTTGTGTTATGGATACCAGATGGTTGATAAACTACACAAATACTTTTTTTTTGTAAATAATAAGATACATAAATGAAAAACATCCATAACTCGGAAACACATGTCTGTATTCATCATACAAACAATGCCCCTAGCGAGATTGGAACCCGCGACCTTTAGGTAAAGCAGTCAGAGTTTCTAACCATTACACCAAACAGGTCGTCAAATATACATGTATATAATTCTCGCACTAACACTTCTCTTTTTGGCGCATGCTTTAACAGGGTTCCAAATCATGCCAAAAATTGTATATGTCTTAGCTTAAGACAGTAAGGAAGGACAGAATAATTTAATATCTCTGAGAGTTACACTACAATTGCATTGTATGCTTAAATGATGACTTAATGATTTTATAAGTATCAATTAATATGTTGCATTGAGTAACCAACTACATATTTGTATGCAAGATTATAATTGCAGTTAAATAATTCACACATACACTGTATTTCAATTAAGATAATTATGGCATTGTAATTAATTTAGCGGTGTTTGTAATAATAATAATAATATAATTTTTAAATTACGCAGGTTAACGATGCGATCGTCGAAAATGTAACGCATGCCGACGCAGTAGACGCGCTGAAAAAGGCTGGGAATACAGTGAGACTGGTAAGCAAACTACTATATTTAGATAAAAGATAAATAGTCATTTTTCCTTATTTTTTGTACATACTTAGCCTAATGAAGTTTAACTTTGACGACCGATTAGTGTAGTGGATAGTGACCCTATCAGCGTAACCAACGGTTTCGGGTTCGAATCCCGTGAGGGGTAAATGTTTGTGTGATGGATACGAACATTTATTCCCGAGTCTTGGATGTTTATATAAATATTTATGTATGTTTATCCGTTTATCTTGTATCCATAGCACAAGCTTTGCTTAGTTTGGGACTAGATGATTGGTGTAAGTGTCCGAAATATTTATTTTATTAACTATAGTTATTGCTCATAAAAATTTGAGCACACATTTGTGTACAGGCCAAGTTCTCGCAGAACCGGCCGAGCTCACGAACCTATTTGTACCATTATTGATACCCCTATAACTAAGTTATTAAACGAATTCTAATGCCGATATGTTTTTATTGTTATGTAGGTAATAAAAGAACTTTATTGCAGAGAATTCCAAATTTTTTAATTAATAATTTCTAAGATATATACCTCTAAATATGGTAATTTTCAACACTCACGACAGATCATCAAAATGTTCACCTAGAATCGTGACATTTGGAATGAAATGTCTCATGCCACAAGTGTAGGAAACAATCTGAAAATGTTGGTTAGTTTAAAAAATTTATCAATTATGAATTAGGTATACATTCCTAGATTCGAGTTATATAAACCAGTCCAAGCCACTTTTGGTACCACTGTGCTGTAGCTAGTTTAGTAAACAAATTTGAGTGCCGACTTTTTATTTGAGGTAATGACCGCATCTTTAATTGAGAATTTTTTGAAAGAAAGAACTTTAAATGAGAGTAACCACGAAATTTGGAGTATGTAGTGTTTTGTATATAAATAACAGTTCTCCCCCATAGATCTATAGGGGTGGCCTATATTCAGCAATGGACATACTAAAAGAAAGGAACTAAAACGCATAAGTAAACAAATACGCCACTTTTTATATTTAGTATTCAAATGTGTGGCAAGTCAACCAGGCTCTCTGAAGTATTGTATGAAATAGTACGGATCTAAACTTAATCTAATTATGTTTCAAATACAAATAAGTAAAATAAGTCTCGGATTGGGTAGCTAAGTAGGTATAACATGATAGGAATTTGTTGAAGGTATAAAATGTAGGACTTGGCAAATTTTTTTCTTATGGAAAAACATTGCTTGTCCGTAAGTTGTGTTATGTTTACAAACACAAATACAACATACAAATAGTTTATTTTGCACCTTCCATAGTGTTTTACTTATTATGCATACAATTTTATGGTTTATATTTGAATAAGAGGTAATGGTTAAGGCCATTTATATGGAGTAAATACACATTAAAAATAGTGGGAGATGGTGACATTTCACTTCGAGTTGAAGTTAATGTTGTCCTTAGCAGGTGATATGTAGTTTACTTAACACTTCAACGTTTGTTTGCAGAAAATAAAACGTCGCGCCACAGAAGATACTTTGAATGTGAATACATCACAAGTATCTACTGTTAGTAAAGAGGAGGCTGTGGAGATTGAGCTAGTGAAGGGCGGAGCAGGGCTTGGATTCAGCATAGCGGGCGGTGTGGGCAACCAACATATCCCCGGGGACAATGGCATCTACGTAACGAAGATCATGGCTGGTGGGGCCGCGCATCGGGATGCACGTTTAAGGGTTGGCGACAAACTACTTATGGTCAAAAATACTTCTGTGAGTATTGGTAGTGTATATTGTCTATAAAAATAGTTAAGTATCATTATTAAATTAGATACCATACCATGAGCTACTATGTCCATCATAATCATAGTTCACAATCTCAATATTTACATCCAGTTAAGTATATCCTAACATGTTTATGTTCCGCCATATGGCGCAAATTTCAGGAAATACAGCTTATAATGACTCATAGATTATTAGATCATTTTTGCGCAACAATTTATAAAGCAACAAATCGTTTTTGGAACAATTGCTCTTTGGCGAAATAAAATTTGTGGAAATCTACTATACTTTATAGACATTTGAAATTAACAATACCAAAATTGCAAATCAATTGAAATTACGTACTTCCGCGAAACAGTTAGCCGGCGCGTCGCATTGAGTAATACAGTGCATTGTTTACATTTTTTGAGTCTCGGCGTCGATGAGCGATGTCGGTTGACTCACCGGTCGGTACATCCTCGTCCTTTTAATAGATCCATTAAACCATTAGCAGTGTAGGGACAACATGGGCTACTGCTTAATTAACAAGAGTGACAATTTATGCTGCTAATTCTTTTTTGAAGTCCATTTCTGTTATTTAATCAGTTTGTGAATGCAAATGTGTGTTAATCAAAAATGAAGCTGAAGAGTTTTCGTATAAAGGTTATTGGCTATTAATATTATATTTATGTCGTAACACTTGATTATTTCAGTTAAATCTGTACCCTAATGTGAAAGGTATCATTATATTACTCATTAGTAAATTAGTTATTTTGTGGTATTACTGAATTTTTGGATTTTTGTAATTCTAAACATGGAAGTGGTGTAAAGAGTGGTCTACCTAACTGATGGATATTATGTACATCCGTGGCTGATCTTATTCTTGTCCTAATATCCACAGGATAGATAGATATACCGGGTGAAATTTTTTACCGTAATAAAAAAGTAGGTCATATTAGGTAAGTGCAATAGAAGCCTTGTGTCATTTGACGGTCGCGTTTGTAGTCTATTGCACATTATTACATCGTTAAATTAAATAAATAAAAACTTGGAGAAAATTATGAGTTCCAAATAAATTTTGCATGATAGGAACCCTACGAATACCCCCAGTCGCATATCAAACTCCGGACGGCGCGGCGGTGGCGTGTGCCTCCATGATAATTCTGAAAAAAAAACTACCTATGCCAATAACTTCTATTTCACTTAGCTAATCCTAATATGCCCTATCCATTATAAGTTGGTATACACTAGTAATGGTGATGGTGACACATTCAGAAAAAAAATATGGTAGACGTTTTTGTGCTTAATTAAGAGCGTTTACGCCGTATTGCATTTATTCCTTATAAACTTACAAGCTTAATATATTCGAAACGAACAAATCAATTCTAATGAAAATACGGATAATAATAATTTATGGGCTAAAAATTTAGTAGAGAACATTTACGAAAGTGTATGGGATGATAAATATTTTTTATCTGGTGCAGCTTTATTCGTACTGAACGTAGTTACGTGTCTTATTTATCACCCGAATACTCAAATGCATCTTAACTTTAAGAGCCCCCCTTAATTATGTCCCTGTCGTGTGATGGTATGGGGCAGTTATGAACATTGTTAAGCGTATACTCACAATATTCGACATCAAAAAATTGTTTTAACATTTCTGTATGCGAATATCATAGATTACAGCTAACTCATTTGAATATCGTTATACATTATCGCTGTATAGTCGACAGGTGTTTATAGTTTAGCGATAAAACTTCAACATCATCATCATGTTCATGTCAGCCACCGGAACATAGACCTCCCCCAAAGACGCAAAATTCAACGTCAATAACGTGCACGTTTTGTCCCAGGGTAGGCACAATTATAAAATGTACTTTTAAATGAGAAAAATATAGCAATCTTCGTAACTGTTTAGAATATTATCTGCTCATATCAGTATAAATCACCTGTCTTGAGGAAATCTTACATTTCGATGATAGCTTAAAGTTTTCTAGGGTAGGCACTGTCTTTCTGCCTGTATGGAGGGCACGCCACCGATCAACGTCATTCAGCCTATTTTCATCTTCTTAATGATAAAGCCACCCTTGGCTGATTCATGACCGATGTACTTCTTAATTCGATAAATTCTTTCAAAGAAAATGTTTCACATTACATACTTCTATTTCGGTAGGTGATCTGTGGATGGAATAGTGAATTTTTTTATTGCTCCCCTGGTTAGCCCTTGACCTCAATCACACCTGATGTTGAAGGCCGAAGGTGTTCATGACCGATGTACTTCTTAATTCGATAAATTCTTTCAAAGAAAATGTTTCACATTACATACTTCTATTTCGGTAGGTGATCTGTGGATGGAATAGTGAATTTTTTTATTGCTCCCCTGGTTAGCCCTTGACCTCAATCACACCTGATGTTGAAGGCCGAAGGTGGAAGCGCACTGATCCGGAAACTCCCATCTTATTTGGGGGACTGGCTATCTTGTCTCTGACAAGCGGAACACAGCAATGCTATTAACTAAACTTAGAGTTTTTAAAATGTCCTACCACCAACTAAACCGAGTATTAAACATGTACCCTGCTGGAATCGAACCCTATGTTGTTTACATAAATGATAAGTGGGGTGTTATTTCGTTAGCGCGGCGACGTTGACCTAGACAACGTGACTCACGAAGACGCCGTCAGCGCGCTGAAGGCGTCCGGTGAACGTGTGCAACTAGTACTGATTCCGGGCCCGCGTCACGGACAACCCTCGCCGCGGACCTCGCGCGCCAACACACGTGAGTTCTGTTAGATTGACCTTATACAAATCAAGTCTTGGTGGTACGTTTCACATATTGTGGCGGGGAATTCAAATTTTTTATTTACCCTTTAGATAACTATTGAATAATGTAACAAAGTTTGCGCAAAATTTGATACGGCCTCCATTGTATCGCACGTAATAAAAAGTATAAACACTCCATGGCTATTTTTACAACACCCATGGCAAGCAGATGTTCTTTATCATACCTGGTAGGCGATTTTTGGACACCTGAGATGCATCTCACGCAAAATGTTTCGTATATATCTTGAATGAAAAGTAATTTCTTTATAGTTTCGTTGCAAAGTTGTAGTACCCAGAGGGACAATTTTCGACACTCGAGACTTATCCAATACGCAAAATATTTGTCACTTTTGCAGTTGCCGTTAAATGTATATATACTAATGTTTATTTGAAATCTTTAACGCGTGAGAATCATCCCCTTAGTGCTAAGTAAAAATGAGGCTGAAGGTGGCAACGAGCATTCGAAATTCCCAACTTATTTGGAGGACTGCGGCTATCTCAAACAACCGGAACACGACATTGCCATCAACGTTACTGCTTGGCGGCGGACTTAGATAAGATGATGGCAGCTAGCCAAGCGGACATTTAATAATGCCATATCATCAACCAAACCGAGTACTAAACCTATACTGTACCTCGCTGGGAATCGAACTCGCGTCTTTTTGTAAACCATATGTTGTTTACTCTGTGCAACGAAGGATAGTTTTCTATTTTATTTCATAGAACCAACTCGACCCGACCAAAGATCTCAGTAGGTAGATAGGTGTTTTTTACAAGCCAAATTCTTTGTGATGAATCATTATATGAGCCACAGGACATGTGTGTGTGTTTATTGTATTATTTATTACTAGCTTTCTTTTTAAATTGAGAAAATAAAGGAAAATGCAGCTTTATACCATACCTACTCTAAAAAGCTTATTTTATTCACGCAAAACAGTGAATAAAAAGGCCTTTTATTCACTGTTTTGTTTTTATTCACTGTTTTGGTGTTTGAATTTGGAACACAAAATATATCCGATCTCCATTTCAATGCTTACACAAACTCCTTGCGCTAAGATTCGAAATTCAAACTCTTTGGTGCAAATAAATTCTCGATATTTGATTGGTCGATATTTGCGACAAGGAGTTTGGCATTAGATTAAAAACTGTTTTGTGTTCTTTGCTGCCATTATAGAAAAAAAAATAGTGAATTGGCGCCATTTCAAATACTTACTGTGAATTGTACGGACACAAAGTTTAGTGTTACTTTATAATAAATCGATTATGCATTCAAGTGACGAAGAAGATATCGTGTTAACACCTGAATTTATGAAAGAGAAGGCGGCCGATATTGTAGAAAACTTGCTACCCAACAAATCACGGCTGGTTTACATCAAAACCAAAATGAGTTTTGTAAATGGAAAAATGAAAATCAAGCTTCGGGCACATTTTCTGAGTCTGTTTCCTTAACTTATTTTAATGAACTGTCGAAGAAAAGGAAGTCATCGACATTATGGAGTATATATTCTATGTTGCGGTGTACTGTAAAAACAAGGCATAACATTGATATAAAAACATATTCTAACTTGCAAGCCTACCTTAAAAGGCTATCAGAAGGCTATAAACCGAAAAAATCCCTGGTTTTTACCACTCAAAATGTTGAACGCTTTTTCTCGCAGTCATGGTATAAAGTAGGTATAGTATGCAACTCCTGAATAAAGTACGAATTTATATCGAGGGCCATGAATCACTCGCGTCGCTCAGGATTCTAACAGTTGAATCACTCGCTGCGCTCGTGATTCAATCATCTTAAATCACTCGCTACGCTCGTGATTCAATCGTTAGAATCCTTCACTTGCTCGTGACTCATCTACGGCCCTCGCTTTAAATCCGTCCTTTAATCACTAGTTGCATAATATACTATTTCCTCAGTTTGAAAAGGATTCTAGTCGCATAAAAATTTAGTTATACTTCGATAGTTATCCTACGAGGAATACTGTTGAATTTAGCTTGCAAAGAAAATTGATGTACCTACTTCGATCTATGGTGAGGTAAGTTGACAGTGTCGGAGAATGAGACGGTAGTTGAGCTCTCAAGAGATATTTATTCGTTCATGATTAGCACTAAATTGCTTAAAATCAGGTAAATTATCTTACGAAGACCGATTTGAATATTAATGCATTAAACATAAATTTATTGTCTAACTGCAATATAGATTTCAAGTTGATAGTTTAATACATTAACATTGAAATCGGTCTATACTAATTGTAGTATTGAGTAATAACGAAAGTGTTGGCCACACATATTAACATAAACCATTGTATTGTAGCATCGAGCGCCGCTAACTCCCTCCGACGCGAAGACGTAACGGACAGCACTGAAGAGCCTCGCGTGGTTGACCTCGAGAAGGGCTCCCAAGGGCTCGGCTTCAACATAGTAGGAGGAGAAGACGGCCATGGGATATACGTATCGTTCCTATTGGCTGGCGGGCCGGCGGAACGGTCGGGCGAGCTGAGGAGGGGGGATAGATTACTTGCGGTCAATGAAGTCGATATCACACACGCAACACACGAACAGGCCGCTAAGGCGCTGAAGGTATGTTAATATATTAGTTGTTCCTTTTAACTGAAATGGAGACAGGTTGCAAGTCTGAGCAGGCAATATTACACACGCCCCTTATGACAGATATTAGCCAATAAGCTAATACAGCCTGTTGGCAGAAGCAATGTCGTGATAATTCAACAAGTACCTGTTAAACTTTAGTGACTATCCAATGCGATATACATTGCAAATCAATTAGATATTTCCATTCCTTGGATTTATTGCAAAATATCATCGATACGGATTTGTTAACTTTTATATTTCGAAGGACAATTGATCAATTACTATATTGTTTTGCAACAAACTTTCAATTGTCAAGCTGTCTGCTTCCATTGAATACGTTATTGCATAAATCTTTTGTCATTCCTAGTGCAAAGATATCTTTGTTTAAGTAATACTACAAAAGAAATGTTAAACTGATTCTTTCTGACCTTGACTAAAACATAATAATAGTATAGTCACTTATATTACTAAATTAGTATATTCATCGGGTTCATTCTAATCGCCGTTGTAGACATGTTACGTATTCTAAGGAGTTTGATGGAAGATCTTGAGGTGACCAACTGGCTAAAAAAGCTCAGCTTCAAAACTCACAAACTTTTGAAGGCCTTAGACACAGCTACATTATCTTTTTATTTCGTTGCTTTTTTACTTGTTTTTTTTACAGCTATATGCACCGCACATCTTAGTCACAACAGCCATATACATCCCCACTTTTGGGGCACGGTGTAAGGGTCATAATCCACCTCGCGGGCCCAGTGCCGATTGGTGCATTTGTGTCAGACTAGTGGCCACCGGGATTAAATATTAATATCAACTGTATTTTTATACAAGTGGCTTGTATGTACCTACCCAATGTTGATGAGCTAAAACTGGAGAATAAATAAATGAATAAGAAATAGGTTGTGTTTTACTATTTATACAATATATGTATAGGTAATGACTGATTAGTATTTAGATTAGTTTACATTTTACAATTCATGAAATAAATCTGAAAGTTTAAATTTTATTTTACAATTATTTACATAACATTTGCGAGATTTGATGAACATCCCTACATAACAATACAGCTAACCTAAGTAAAAGTACTATATTAATTCTGTGTTAATACTGAGAAAAAAGCTTTGACACACTGACAGACAACAAAGTTCTTTTACCCTTTGCGGTATGGAACCCGAAAATTGAAATAGGCCTACTCACTTTGGCTGTTGCATATTACGAGGCATTATTTTTGTCCTCAGGATAATAACGCATCGATAACCCCCTTTCTTTCAGTCCGATACTGTCGAATTTTTTTCGAAATGCTTCAGGTGTCATGTGGTAGATTTTTTTATAATTCGGACTGGAAACATTATTGTCTTCATGCGAATGTCTACCATGCCACAGTCTCTCTATAATGACAAGAGATGAGCTTTGCATCTCTTTCACTCGAATTAACTTTAAACGATATATTAATATTGTTGTAGATTGTGTACCTATGCCATGGATAATGTATCGAATTTAGATAACAGATAATTCACTCTTCTTCTATCTCAAATTTCTTTTAAACATAAATAGCGCAGGGAAAATACGGTAAAAAATTCGCTTAGCCAGACATAATTAAGAACCGACTTACGAGGGGTGTTCAATGAATAATGATCGCATTATCATCCAAGGAGAATGTATCGACATTCTTCTTGGAAAGAAAAAAAAAACAGGCAGGCATAGCCCAGACATTAGATATGATTATAATAAAAAAAGCAATCAATTCTCTTTTTGTTTGCGTCTGCGTTTGTAAAATTCATTTGTTTGCGTCCGTCCATCTCCAAAGCGACATCGTATATACTCTACAGTTCATACGTTTCACTCTACGGTTCACGGTACTCATATTCTACGGTTGAACAAAAGAAAGAAGAACTTGATCGCGTTTGACCGCAGGCTCTCTGAAGATTTCCGAACAAATGTTAAATTCCGAAAAAATGTTACAACATTTACAGCACTCTATTAAATGTTTTAAGAAACTCGCGGTTATTCGATTTTCCGAGGTCTAAACGTATTTTCCCTGGGCTAAAATCAGTTTCCAATTTATAGCCTCGTCTCACGCTGTAATAAAATCGATCTCTAGTTCATCTCTACATCATACAAACACATTGATAGCTATATAATGACGACGGACGCACTCATAGAAAACGACCCCAACCCCTCGCGTCGGTATAATACATATATAACTGGTAGGTACACTGAATCAGTTCCAAATTCACCACCGGGAGATGTCGCCTTCCGGTGAACTAAAACGCGATATCATTTCGTTCTCCAGATTTATATAAGAGCTGGGAGGCCGAAGAGGCAGGCATATCACTTTACTTGCATTATATAGACTCCTAGTATGTAAGGTAGTTATAGTGCTTAAGTAACTGGATGTATTATCTCTAGCTTCTTTTAGCGAGTTGCAACAGATTCTACAAATAAATTTTTGAAAGCGTCCTCACTAATGTGTGTGGACGTTCGTCAAACTTATTTTCACTTATAGTGATTTCAGTAAGGTCCCATATGGTCCGAATATTAGGTAATATATTTTAGCGAAAATCTTTCACAATTCCTTGTAAACATATAACTTTTACAATATAAAAATATTATATTAGTTGATTTCTAATTAATAATGGATGAATACTACTAGATAAATAGTTGATTAACCAGTTTTGTTTGATCTCAATAATGATTTGAGTGAGTTTTTTTTAATTTAAGATTAAAGTATGGGGAAGGTTCTTAGCCATGTTTGCAATTATTAATAATATCTACAATAGAATACAAATTCTCTTTATTGCAGAAAGTAATTACAATAATTTTTGGTGATTACATTAAAACAATTAGGAGGCCTTATCACTAAAAGATATTTTAGGATGGCTCTGTATACTTGGATAACTATACATATAACAATGTACAATTTGGCGACCTTATCACTAAAAGCGATCTCTTCCAGGTAACCTTTGTGTATAAGGACAGTACATTTGAAATAGGCAGGTTGTGCGGTATTATATAGGGATGCAGATACAAACTACGTGAATAGATTTCATATCTTTACATACGCATACTTACATAGATCGATAGAAATATACCTATTTAAACATAACAAGTTGACAGAGGCTGCCAGGTAGACACCATATACACAGATTTTAGCAGTGCGTTTGATAGGGTGAACCACCAGATCCTACTGTCTAAAATCAAAAGATTTGGAATATCTGGTTTGCTCTTAAATTGGTTTAGCTCATATCTGACCAACAGGCCACAAGTTGTGGTTACTTCTGGTTACCAGTCCCGTTTCTATATTGCTCTATCTGGTGTTCCACAAGGATCCCATCTAGGTCCCATTCTCTTCTTAATATTTATAAATGACATCACTTCCAAAATACGTTATAGCAAAGTTTCCCTTTTTGCTGATGATTTAAAAATTTATAAAACCATAAATAATCCAAACGACGTGCAGCTACTTCAATCAGACCTTAACAGTATTAAAACATGGTGTGACATTAATGGCATGAGCTTAAATGTTCAAAAGTGTTTCCATATAACGTATACGAAAAAAGTCAAACCTATGGTGTCTAGGTACTTTTTACACGATGTGATAGTAAATAAAGTCAATGAAATGCGGGATTTAGGCATCATACTCGACTACAAATTAAAGTTCACTGCTCACATTGATCACATCGTTAATAAAGCTGCTCGTATGTTGGGCTTTATAAAACGGAACACCAAGGGATTTAAAAAGCGCCAGACAAAGATTATCCTTTACAATAGTTTAGTGCGAAGTCAGCTGGAATATGCCTCAATTGCGTGGAATCCTGTTTACTGTACACCATCTCAACGGATTGAGACAATCCAACGAGCCTTTACAAGACATCTCGCCTATATATCACCTGATGTCCCTAATCAGCTCCCATATGCAGAAAGATTGAAACTCTTTAAAATCACGAATTTAAAAGATCGTCGTATGATCGCAGACATAATATTTTTACATAAAATCGTTAATAATCAATTTAAATGTTGTAACTTACTAGATTCAATTGGCCTAACAGTTCCGTTTAAACTCCCGCGTCATCCTCTTTCAAATACTTTTTCAATACCTCGTTACAAAACCAACCTCGGATTACATCATCCTTTAGCTAGGATTTGCATGTCATATAACCACATGAATATTAAGTGTGAAAAGTCTTGGCTGGACATATTTGCTGAATCCAGACCAATTTTAAAAAGCAAGCTTATGAGACACCTCGATTAACCACCCCTCATAACTGGTATAATTAACATATTACATTATTAATTATTAATTTTTCATTGAATTTCATTACTTTTTTAAACTTTATATATTTAAACTTTATCTTGTATTTTATACTGTAACTATCTATGAATGCTGTGTATACTTATAATAGGCTGATACACTTATAATGTGACCAATATGTGAACTACCAAAATAATGTTTTAGTGTATAAGCTGTTAGTGTACCTAAATAAATAAATAAATAAATAAATAAACATATCATATACTTAGATAAAATGGATAACATTATTATGTCTCGGGGGGTTTTCTAAATTTTCAATTTCAAATTAAGCAAACCGGTTTCTATGTCGTGTCATCGTAGAGATAATACGGGACAGGCTAGTCCAGCTCGTGAAAAGTGACTGGAGTGTCATGTAATTATTTTTTAAACACAACCGCTTAGCCCTTGACTTTAATCACACCATATTAAGGGAAGTTGGGGCAGAAGGTGGAAACACGCTAACCGGGAATCTCTAACGTTCATTATTACTATCTTATGTTTACGATGAACGAAAGAATAAGTCTTCACACAGACACATACTGTGAATACTCAGTCAATAATTCAGGTTGATGCCTTTTTCGTCATATTCCTGATTGGATATATTCTTGTTTAGGCACATTCCTGTTTGGGTGTATTCCGTTTTCGGCATAAATCATTATATACAACAAATATAAATAATCCTAGGTATTGTTATTTTTTATTTTCAAGACCTACATATATAGTTGTTACAAAATAAAAGTCAGGTTCCTGAAGCATATGAATTTAGATAGTTGGGTATTGATTAGTTGCCCGATTATTTGAAGTAATCAGTGTACTGTTTGATTTTTGTCTTTTATTTTAATTTAAAAAATTTAACCCAGATCGTGTGTTACCTATGCCTGAATATGATGATGATAAATTTTTGCATCTGTCTTAAAGATATCTCCTTGCAGGGCACTGGACAAAACGTCAAGCTGACAGTTGTATACAGGCCTCAAGAGTACAATAAGTTCGAAGCTCGCATCAATGAACTGAAACAGCATCACACACTTCTGAGAACGTCTCAAAAGAGATCGCTATATGTAAGGTAAGTTTACGTGTCCATTCATTTGCAATATGCTGCAAAAGTATCACTGTCCTTGGGTTTATTAATAAAAAAAACTACATTGTTATGCGGATTTCGCAGACGTATCATGTAACTTACAGTAGCAGTGCGACAATTCCGCCTCCACACTCCTTCCACTGTAACTCTTATAAGCTAGGATCAACAGTTATACTCTGCACGGCGCCCACAGCCCCCTGCTTTCGTGTAGACCACGGACTGCGCCTCTAAGCAGTGCGACTTTGCAGAGTAATTGGTGTCAAAATATAAATTCGTATTATACACGACAGGCCAACGTATTGCGTTATTCGGCAGTCCCGCCCGCATCCGCCGAAGCATTAAAATGTTTATATTTCTGCACAACAATATGCATTTGACAGCTGACGGACGGCAGCCGAGCAACAACTTAACGTAATACTATTTTCTTTGACAAATTACCACCGATCACGTGACAACTGAGCAACTTGCTGTGTGCATTAAATATGCTAATTTTACATTGGTACCTACCTAATCTGTAGTTCCAGTGGGAAAATTAGTTATCATCTCGGCATATCTTACCGAATTAAAATATAAAATCTTCAACCTGTAACAATAACGCGTTTAGAAAGATACAAAATCCCCATTTGGGTACTTCGCTCCTGGGGTAATAGTGGTGTTAACCGAAGTGCGCTTACCCAAAACAACCCAACTTATTAATACAAAAATATATGCAAATTCCAGAGCCTTATTCGACTACGATCCCGTGAGAGACGATGGCCTGCCGTCCAGAGGGCTGCCGTTCCGATATGGCGACATTCTACACGTGACCAATGCCTCCGACGACGAGTGGTGGCAAGCCAAGTACAGTCTCATATTTTACTATATAAATTCCTAAGGAAGCGAAATCCCACGATGTGACGATCATTCCTCAAGGGTATCGTTGCAGCTCGCAGCGGATCATTATGAATCTCCGTGAAACGACAGTGTATAAAGTTGCATTGGATTTAGTATAATGCGTAGGGAGGGTGGTAGATAGATAAATCGTAATAGATAATGTGTGTAACTCTAATCACACACATACAATAAGTTCCAACACAATTGACCAAAATATGTCCAAACAACATTCGAAAAAAAATAAAATCCGGATCACTCGAGTGATGGTGCGAAATCTTTTCATCTATTAATTCATCTATTAAGTCGTCTAAATTGATATATAACTATCAATATCAATTTAGACGACTTCGAATAATTTTTATAGATATACAATAATTTAATAAAATTAGCCTGCCTTTAATGCTAAGACATTAAAGCCAGCATTGTTGTGTCGGTGAGTAGGATATTTCATTACATCATATACGTGGCATTACTTCTGAGTCCTGTGCTTGAGATCGAAAGCGACGACTGGATCGTTGACCATCCGATTGACTTATAGACGAATGTAAAGTAGAACTGTACGCTATTTAATTTCTATTTTAAGTATACTTAGGTCGTCTGGAAAGAAGCAATATATGTATCCTACATGCATCGCTTATTAATATGGCTGTACGGCTACGTGTCGACTTTGCCTTCTATTCAGACAAAGTGAGTATTGTATCTGGTAAAAGGTCGAGATACCACTAATGAGTTGTAAAGAAGGGTTAAATGATCATGTGTTTAAGTATAAATATAACTGGGTATTAAATATTTGTGTGCTCCTAATGACTTGTAACATCTTGTATCTATACACAGGCGGATAGACACGACTGACGCGGACTCTATCGGCATCATCCCGTCGAAACGACGATGGGAACGTAAGCAGCGGGCGCGCGACCGCCAGGTTAAATTCCAAGGGCAGGGCACGCCCGTGAGTACTGTAAGTTGACCTTCATGCACTTAGCGGCTATTATCAATCTATTACTATTTATGAGTTATCTCTAGGTTTGCGCGACATGACCGGTTCCATAATTTGGGAAAAGGTACTATATTAGATTGGTGTTCAAGATTAGCTGCTCAGTACAATTTTGAGACAATGCTGTAATTATTTAATTATTCAAGGTTCATGGGCTGGTATTTTAAAAACCGATAATTCTGACCCTGATTCGGAATCGGTACTTGTGGTATCGTTTATCTTTCGTATCTGTTCAAGTACCGGTTGTAACAATAGGGTACATAAACATTGACGTTAAAAACAACAACCTTTGAGTTTCTTAGGCTTATTCTTTTCAAAGGAAATTCCGAAGACCTGGTATTTTCAGAAAGTGTCTTTTCAACTGTGCATGTTACTTATGAAAATAAAGAAACTTGTATTGAATTGCTGAATTGAACACGCTTTTATACTGTCTTAGACCTGTAGTTGCTGGTACAAACCGCCAAACTTGGGTCATTCATTACCTAAATATCTACTTTAATTGTATTCCTACTCAGTATAGCGGAAAACGTTATCAGTATTTACAAGTGTGTCACTACCCAAATGGTATTAATCGCTTTTGGAATCGGTTACAAGTGCTGTGGGCAGGTTTAAAATGCTGGTGACTACTTGCTCTCAACGCAACTACTAGCTTAAATTCGAAGAGTAAATGCTTTCTAATTTCAAAAGCACCAAGCTTAGCCAGGTTAGGCGGCTACCTGCTTAAATTTCAAGAGAATGTACATGACTACAGCTCATTTTATACTATTTCTATGGAGGGTAGCTTACCTCAAATGTCAAGGGCATTCTCACCTCAATACTTAATATTTATCAAGGTCACGGGACAAATCATAGTAGATAACTCTTTAAATTGAAGAACAGATAATTCACCTTCTTTTTCAAGGGCAATGATAAGATTTTTTTTTTATAATCAGCCTGATTCAAGTCTTATCTTTCTATCACTCAGTACCAGTAACACTTAACTTGCTTCAAGTTTAATAGCAATTAGTTATCTACTTCTCCTTCGCTCTTTTACAATGTATCAATGTTACTTTTACTTTTCTGGAAATATAAAAACATCCTAAATCATTCATTATGTGCGTCAAAGCACACACTACTATAATATGAGTTATATTCTATCGAATTACGTATGAGCTTGTAGTTTGCACTGATATTTGATGGGAACCACGGGACTTGATGGATTTATAGTATTAGTATAAACAAATCGAATTTCCTTGCAGAGCCAGTCGACATTAGAAAGGAAAAAGAAGACACTGTCATTTAGTAGACGTTTCCCGTTCATGAAGAGTCGAGAAGACGGCAAATCTGAGGACGGTTCGGATCAAGAACGTGAGTAATATTGAAACAAATCAACATTAACAGCTAGAACGGTTTATTTGTGTCGTATATTTATTTGTATAGTACTTTCGAAGATTCAGTAATGATGAAATTTTTAATGTATTGTAGTTAAAGTAGAATACTTTGTTTATATCCTCTTTAAATTCTGACATTGTTGTTTATATGAAATTGTATTATAGCACTGTTGAAGTACCCTAGCAGGTGTTAGGCTCGACGACCCATCACGTCACCCACGATGTAAGGACGAATGCTTGGCACCAACCGATACGCTAATATACCCGTTTTGTTACAGCTTTCATGCTTTGTTACACACAGGAGGACACTAATGCGGACGGTAAGTGCACTATTAACCTCCCTACCTATATTACATTCGCTACCTCGCTGTTTATCGTATTTAGGTCATTATTACGCAGTTTTTCTTTCATGCGGCTGCTAATAACCACTGTAAAAAATATAGGTCGATTTTACATTGAAGCTACTTGCTTAATCTAACCACAGAACAATTTTTACCCACGTTGGATAGTTTTACTTATTTAGGCATTGAGCTACGCTGTTTTATGTGTTAGGTATATAATTGTTGTAGTTTTTTACTGTATCTATTGCACAGGGCCACAGGCGAGACAATACGGTGCTGAAAATGTTATATGTATACTTGCATATATTTTCATTATAGTTTTTATTTTGATATATTTTTTTACAGTATGAAATATTTAATAATATGACAATCAGCTTTAACTAATAAGAAGAAGCTAAGACCGTCTCTTTAGTCAGCTCGGAGTTATTTTTACCAATATTTTTGGAGCTTCAGTTGATATTTGATAATGTGGCATAAATAGTTTAAAATAATAAGAGAAGAGGAGCTAAGACCGCCTCATTAATTGGCTCGAGGTCTGTAGTCAAGTAATATTTTCACATAGGTAATAAACACAAAAATTAACTATTTTGTTATCAAGCTAACAATTTTATAGTTACCTCCCGGAGATGTGTTGTCTTGTTTATTAGGTATGAAAATTCTCAGATTTTTGTTATACCCTTTTTATAAACTCATGAATCAAATTTCTTATATAATAATAATAATAATAATAAATATTTCGGACACTTACACCAATCATCTAGTCCCAAACTAAGCAAAGCTTGTGCTATGGATACAAGATAAACGGATAAACATACATAAATATTTATATAAACATCCAAGACTCGGGAATAAATGTTCGTATTCATCACACAAACATTTACCCCTCGCGGGATTCGAACCCGCAACCGTTGGTTTCGCTGATAGGGTCACTATCCACTACACCAATCGGTCGTCATATACTATAACTAATGCTTAAAGTGTATCTTGAAACCGGCTGTACTTAGTGAAAAACAGTCTTTTTAAATAATCTTTCAACGCTGATAGACTAGCTACCACAGATAATAAAATTAAAATAGAATTAATATCCAGTAGTATTGTCGATACCCCTGAAAATGTGGGAAAGCACCAATACAAAATTTTATATGACTTAAATATTTTAGTATACGTACTGTTCACTACTTACATAATATTTATTGCTATTAAATGTGCTATCTGACCCTGTGTAATTAATTATGTTGTAGGCATTAATTGATTGAACGGTGATTAATACTTTAAATGATGATGACTTGACATCTAATTTTTAATATAGTGTATGAGGGTTCTTTGATATAGATAACGCCAAATGATATTTGGGAGAAAGGATAGTTTAATGCGATCAATGAACATGACTGGTGACTTGTTATTTTTACCATTACCTATAACATTGTTCTAATTTATACCGGATCTGTGTGAGTAAACTACCGCTTGTAGTGTTGATGGAAGAGCATGACGATGCTTAATAATTATATAATATAGGTTTAGCGATATTGTACCTGTATCGGTGACTGTCGCTTGTCCCATAATATGATGTGTACGCGACCCGGTGACGAGCTATGTCATTACCTATGTGTGTTAGTATAGTTTTGGTCGATAGTTCCCCGACCACATAACTGTGTTTAGCTTCAAAATATTACACTCTGAAGCCTTGTTTTCACCTAACTAGTACTCGACCGAGACAGAACACACACTGAATTGGCCCATTCTGCCAATACATTCACAAGTACCGTAAGAAATGGCGAGAGAGTTCAGTGCTGGTACTGTCTCGACCGAACGTTCTTCAGTTGTAAACAAGGCTTTATATCTATGCATGCACATATTTACACTGTGGTAAACAGTTCAATTACTAGTTATTATTAAATAAATATTATGAGATATATCCCTGCATTAACACTGTTATTATCTTATAAAGAAAATAACTTAAACATAGCTAATCTAAACACGGCTGTGTGGTGAGAGCTTAGCCGGTACGAATTGATGTTCCACCGTAGTTTATGTTGAGACTAGGAATGGGTCGCAGCGAGCACACGGATTGGTTTGAGACACGCTCGGCCGTCCCGTGCTTCTAGTTGCCTAACCGAAGCCAACTTACATGTTAACATTCATCTATTAATGTTGCGTCATTTTATTTGCTCTTTATGTTCCTAAGCGCTACTCATAAATTTGTAGAAAGCAGCTAATTACAAATCAGGCTACTGAAGTAATGACTGATCACAACTTTTTAATTCATCTTTTATACTGGTGGCTTCTATCACATAGAGGTTTCCCATTTTGGTCCCGTGTCCGATGTACGGACGATATCTGCAGAGTATGTTTTAAATGTATGTAACGTTAATTTTTCTACGTGTAGGGGAAATCTTGTATCGAGTGGAACTTCCCATGATGGAGGAGATAACGCTCATATATCTCGAGGACGAGAGTAAGTTTTGGGAGTGAGGCGTAGCTTGCGAGTGCCGTAGCCGATACCTTACCTCCCGCATTCTGGTTATGATCATCAATTAGAAATGTAGTTCTCATTTCAATAACACTCCAGTTTTTTTATTATGTTGTCATTCTTTCTTTATGTTCAGTTGTTTTTTATTCATACAACGCGATGATTCTAATAGCCTCTCCGCACTCGAAAATTTACCATTGAGCTCACGAAAGTGTTTGGATCATTTTCAAATATGTTACTGTGACGCCGTCTCAGTACAGTTAGATACGAGCCTCGAGCGACTAGTTGTGGAGGGGGTGTGGGGCCACTGGAAGCACACGAGGACACGAGGGCCGCCTCTGTCACACTAGCTGTCGCAGTGTTGCTTCGCCGCCGGCCGCACGCGTATACGCGCTTTGCCTCTAGACACACACCGCGCCACGTCACCAGCATGTTCAAATACAATATCGACCTCACGACACCTCATTCGAGCTTGTTTTTAAGTTTTAGTTTAGAATTATGCTGTGCTGCACGGCTAGTACAACTTAGCGCGACTCAAGTGATAAAGAGTCAGAGCCTACGGAATGAAAGAATACGCATTTATATCGCTGTCGCGTTGGCTATATAACCTCGGACCAATCATGTGATGCTAATTTTCTTAATCTGTACAAAAGAACAAGATTTAAAACACGAGAGATTTGTCAAGTCACCATATATGTCACCTCACATAAGTTGTGCTAGCCCTGCTGGTTTACTTTCAGAGTTAGTTTTTGTCGCTTCTAAGATTTAGGGGCGCTGTAAATTATTTCATTAGCCTAGCCGTCGCTGACATATTATATTTTGTAATGCAATGTGTAAATGCTTCTTACTTCTGATCAGCCAGAATTAAAATTCATTGATATTACATACCTTTATTCTTAAGCAATTTTCGCCACCCACTCAATAATCTAGCTGCTAGAAGAACATAACAAAATTCCTTTAACTCTGGCTCTAATTGAAACTTATTTTATAGATCATATTGTACAAAGCATGTACTTGTATTAAAATGTTTTTGTGAGTCTATAATTTCAAGCACCTCACGGTTTGCCAAACGCACTAATATTACACAAATTACAACCATTTAAACATAATAAATTGTTTGCGTCGGATGAGGTACTTGAAGAGACGAATCAATTGAAGTGTTGTCATGTCAATTGTTCATTATTGCCTAGTTTATATTGTTATATTACATACATATAGTAATTTTTTTGCATCACTATAAGTTAGTGGGTTCTGCTCTGCATCGGCCTGTGATAACTGCTTTTGAGTATGTCCTGAATAGTTAATTGAATATATACAATTTTGTTCTTATAGTCATAGAATTATCATGTGTATTACTATTAATAAATTATTTTATAATGATACGTATTTTGGCACTAGTAGGCATTGCACGCAGAATATATTAAATTAATGTCAAGCACGCACCGCACATAATAGGTTTAGCTATTTTTGAATGAAACTGAACAAATTTTAGACTTAGTCGTTGGTATGGCGGTTTCATTCCTTTAAAAAGCCATAAATTTATTCCAAGGAATTCGATAGTCAACTAAAATCAGTCACATTACCCACAGATTAATAAATGATTACAAATTTAAGTATTTAAAGCGCTTGGAAGTTAGCCCATGAAATCGCATTTTTTTATAGCATGACATGCGTATGTTGGAATAGTGATTTGCAGGTTGTTACGTTACGCTTTGCAGGTCAAGACGAGACGGTGCTATCGTACGAGACAGTGCAACAGTTGACGATCACTTATACGCGGCCCGTCATCATCCTCGGACCACTCAAAGACAGAATAAACGACGACCTTATATCGGAATTCCCTGACAAATTCGGCAGCTGTGTGCCACGTAAGTTTTTTCTATTTTCGTATCGCAAATTTCTTATTACAAAATCAAAAACAGTAGGAGGACTTCTACCCTTATATTGTTGAAATATCGAACATTCGTACTAAGCGTTTGTCTTTGTTCATAATGCGAATTGCTATTATATAGGTTTAGCTATATTAACTCCCTTCCATTGTCAGTTTTTCCTAAGTCCTACAATCATGATGATCAGGGTAAATAGGCAATTATTGAGATCTTGATGAAGCACGTCGACTACTTTCCAACAGGCGAGATTGTGGTCAATTGCATATCCGGCCAAAAGTAAAAAGAAATGACAGCGCCAATTGTATTATAATATAAATGAATGCGTACTGAATTGTGCGTTTAGAAATGCGGCCCTTTCAGCTCACGTCTCTTTTTTTGGATGTTTATTACGCGATATCTTCCTCATATGTTAACCGATTTTAATGATTAACTTTTCTTTGATAGGGTTTGGTTAAAATCTAATGCACTCCGGTGTTAGACAATAGAATCTTACTGTAGTGGGTTGTTTTGCCAATTGGCGGTGTAATTATTTACATTCTATGATATGTTAACATATTTTTTCTTAAACAGATACGACGCGGCAGCGGCGCGATTACGAAGTAGATGGGCGCGACTACCACTTCGTGGCGAGCCGGGAGCAGATGGAGCGCGATATACAGAATCATCTGTTCATCGAGGCGGGCCAGTACAACGACAACCTCTACGGCACCTCCGTCGCTTCCGTCAGAGAAGTCGCCGAAAAGGTATATAACTCGTTTTTGATTAGCGCAATGTCTAGCGCGGTCATTACAATACGAGTGTTTCCGTGCTTCGTAGGGCACGTTAATTAGTATATCCCGGTTATTTTCAATTGAAAACAGTATCGTTAAGCCAAATCCGCGGCCTACGGGGGAAAAATCCCCTATCCGTACTGGGCCCGCGTGTTACCAATTGTACTTAATATGAGAAAACGACCTCTGCAAAAGGCTATTATAAAAGTTCTGACTATTTAAATGGTTAGCAAGCATTGATATGATTCGGTCTGCAACGTTCAGTCTAATTATTTTCTTACCTTGTTTTGCCACAAATTGTGAAAATATTTAAAAAGAACAACCATTGAGTTTCTGTATTATAATATGTATTTTTCTTATTTCAGGGCAAACATTGCATTTTGGATGTGAGCGGTAACGCCATAAAGAGATTACAAGTGGCGCAGCTTTACCCGATTGCCATATTTATCAAACCAAAGAGTGTAGAATCTATTATGTAAGTATTCCATACGTTTCTACCCATATATAATAATTCTACATAATGAATAGATGACTATTTTAAAATTATTTTGTTATAGGGAAATGAATAAGCGAATGACTGAGGAGCAAGCGAAGAAAACGTACGAACGAGCGTTGAAAATGGAACAGGAATTCGCTGAATACTTTACCGGTTAGTCTTGTGTACTATCAAACCTTATTGCGTTCTAATACGATTCAAAAGTGGTGGATTCAAATATTTGCCGACAGTGCCATGTGGATTCCGTTGCATCGCCATATGGTTTCCGACATAGTGCCTTATGGTTTTCATTACAAAACATAATAAGGATAACGTATACGATAACGTTCCCATAAATCATATATTGACGTATACCTATACGGCCTTTGTCCGGGTGTAATTTATATCGGTTGCGCATATGTATATATATATGTTTGGTGTAGTGATTACAAATCCTGACTGCTATACCAACAGGTCGTGGGTTCAAATCTGCTAGGGGCATATAATTGCATGATCAGTATGGACATCTTTACCCAAGTTGTGGGTGATTTCATTTATATATGTATTTAATTAAAAAAATATGTATTTATATAGTATCTCGACCAACCGGTATCCTTTACAGGTCTAATTCTTAGTATGGAACTAGATGGCACTGTGTGTATGTCCAAGGATGTTTATTATTTATTACAGATTGAAATATATACTTATATTTCTTCTAACAACTTTGATGGATATGGATTATGTGGTAAAGTTCACCATTTTTTTTTCTGAGACTTACGTCCTTTTCAGTAGTACAAAATCAGGACTCCTGCATATTATATTTTTACCCGACAACCCCAAAAAGGAGAATAATGTTTTTCGAGTGTATGTATGTAGATTTCTATGTTACCTCCTATAGCCTAAACTGCTCGACCGATTTTGAAGTGCAAGGTCTCGTTCGATCTGTCTTGATCTCTAGGGAGTACTAGGATACATTTTATGCTATGATTTTTGGTTTTTAAATAGTTATTTCTTGCACTACCCCTCTGCTCTAGGGATGAAAATAACATTAATGTTGCCAATTTTGGTATACAGCTGTAGTGACCGGCGACACGCCCGAGGAGATCTACACGAAGGTGAAAGCGGTTATCAACGTTGAGAAGGGGCCCACGGTGTGGGTCCCGCGGCGTGAGCAGCTGTGAGCCCCGCGCCCCGCCCGCCCCGCCCCTGTGCCATAACGCGCCTCACCATACTAGTACAAGTGTATAGTTATACCTAGCAGACGTATAGAGGTAGCAGACCAAACATTAACGTTATTGCTTATATGGTTACAAAAATTGAAAACCAACGTTTTTTTGTTAAAATTGCTTGTTAGATATTGGGTAGTGGAGTCGATTTTGATTTTCATCTAAATTAAAACCAGTTTTAATTTAGAGATGGGCCATCAAAATCAACAGCACTATCAGATTAATAATCCAAACAAATCAGAATTTTCTGATTTCTACATGTTTCCTCATACGTCAACCCTGAATGAGGCACATTCTTTTGTAAGCAGAACTGGCTACGCCATTTACATCCTTAGGTTCGGTCTGCTCCTAGTAAGTCTGTGGGTTATAGGTGCTGTGTAAATCTAGCAAGTAACTGCATAATTTCCAACAAGTTTCACGGTCTTCAGCGCGTTTGGTTGCCGGCGGCGAAAACCTGCAATCGACGCGTACAATTTTTGCGATAACTAGACACTTGAGGTATTATTTTTCGCAACCGGAACTGTCACCTGTGACCGAATCCATTCGAAAAAAGCCATTGACCGGTTGTAAATCACCGAAACTAGAGATTAAATGTTGTTACGTTTGCACAGCGCCTAATATAATTTGGTCCGTTATCCTGGCGCTAGTTTCACAAGAAGCGATTTTTGTCAGTTTCGACGCTGTTCGGCTGCGCCGCGGCTAATTACGCATTGTTAAAGAATTGCTTGTATGACAGCAATTCACACCTCTCGGCATCAACAGCCATGACAAGCCTTGTGGACAGCTTCAAGATCAGATAGTAAAATATAGGAGATATGGTTGTCATTGTTAACTAGAGCGGGTTATCGTCACTTTTAAAGCAGTATTTTTTTCGTACACTCAATCTAACGCGCTGATTGGCCAATCGAAATTATGTGTATGAAAACGAACGGCACTTCTGCACGCCGCCGCTCCCCTTGACATATCTCTCTTGTTTTATGATATTACACTAAGATTGTTTGATCCACTTGGAGAAAAGAGGGAAGAGAACAGCGAATCGCGGCGCAGTCGTCTAGCCTCCGCGTATTTGGCGTTTTAGAAACTTAATGTCGGGAAAGTCGCAGCCACAGAGATTTTCTGGTCCGTGGAAGTAGTGACGAAATGGATAGATCGGGCCAAATCATATTTCGTAAACTGTACAACGCGCGACATCGTCCCTATTGCGCCTTATCATTACCACTTAATGGTAGTCCTAGAAATTTTTTCGTAAGTAGTGTCGGTGCAAAGGCGAACCCTCGGGACTTCTGCATGAACATCTTGGAAGTTTTAACATTGAAAATTCGACGTTCAATAGGAACGTTTGTATTTTCATGTTACACACACATCAACAGCCTTATGTCGCCACTGTTGAGGCAAAGCCTCCTCTCACTAGGAGAGAGTATTTAAAGTTACACTTGTTATTAAATTAATGTTCATACAGTTGTCCTCAGTATGATTAGGTCAGAATCTCCCTTTTTTGGTCACAAATATTTGAGACGGTGGGTGACACGATACGAGGTAGTAATAAGGCATAGAGCGCCGCACTCGACACAATATAATGAGCAATACCTTCGCCGCTGTTGGAGTTGCTCTGGCGCCGCACGAACGCTATGCGCATTAGATAGTCATGTGATTTTAATAAGTCGTCCCTATTAAGTAACACTCGAGACATTCTGAAATCACCCCATGATAGACACCCTATCCGAGTTCATTTAGCATAAGGGGTTCATTTTAAAGTTTCTAATGTAAATTATCACTTGTGCATAAAATTGTTGACCAAGAACTCGCAATTGGTAGCATTCACTGTAGAACACTATACGCTCTTGTTAAATTGTGCAAGTTTACTAGACACTATTATTATGTCGAATGCAATGTTTATATCATATTATAATTATTTGACAAATCCATTAATTGTGCTTCAATTAACTATGTAAATCTATTGTATATTAATATTTAAAATGGTATTCATGTTAATTTACTCAGATTGCTAGATATTTTGAATATATTCGTCGGAGATTAATAAGCCCAGTTGTAGCGTCTATTTGTATTTTTACTTGAAAATGTCCATGAAATTTGGTGGATATTCCACTTTCTCACAAAGCTATGTTTATTGTTAATACTTTGAGTTTCAATGACATTGGTAATATGTATTGTCGTTTTCAAATAAAAATAACGTTTTAAACGCCATATTCACTGGGCTCTAGAGTTTACTATAATAGTAAAGTTATTGTACGAGGCGAATCATGGTGCACCGATGATGTTAAATTCTATATTAATACTCTTAAGATGCTATGTAGTCAAACCCACCTTACGCGAGTCCTGCATGGCTAGGCTAAGACGTACATAATCAGGATTATTTGCTCAAGAGGCAATATATATTGTAGCCATTGAATCTCATGACATGTTCTGCACACCGATGTCCCCTTAACACTTAGACGAGGTGCAAAGTTGTTTGTTGATCATTTTTATAGTAAGCAATTGTGTTATATGGTGTGAAATATCGCGCCAGTTAAATAGTGTTTGACATTTATTTATTGAGAATTTTATTTTCGTACGAAATAATAGAATGCCCATCTGCAAATATGGCGCTAGACGAGCGTGAAAAGCTTTAGGTTGCAATATTTTTACTTGTCACGAGTAATGTTGCTTCATATTTTATTATTTTACTTTTATAGTAAGTGCATCTTATCCCGCAATAATGTAAAATATTATGACGTTAGTCCCACTGTACTTAAATTATTATAATTTGATGTGTAATTTTATTGATAAAGTGATAATGTACAAAGGTAATAGAATATTTTTTTATTGCTGCAGGACAAACATGACCTTGTATTACATTAAAAGAATTACGGCGAACTGTGCTGTCTGTTTCTGGTTTATTTCGTTGATATGAGTTAGAAAACCAAAGATTTAATCGGTCAATACATTGAGCCATTATAAATTGGGTAGATGAATAATAAATATTAGTTAGGTACTTATGGTACGTTGGCCGTAATCCTTTTCTTTCTTCACATTAAATATTGAAGTTCCGAATTTAATAAAGCATTAAACATTCATAAAATTTAAATAGGTATAACATTCATTATTATAGAATCTCAAGTCGCCAAACCATGGTTAACTTTCATCTTGATATATTTCACTCTGTATGAAATAATGTTTTGTTTGTCAAGTTAGGGAAATTTACTCGCCGATACAATAAAATCCGCGAAGTAGAATCTTTTGAAGGAATTATGTGTAGGGCCCGAAGCCGTCGTTCGTAATTTTTATTTTAGAATTGTATCATTGTAAATATAATAATAACTTTATTTTAATTTATTCCTAATATTTAATATAGGATTGATGTATTTAACAATATTATTATGAGAATGTTTATTTCAATACGTATTTATTTGTCGTTTGTAGATATGTTTCAGGGTCAATCCCACCAGCTATGTTTCTCCACTGTACTTAGGATGGCCACTGGGATCAAAAAATATCGATTCAATAATTTTATTAACAAAGCCATGACAAGATAGGTTAGAATTTCTATTGTTTCGCATGTCAATCAATAGTAGCTATATTTATTCAAAACTTATTTGGTCATCCAATACACCACAGGCAGGGTTAACGAGTTTTAAGAACATTTATCCCAATAAGCGCGAGTAAAAATTTGAGATGGTTCTAAAATGACAGGCTTTCCCATACCGCACCGGTACCACTGGTTGATACGGCGAAAATTCATTCGCTATAAGTTTTGTTTAACAACGCGGGCGATACTGCATAGTCACGTTTAACGCACTGCGGAAAAATAGAAGGCATTCCGTGAACGCGATCCTAAGTTATCTATTTCTAAAACATTCTGATACCATTTGCAATGTCATATATCGCGCTAATAGCGGTCGGTAAGTACGTCGTAGCCGTCGTGCCAGTAACGAGGGAGAGTCTTTAAAATGACCCACAAATTACGGGGTTTAATTGAATGCAATATAACCAGCTTTCAATATTTTAATTGACTTAAAAGTAAATCTTCCAAGTTGGTTATAGTGTTTCTATGATGTACTTTTAAGAAATCAAGTGTGTTATTCTGTGTATAAATTAATTATTATTATATAATTCTAATATTTTAATGTCTTATTAACATTTTATCAAACACCCATATTTGCAGATGTACAATGTTTATGAGTTAGTGATGTTCAATAGACTAGTTTGAATAAAATTATTTACGTTGAAAATTCTATTCTTGTTTTTCTAAATTACCTAATTACAGCCGTTCCAGTCCAGGGTATAAGTAGCAATACGGAACACATGGAATCACCTTAGCCCAGGGAAAATACGGTTTGACCTCGGAAAAACGAGTAACCGCGATTTTCTTGAAACATTTATATCGACAACTTTGGTGCTCAATGATGGGTTTTACTAACCGTGGACAGAGTGGTTGGTCGGCTAGTAATAGACTGGATTTTCTTACAATTCAAAATATTTAAGGAAATTATCGTTACAAAAAATTGTGTTTAGTTTTTTATTTCTGACCACATTTTCAGCTAAAACACATGCTAACTATAACATGCTTAGTTTTATACCCATCAACTGTGTTTAACGAAAGTCTACCTAATTAAATATCAGTTAGTATTTATTGTTATTAAGATACAAATTAAAAATAGAGTTTTCTAAAAAAATCTAGACTAAGGGCTCGTTTTTTTTAGGCTTAATTATTCAAAATTACATCTCTAATATACCTCTATAAGATAGCAATTATATAATTCGGTTCTGAATTAAGTCTAGCTAAGTTAATTTTTTACCGTATTTTCCCTGGGCGACCTGGCCTCTGTGTCTTTCCGTCCGTCCATCTGCCTGTTACTGTCATTTATTTTAGAAATTACGAACTTGTTAAGAACCTGTTGGGCTACCAACTATGAATGCACGCAAACTGCTCTCGATATAGTAAGCTATCGTTCTATCACTGTCATTCACATCGGCAACGAGTAGCATTACCGATAGATTTCGATAATGTGATTCGTCCCGCGTCCGTCAACTCATGGTAGGCACAGAACGGAATCTCGAGATGAGGGTTTCCGTACAAATTTGTATATAGGTAGATAGTTCATCCATTACGGAAATGGAGTCTCGCTCGCGATATATGTATATCGTTCGCGACATATATCTAGCAAAAAAATATTTTATATGATATAATTAATGACAAATACGATTTCGGATTTGTGAGACCTTCCTTGCCAAATTTTCATGATTTTAGATCAACAGTATTTATTTACGAGTGTCAAAATATTAAGAGTAAATTATACCCCATTTGATTTGATTTTTTTACGTAGGTGATGCTAGAATAGACAATGTCAAATAACTTCAAGGAAAAAAAAACTGAATGCCACTGTAGTACCTACTTACAATATACATTTTTAACACATAATTTTAAAATACATCGTTATTATAAGGTAGGTAGGTAATGCTAGTTATTCAACATTTTAAGTGAGCATTCCGGCGTCATGTGTTGCCGGTATACTCATTGAATAATATCTTAAACTACAGTGGCAATATTTTTTCATTCAGACACTATTTTAGCACCATTTTAACAACGATAATCAAAGCAATTGTGCGAATTAAATATGACAGACTTCAAATACTACCAATCCATGACAACCCAATTTGATTCATGTATACATTGATCTGTGGCCAACTGTTTAGTGAACTCCCTATGAATGTTTTCCACGGGACGCACATAATAGGCGACAATGATGACACCCTGTATTAGGTTCTTCTCCATGGATAAATTTTGTAAAAATAAAACAAGAATCAAATTTTTATACAATATCCTTGTTATATTTCATCCTGTAAAACAGTTGTCTTCTCAGACACGTAGAGCCCGTCTAAGAATTTTCGGATATCCTTGTTTTTGACAGTTGTGGACTGTTGAATAAGGGCAGCTGAGCTTGATACATCCTCTAGGGAGTTTCCTTCGATGATAAGCTCATCCTTCTGTTTAGGTGAGTTTACAACAGTGACGCCTTGTGCCATCTTTACCCTCCTAATGAACTTCTCACCAAGGAAGTTACGGATTTCAATTATAGAGTTGCCTTCTATGGTGACACAGTTGATAGGGAAGTGAGCATACACTGCCCGCATCTTGTACTGGAATCCCTTTGTTACACCTGAAATAAATTTATGAGGAATATTAAATGTTAGTTCTATTTCAAAAACATAAATTCCTTATATTTTTAATATTTTGCATTATAAAAAGTCAAGATTTTATTAATTTCGCATCATATTATCAGCTTACTTATCATATCAGCATATTGTGGCTTGCCACTGCCACTCAAATGCAACCTTTTGGATTTCGAACCTTAACAGTGGTGTAATAATAAGAGCTATTTTTAATTCAATGGCCAATCGGTGTAGTGGGGGCTGACCCTGCCCTAAGGTATCAAATGGTTGCGGGTTCGAATACTGATGTGACTATATTCAAACTGATATTGTTAAAAACAATAACAAAGTCACAATTAGTTTGATAAATACAAACACTTATACCAGCCATTGGTGTTTATATAAATATTCATTTATGCATATTTGTCTGTTATCTAGTATCCAAAAAAGAGGCTCTGTCTAGTTTGGAACTACATAATGGATGTAAATGTCCGAAAATAAATATATATACCTATAAACACACACTTGTAGTCGATTGTATTCATTTAAAATGTTCTTCCATACCAATCAGTCTTGTACATTATTGCAAGCATTCAGGTCACACACCAATAGTCAAGACTCCAGTGTTAATATTCAATTGGAAGAGGATAGTGTCAACAACAGAGCACCAAAAATAGGAAACTTCACTGTATCTCCATTTTGCCATGAAACTTTAATATGAAGTCTTTTATTTTTGTGTTCCGTATTAATATTCTGATTGAGCTCACACAGTGTATTTGATGTTAAAGGGTATAAGTTCTTGTATTATCGTCAACAGCCTCAAACGTCTATTACAGTATTGTTCAATCCTTCTACCTTGCCTCAAATAAAATTGTAATTGAACACACCAAATCTAAGTGTAATAACAAATTGTTTACCTTTGATCATGTTTTCAACGTGTGAACAAACTGTTCGCACGGCTGCGAGCTCCTTCTTTGATCCGAACCATTTCTCAACCTTCAGCAACCGAGGATTCATCATGCGAATATCCACAGCCAAGTGTTTGAAGTTTCGCTTCAGCACCCCGCGCGGTCCTCTGACTGTCACTAATCGTGACTTTACATGAACGGTGAGACCCTCAGGTATCTTCACCTTTTGGTTAGCAACTATTTGCTTCATGATGAGGCCTAAAACCAGAAGAAGATATTATCAATCACTTACCTATCACAAATCCTAACCTAATTTAAGTTTTGACAACAGTTTATTTTTGGTAACTGAAATATTGTCAGTATTCAATGCAACAATATATTTTACACTATGGATAGTTGTAATAACTTCAATAAATAAAATAATTCGCAAGATTTTGTTAGATTTTTACACAATTACAAATATGCTCACTTTCTTTGACACAGAGAGCCGGAAAAAGAAATATGTCATGAGTGTTGCCAATATATAAAAATATCTTCATTTCGAGCCTATAGCAGCGCAGCCAAATACAGTGGATGTCAATGTATCCAAGTATGATAAATCCATTAGAATCTGTTTATGATTAGTATTATATCCCGGTCCAAACAATTGAAGGCTAATTTTTAATGACGCGGCTTGCTCACAACCGATTGGTGTAGTGGTTAATGACCATTTCTGAGAAACCAACGGTTGCGTGTTCAAATCAGGATAGTAGTAAATGTTTGTTTGTGTGATGGATGATTGCGAGCATTTATTTCGAAGCTATGAATGTTTATAATTTAAGCTATTCAGCTTATTGTGCTATAGAGAGGCAATTTTGTCTTTACTTAATTCATTTTATCTAACAAATGTAATTGGTTTGATATTAATTTCATTCGAATCAAATAGCACTGCTTTTTAAAGTTTAATTATGCAAAATCCAGATTTAATTTTCAATTTACTTGAAATACTAAGGTATCATTATATATTTTCATAACAAATCGGTGTCTGTTATTATATCGTCGACGTCAGGTTACATACCTAGGGTATTCCTATATGGTAGCAGAGCGTTTATAATTTAATGAAAAATGTCATCTGAAGGAAAAGTTGCTACTGGAGCTAGTACGAGCTACAGGTAGCGGAAGCACAAATAGCAATGGAATAGGACGAGGTCTGGCGTCGATTCCATTTTTTAGAAGACCTATGGAATTAAGTTGAGGTAACCCCATTGTCGCGAATCGTCGCGATTGTTCTGTAAATAAATTGTATGTAATATAAAGAAATGCCAACTCAATAATTGGCAACACTGTGTTGTAGCTTCTTGGCGCCCTCTTTGATTGTCACTTTTGGTGAGTGCACATAAAGTTTGTAAGAAGTATCTTTAGTTCGATATTTAATATTAGTAAGTGATGTAATAACGTAAGTATCTGATAAGGGCAAGCCTCGCCCGTCTGTACACGATGCAATCGTGAGACAACTTGTGATTCTAAGAATGATGATGAGTACGAGGTAATAATAATGCCTAAAGTACCTATGTAGGGTAGTCGTGCCGACATCGCCCACAGCGATGTGCGCAGGGCGACAGGATCGTTGAGTGTAAGTCTATCCGAGTCTCATGGTCTAGCTGTGAGTACGATGACGATAGAATCAACAGTGAAGGGTCAGTTGGTGTACACCTAATTCCCTCAATAACGTTCTACGGGACAAAGTTCCCCACCGGTAAGGTCACCACTGAGGTGGTGCGACCTTCATGATAAGGGTTTTGTACCCACTAAGAGTCTACGTAGCATTAGCTACGGTGCGACTCAGTGCCGGGGACACCACATACCGTGGTGTCTGCCCGGCATAGTTTCCCAACAGATAGCGAAGCAGACAATGTATAGAATATATAATCAATGGCAATAACTGAACAATAAGGAAGGGCTACCTGAGGAACAAGGAAGGGGCTGACACAGTAACCGTCCCAAGGAACCTAGGTGAGCAAATTTACATAACTATCATTAGTTACTATTCGCCACATATAGCTAATATGCCCCAAACCTTCCTTACACACATATGGAGAATATTAAGTTGTGGCGACACCCATCAAAAGAAGACCTAAAAACACCAAAAAATCGAAAATGCTAATGAAGCTTTTGAGTTCCCATATGAACTCGCCGAAATCTTACGTAAGGCATAATTGTGTCGATTCGGATGTACACCAACTAAACTAAAACCAGTTTTGGAGTGGTGCCGTCGCATTGTACTGTTCCAGGGAGAAAGAGACAGTACTACTAAAACTGGTTTTAGTTTAGTTGGTGTATATCCGAATCGACATCACTGTCATTTTACTGAAGAATTACTGCAGAAGGAATGCTATAGAAGACTTGGCTGTATAGCCTCAGATCCCTTTGCCTTATAACATTGTTGGAGAATCATGGAGAATAAAAGAAAATTGGCTTTTTGGCGGGCACTCGGCGAGTGAAGTAGCATTTTTCTTTATAATTCTTATAATTTGTGCATTCTAACTTTTGAAGCATAATGGCAGAATATTGTGCAGCAAACGTTAGTGATGGCGTACAAGCAGGGGGGGCACACTTCAAATGTCATCAATTTTCATAGCAGATTGCGACCTCTGAACTGCGGTTGACGAACTAACCGTTATTAGTGTTCTGTGGCAGCAGCCGCCATCTTACCGGTGGGTGCTGTCATGTCGAGCTCTCAGTCAACGTCGATTTCCTTTTGAAAGTTTTTGTAAAAGGTCAGATTTATGTTAATTTATTGTTTGTTTTTGTTATACTTGTTTTTCATAGCTAATTTAAAGAAATTAGTTATGAGAAATAAAAATTTCCTCATAAACAACAATACCTATTTCTAAACTCAGTTTCTACCTATATAATCAGTGTACGTAGGTATGTATAGATAGATTTAATTCCTCAACCAAACGCTGGCAGCAGCACTGTCTATACATGCAAATTTAACCACGGAGTTGCCACTCTTTCTCGGTAAATAGTTACTATACTCTTTGCGTACAAGTGAAGGGAAGTGTAAATTAAAGTGCGTAACGGAACTTTCGGGTTCCCGCAAGAAGCCGCCAAAATCTTTTGTAAAGCATTCTGCCACTTTACTGAAGAATGACTTGACCGTGACTAGACTCTGTATACGCCAAGTATACGGCGAATTACTTGTTTTGACTGAGACTGACTTACAAACTGAAGAAATAAGAGAAATAAGACATGGCTGTTATGGGTTAGATCCCTTTGCCTTCTCCTAAAGGAGAGAATGATATTTTTTTTTTTTTTTTTTTTGTTTCATTCTCTCCTTTAGGAGAAGGCAAAGGGATCTAGCCCATAACAGCCATGTCTTATTTCACTTATTTCTTCAGTTTGTAAGTCAGTCTCAGTCAAAACAAGTAATTCGTCGTATACTTGGCGTATACAGAGTCTAGTCACGGTCAGGTCATTCTTCAGTAAAGTGGCAGAATGCTTTACAAAAGATTTTGGCGGCTTCTTGTGGGAACCCGAAAGCTCCGTTACGCACTTTAATTTATACTTCCCTTCACTTGTACACTATCACTAACGTTTGCTGCACAATATTCTGCCATTATTAAGCTTCAAAAGTTAGAATGCACAAATTATAAGACTTATAAAGAAAAATGCTACTTCACTCGCCGAGTTCCCGCCAAAAAGCCCGGAGAGAATGAAACCAAAAAAAAAAAAATAATAATAAAATATATTTATTTTTGTTATTCATGTGAAAATCTGAGGACAATCGCTATTTACTGCGGAACGGTTAAGTTTATAGTAATTGTTTACAGTCGTTTATCATACTTGTAATAATGCTCTTGAATACAATATTAAAATCTAATGTGAAATTGTTGTACAAGACTTTCGGAAGAGGTAAAATGCATTTCATAGAGGTTATGCTGTGCACTCTACTTTTACAAATTCCTTTAAAGTGTAGTTGTTATTCAGGTTTAAGCAGTAAGTCTTCGTGGGATATCGTAACTGGAGTTTGCGTCGAAAGGTTGCCCGTTGTAACACCGCCACTCAATGACATTCAGAAAAAATACAAGGAAATGCAGTTGGCTATTGAAGTTGAGAAAAGTTTGAAATCTGATCACGAAATCAGACATGAAAATGATAAGTAAGTTCTGCCTAGTTGTTCTTTAACATCGATGAATAATATCGCAAAATTTGTAGCTTATTTAGGTTCCATAGCCAAGACTAAAACGGAGCTCATTTATTTTTTACCATATCCGTTTGTCCGTCACAGACAATGGGTTGGGTTTAGTATCTTGCTACCCGAATCTAAGAATGCTGAGTGTGCCGGAAGGTTGATAAGTGTCTTATATGTAAACCCTAGACTAGTGATGGGGTAATTTTGATTATCTGAATCAATAAAAAGGAAGTTGTTTCATCACTCACTAACATATCAAAAGGTTTGATTCATACTTAATTTAATATATTAACATTAGCATCTCAATATGTTGGCACAGGAGGCAAACATCCATGTTCCTTGTAGTCCGAGGATGTAAAGGTGATCGTGGAATTCGTGGAATCATTAATTGCCAAAGAGTGTGCTTTGGCATTTGGCAATTTAGCATTAATCTAATAATAGTGAAGTGGTCATATTTATACTATGCTCTAGAACCCAACTTCCAAGAACAATGTGAGTGAATATTATTTGAGACACCTGTTCATAATAAATAATATTATCCTCTAAAAAATCCAATGTCTATAATTTTACAGAATTTTAGCAGAACAACTGAAAAATGAATCTCTGAATGTGGATATGGACGCAGTGAGCAAAGTAACCGCGCAAGACTATGAGGATGCCACCACTGAGGAGTATGCACAGTTCAAATTTGCGAATGTTGAGACAGGTGATATTGACCATTATTTTTTAAGCATTTTGTTATTGTTTTGCCATTGGAGACAAATCTAACAAATCTTTGTGGCAAGTAAGACCTTTGAAAAAGTAGTAACGCAAATATTTAGAATTGGTACAAATATTAAATAAATGTTCTAATACTTGTCCTAAAAGAAGAAAATAGTCTCGATTAATTTACTAAGTAATAAAGTGGTTATGTTTGGTTAAGGAATATTACAATGAGAGAAGAAATTGTATTAGAAAAAAAAATTATAGTAAAAAACGGTTTATATCTGCTAACAATTTTACAAACAAAATAGTCAACTATTTGGTGCAAATTTTTGATGCAGACAGTTGGGGCAATTTCGTGTATACTCGTAAATTAGATAGGTAAAATTAAATGCAAGACTTTACTAACCACCTATTTATTAAATAAGTAATGTGTAGAAATGGCATCAAAATGTATGATAATCCTAATTAAGAACGATCCACATGGTTTCAAATGAAACTGGTGAATCTGATAAATTGGGTTTCTACAGTGATCTGGACCTCCTCTATTTACTTTCCGAATGGCCATCATTAGAGCACACTCTGATCAATCCTTGGCAGTGAAGGCTTCAAAATAACCTCGTATATATGAAAATGTTGCAGAGGTCTTAAACTTTTTGATACTTATTTTTCCTGTTTTGATTTTCATAAGTCAAAAATTCGCTCTAAACTGATAGAGTTAATTCAAACAAAATAAAATATTTCAGAAGCCGACAGAAAAGGTGACAAATCTTCTGCAGAGAGATACCTGCAGAGACACCTGGTGCTTGTTGCACCTCATAATTTAGGGTCAGATGTTAAAACCCTGTTACCACAGGGCCTATGGAGAGAAGGCGAATCCCTAAGACAAGTAAGACTATTAATTGTTAAAGTCACTTTGGCAACTATAAACAGAGTTACTACCTTATTTTCACTATAGTTCTGGTCTGTGCATAGCAAAATAAGTTTGTCTATTTTTTTATTGCAATTGAATTTTGATGAGGTTTGCAGAAATATGAATTTCTTTATCTTGTATCTCAGCGATATCGCTGTATGTTGCCAAGCCAAAAGCGTGAGATTTTCAGAGAAATCAAACCAACCACTATTTTGTGACTGAAAAGTGACTGAAGAGTTGCGTGCGAATGTACATTCAGCGCCTGATCATCTTTTGGAAACTTAAAAACTGTAGTTTTTAACAACTATCTATTTTCAATAGGTAACGGAATAATTTGATGATAATTAATGTTAATAACTTGTGAGTATACAAATTGGGACACAAAATTTGTTTATGTTAAAAAAAATATATTAAATTATCTAAACTCAAAATCTATTCAAATAAATGGCTGTTATCGAGGTTCAACGTAAAAGTCTAATATAATTCTAATTTGTAGTTTCTACAAGATATTTAAAAGGACCTTCCTTATTTAAACAATAAAGAGTATTTAATTGATTGATTGAATTATGAGCTTAAGAATTCCAATTCTAATAAAAATAATTTTGGTTTATGTATGTAACAAAACTACGGATGGAAAATGATATTAGTGGCATATGTAAAAAAGAAAATTGAAAGCAACTAAAATATATAATTTACTAGCATTTCGCCCGCAGCTTCGCCTGCGTGGAATAACTTTATCGCGGATATATATAATTTATTTATCCTGTGGAAACTACTCACTTCATTAGGATAAAAAATATCCTGTCTTAATCCACGGTATGTTACCAAATTTCAATGAAATCCCTTCATCCGTTTCGCCGTGATAGAGCAACAAATAAATAAACAAACATCTAAACTTTCGCCTTTATAATATTAGTTAGATTCTCTCATATTTAAATAAGGACTTTTCATTTTCTAGACTGCAGAAAGAATAATAACGGAGCATTGCGGTCCCGAATTAAAAGTGCAGTTCCTGTCAAATGCACCTTGCGGTTTCTATAAGTACAAATACCCTTCGGAGATTAACGGAAAAGTTGGTGCTAAGGTAAGTTGAATGCTGTAGTTATTCATTGTCGTAATATATAATTATCGACGCTGCTTAATGCCAGGAGTCAAGGGGTAGTAGATATTATGGAAATTTAAATTTGACGTTGGTCGCCCAGCGGTTAAGATGCTGTCTCCCAATTTGGGAGGTCCGGGTTCGAATCACAGGCAGGCCATGTACCAATGAGTTTTTAAATTTAATTATGTGCACTTATCCGACTGCTCTTAAACGGTGAATAAAACATCGTGAGGAAACCAACATGCCTGAGAAATAAAAATTCCAAGACATGTGAAGTCCCCAACCCGCACTGAGCCAGTGTGGTGGATTATGGCCCATACTCCATCATTATACGAGGGAAGGCCTATATCCCTTCAGTGGGATGTTTACGGGATGATGATATATGACCGCTGTCATCTGAAGATCTCATCGAGATCTTTCATTTTAATAAAGACACCATTAGCACAGTGTAACAATTATATTACAGTTACAGTAGAAATACCTACTTCATACATAAGTTTCGGATTGCTAGCAATTTTCAAGCACATATAGGGTTGTCAAAATTTTGTATGTGTGTATGAGTTTGTATGAGTAGTTGTAGCTCAAACTCAAATCATTTATTGCATTCCTTATGTTTCAGTTTTGATGACATTATGGTACATTGTAGTAGTTAACGAGTACGTGAGAGGCACGAACTGCAGTATGGTAGAATAAATAGACTTTAACGCTTTAGCCTCACCCACTTAGATACCCCTCGTACCCCACAGTCCCCGCATGGTTACACTTCGAAATTCGAGAGTTGACTAACTGTAAGGAAAAAGAAGGCTCGTTAAGCTGTGCCACTAATCTAGTACTAGTTAGTAGTTTCCGAGATTTGGCCATTTTAATTTTGACAGCTATGTAGATTGTGGTGGACTATTAATCTTATTGAACTCAGGCGACGGTGATCACTGATCAGTAAAATGCTTGGTGACTTGTTAATTGTCACGAGAGAGGGTTATTTATTAGTAAGTTGCCGAAAACCGATTGATTTTCGCATCATATACTTATTAAGTTTTTGCGAATGGAATACATCCTCTTTCTGAATTTATTTACGTGAATATATTCGTTTGTCATTATTCGGTCATTAGATAGATAAAGCATTTATTTGTTTCTCCAGTTACACACATACATTAAACTTATAGGCACAATAACAAATTGTAGATCGATACAATTATGGCAATGTATTACAGGATTATTGTACCTAATAAAGTTTTTAAGTAAAAAAATGTATTAAAAAATTGGATGTGGGTGAGAAAGAAAAAAAAATCCATAGTAAGTACAATGGATTTTTTTTCTTATATACTAGACTCAATCCTGAATCACACCTTAAAATTTGCCTAGTACTATTTTAACATCCTGTATACTTAAACTAATCAAAGCAACGATCTTTTAACAATAACGCGTTAAAAATAGGTATTTAACAATAATCAAAACATTGTCGTGCTGCTGTGAAATGTACGGAGCTTCATAAACGCGCGTGGTTTTGTTTGTACGAGTGGCAAGAGCGTGAGATGGTGTGTACGCTTTACCGATTGTATCAAACACATAATAAGTGCCGGCTTCAGAAAGAAAACAGTTAAGTGTTGATGATAGATGATAATGCGATTTGGATGAGCAGGGGCGGCTCCAGGATCTCATTTAGGCGGTTGCTATATTAGGTACAAACATCACAAGCGTTAGCCAGCCTGTTTACAAATGTCGAAGACTTATTCGCATGGATTTACTGAAAAAAGTTTTTAGGAAACCCACACCTTTAAGAAAAGTCATTGCCGCCCAAATCCCTCCCTGGATCCGCCACTGTGGATGAGTAACAGACTCTATCTAGTTTACCTTTTCCAGATATTCTTCTACTACGCAAACTACAGGGGAGGCAAGGCTACTGCGAAGAGCAAAGCCAACTGGCTCACCCGCAACGAGCTGACGGATATTCTGCCGGACAAATACAACAAATCTGTACACGAGTTCTTGATTGAGGAGGTGTCATAGGTATTTTATAATGTACAATAAGTATTTATATTTACTAGAAATAAAAAATAAGTAGTTGTTTCATTGTAGTTTTATTTTTAAGTAACGCTTCGACCAGGTTCATTTTCTCATCAAAACTCAAACTCAAAGCATTTTATTTCAACGTAAGATACATGATATCATTTGTTGAATGTCAATTTAAATCTATTGGAAATAAAAATAGGGCTAAGCATTTTTCGGTCAGTCAGTATGTCCAAGCTACCACCGCTTCGGAAAGGGAAATCATCTGTGGGAAAAGAAGCGGCGCAAGAAACCCACAGGATCATTTTCTTTTCTTTTCTTTTTTTTTATATATAAAAGTATACAACTAATAGAATTTTTTCATTTAGATTAATGATATTCTCAGGTATATGGTTATAAAAGCGTATACAGTGTCCCATAAATGATGTATTAACTTTGCTCAGTCTGAACATAGGGGTGGCTAATTTGTCCTTATGTCTCAAATTTAAGTTATGCTTATCGCTATTTTTTCGCATCATCACAGGACGTCCACTGCTGAACATAGGCCTCCCTCATATATTTCCAGAATGACCGGTTGGAAGTGGCCTGTATCCAGTGACTTCCCGCGACCTACAAAGAAGTCAAATAAATAAGCTGTCGGTTTTCCCAAGAAAATAAAATAAAAATAACTTCGTTGTTTTTAAAGCACTACTTGATATAATTATCGGTGGCACTATTTATGCAAAATTTTATGGTATATTAATTATAATCATAGGTAAAACAATCTCTGCATATGAAAACAAAAATTGCAGCAACACGTGACGCCAGAATGCTCACTTAAAATATTGAATAATTCTTAAACTACAGTGGCACTATTTTTTCCTTTGGGCACTATTTGGTACTATTTCAATACAGTTTTTTGATATTGTCAAAATAGCTGAATTCCACTTTTGTGATAATCACGTACGTCATTTACAGCTTTACCACGTTGCCACTGTTGGGGTACCTGCAGCGTCATCTCGCTAGAAGAGTTGTTAATACCTAATAATAAGTGTTAATAAGTTCATAACCATTTTACAAATAACTATTATTTGTGCGCGCCTGCCGTTAAAAATGGAGCAAATTGTATTACCCACTTATTGCTCATCACTTACTGCCAGGCGGGGGAAGGTTGTTACGGGAAATATTTAAAACTTAATATATGTAAAATGATTAGAGTATATAACTTGTAATTAATATGTGTGGTAGTAACCAGGTATTAACTATTTGGATCATCATGACAGTTAGTGGATCTTGACAAACCGCGAGTGGTCTCGCCATTCTGACGTCAGAATGGCGGAATACTTTAAAAATGTAATATCTTTAAAACCTAATAATGTGCGAACTTTCCCATTGACGGTAGAATGCATGTACTAACTGTTATGGTATAGATATTAAAATTCTTAATTTATTTAGGCTCACCAACAACAACACTACATCTTACAAAATCATGTAAACAAAAATTATCTGGTATGAACGCCAATTACTAGACGAGCACAACACTCAATTGTATATAGTACAACAAAACTACGTACATAGAAATTTAAAACTTGTAAAAAAAATATTTTAGACTTGTATATTACTTCGTTACACTTAGTATATAAATCAATGAGCTAAAAGAAGTTTGGGTAAATTAAAATAGTTTAAAAACTACTACTGTAACTACTTATAACTATGTGTAAAGGTACCTTTTTGCACCATTTACACTAAACACTAAAATAACAATAAGCAGACACAGTCGGCCAAGTCAATCATCAGTCAATGGAATCTTCGTCATCTTTCGTCTAAACATGGGGAGTGAGTCATGGAATATGTTGATATCGGTAGGAACATTACAAATTGAATTATATTCACTACCTATTCTAGTGATAGGCACATATTTGTGCTGGATGAGGGGCAAGAAAAGACTTTAGTGAGGGGATATCTGGAAATACGGTAAGGGACAGTTCTTAACTCGGCCTCGCGGTTCTGACATTCACTCGGAAGAAGTTAGTAAAATCCGCATCAAAGTCGTTACATGGTTTAGAAAAACACACACAAAGCGCCCAAAGAGAGACGGATAGCGCCTTTATTTATGCTGTTCGGAGACTAGAAGCTGCCCCGCAGTGTTACACGTGCTAATCCCGTTTTGGAATTTTACTAAATAATTTATGCGCAAATAAGCCTAGTTGCTTAGTGTGGAACTAGATGGCGCTGTATGTTGTAGATATTTATTATTTCTTTGTGAATTTTTAAATTCCATCTACCTCTGTTTATAATACATTTGGGCTGGGTTTAGGATAGATCAGTGTGATATTCACTTTACATTTCTCATTCCGTTTACATTACAAGGTGTAAATTCACACTTTCATATATATTATTAAAAAAAATATTTACGGAAAGAGCACATAACAGGCTATGTTTGACGACTGTATAGATCAATTACCCCATTTGCACTATCGCTGATAGGAACACAAAGAATTACGAACTTTAAGTTTATCGAAACTTACTGGACTATTGAGACTATTATGCTGTTACCCTCTAGCAAAAAAATCGTCGTCTGCGCTGTACCTTTTCACAAAGACATCTAAATAAATTGATTCCGTATTATTCAAAAATAAAACTTCGTTGTGTTTGAATCACTATTTCTGGGATATCTTTCGGTGGTAGGTAGGTACTATTTGACATAGTTTTTTTGGATATAAAATATAATTATGTATAGGTAAAACCGCCTCCGTGGCTCAATGTAAACACCATTGGGTTTACGTTTCGGAGGTCGCGGGTTCGTTCCCGCTGGGGAACATATTTAGTACTCGGTTTGGTTGGTGGTAGGGCATATTAAATGTCCGCCTGGCTAGCTACCACCATCTTATCTAAATCTGCCGCCAAACAGCAATGTTAATAGCGTTGTGTTCCGGTTGTCAGAGATAAGATAGCCAGGCCCCCAAATAAGTTGGGGTTTCCGGGTCAGTACGCTACCACCTTCGGCCTCATCTTCACTTAACATCAGGTGTGATTGAGGTCAAATGATACCCATTGTGCATAAAAAAAAAAGCAGTGTGTCTTTGAGGTACGAAGATTCCAGCAACACGTGATGCTAGAATGCTCGCTTAAAAATATTGAATAACTTACTATAGTTGCACATTTTTCTTTCCTTTGGGCACTACTTGCTATTTTAGCACAATTTTATGACATTATCAAAATAGCTGAATTCCCCTTTTTGTATTTTAGCATCCTTGATATTTACACACTTACTGGACTATTGGCGCTTTTCTGCTCTCTACCTATCAACGACACTCAGGTAAAGAGCGGTATGGTTTTATTCTACTCTACCGGGAACCAGTTTTATTCTACTCTACGCATAGTGAAGGAACAGGGTAACTTACATATTTCGTAATAGGTACATCTGTACTAAAATTATAAATGCGTAAAGTCAGTCTCCAGCATTCACGTCTAGACTACTGTATACTGAAATTTGGTAGAGAGGTAGCCGGGAGACACGGAGAAGAATAAAGACTAATAATCGTTCTTAAAAAGCCCGTTTAACCTCTCGAAATTGTTCAAAACTTGTTCAATAACCTTGGCGAAAACTTTGCAATTGGATAGAAAACCACGAGAGCCTATAAAAGGATTCAGCTAGGTTAGGTAGCATTTAGAAACTTATGCCATATGTTCTCGTCACCAAATACTAAAGTCTTCAATTAGTGCGTCCTACCCGTAAGCAAGCCGAAACATAGACGCTATGCTCTGGAGATACTCTGAGACAAAATCCCGACGGAGGTGCCCCGTCCAAGAGCCAAGGTCGTCGAAAGCTTTGAAAGTTTGCAAGTTGAAGTAGCAATGGGAAGGTGTAGGTACTATATATCGCAGAACCGATAATTGCGAAAACAGCTGAAACAGGTCTGTCGTGGAGATTGCGATTCGGAAAACTGAGTGGAGGACACCCCCAGCTTGATGGAACGGCGATATGCTTCGAAACAATGAAAGCGGCTCGATGTGTAATGCCGAAGATCGGGCTCTGAGTGGCGTCTTGATCCAGGGAAATGGTGAAGGAAGGCAAGGGAAGGGAGCCCGTGGTTTCGACGTTAGTTTACAGCTGTTGTCATGTTTCTATATCTCTCCCTCCCTCTCTCTTACCAGTCAGTTCGACCAAACTGTTGCCAGTCAGTTCGACTCTCAAGCGATCTACCTGTATTGTATACAATAATATTGTTATCGTTCGAAAGCTTTTCTCACATGATGTGCGCAGTTAGCTTTCGCCTTTGACTACTAAGAAATATTATTTAGCGCGAATCTCTCGCGGCGAACGCTTCACAGTAATGCATGGAAATAGAAGTTTACTTAAACAATGAGCGTGATTTACGAGTAAACACTTTTCGGAACCAGCCTCTTGAAGTTTTCAGGATTTCATGATCAAAATTTTAAATTGAGTCTTGAATCACTGTATTTACAGTCGACATTGGCAGTTGCTATTTATGAATATGAAGCAAGCTCTGCCTGGAGTTTGCGTTTGGATTTTGACTGCTACGTCTTGTAGACAAGGTCTAGTTTAGTTTGGCGGAGCGCCTTTGTTGGCTAAAGATGGAACATGTTAGCTGCACTTCCCAAGGCTCCAGCCGTCTTTTCAGGTCCGTTTACAAACAGAGCGGCGGCGTGCTGTTTTTCGTTTTGTGCGATGTAACATTAAATAATTTTCCATGAAAGTATAATATACAATCTGTTATTTCACTTCCAATGAATTAGCCAGCGGCGCAAGTGGCAGCTTTGTTTTGAGATTCTACAATTATTGGTTGGGGCAAGATGTTGAGTGTTAACGATTCACAATAAATATATTAGTTGCTAGGTAGCTTTTCGCCCACCATTGTATAAGAATTCTGTATGAACTAGAGACCTACATACTTAATTAGTTAAAATAAATTTAGCATTATGTACAAACGTGCAACATAGATACAAAGTTGTCGTAGCAATTAGAACAATTTAGATTAATGGAAAGCATAATGTAGTTTTGATAGAATAGGCAGGAATATATACAAACCTGGTTCATACGTTAATTGTATGTACAATGGGATAGCACTTGACGTCCATCCTATCTGGTGAAGATGAGGCCGAAGATAGAAGGCAGAACTTATTTATGCGAGTAGCTTAGCTGTAGGTAGTATGTTATCGGTCTCACTTAGACAGTCGGAACACTAATGCTATTAAACCTGTTCTTCTTTGCCAGAAGGTTGTTGGGTGTGCAGGTACAATATACAAGACAGAATAAGAGACCCATTGAAATTACAGGCTTAAGCCTTGATACCTAGTCCTGAAAACCTGAAATACAGAGGGTATTTGAGGTCGAGAGTTTCTTACCTCTGGAAGGTTGCAGATGTGAGTGGCACTTTACAACAGATGAGTTGCTCTTTTTTAAACCGTGGTACACCCAGTAGCACCACTAGTGGTGCTACGGTTACTTTTTCATTACCGTGGTACCCCAGTAGTAGCCCTGGTGGTACCACAGTTATAAAAAAAACCGTAATACCACTGGTGGTAAAGTAGTACCAGGGTAATAACCGTGTTACCACTCAGTTTTACTCTTTCTGTGACTAAGGAATACGGAATAATAATATAGGTATACATTAATTGTTGCTTGCTCGTTTTCCAAACCATGATACAAATAAGTGTTGCTTGGCGGTAGCGACATGAAAGTGACACCATGATACTTAAGGGGCTCTTAAAGCAGCGGCCATCTAACCAGTCTAGTACACTAATCAGAGTAGGTACTTGAAATGTGCTCCGCTGAGTCTAAACCCGCGACCTGCATTTGTAAACCCTATAATGTTATTAACACTGAGCGAATAAGGAGTCAGTTAAAAGGGTTATCTCATAATAGATACACTTGTTTCAAAAACTATATTAATGGTCAGCTAAAACCATTATGTTTTAGAATGAGTCCAGGGTCACGCGAAGTCCTGCGCTCGGAATAGTTTCTACCGCGCATCGCTGGAATATAATATTGATCGCTAAATATTGCGTCGGACAATGTAAATTAATAAAATTGTTAACTTAGCGACGAACTTAGACAGCAAGGTAAACATTACTTAGGTAAGTTAGATCTTTGTCAATTTATTAGGTTTGCATTGCAGCAGTTTTCTCGTCTAATTTTATTTTGTAATTTTAATTATGCATATAGTTATTGTCAAATATATGGGTTGGCTATTTTCGTAATTTAAATCAGTGAATTATCTAGATATTAATAATTAAATGGATTTTGTCAGTTCTTTTAGAGTAAAAGTAAAAATAACGATATAAATTTTAAGAGGCACGGAACTCTTTACGGTGTTACTCGTCGGTACCTAGAGTTCGGCTATAAAGATTAGAAATCATCATACCCAATTAAAACAGTATGGTCAAGCAAAAGAGTTATCTAAGTTTCTCAATAGCGACATAACTATAAATTAAAAATTCAGAAAACTCCCTGAATTCACCAAACAAATGTGTTAGATCGATTTTATCAAATATGGCTAATAACCTGTCCCTCGTTAAAAAAAACACGCTCAAATCGGACAACGCATATTTGAGGTCACGTACAAAGGTGGACTTATCTCTTAAATTGGGTGCAAATGAAAAAATACTACAACGAATAATAAAACAAATAAAAAGAAAATGTCGACAAACACACAACACCCGTCGGTTTTCATCGGGGGTTAAAGAGAGGGCTAGTTTATATTATAGAATAATAATCTAAATGTATATAGATAGATTCTTTTCGGCGTCAGTCATTCCTGAATCCTACGACTCTAGAATCTTCGAAAGCTGAGTAAATAGGCATTTACTGGGATCGCGTGCTGCATCTTCGACCACATCGTCACTTTCTATCAGGTGAGATTGTGGTCAAACGCGTATCCAGTTAATCATTAAAAAGAAATAGATAGCTCATGAACAAACTATTGGTATTGACTGTCACATTTCCCAATCTTAGGTATCATCATCATATCAGCCGAAATGCGTCCACTGCTGGACAAAGGCCCACAAAGATCTCTACAATGATCGGTCCTGCGCTGCCCGCATCCAGCGGCTTCCTGCGTTCTTCACCAAATCGTCGGTCCACCAAAAGGTCCCCAAAAGGGGACCTGCCCACACTGCGTCTTCCGGTGCGTGGTCGCCACTCGAGAACCTTTCCGACCCAACGGCCATCGGTCCTACGAGCAATGTGCCTCGCCTACTGCCACTTAAGTTTGGCAATTCTTCGAGCTATATCGGTCACTTTGGTTCTTCTGCGGATCTGCTCATTTCTGATTCCACAAATCTTTAGGTAAATCTTAGGAATCGCTAGTTTCAAATAATACTGAATAATAATACAATAATACATATTTGGGACACTTGCACCAATCATCTAGTCCCAAACTAAGCAAAGCTTATATATGCTAAACGGATAAATATACATAAATAATTGGTACGAACACCCCTTTTACTACCACTATGTGTGTGTATGTTTGTTACCTCTTCACGCCTAAACAACTGGACAGATTTGGTTGAAATTTGGTTGGTAGACAAGTTAACCTGGATTAACATAATATATGCTACCTACTTTTTATCCCGAAAAAGTGACTCGTTCTTGTAGGGGAGGTATTATTGGTGGGATTACTTATTAGTCATAGTGACGCATTTGGTAGTAGAATTCTACGCAGACAGTATCAAGAACAATAAGAGATTTAATAGAAGCCGTTTCCATAGGACCACCGCCCTAGGCCTGAAGCGGCAGGGGGCGAACCCGCCGGCGGTCCTCGGTTATAATAATATGTATAATTGATAAAATTCTCAACACACCGCGCAGTCTTCCCAGCATTCCCCAATTTTAAGGAACGAGTCATTTTTTCTATACAAAAATGTGTAATGATTCTATAACCGTTGATGATATTGTCAATGTTAGATGTTTTCGTAGAGATATTTCACAGAATTCCACAGGAATGTCTTGGATAATTTAGACAAGGCTATAGACCCTATCTAGCTTTGCCTCTTCTTCTATATTATATATTAGTTTTAGGATACGATCATTATCATTGTTCACTTCTGGCCTTATTTATTCACACACCCGGCGGCGGTAAAGGCGACGATATAAGTACCTATAGGGAAATTGCACTCAGGTAGCAAAAGAAAACTAGGGAAAATGATAATAATATTATTGAAGTTACATAAGTCATTTGGAAATAGTACCTACGTATCATACTTAAATAGCTAAATATTAAGATAAAATAGAAGCGTCGTCGGTGGGTCAACGGTTAAGACGCGGTCTCCTAATTTGGGAGGTCTGAATTCGATTCCCAGGCAGGCCATGTACCAATGAGTTTTAAATTTAATTTATGTGCATTAATCCGGCTGCTCTTAAACGTTGAAGGAAAACATCGTGACGAAACCTGCATGCCTGAGAAATAAAGTTCAAAGGCATGTGAAGTCCCCAACCCGCATTGGGCCAGCGTGGTGGACTATGGCCCATACTCCCTCATTAAACGAGGGAAGGCCTATGCCCCCACAGTGATATGTTTACAATGAAGCTAAATTGTTTAGGAAATTTGATGCGGTAGGTAACGTAATATTATTTTTTATACACAATGGGGGCCAACCCATTGAACTCAATAACTGAAGATAGGCCGAAGGTGGAAACCAGCGCTCCCCAACTTATTTAGGTATTGTAGGTAAGCATAAAGAAGCACTCGTGGCGCAGTGGCAGTCGCTATTCGTTTTCGATTAGCGAAGTTAAGCAATGTCTGGAGCGGTTAGGGTTTACCATTTCAAATTTGAGGAATGTGTAGGGTGCCTAAACTGCGTGATTTTCCAGAAAAATGCCTGTTGAAATAAAGTAAAAAGCAGTAGGTAATAAAAAGCTATATGAGTTACCTACAAGACTTAGGTATATAATAAATATCTAAATGTGCGAAATTCAAAAATGCCTATCTCACCGAGTTATATGGTAAACATAGGCGACGTCAGTTCTAGGATGGGTGACCACTACTGGCATTTTACTACGAGTGTTTCCCGTGCTACGGAGGGCATGTTACATAGTCGTTCCCGGTTGTTTTCAATTGAAGGCAGTCGTTAAGCCAAGTCGATGGCCTACAGGCGCGGCTTAAAAACGCTGACTGTCTAGGTGCCCACTAGTCTGACACAAATCCACCAAACCGCACTGGGTTCGTCCGCGTGGTGGATTATGGCCTATACCCTCTCCCAGTCAGAGGAGGCTGTGCCCCAACAGTGGGGGTGGGGGCGTGTAAGGCTGTTGATAAGGAAGTTAAAGTTTTGTAATATATTGTGGTCTTAGACGGCTGTTGATCTATTGGATTGTCTTTGAAACCAACGGTTACGGGTTCGAATGACGCTAGCGGGGCACATGTTTTAATGAATACAAACATTTATTTCTTAGTCATCGATGTTTATATAAGTAGGTATTTACATATATACTCATAAATAAAAATTCTATATCTACCTAAGATATTTGAGTAGGAATAGTTAGTAATTGAGTGCTACAAATTGCCAAAACTAAACTATTTCAGTAAAGCGTCGCTGTCTATCTCCGGACTGCATCATCATATCTTCAGCGTTATATGGGACCACCCTGACAGTATATTCCTTCAAACAGAATTCAAAAATATCGGAGATAGATATAGCGGAAAAGCGAAAAATCAGACGAATTAATAACTCCTTTCTTTTAGAAGTAAGTTAAATAACAATAGTTTACCTATCATCCAACGAATCACAACAAGTCATTAGCCAACTAAAACTAAATTCTGACAGAATTCACATAATCTGCGTTAAAGTTAGATAAAACGCACATAGAAGCTGAGTGGCCCCATTGTTCCTGCCCTAATGGACCACCGACAGATATGGCGGCATTCACGCAAAAACCTCCCAAACAACGGCATCAGAAAAAGAATACTAAAGGCTCATTTCGCCATTGAGGTAGACAGCCGAGGAATTCGTCAAGTATTTTATCTGGAGCTTTCACAGTTCGATGGCGGTCGAGTGTTAAATTATTGCCGGGACAAAGTTATCTCCGAAAAGTGAGATGCTTTGAAATGTGAACAGAAATGGACATGATGATATAACTGCATCGGCAGGTATCTACCATTGCCTACTGTAATTGTCTCCTTTAGAAATACAAAGGTATATTTTAAAGAAGATTAAGTTAGGTATAACTCAAAAAAATGAGTAATTTTGGGAAGACTAAAGAATGAAGTTGTAGTACTCCGGAGATGAATTGGGAACCTCTAAGACGCCAGACTTTTCGGTTTGTTTGGAGTTGTATAATCTGAAAGTTTTTTTTATTTGATAAGAAGGAAAAAAACGTTCAAATTGATTGATTGATGGATGGTCATTGTCCTTGTCCTTGTATACTTAAAAATTTGAATGTACATGTACGGTGATGCTTGTATACCTAAATTAAAAGTACGTGTACGGTGACGCTTGCCGTGTTTCCGGGTCAGTACGTGTCCACCTTCGACCTCATCTTCACTGAGCATCAGGTGTAATTGAGGTCAAGTGCATAATATGAGTAAAAATCATTGCTCCGTATATTTTTCTATTCTTAAAAGTCAACTGCGATATTTCCCCACTAAAATTTGCATACCGGTTCTGGTGAAATATGAGAAACTATATTTTTATTCTGCAGCATTCTTGTGTGTACCACATTCCTGTTGAAATAAAGTTAGTTATTGTAGCGTTATTTCCACAATAATAGTTTTAGACAAATCTAAATCTTTAGATAACGTAATAAGTACAGTCTATTTTAAATGTATTGTCGTAGGCAGATTGAATGCCTAGGCGGATCATACACCTTTGCGGACAGTTCCTGCATTATAGGAAATTGAGCTGCCCAGAGAGGAAGCCCACTACTGCTTAGGGGATTCTCGGTGGTATCCAAAGGAACGTTACACAACTCAATCAACCCGTATGAGCAGTAGGGTTTTCTGTAGAGGCGGAAATGTCCGCCATACAATACGATCTGCTTAGGCATTCAATTGAATGGCTTCTCTTCGACAAATTATATACCTACTTGCATTTGATTTCGACAGAATTATGTATCTATTTAGAAGCTAAATTTGAACTATTGGGACAAATTTACATATCATTGGATATAATTAATTATCGTTAGTATAGTATACTATTAGTTTTTTTTTCTAATTTGAGATCTTGGTCTGAGCTCTGCCATGCGCTTCGATTTTGGTAGTTTACAGTATCAAGTACTTACTAATGTCGATATCGATACAAATATGTAAGCATGACGTCTTTTTTTGATAAGATTTGTTTCAAGTTTCAACTAGATAAGAATAATAATGAGTACTGAAATTACTTTGTGAATTTATAGTAATTTCCTGTCAAAGTATATTTTTTGTAAATATTAAAGACTGACAATGGGGAGGGTCAAACGCCGCCTTATATTAAGATTTTTTTTTTTTTATTTTTTTTTTTCGATAAACATAATTACGTCTACTGTTGGATATATGTAATTTCGGCTATCCCTTTCCGACTAATATTGTATTGTATGTATAGGTATACCTAATATTGATGATTTGACTGATACTATGTTTTAACCCCCAATGCAAAAAGAAGGGTGTTACATGTTTGAAGCCTATGTCTGTACCCATTTTAACGTCAAAATGACTGGACCGATATCAATACAGATCCTTTTATTTTTGAAAGCTGGTATTGCGTGCTGGTTCTTAGCTATATTTGATGGAAATCGGTTAAGCCATTTGGAAGAATGTTAGAAAGTCTATCAGCTACTCATTTTACTACTCTGTGTAAAAAGTATCGGGAATATGTCAATAAAAAGACCCGCGTAAAAGAGGTCGTTCTAATTTTTTTACTGCATGTTGGTAGCACTGTACTGATTTAGCGCGCAAAATTTGAGCGGGATCTGTCATTTAATTTGTTTTAAACTACACTTTTTGTTGGTCATAGTTTTGAGTCCTCGGCGATTTTTACAATGGAAAATATTGTTGAACAAAGAGTGTGCCTTAAATTTTGTGTTTCAAATGATATTTCATGTGGTGAATCACTAAAAATGTTGCGAAATACCTACGGCGAATCGTGTATATCGAAAACAAGGGCTTATGAATGGTATAAGGCTTTTAAAGAAGGCCGAGAAGTAGTAGTAGACTTGCCTCGTTCTGGTAGACCTTCAACCGCTACGACCAAAGAAAACATCGACAGAATCAAGAAGCTAGTGCTCGAAAATCGACGTATGAGTCTGAGAGAGTTGGCTAGTGAGGTGAACATATCTTTTAAGTCCGTCCACAACATTCTCATTGACATTTTAGGCATGAAACGCGTCGCCGCTCGACTAGTTCCAAAAGAGCTCAATTTTGTTCAAAAAGCGCAGCGAAAGCATGTCGCTGAAGACATGGTTTCCCGAGCTTCTACGGATCCGACCTTTATGAAACGTATAATAACTGGCGACGAGACATGGGTTTATGAGTACGACATGCAAACAAGCCAACAGTCTTCAGAATGGCGTCTCGAAAACGAGCCGAAACCCAAAAAACCGCGGCAAAGTCGCTCCAAAATCAAGGTGATGCTGACAGTTTTTTTTGACTACCGTGGTGTGGTTCACTCCGAATTCCTTCCAGAGGGAGAAACAGTGAATAAAGAATATTATTTAGGCGTCATGAAGCGTTTGCGTGAGAGTATCCGCCGAAAACGTCCAGATTTGTGGCAACACAACTCATGGATGCTGCACCATGATAATGCACCATCACACACAGCCATTATAGTGAAAGAGTTTTTAGCGAAAAATTCAACAAAAGTTCTCGACCAAGCACCGTATTCACCTGATATGGCTCCGTCTGACTTTTTTTTATTTCCCAAGTTAAAATTACCACTTCGAGGAAAACGTTTTGAGTCGATAGAAGCCATAAAAGAAAATTCGCTGAATGAGCTAAAATAGCCTATGAAAAATGTATGGAAGACTGGGTGAAGCGGTGGAGATGTTGTATTGCAAGCGATGGGGCCTACTTTGAAGGCGATAAAATAAATTTAGATGAATAATTTGTATTTTTTGTTTTATTGACAAATTCCCGATACTTAGTACACTGAATGTATATCATTTTCTCATTTTCGTCTCAGTTGCTGTCTGGAACGATCTTATTTTTAGGTATCGGTAGGAGCGTATGTTTGACCGTTACAATAAAGTAGGCAGAACGGTAGAGTCTTAGGCCCATATTTCTGAATATTGCTCAAGCATAGATATGCGCTTGAGCATAGTTAGAGATGCGGCTATAAAAGTTATATAAAGCTGTCCCTTTTTAACCTTCTCAAGCGGAGATCTCTGCTTGAGTAACATTCTCTAATACAGGCCTTAAGACATTATCCGGAAATTTACATTCGTTTCTTAATTTCATCAACATTTGTTCAATAATTGAACATTTAGTAGATAAAAACTTACGGTTTATCAATGGTGATGACAAAATTATAATGCTAACAAGTTTTATCCTGTCCGTTTGCCAATACTTCGGACAAAAGGACAGTTATATTAAAAGCGATCTGAATAATAATCCTCAGTTGGAAAGCTCATTCATTACTCACATTATTTACAAGAGCTATCTTTATCGCTATCAGGGGAAACAATTAAATAATAGTAAATGCTATAAGTAGATGGAGTGCATTTGTTATATAAATTGTTACTTAGTCATAAGAGACAATGATATAGCGAAACTATCTTACCTACCAGAACTCCCGGTTCAGTTAGCAGATATTTGTTAAAAGGGGCCATTCACATTGCACGCTCGCACGGACTGCTGTCGGTGGAACCAAGTCGTCGCCGTCATCGAAGACGAACGTAGCGCCTCTATTGGTTCACCAAGAAATAGAAAGACGTTGCTTGACTTTAGTAGGAAATGTTGTGATGTTGCTTTCCAATATAAATAAAGAGACAAAATCTGCTATTGCTGTATTACTGGAGTATCTACTGGAGGATTTAAAAATTAAGAATTCATGTTAGTATCATAGTATGATTTACATCAGTGGCGTGCACAGTATTTTGTCACAGGGTAGGCAGAATGATAAAAATTGCTATTAAATGAGAAAAAATACTACAAAATAATAACTCACTTTTTTTTATGATTGACTGGATTTGCGTTTGACCACAATCTTACCTTATAACTTACTCTTATAGCAATCCTCGCAACTGTTTAGAATATTTCTGTTCACAACCGTATGAATCAGCTATACAAGCTATCTGCCTTTCTGCCTGTATGGAGGGCACGCCTCTGATTATCTTTCGTTGGCAATATTAACAAATCGTAATCTACTAAGTAACGAATTGAATGTGTATCACTTTAAATGCGTAATCCTATTACAAAAACTAGAGAAATTGATAAAAATCTTATGGGAAATCGAAAAATTAATTATTTTCAGATTAATTGCTAATATGGCTTTTTCGACCCCCTCGTTAATTACCACGAAACCGCTTTACCGCTTGATGGACAGCCGGTGTGGTGTGTCGCAAGGTCCAAAGACAGTTGCAACGGACCGACGACACGGCTTTAGTCGTACGGTCCGCTTTGCGACCGAACCATTCATGATCTATGTCAGTCGCATATCGAAGTCCACGAGAACGTTGTAACTGGCCCCTTACTTACATATGAGTTACTTTGTTACTAGTTAATGAGAAGTGCTTAAAGTCGTTTCCTTCATCATCATTCATCAAGATCTCGTTAGAGCGATGGTTTGCTATTTCTCAAGACAACAGATATTGCCGTTTTCAAAATTTATTTAGGTACTTTAGTTGGAGTATTATAGAGTACAGTATGTTGTACCTGATTCCGTAACACCATATTTATTCTGGTACATTTCATATTCCACTTCAACCACTGTGACCTTTGCAGATCTACTCACAAATTATTCGTATCGGAGTTTCCACTCTCCTCCATCACAGAATCTATAGTATACTTTGAAAATGTGCAGGTATTAATATATTATTATTTATTACTATTTACTAATAGGACGTAAATTGACATAGTGGTCAGACAACCTCATGAAGACCGCGGGAAGTCGCTAATCGGTATCTGTAGAAATCTATGGGTATAGATATATAGGCATGTTCAGCAGTGGACGTCCTCTACCTGAAATAGTGATGGTGACTATTTTATTTAATGTGGTTTACATCAGTTAACTTGCATTTTGTACATTATTATTACATTTTATAATTAAATTAAAACCAACAATTTTTTTCGTACTATGCAATGCAAATTGTGTAAATTACATGGGGCAGTATTTATCAACCCATAATATGGCTCTACGTACGGGCTACGAGTATCGCTTTTTGTTCGTATGGCTAAGTAAGAGGTGTTAATGTATCCAATGTCTAGGTTAGCACGATATAGGTATATACGTGTGTGTAATAAAACGAGATCTTTTTAACAATCACAATTAAAAACCAATCAAGTGTTTATTACGCTTTGAGCGTGAGGCCGCTGTGGGGCTCACATTGGCAGGAATGTGTTGGTGTGAGGGCGGCGGAGAGGGCGCGATGGCCGCGGTGGCGCAGACCCGGCCGGCCAGGTGGCCCCCATTAGCAGCGGCGAGGTTCGTGCGGCCGCTCTTCATCTTTATGATAATTATTTTCTGTTTGTTTTCGTCGACGATCGACCCGCCTCGCCGGCGAACGCTTCTCAGAACCGACTTCCATTGTGGTAAATTAAAGCCGCCCGGACCCCTGCCACGGCGAGAGATAATTCGACAGGATGCCGCATATTATTAATTGCACTATGACTTGTGGAAATGGAGCTTTGAGTTTAGTGAGTCATTCATTCCGGTGGAACGACTGCGCCCGCGTGGGAACGTACAACGTTCGTGATTTACGTTCGCTTCCACTTTACGAGGCTCGAAACCACTTATGTACATATTATATCGACATCTGCCTATTTTGATTTTCACCTCTCTTACTTAAAATTAATTAATGTAGTACGTCCGTAGCGTACTTCAGTTTACAGTCTCTCAGGAGACGCAAATCAATTAAACTCTGCAAGAGGTAGAGCGATAAAATTTCAATTAACTGCATCGCAAGCACCGAACTGGTACTGAGCGATCAGTTCGTTAACTAGAGTTTAACAAGGTAATAAATAGGGGGTTCGAAGCAAGCACTAGTGACCAATAAAAAGAGAACCGTAAATAAGCCGAATGCCTGCAATAAAAAAGGGGAACCTCATAATGTTTACAATCTTGTGGCTTTATTCACTTTGTGTTCCAATTTCATGCTAAATCGAGCGGATAAAATCCTCCTTTATCAGGCAGACTCACCGTCTCGGAGTCCGCTCCTCTGCCCCTCTCCGCTCCCGCGCCGCCGTCTCATCGTCTGTCCACAGAGCGGCCGCGCCTGCGCCGTACCTTTATTTAGCCGCTATTAAATACATATCTAACATCATCCCTGAATGAAGCATAACGCGTTGAAAGGGCCAATTTATGATAATTCAATTTGTGGGAATTCAAATGGAACATTTTATGTTTACTATAAATTTTATTGAATGTCTCAACATTCTATGGGTTGGACGTAGAAAATTTTATTACTTTTATGAACTTTTAAACAGATAAAACCTTTGAGTACCTTAGCAAATGATGTAGTCTCTGTCGTAAAAACAAGGCAGTCTTGTGTATTACAACTTACAAGACGATGTCGCTTGGGTATTAATAAGCTGAAAGGGTTATTATATAGGTTTACGGCCGTGGATGTGAGTATTGTTGGTATTTTTGTAAATGTTACCGCTTATTGTTAGACTTAAAGAATACACGACACGATAGATATCACATAGTGTATAAATTAGTAGTAGGAGATAGTTACCTACCTAAGTAGACTTTGCCTCTATTTGGAATGTCTGTCAGACTGAATATCTAAAGATAATCTCAGCAGGTAATCTCTCTTTGCATACGTTTTCCTTCCTTAGTAGAACCTAGGTATGAACTTTCAAACCAAAGATAATTTGATTTAATAATAACCTCAAGTATCCTCATCTCGATCTCTGGGACAATAGTAAGTACATATTAAAGTAAGAGGTACTTTAGTATTTTAGAACCAACACGCATCTTTCAGAGCGCACCATGTGTGAAATGCTCGTGAGCCCGAGTGCATTGGTTAGGAGGCTCGACGGGTTATTAATTTTATGGTGTCGATGGCCGCACGCACCTGGCTGCAGCGGTCACTGCCGCTGCGCCCGCGCACCCCTCCCCGCGCGCCCCTCGCACGGATCAATCACGTACTTACCTCTACTTGAGGTCTGTATCACGTGTCACATGTAATTACTCCCATGACAATTATATATTTAGATTAATCACGTAACACTTAATACAATAGCCATAGAGTAGAGATAAGGCACAAGTAGATATCTATCTACTTCTAATGATGTGGATAGTCCTTATTGGAAGGTCATTTACTAAAATTTACTAAAATGGAATATAAAATTACAGGTTATTCTAAAGAAATATCATCTCATGTATACGATAAGGTCTTAAGATGTAACAAGTTTATCTATAAGCCTATGTGGACAGCATTCCCCTCCTAATCGAACAGGTTAGGCGCAGTGCGCGTGCATTACAATGTAAATGGCACATTCGTCTACAGGTGCCGTATAGAACCTGAATTGTGTGCATTCTTACTACAATCGCTTTTCCAACAATATCTCCTATTAACTCCATACTCCAGTGCTGTTTCAGAAGCAGTTAGCTATCAATTTGATCTAACAACTACAGCGTTGGACGACACTCCTTGTTATTGTCTAAGTGGCAGAGCACGTTTTGTGGATATTGGTACAGGGCCACAGCATGGGTGAGCAGTACGAGACAACCGGGCGACAGTGCACATGTGGAAATGCAACTAATTAATAAACCATTCTCAAGATTGAGAACAGTCTTGTGATCGTGTTGATTAATAAACCTAACTTGAGACCTGAATAGCACGTGCATACTCAAGCAGTACTCACTTGAAGGGTGCGCCAAGTTTCACGTATTAATAAACGAAATTCAAGACTATCATTCACTCGCTGCTGAGGCAAATACTTGAGAAGTGATCTCAGCTGAGTAGACCTCAAGATTGGTATATAAATTAGCACGGCGACGTCAATTTCTTAAGACGCATCTCGGGTGATACAACCTCAAGACTTGCATTGCGATTGGTTTATTAATACGGGCCTAAGAATTTCCTTACAAATATAATCTAACTAATATTATAAATGCGAAAGTTTGGATGTTTGTTTATTTGTTGCTCAATCACGGTGAAACGGCTGAACGGATTTGGATGAAATTTGGTATATAGGTAGAAAATACTCTGGATTAAGACAGAATATTTTATATCCCTTAAAGTGAGTAGTTCCCGCGGGATAGTCCGCGTATAAGCTATTCCACGCAGGCGAACCCGCGGGCAAAAAGCTAGTACCTACTAAAATAGGCGATACTTTATGTAGAATTTGTAGAACGATAAAGTTGCAGGAGCAAATTTTCCAAAATAAAAAGTTATCGAATCTTACTTCGTTTTGGTGAAAGTCTTATTTATAATTATGTAGTTTTGTTTTGCAAATAAAGTTTTCTTTGGTAAAATAAATTTCTCCCATTTAAACCATTTATTTCCACTTTTGTTATTGTATGGTCATAGAAACAGATTTGGCGTAATGGAGAAGAGGCCTGTACCCATTGATGTACCCATGCGTTTGTCGTGATGAATCGGGTTTCGGACCCCTCGTGCTGCCAATTATACTTGCTGTAATGAATTACCCTCTTAAACTTACAGTTGCATAAACTACATTGGCGACAGTTGTTTATACGATGAGTTATGAGAGTACAGCCACTCGGTCCTTTTCCTTAAAAAAAAATCGTCGAGGAACTGAAATAAATAGATTGTTAAAATGGAAATATTCCCTCAAGGCGTCATCACACTTGTGTGCATCGTATTAAACACAATAAACACACTAACGCATGTGTGTTAGCACCACAACACCGCCCGCGGCTACGAGCCTTCCATAATATAAAAGTCATAATAATGCTTTAACGTTTCGAATCGACGCGCGGTCAAAAAGAAAACAAAGACAATAATCATTTAGTGAAGGCACAAATTCCAACAGACAGCGCTGATAGGCGGCTGTGAAGTGGTCACGAATTCGCTGTATTGTCTCTACAATCGATATGAGTTGGTTACTGATATTACTGAATACACAAAGCTGCTAATATTACGTAACATTAACCGTTCAGAGAAGATTCCACCCATTAATTGTGGACATGTCGAACACTTGAACTAAACGATTGGCTTCTTCGTTCATAATGTGAACAGCGCCGCTATTGAATCTAGGGTGAATGGACATTTACTGGGGATCTCTTGCATTATCTTCGTCTGCTTAACTCTACCACCAGGTGAGATTTGATGAAATACATCTCCAGTCCATCATAAAAGAACAGCCTTAGGCATTCTTCTAATAGAGAATACTATATCTACTTATTGTTTATTGTAAATGTTGTATTAATTCACATCTATTTTTACTTAACATTTAGAATTTTTATTTAAGCCCCGTTTTGACTAAGCGACATTTGTCCCGCGACTTTGTCGACCGACACGAAGTATATGTGTCGGGTGACGCGGACGTCGCAGAGGACATCGGCCTATACTGCAGGCGACGAATACGTGTCGTGGAACATGTCGTGCGCGATCAACATATCTCTTAACCGTCACCGACAGTGACGAGAGTCGCTCGACAGCAATTTTAAAGTGAGGACATGTATCGCTCTCTGTTCTGCGACTTTCACAAAATGACAGATTAAAAACGATTACATCTCAACCACAACTTGCTGAGCGAAATGTTCGTAGACATTATCGGTGGAACATCGTATGTACGTGTACCACGACGTTCGCGACATGTCCCTCGACTTTGTCTCGTAGAATGGATACAAGGCCTTAACGTTTAAAAGTCAGTTTCGTGTCGTTACGAATCATCAGAACAATTTTTTTTGCACAACATTAGGAAAGATCGGAGCAGGATGTAGCCTACTTTTCATTCGGGTATGATAGAAATTCCACTGGGACGTTAAGAGATGAATTTAACTTAAAGAGTTTAGTTCTATATAACCGTACAAGATAACAATTACTTATAATTAAGTTGATGATTTATGTAAATCATGAATAATAAGTAAAATAGAATAGTATCAAATGATGTGTTAGTAACGGTAGTCGGCGTCAGTGTTTACTCGGTGTTAAGCGTGGTATGTACCAACGGTAGAGCTTTGCATCTCCAACATGTGATACCAAACGAACTGGACATAAAATAGCCACTGCTTATCTGTAATATAATATCAAATTTAAATATAAATAACATATGAAACAACATCCTATTAATATGAAAAATGCGAAAATTGGGATGTTTGTTTCTCTTACACAACCACGTGTACGTTTTAGCGATTTGGATGAAGTCCTGGGGACCAATCGCACTATTTGAGAACGGTTTTACCGTTCGAACGGAACGTTTTTGGTTTTGGTTTAGCTTTAGTTTAGCTGAAGTAAAAAATATCGTGCTATTTTTTGCGAACATTTATATCGTAGACGCTACCAAAGTAAAACCAAACCAAAAATATTTAGAGCTAACCACGAGTATTAAAAAAATAACTAGTGTAATTTCCGTTCAAATGATTAGCGCGCTACGAAATGCGCTTAACTTAAAGTTTTTGGTTAGATTAGCATTGGTATTATCGTTCAAACTTAGCGCGATCAGCCCCCCGGATTAACATATTCGGTACTTTTATCTCGAAACTTCAGATTACTTCAGCGGGATAATAAGCGATACCATCGGAATCGAAAGGCTAGTAAACAAGTTACACAATTTAAACCTTTATATATAACAATTTAATATACTTATTACTTTTTAAACTTTCATTATTCAACTATTATGATGTCCGGAGCTTTGTACTCGAGCTAGGTTTGACTGTCCAATTTTCGTGCCTTACGACTTGGACAGAATATTGCTGGAAAGTCCGTCGTAATAGTTGTAAAGCCTAAGTAGCTATCACTAAAAAGCTTCTCTGTACGATCTCCTCGTACAGAGAAGCTTTTTACTAGCGCGCTTACTATTTCGTAGCGCGCTAGATAAACTTTGGCCGAAGTCTTTGCTCCTTTTTTACAAAAAGGGAATCTTTGTGACGCCTCCCCTTCCGCCACCAAACTACGACTGATGGAGGATAATGACCACGTTGAACTTTTCCAACAAATTTCAATGCTTCTTGGGGGTATATTTCTGTATCTTCCTAGCATATCGAGACAGTAAGCGTTTTGATCGAACACTAAATGTTTTATAATCTATATAAAGTTTCGGCAAATTCTGGCTTTGATAATGTTTATAACTTGCTAGCACGGCTAGTTCAACTTAGCGCGGCTCGAGTGAGAAAGAGTCGCGGGCGCGTATAGGGCCTATGTAATGAAAGAATAAAATTGCGCATGTATATAGTCGTCGAGATAGCCGTGTGACGCTGAGGTCACCAATCATGTGAAGCTTTTTTCTCAATCTGTCAAGTTGTGCTATAATTCAATAAGTTCAATTCTTTTAATGAATAGCTTTCCTTTTTAAGATTTTGCAAGCATCAAGTCAGTCATGGGAGATGACCGGAGTCCAGTTGAAGTTGATCCAATCTAGAACGAAACAGCAGGACACACATAACACAATGCCACAAATATACATAGATAGTTACACTATTTTAATTTGATGTTACTAATAAAGTAAGCCAAAATTTGGACAAATGAGGACGATACAAGGGAGAGTAAATACTTCCAATTAGTGGGACGGGGGATATCAGGGGGTAAGTCATCATACGGTGAATTACGTAAAATCGGATACTCGAAGAACAGGTGGTCAGGTGTTCCCTCATCAAGTCTACACTTGCAGACCGAGGAGTCCCTTATCTGACCTATATGCATGACCTATATGAAGTTGGCATATGGTGGACCCAACTTTTTTAGGTACAATTTTTTTTATTTAAAAAACCAGGGATACATGGAATAGAATTTTGGATATCATCTATTGTGCTGAATAGACAAAATCTGACACACGGAAACTTTGTCAAGTCACTATCTACGTTACCTCAGCTAGTAATGCTAGCCCTGCTGGTCCTAACAGCACTCGCTTCTTTTTTTAAGTCTTTAACAGAGAAAGTGTTGGTGTACCTGTCGAAATCCTCTAAATCCACTTTGTGCAATTTAGACTTCATATTAAAATTTTACAATCAGTTTGGTAATATTAATATGGGAAATGGCTCGAAATCGTTTAAAGTTTCTTACAAACTAAACGCTTTGCAAATTTAATTTGAGAAGAACAGATAATTAGAACTTGTTAATTTGTAGCATTATTTATAACCAGACTTATAGTTTATAGGTAGTTGGGAGAGGGTAATCAGCAGTGAACTTAACAGCCTGTTGATAATGATGATAAGTTTGATACAGTGTCGTAAATACCTATCAGATTGAAAACTCCAACAGGTAAAGTCTCTGAATGAACGCGTTTGGACCTTAGGCCTTATCTCGCCATTATTATAGTTACTGTGAGATCAGGCTAAGCCATTTTAGATAAAATCTTTGTTATCTGTTGGACAACACTTGTACGCCTCCATAGTCAAGTCGGTCTTGTGAATAATTTAATGCTAAATATTTCATAATATAATCGAATCCATTACAAAGTTCAAAATAAACTACTTCTGTGCACAAAGCGTCCAAATACAAAAACACACGAAGCCGAACGTTTTAGCACCTCCATAAAAACTGAAGCGAAACTACGCTCAATAAATTAATAACTCATCGTCAAATGCCTCCAATTACGGGACAATATAAGAGCGGAGTCAAGCAGGTAAACAAAATAGAGCTGTAATAAATTTTACAAGAGCGGTGGAGCGGCAACGCTCTGGCTCTCGACCGCATTATGCAGTTTTTTTCGTCAGTTTTTGCTCGTTGGCATTCGCTTTGTGGGCTTACTTCCGTCGGTACTTTTTATGGTGGCGCTAACTGTGGACACAAAAGAAGTAATATGTGAGGCAAAATAGAGCGTTAGCGCCACCACCCCTCACACCCCCGAGCCACGGTGGTGGCGCTAGGGGAGGCCGCAGGGTCGACAAGAAATTACTTATCGGTGCGTCATCTTATTAGCGTAACTTATTCAGTGAAACAGTGAATTGACTGTACACATTTGTAGTAATTTGTATGAAAATTGTATTCATAATCGTTATATCAAGTTTCACATAAACTGGAAATATTTGGAATAAGTTTTTTTTTGTTATAGTTAGGTGGATACTTATTATTAGACATTCATAATCAAATATCATAATCATAAATATACTGAATAACGACCTGTGAATTAATTAATACGTTATTTGTATCAGATGATTTATTTTTATTAATAATGAACAAAATAGTAGTTATTTCCTAAACCTTAATTTCGAGTATCAATAAAACTCTAATGGAAAACGAAAAAACATTTTGTGTCTCAAATGAAAGCGACATTGTTATGTTATTTTATAGCTTTACTGAGTTAATGAAATTGATTGAACAATGCACGCAATAAATACTGACGTCACCGCTGAAGTAACAGACTATGGAACACAATGGGGGGCGCCCAGTGTCCTCAACAATAGGTAACCGTACTCTGCATAATTCTTAAAGTGTATGTTTCTGTTATCTACATCCCTGTACCAATCGGACCTACCTGTTAACTTTCCCTGAGGTTGCCATTTTTTTCCTCTGCGGTATAATATCGAGAGGCACTTGTTTGTTTTTGTCTGCCACGTTAGCTGAACTATTGTCCTGCTGCGTCAGCGGCATTCACAAGAGGCTTCTGTACCAGGAACATCAAGCTATTACCACTTGTACGCTACATTTCAAATTACCGTATCTCCAATAATATAAGGTTTGATTTTGTGTGATGTTGCGTTTGTAAAATTGTAAATCCTTAGAAATATTTCGGTGTGACAGTCCTTTCTTATAATTACTATTGACTAGAGCTAAATGTTATCATCTTATCGGTGAAACGTTAGGAGGTAGCGGTTAATGATTGGTGATTCACTCTCTCTGTAAGGGTGACTCAATTTTTTTTTATCATTAGGTAATCATTGGGTTACATTTAGAAAATCTAACTTCCCACAGTTGATTTCCCTTTTCCTTAGCGGTAGTTTAGACATTCTGACTGACAAATAAATGTTTAAACCTTATTAATATTTCCAATAGGTTTAAGTTGAAATTCAACAAATGATATCATGTTACTTCCAAATAAATCATGCAGGAACAGAAAGTTGAATTCCTAAAATGATGAAATCCTAAAATGTTCACTCTTTCCCAAAATGTTGAATATTTTTAGTTTCGCAAAATGTTGAATTCTTATAATGTTGAAATATTAAAAAGTTCTCAAAATGCATGAAGTTTGATTTTTAATGTATTTTTGCGAATTGAATACATTACCTTATGCAAAAAATTTAAAATTTATAAAATCTTCGAGAAACATATTATTACATGATACAGATAAACCAACCCAACTGTGTTATCCTATTTCCATCAAATTTGGCTAAGAACGTATCCCCGAGTTTAACGTAGATATATAGTTATAAAACTTTGAAATTTTAAGAAACCCCTGTAACACTATGTTATCATCTAAATACACCAAAAAACTGGGTTAAAGATAAATATCTTCGCAACGCCTTAACCGATTTTCATCAAACATGGCTAATGACCTGTCCGATAACCGATAACGGAATAAAAAATATCCTATGTTTTAATCCAGGGTATGTTCTACCTATATATCCAAACTATTTGGTTGTACTGTTTAAACCTGGCTGATTTTGATACCTTTACTGTAAATAAAAATGAAATTTAAAAACAATTTTTCGCCATTTTCCCATAGTTTCCCTGGCTGAGAAAATGAATGAAACAACGTAGAAATTCGGTACCTTTTTAAATTTCATTATATAAAAAAGACGGTCAAATGCGAGGATTCCCTACATAACATTACGATTGACAATCTTTTTAAACAAACAACTTAAGTATGTAGTTAGCTACACAGACGATTTATGAAATATTTAAAATCAATACTCAAATATTTAAGATATTTGATTTATAAAGTTTTAGACCAATCATAATTTTTAAAACTTTGGTTAATTTTGTGACTATATTTGCTCGCTTCGTTTGGTATGCAGAGAAGCGTTGATGTCTTTTCGAGACGCGATTGGACGCACGCCTCTAAAAGTTATAATTTATCATTACAGAAGTATATGTAATAGAAATATTAATAACAATGCATTTGTTGTGACTGCGGATAATATTGCTTAGATATATAACGTGGGTATAGGTAGCCACTCGTCGTAGGTACCTATAGCTTAATTGTTTTTGTAGTAATTCCGATTATGCTGCATTACGTGGGGTTTTAGTAAAATTTGTTACGAAGGAATATCCACATACATTTTATTTACACATGCAGCACTCGTACTTGCACTTGTTATTGACAATAATTAGCTAAGTTAAGCAACATTTGGCGCGGGCAATCCTTATCGGGGTGACCAGTTGTGGCACTTGTATTGTATTGAAATTGGGTATTTCAGTATAAGATAAATTAGAATTTCCATACTTTGCACTCGGGTCATAATGACCATTAGATATTAAATTTCTAATTTGAACTTCGGTATAATAATTTTCGATGTTCAAATATACATATGAACCGGACCAGAAGTCATTCCCTCCTACTTACGCCAGTGTATATAAAATATAAAATAAATATTTGGGACACTTACACAAGTACTATGGATTCGGATAAACATACATGAATGTTATGTAAACTATGACTCGGGAGAATAATATTCAGCCCACAAATATTTAACCCTAGCGAGATTCGAACCCGCAACCGTTGGTTTCGAAGGCAGGCTTATAATTATGCAACAATACAAAAGTACATATTGCACAGTGATTTTAAGTCTTTTAATGAAATCAATAATTTAGAATATTAAATAAGTTTTTTAGTTATTACTAAAAAGATAATGCAGGATGGATGAAATGGCGACAGGTTTCTGGGACTACATGTGACTCACAGATGCCCCTGAAACTCAAGGGCAAAATTTACAAAACCATCATAAGACCTGTCACCATGTATGGATCTGAATGTTGGGCAATGAAAGAAACTGATGAAAGTAGAATGCATGTGGCAGAGATGAGAATGCTAAGATGGATGTATGGTGTGACTAGAATGGATAAGATCAGGAATGAGTATATCAGAGGAAGTCTAAAAGTGGCGCCAATAACAGAAAAATTGAGGAGTAATAGGTTAGCATGGTTTGGGCACATTATGAGGAGGGATGAAAGGCACGTAACAAGATGAGTGTTAAGTATGAATGTGGAAGGATACAGAGGTAGAGGAAGACCAAAGAAGGTGTGGGTAGACTGCGTGAGGAATGATATGTATGTGAAAGGGCTGAGTACGGAGATGACGGCTGATAGAGGAGAGTGGAAGAGCATGACATGTTATGCCGACCCCACCTAGAGTGGGATTAGGGCAGGAAAATGATGACTGAAAAGATAATGGTAATCGTCTTTTTCTTTTTGAGTCAATGGCAAAAAGTTTAGACCTTCAGGCCAAAAAGTTATGATTGCACTGTTTTTGAAGGTTAACATTAGATTTTTTAGTTATTTTTAAATAAGTATAACATATAACAACTACGTAATTAAATTTATTTTAATTTAATAAAAGTCACCAAAAATTAAGGCACATAACAACGCGATTTTATTAACTGGCATTTTGAAGGATCTAAAGACATTTTCCGTTGTAAGCGTCTAGAAAACACTATATGTCACTACTTAATATCAAATAGGTATATAGTAGTACTCTTTTAGTAAATACACGATGCGTTGGATCTTGTGGATAGTATATGTTATTCCTAGGTATTACATTAGATAAAGGACTGTCATACTGTTTATTTTGTAAGCTTGTTTTTTGCTTTGGCTTAAAGTTGATATGCGACAATAGTAATTCTTTGATAAATAATAATAATATATCCTTAGTCGTATGACTAAGGATATATATGTGTGTATACACAGCGACATCTAATTCCACAGTAAGCAACTATTGGCTTGTGTTGTGAATACCAGATGGTTGATATACTATATAAATACATATTTTTTTATAAATACATACTTATTATAAATGAAAAACATCCATAACTCGGGTAAACATGTACGTATTCGTCACACATACATATGTCCCTAGCGAGATTCGAACCCGCAACCTTTTGGTATAGTGGTCAGAGTTGCTAACCACTACACTAAACAGGTATAAATGAACTGTAATTCGATCGAATCGAGAATATTGTAAGGTTTTAATTTTTTTTTTTTATGGAAATCGGTTAAGACGTTTCGGAGATATTTATATTTTAAAGCAGTTTATTTCACCAAACCAATTTGGTAGATACAATCGCTTGTATTCTAAATTTCTCGTTTAAAGTTTCTCGGGAGTTTTCTAAATTTTCAATTTATATCACCGACGTATGACGTATATCAAAAAACTGTATGAAAAGCTAAGCATCTTCGCAACGCTTACATCCGGACAAAGACTGGATACACAACCACAACGTCGTCAAATACATAATACCCGTCGTTTTACGTTGGGGGTTAAACATAAAAATTGTACTCCGTGGTCGAGTACGCCGTACTGTGTAACACTTGTCCCCTTTAGTTTGTACTCAAAATATGTAAAAAAAACGACATTACGTTTAGATCAAGAACATTTCGTGCACAGTATTTAATTCGAGGCGGGAAAGGTCAGACAGCAAGTCGTCAGCGTCGATTCGTGATGATAGTCTCATAAAAAATTTCATATCATCAGCAAAATAAGATCTAAGTCGATGTCGTTAATAAAAATTACAAATAATGTAGGACCGAGTAATGAATTTTGTGGGATGCCGCTCGGAATAGTTACCCGACTAGAAATATAATTACTAGCAACTACTACTTTAGGGCGGCAATATGTGGACTGGGATATTTTAGGGTTCAAATATTTAAAAGTTATTATAGTCATAAAATAATACGCCATCAATCTAATCAAAATGAGTGGTAAAAGACAATGTCTAAAATGTTTGAGTGCCAATAAAAATTTAACTAAGACTAAGTTTAAGAGTAAGTTTACCGCCTCCGTGGCTCAATGTAAACAACATAGCGTTTACGAATCGGAGGTCGCGGGTTCGAACCCCAGCGGGGTACATGTTTAGTACTCGGTTTGGTTGGTGGTAGGACATTTTAAATGTCCGCCTGGCTACCTACCACCATCTTATCTAAATCTGCCGCCAAGCAGCAACGTTAATAGAATTGTTGTGTTCCGGTTGTCAGAGATAAGATAACCAGTCCCCCAAATGTGTTGGGGTTTCCGGGTTCGTACCTCGACCTCATCTTCGCTTAACATCAGTTGTGATTGAGATCAAGTGGTAACCCGTTCTGCATAAAAAAAAGTAATATTTTATGAAATTTTAGTTTATTTGAATATACGTTTGATTAGGTACAGTTTTCTTTTGGATCTTCATTAATGGATTACGATTATTTAGGGGTATTTCGTCTTGTTGTTAAGGGTATTTTGTTCAAACAATCACAGATATCTCGAAAATTTATAAACTTCATGGCAACAATTCACAGAATGAATCAGCGTTTCGACAGCCGCCAATTAGGTGCAGTCAGATTGGTGGGTCGTTAGTTGGAGAGCGGATAATTTCTTCATCGGCTCGGACCCTCGGAGGGCGCGCGTGAGGTCCGACCCTCCCTTTGCTCTCGCCGACAGACTTCGAAAACACTTGCCTTATTTCATTTAACTTGGTTTCAATGTTGAATTAAATAAACTGGTAGGTACCTCATTGTCATAATTATTTATTTTCATAAGTACATTGAAGAACTTCAGCATGTTTATATACATATAAATAACTTCATAAAATTATATAGATACAATCAAGGAGAACATTACGGCATTTACAATTTCGCACAAAATAGACTAGATTTCTGTGGAATTAATTTATCGCGAAGTAATATAAGTAAGGTATCCCTAGGGATTACCTACCTATTGTAATTACCAATAATTACCTAATTCTATTAATTGTATCTTATACCGGATGAGTTTTTTACCATAAGGAAAAAAATAGGGCATGTTAGGTTAAGTGAAATAGAAGTTATGGCAAAGCCGGAGAGTGATATGCGACTGGCGGAATTCGTAGGGTTCCTATCATGAGAAATTTATTTCGAACTCAGGTTGTCTCCAAGTTTTTTTTTAATTTATGTAATTTAATTATGTATAATTATGTCAAATATTATGTATAATTATGTCAAATAGGCTACAAACGTGACCGCCAAATGACACAACGCTAAATTCGATGATTTTGTAAAAAAAAAAATTTAACTACCTACCGTCTATTTCACTTACCTAATATGCCCTATTTTTTGCTTACGGCAAAAAAATTAGTATATAATTATTCTATAAATAAATAAAATTTCGAATAATTTAAATAATAGATGACATTATAACTTTTTATAATATAGATTTAAAGTAACAACTTACATCCATCATAACTGTATTCTGGAAAATGAATAATTTGTATTTGAATAAAAACTATCCTACGTCTTCTTCCGGGATATTTTATGTGAGCCAAAGTTCGGCCAAATCAGTTTAGTCATTTTGCCGTGATTGAGCAACAAACAAAGAGACATCCAAGCTTTCGCATTTATAATATTAGTTGTATGATAATGTACAGAAGACTTCGAGCATCGAAAACATACAATAAATTACTTCAGTTTCATTTGCAAATTTGGAAAACGTCCGATAAAACCAAGATGGTTTACTAGAATAGAATTGAATGAATATAGTAAACTAAAGTTTTTTTTTTAACACAAAGCAATAAAACTAAAGCTAAACTAAAGGACGAAACTAATGAGACAGCTAGATCAAGGCGTTGAGCGTGGTACGCACCAGCCCGTAGATCACACGAGGGCAGAACCAATCTGGTTGACAGATCGTGGACGAACTTCTGCGTGTCCAATGACCACGGGCCCATAGTCTCTACAGCAAGCCCTACAAACTCATGGCCCTACGAGTAACGATGAGTATTTACGGCGCTTGAGTAGCTGGGCTCCCTCAGCCGCTGCCCTGACTCTCATGGCGGTTTTGGGGATGTGAGAACGTGCCGAAGTGTCGACGCATGTGGCATCCTAAAAAACAATTGATATATAGATAGATCAAATCAGGTAAAATCCAGGTAAAAGCTAAATATCTTTGAAACGTTGTGCATAATGGATAAAAAAACGGCTTATAATCGATTTCCATCAAATATGAATAATATAAGAACTTATCGTCGAGTTTAATCTTAAATATAAAATTACTTGAAACTAGCTTTCCGCCCGCGGTTTCGCCTGTGTGGATCAAGTTTATCACGGAAATTTATTTATCCCGCGGGAACTACTCACTTTGTCGGAAAAAAAATATCCTATGTCTTAATCCAGGGTATGTTCTACCTATATACCAAATTTCATCCAAATTTCATCCGTTTCGCCGTGATTCAGCAACAGACAAACAAATAAACAAACAAACATACAAACTTTCGCATTTATAATATTAGTTAGATTTAGAAAACCCTCGAAAGACTATGATATCATCGAAATTCACCAAAACACTGTGTTGAACCCTTAATATCGTCGAAAGGGCTTAACCGATTTTCATCAAACATGGCTAAGAACCTGTCTTCAAGTAAAGTGTATATATAGCTAATTAAATCCTGAGATTATGGCAATGTTTATAGGTAATCATGTTTTGAGGATTATAGGATATTGCAATAGTAGTTAATGCAAATACTTGCATGCAATTGGGCTGAAATAACTGCGAGAGCCAATAGGAGTATTCAGCTATGTATAAGGCAGCATTTTCAACCGCCTCCGTGAGTTAATGTAACCAATCTTTTACAAATCGGAGGTTGCAGCTTTGATTCCCAGCGTGATGCATGTTTAGTACCTACCTATTTTTACCTACCGGTTCGGTTGGAGCTAGGGCATTTTTAAACGTCCATCTGGCCAGCTATATACCACCAATTTATCCAAGCCGCTGCCAGCAATAATGATAGGATGATTGTTGTGTTCCGACCGTTTGAGATAAGATAGCCACTCCCCCAAATAAGTGAGCGATTTCAGTTGAGCGCGCTTCCACCTTCGGCTTCATCTCCACTGAACATCAGGTCTGTTTGAGGTCATTCGTTAATCCGTTGTCCATGAAAAACTGTAAGGTGACATTGTATTTACGCAGATTGTATATACTTATTTTTCTACGACATTGCAAAACGGTGCCCATATAAGTGTAAGTAGGGACGGCACAGTTATCACTCTTGAAGTGTGCAATGTAGGTAAACTGAGTGCACTGAAATACATAACCGCGCTTTTATATGCATATACATACGGCTTTTTTTTTTCATTATAAGGAATTTATGATATCTAAACAGAAATTAGTTATTTACAATTCACTAAAGATGTCCTCCCCCAACATCTTTCCGTGGACGTCTTTCAGCTGATATGATGATGCTGATGAAATATATTGTAAAAGCATTTTACTTGATTAGAACTACCGTCACTAACATTATTTGGTTCAGTCACTCAAGAATTTTAAAACCTCAATTCAAAATGGACGTCGAAGCTCATAAAGCAACAGTTTACAAGTCATCATCCTTACTTTAAGTACTGCTCGTTCTCTTATGAAAACAAGATTTTCAAAATCGTGAGTAAATATTTGCTCGTCTGACCGTTCCTAATACCAATCTGAGACAAATAAAAAACACGTTAACAAGAAAGGTCCTGTGGGAGCGGCCGCGGGTAAGAAGAATATAGGGAGGCTATGTAAGTGGAAGCAGGATGGGAGATGCCACGCCCACAACCACCCACGAAGTCGTAAACAGTCCAAATCCTTTGCACGCATTCATGTATCCCAAATCGAAATCGCTCCGAGCATCGCGCTCCCCCTTTCCCACGTGATATACACTTAAAATCCTGCTCATAAAGCTGATATTCCCTTGGTTGTAGGTACTAAATAAGTTATTCTGTGTTGTCCTCTTTTTGTGATCATAATGATAAATATCTCGAAGGATAAGTCCAGTTGGAATATAATAATTGATTCTGATGTCTTAAACATAACATATCCTCGCGTGAATATCGTTAGCGTTGATCCTCCAGCTCATGTTTTATTATTGTCTATTGTTTTGGTTTCCGTTTCAGATTTGTGGTTGTCTTTATTAAATTAATACTCAAATGAAATTCATGTAGACGAATATCATTCACATTCACATCTATGAACTATTTTTTTTTGTTTTGTATTAAGAAGTCATTTTCAATTATCAATTCTACCTGTATGTCCTGAGTAAATTGGCCAGTAAAATAACAATTCCAATGGCAATACTATTCACGTGACTAATTATTGGGGTCCAAAAATTTTACCAGTTTACTTGTCCCACCATCGACACGAAAAGAAGAAGAAGCAAAATTACGCAAAATTTTTAGTCTGATGAATGGGAAAGCACACGCCAGTAAAGTAAGTTTATAATTTGATTACCTTCAATTGCCATAAAAGTAGCTAGTAAGTTAAATAAATACAGCATTACAAATTCATCACCTGCCAGGAGGTCTGCCTACACCCACAAAGTAGGTAGATAAAACAAAAGTATCGAGCCAAAAAGTATCAAAGACGTTCCGTCTAAAATGGCCGGCCCTTGTTCTGAACCCGCCACCGACAGGCTGTAATTTGTGCATCCCATCGACACATAATTAGAGGGAACGTGACGCAATAAGTTGCACATTCCCACATGGTCACGGCAAGGACAGAACACGTAATTTTGACCCATTATTTTGACCGCAAATTGTCGACCGTCACACCGTGCTAGATGTGCCGCCAAGGGCCGTTGTGTGAAGCTGGTACTGCCGTAATATCATCCCAATGCATAGGTGGAAACGTAGTCGACGTCCTTGTGTGCTATATTCGATGTATACAACAATCGTCTTCTTCTTCTTTCTGAACCTACCTTATGTGTGTAGGTCTTCTCATGCGCGTAATTTCTGCTTCTATTAGTGTCATGGATCCATCTTGCTGACTGATGATTCTGATCTGATTCGGATTCGAGGTATCCAATCCAGCGCCCTCCTACTACATCACCTTCAAAATAACAATAGTAATGATGTGACATACATTGATATTTATTTTATTTATTTATTTAAATGGAAACGAATCCAGGCAACCAATTTACAATAACTTTAATTTTGGTCTGTTACAAATCGGTGTCACAACACGAGTTGGTCGGACCGATATCAAATCGTGGGACCAAAAGCTCTCAAGCACTGAGTTCGGCCGCGGGCTAAGTCCCCATTTATTATTGGCCAAATTGGTTTTATTTATCAAATGCCATTCTATCTTCTTTGTGTGCTCTATAATTATACTTTATCCGACGTTGTATATATGATGACTGACGAGAAATATGCTTAGATTTTTAAAAAGCTGTAAGATTTTTTTATAATGCAGACAGAAGACATTGAAGATTTCATTGTAAACAATGACATTATAATACAGTGAGAGAATACTGTATAATATCCTGTTAACCTGTTTGTTACCCTTAATTAAAAAAATATCATTGATTTTAAAAGTCAAAATAATAATAAGTGCTTGCTCAATGTTACTTACTTACCTACACTTTTATGGTAGGATATATGAATTTATAATAATATGATAATATATTATACTATTAACGTACCAAAACGCGCCGCCGAGTCTGCTCTACCCAAGCCTTGAGGTAAAATAATATACGATGTATTCCACTAAGGCTTGACAATATAAGGACAACATTTGCATAAAAATGTGCTTATTTTAATTTGTGCGAAACACAAGAGTGGCATCATTGACGCGTAGTGAATACATAGATTACCTATTGCAACTAACATATAGAGCCTACCTACATGGTACAATGAGTTCTGACACCGAAAAATATTATAATCATAAATATTAAATGTATCATTTTATAACCGAAATTAGACAGTACCTGTTAAACAGAATTACGACAAAAACAACTTAAACAAGAGGCCGACGTTCCGTCTGCCTTGCGCACTCAAAACAAATAAAATGTAAAAAGGTGAGCGATGCATTAAGTGCATATAAACATGTTAGTGTAGTGTCAATATTTGCGGACGCTTTCCCATGGGAACCCGCACTGCGCCCGCGACGCCTGCCCTGCGCTAAATCACTTCGGCTGCCTGCGTTGTGTATGCCTTTCCTTTTTTGCTATTGAAATGTCAATTTCTTTTACTATGCCTTGAGTTTAACTCGCCTAAAGTCCCTTAAAGGAATCATTTGAATAATTAACGTCGCTTGGAGAATTGCTAGTGTCTATTGTTTTTACTTCTTAATTGTCGATTAACACAACCAGGAATTTGATGCTTAAGCATAGAACATATCTTATGATTTTTAAACAATAACAAATATATTGGGTGAATATGGTTAGATTGATGATTAGGTAGGATCAAACAGTAGTCTTTCCAACAGATTAGTAGTTGAAGTGGCAATGGACAGGGCACATAGGTCGATGAACTGATGCTCGATGGCGCATTGGGGAGTGGAGACCATAACCGGCGCAGCTCAGATTCACCAATAACGTGAATGGCGGAAAGTCTCTGGATGCGGGTTCCTTCCAACCGGTCTCTCTGTAAATGTATGTGGGAATCCTATGTTTAACAGTGAACGTCCTGTGTCTGATATGATGATGATGAAACAGTAGTCGGAGCAAAACTTTCCGCGAGGCAAAAAACGTAGTCTTCTTTGGCATTGCTATGGTATGATAGCACGGCGATTGATATAATAGTTGCTAGGGCATGGCAGAATCCGAGATAAACTTATGGTATCTAATTGTAAAATGCTTGTCATTGTCCATCCAATATGTCAAGAATAATCTAATTCGAGTATCCCATTGCAAAGTCAAAACCTCGTTCAGGTATTAATATTAAAAATAATTTAGCTTGACGATCGCTTCGTTTGTTCCTATTGTGTCCATTCTTACTTCATTTTTAACCTATATTATACCTGATACCTATTCCTTTAACAGACAGATTTAGATATAGTACTAAAATTTATGTATTCAAGGTATAGTGGTGTCGATTCGGATGTACACCAACTAACCGAAACTAAACTAAAACCAGTTTTAAAGTAGTACTGTCTCTTTCTCCCTGCAACAGTACGATGCGACGGCACCACTCCAAAACTGGTTTTAGTTTAATTTAGTTTAGTTGGTGTACATCCGAATCGACACCAATGTATTTTACTACATAATTTGTCTGTGTCTTTCTCTTAGTAGTATTTAAACTAAAAAATAATTGCGGGAAGTTCCGAAAAACTAACTGTGTAATTCTCTTTCATATTTCTCTTTATTTTCCACAAAATAATAAGAATAAGAAAACTTTATTTGATGCATTTAGCGACACCCATACATTACAGTTAATACGAATAGTTTTGTTAATTTTTTGTTATATAAATAACCGAAACCAAAAATAAAGTATTAGTTAGGTACTATAGTGAGTTAGTAGATTAAAATTATATTACTGCTCATTCACAACTCCGACTCAGAGAAGAATTCACACTTCATCATTTGTACAATTCATCATCTATGTTAAATGTTCTTTGTATTTTATTTTTGTGTACAATAAAGAATTTAATAATAATAATTAACAGGGCGACTTTTGAGTTATTCGCTTGTGTATGCGTATGCGAAAATTACAAATTCGCCTGAAAATTGTACTCCTGCATTCCACCGATGAAAGTCCAAAAATCGCACCCCAGTACACATCGCTTCTCGCCTTACTAATTGGAAACTTCAAAATTAATTTAAATAAATTACCTTCCACTACTGTCTAGTCTAAAATAATGTCAGCACGTCCAAAAATAATGTTCAAACCACCCCTTGTTGTCAAATTAAGCTGCTCAGATTCGTATCATACAGAATCACTCCACATCACGAGTATCAGAGGTTGTATCGATGCCACCGTGGGCCGACATATGTCCCTATATGTTCAGGTGCGGGTACCTGCGCCCGCGCCGATGGAATGCCCGATACGCTCCTATAATGATGTTAAAACAAACTGTTAGGCTGTCATTAACGCGACTCACAGCCCAAATGGGGGAGGCCCATTATAAAAATTTGTCCCATCCGTTTCGGCCCAAATTTATGGTTATCGAGCTGACTCGTTTTTCTTGGGCCATCGAAATTTTATTGCCTCGAGATTAGAGTGGGAACGGTGATAACGATGTTTTCGGATCACGGTTCCTTGTCCCTTGACTGTAGGCGATGAATGATTGCACGCTGGCGGTCACAAACAAATACCTACTTTATTACTAAATTAGTATTCTTTTCTCTACTATTTTGCGCTTCTCTACCATGTGTAAAAGATATTGTGTTATTGTCAAGTGAAATTCATTGGCGAAATTTTCATACATTTTCTTTTATATTTATTATTTACGATGGCGTGTTGTTGTTAATCCTTATTTGGTCTAAATAACGGTGTAAATCCGGCTCCGCATTTCTTCCACTCACTATTCGAGGTAATTTATACGAACATGTTACAAGACGTTACTGTCCTTCCCTTTAGACTCCAAGAATAAAAAAGATAATGATTAGGAAAAGAATCTTTCTCCTTTATATTTTCGAAGATAAAAAATTAAATACATTATACACACATAATTTTTTTGTACGCAATCCTTGATATAAGTCGATACAGTTACCAGTATAAATACGAGTATGTGACTATGGATCGGTCTGTGAAAATGTTTATTTACTGATTAAAATCATAAGTACGAGTATATGACACTAGAGTCTTCTACCCACGGTTCCGTCTGTCTTATGATGTTGCGGTTTTTTTTTTCATTTCGGTTATATAAAGTACCTTTTGCATCATGGAAATTTTACATATTTACAAATACAAAATAAATATGTCCACATTCATAAATAAAAATTTGTCCCAGATCTTGCTGAACCAGAAGGTGCTTAAAAGGCTACCTCTTTGAACAGCGTGACTCCTCTGAGCGAAATAGATTCTGGTCATTTGAAACTTACGTCCCTACTAAAACTAGCACATTTGCACCCTTTGAGTTCTCAGCAGAAGCGGCTGCAGATTCAGCGTTATTAGATATTACTGGAAGATGGGCCGGTGGAAGGATACGCAAGTAGCATTATCATCAACATATTTATATTAATCCAAGTTATATAAGTCATCCCTGAGATTACAGAGGTACAGGTATATATTATATATATCTGTAATATTTTAAGTACGAAAGTATGGATGTTTGGATTACGCTAGATAGCCACAAACTATCGGATATTTATGGTTTTAATCAAACAATAGATATTTTTGCAGGGCTGTCGAATGCCCATAGTCATTCATGTAGTTGACTGTAGCTGCCTTTACTGTGTTTTTGCTTTAATTTGCCAAAGTAGGTACCTAAGAATGGCTCTATCTAACTTGTCTTATGTTATCTGTATACCGATTGAGATTCTTTACCGTAAGGAAAAAAATAGGGCATATTAGGTAATCCTTATCAAGATCCCTTAGATTCATCGACCACATGATAAATTATGTAAAATGAAAATTTAAAATGTATATTTTCAGTGCAGAAAGCTTTTGGATAGGTAGTTACCACAAGAACCTTTACCAAGCATTAAATTATTTATTTTGTTAATATTAGTACAAATTCATGTTTAACGCCTTCAATCATTTGAGATTATCGATATCGTTTAACCTGTAAACTACAAGAGAAAATTATTTATTTTTGACACTGACACTGTTTATCTTTGCCGCAGACCGTGGCCGTGTGGTTCCCGGTAGAGTAGAATAGAGCCAAACCGTCTTCTCTTGTGTGGGTACGAGCCATATGAGAGGCTATACGTCCAGTAGCGGACTTATCCAGGCTGTTGAAGTGCGTCTTTTTTTGATACTATTTATTTTAGAAACTATTCTAGATATTATAGTGTTTTTTATGCTAAGAGTAAGATCGTTTTAGTGCCTTGTCGCGCTTGTGTGTGAAATCTTTCATCTCCGAGGCATAAAGTGAATACTCGTATTGTTGGGCAATTAACAATTAAGTATATTATGTATGTCCCACGAATTTTATTTCAATAAGCAAGCTTTCTTGATTACATGGCATAGAAGGCCGTCATATAAACATATTCAGGTTTACTGTCGTACTCAGTGATATAATTTAAAACCACACACATGCACGTAGCGCGGGAGCCAGCGGTTTGCTCGTAATGTATTGTATTTTATGGACGTGGCCTGCGGTATGCAAAACTCGCCTTCAATAATCTCACGTACACAAACAAACTTACGTTTACTGCCATGATGGTCGGTACTCAACAATTCTGAATCTTATCACATCGGGTTTAGTTATCTTGGTAAGATAAAGTTGATTTTAGTTTTAATTCAGATGCACTTAAGGTAGAGCAATACAGGTCTTCGAGGCCCGCGTCAGTAAGTTATTATTTCTGCAAATATTCCAGTATCACATACAAATGTGTAGATTATTATTTAACTTGATTACTAGGTACTCCTTGTGACTGATCACGTTAACAGGTGAGCTGCTGTTTACGCTTCAATTGTTGCCAGCGTTAACAACTTATAAATGATGAAACAAATATTAAAGATTTATTATATCAATAATTTGGGGTAGCACTTCCCACTGTAAACAATTCATTCACATCTTAAAACTTCACTCAATCAAAGAATACTTAAAGATAATGAGTAATTACATTATTAAATTAAACATTTGTGTTTGTATTAATTAATTGGTAACATTAAAGGTCAATTACAATTAACGTCTATTGTGAAGTAAAATGTGAAACTAGATTTCCTTGAAGATTATACAATTTTTCTAATGAATTGATTGATTTGCTCATTTGGATCGGTACTTGGAAAGCGAACAAGTTATTTAAGATTACTACGTTGCCGCTTAAGGCCTTTTACATCTGTAAGGAAGTTAATATAGATATCTATCTATATTAACGCTTTCTTTCAACCCCTAATTCTAGTCACCTGCGATAGCTCACTAAATACTTAGTTCAATTCATAGAACCATCTTTAGTTTATGAATGAACAATTCGAATAATCGAAATAAAATATCACTTAGTAGTACATACATATGTAACTTCACGATCTTTATCCCTCCCTCCCTCTATCCCTACGTTGCCGTACGTAGTAATCTCAAATAAATTGTTCGCTTTCCAAGTACCGATCCAAATGAGGAAGTTAATATAGATATCTATCTATATTAACGCTTTCTTGCAACCCCTAATTCTAGTCACCTGCGATAGCTCACTAAATACTTAGTTCAATTCATAGAACCATCTTTAGTTTATGAATGAACAATTCAAATAATCTAAATAAAATATCACTTAGTAGTATATACATATGTAACTTCACGATCTTTATCCCAAATGGAGTAGTCAGAGATATCCCAAACGTCAGAGTTTGGGTGTTCGGAATATCAGAAATGCACAGGTGAGCCCATTTAGATAAGATGGTGGTAGATTTTAGACATTTAAAATACCCTACCACCAACCAAACCGAGTACTTAAACATGTACACCGCTGGGGATCGAACCCGCGACTTCCGAATCGTAAACCCAATGTTGTTTACATTGAGCCACGGAGGCGAATTGTAGCTCAGCATATGGTCGCTGGGAACCAGCAGCTGATTTTCAACCATAGCCTGCAGTTTAAACATGCAGATTTCTACATCTGTACCGATTTCCCATTCTCTCTCTATCTACCTATCTTCTGAGACCAAGATTTATGTATATTTTAGGTAGGAAGATTTTATAAGTAATTAAGTTAGATAAATTGATGCTCTATTAATTTCAGATATTAATTCGCAGCTATGTATTGAGAAACAATATAAACGGTTCTGTAGCAAGGTCGCTTATCTTCGCGGAAAACCGCAGGCCTATAAATATCATAAGGAGTTTATTTGTGTACTATTTATTTATTATTAGTGACGTTTCTACACGTGTATAGTATAACGTAGTGTGTACTTTGTTTCATTTATTTTTAACCCACTTCCTATCACTAACCTCATCAACAGCCTTACATGCCCCCTCTGTTGGGGCACAGCATTCTCTCACTAGGAGAGAGTATTGTCCATAGTCCACTAGTGCAGATTGGCGGATTTGTATCAGATTAGCGGTCTCCTCACAGTCAATAAGCCGTCTACCCTGTAGACCGCCGCCGACTTGGCTAACGACTGCCTTCAATTGAAACCAATTGAGAGCGACAATTTAACGTAGCCTGCGAAACACGGAATCACCCGTATTAAAATGCCACTATAGTGGTCACCCATCCAATGACTGACCGCGCCAAACATTGCTTAACTTCGCTAATAGAATAATAATACGACTGTTTCTTTAACCTCCCTCTAAATATATCGATTACATTACATACAGGGTGGTAAACCTAAGTTTGGGGGAAAGTATCGTAAATATTGATGATAGAAAATTATAATAAAACAGAACGCGTTTTTCATTATAAAAACATAGTACCTACTGAAAGAATTGTTTACAAAGTTATTTCTATTACTTTTACTCGTACATATACATTGTCTGGTATTATCTTGTTTTCACAAGGAAATATTTACTAAAATATTAATACCTTGTATTACCTGAATGAGATCACGAGGACGTGACGATAGAGCTTGGAGGACCTCACATGTAGACCACTTATATAAAGTTCTGTGTATGTGGGTAGGTAGGTATACATACATTACTTATGTAGTTTTACGTAAGTCATTGCGTATGTCAAAACCCCATCACCGTTATCACGCGGTCACTTTGATTGTTTCGTTAGGCCCTGTCCTACTGACAGCATGACGAATGGCCTGATCCAGCCCATAGATAATACAGAAACGCGTCCTAACCCGTCGGTGTCCTGTCACCTTCAAAAACGAATAAGTCCTAATGATCGATCGGTGGACCCCTGTTTTGGGCCTTCGGAACATGCGTTATCTCGTATTAGACGGTTGGTTCCCTTACCTGTTAAAAGGTGGCTGAATTTGTCAAATGCTGCGTCTTAGATGCTTTTATGACTTACGTGTCATGGATCGTGTTGTGTTTATTGCAAAGTGTTTGTGTTGAATTTAAAAAACAATCGCCTTATTCGAACTTTACGAACGTTTGTAATATACCTTAACTCATTATTATTTATAGTTATTTTTAACCCGCACCGAAAAACCACTGGTGTTAGGTGTTTGACGGCGTTTTGTGTGTGTCTAATTACGTCCAAATGTATCTCAGTAATGCGTGGTCTGATTTGAGTGCGGTTTTTTTACATGAGGGGACAGGTTATTAACCATTTCTAAGATATGTAGCTTTTAACACAGTTATTTAATGTATTTAGTTGATATCATATATTTTCGGGGGTTTTTTCAATTTCCATTTGGCGTACAAATACATTGGAAGTTTTTTAGTAGGCATTTTCTTTTTCGCGCTTTTCTTAGTAGATAAAACAGCGCCATCTCTTAGAATCCTCGAGAACTAATACGACTGTTGAGAATTGGAACGGCCAAAACCACCTGGCACATTTGTAGAAATATATAGTAAAGTAGTATGCCTATTCTAGTAGCATAATACTATCTGTGATGTAATTGTGTACGTATTGTAACGTGAATCGGGTGCAATGTGCCTGCGCAGGGAAAGATGTAGCGCTTACATCATATAGTCCATTTAGATAAGTAACATCCGTACTACCATTGATTTAATTACTGCTTATTATCCCTTGGTGGTCTCTCCTTACCTAAAACAGATAGTGCTTAGGTATATAGCTCGTGGATTAATAAATTATTGCAGTTGTTGTATGAATAACAGTTGAGTGTGTTACAGTAGCTTTCTTGGTTTAGTGGTGGATTCGAACTTTAAATTTGAGCCGTTGGCTTTTCAGCAATAGTGAGGTAAGGGAAACGTAGTGCTTGAAAAAATTAAAGACTCATTTCGATCTTATCGAAATATTATACTACTAGTCATTGTGAGAAAAGATTTAATTAGACTCATTCAATTAATTTTTCTTTAATATTTCAAAGCACTTAGTCGATGTCACTGGTGACCAGAGAGCTGGTTGTTTCCTCGCTCAACGCTTAAATATCTGCATCCAACAAGGAAACGCTGCCAGCGTTTTGGGTACCTTGCCTCGCGGCATCAATTTTTTACATTTGTTCTAGTTTATATTTAAATTCCATCTCTTTATTTGTTACTGTTTTTAAATAAATACTTTATGTTTATTATAGACTCATTATGTGACCCCACGATCTATATTCATCATCCCCACTGTTGGGGCTGTTGGAGTCACTGGGAGAGGGTATGGGCTATAATCCACCACGCGGATCCTGTGCGGATTGGTGAATTTGTGTCAGACTAGTGGCCATCTAAGACAGTCAGTGTTTTTAAGCCTCCGTAGCCCGCCGACTTGGCTTAACGAGTATTTCAAACAAAATCTAACGGGATAGGGCATCGAAACACTCGTATTAAAATGTCACTAGTGGTCACGGCTTCGTTAATAGAAAACGAATAACGAATGCGACTGCCCCACGGCCTGTATAGTGCTCGCATAAATGTTAGCACTTCCAGTTAGCTTTATCGGTGAATAAACTAGACACTTAGGTAGATTATTGCGTTATTTAAAGCTCTCACAACAATCCGGACAAAAATAGACGCAGATATTAACATAGAGTTAATATCTGCGTAGATAACATGTTTATGTTAAATCGAATGTTTAATTGCATAAATGTTTAAGTACTCGGTTTGGTTGGTGGTAGGGCATTTTAAATGTCCGCCTGGCTAGCTACCACCGTCTTATCTAAATCTGCCGCCAAGCAGCAATGTTAATAGCATTGTTGTGTTCCGGTTGTCAGAGATAAGATAGCCAGTCCCCCAAATGTATTGGGGTTTCCGGGTTCGTACGTTTCCACCTTCGACCTCTTAACTTAACATCAGGTGTGATTGAGGACAAGTACCAACCCGTTGTGCATAAAAAATGTATTAGAATTGGATTACTTGACGACAGAAATGTAACAAGAATGAAAAAAATTATAAGTAAAAGAGACGCAAAGGCGAATCTAACACACATCCTTTTTATAGACGTTCGTATGCTGATGAATGTATATAGGATGTAAAATAAGTTAAGCCTAGTTGCTTTGTGTAGAACTAGATGGCACTGTGTGTATATGTCCAAGAATATTTATTTAAGTACCTTTAAGCCTAAGCCACGTACAGTGTTACTTGAGCATATTGTATGTTTCGAAAGTTTTTTTTAAGTAAACTATAACCCGCGAATGGCGGCCAGTGTAACTGAATACGGCAATCAAAGAGTAATCATCATCATACCAGTAAGAGAAAGTCCACTGCTGTACAAAGGCTTCCCCCTTATGTTTTCAGGGCGACCGGTTGGAAACGGCCTATGTGCTTGCCGGTCCGTGGTCTCCACTTTAGAACTGTAATGCTATGAAAATTTCAGTTGTATTCGTCAATAGTTAATTAATACTTCAATAATACATACATACACGTCACTACCTTTATCCCGAGTGGGGTTGTCAGAGATATCCTAAACAAGAGCGTTTGGGTGTCCCAAACATTAAAAGTTAAATGATTGAATAAATTCCACGGTGTACCTTGTGAAATATACAGAAATGCACACGTGACAGGGGGTGAGTCCATCGCCGTTGAAACGTACAAACTATAAATGTTTTTGGTAGAAGTACCTTAATCACCTTTTACGACACCCACGGGAAGAGACGAGTTGGTTCGATTCTATTTAAGTGCCGAAACCACACAGCACATTTTTTTTCAATAATAATAATCTATAATAATAAAAATATATAATGTTTTATACTTTGTGTAACGTTATAACATTTTTGGAAAAAAACCCAACGGGTAAAAATTGCTAACCTCAACTTATCCCTTAGAGTATCGTTTCGATGGTTATGAAAAGCATCGTCAATATTGGAAGATGTTTTACCATCCATTGCATAGCACCTTGCATATTTTTTTTTACTTAGCAAGAAAGAATTTGTTTTGTTCTATGATTAACGATTACGATTATCTACTGTTACAGCTGTATTATGTTATATTAGTAGTATGCAATTAGTTTGTAGGTAATTGAATACGATACTTACTTGCACAACTTTAGAACAATAGTTGCAATAAAACAATTCATGGAATAGCCCAATCAACAAGCGCTTTCTTTGTACTTTGACCTTGGCAATAATTCCTCGGTCGCAATGTTATAAAGTGATGCTGTTTCGGATACCTATATATGCTGGACAAATAGTCCAATGGCCGATAAATTAAAGTTTTGGATGATTAGAAGTAATCAATAAAATGTATAGCTAATAAAAAAATCATCATTATCATCATATCAGCCACAGGACGTCCACTGCTGTAGTATAGGTCTCCCCTGCTTAAAGATTATGTCTAGAAATTTGTTCCAGGTTAATTGTAATCTACAAACTAATCGTTATGCAAAGTTTCACTGGTAGAGGAATTAATGTATACTTCCACCTCGTTGATTGGACTACAACGACACTCATACTACATGCCCGAATCCAGAATCGCACCTATTTCTTTGAAACGATATTGAAAGAAATAACCATTTGGCTGTTTCTTATAGCGGGAGAATAAATAATTCACGTGGTATGGATAAGACAGGTTATAATTTTAATGACAGAATATTTCAAAATTTTTAAACTGCTCATAGTTTCGAAAACATCTGTGTAATATTATGTTAATAAGACCTTACAAAAGTATAATTTCGTACAAGGTAAACGAAACTATGATAGTTACCCACATTAAATTTTATATACATGTATGTTCGTGAACCCAACCGAAAGCTGGGTGCGTCTCGTCCTACCATTGACTTCAATGTTTACTAAATTCCGGCACAAAAATACTAATGTCATAATTTTGAAATATATGTCTATCTGGCTTCGTGCTTGCGTATTTGTCTGTGGCTTTATAGTGGCAAAACGGCTGAATCGATTTGAATACGGTTTATTTTTAAAAGCTGGTATTTGCAAGATGGTTCTTAAACGCTTTAGCCGTTTCGAAGATATTTGGCTTTTAACACAGTTAGTTTATTTATCTGGATAACATTACAGTTTCGGGATACTTCTAGTTTTCAATTCGTCGTTATTTATCTTATAAATTGATTTGATATTAACATTTGGTAAATTGGCGAGAATTGGCGCAATTCTTATAAAAAAAGGGCACGTGAACTTAAAATCTTATTTTAAATCTACTTTTTGTGTATTTTTGACTGGCGCATATATGGGTGGTGACTTACTTTCATCTTCCCCGCTCGTACTGGCTGCAGTCTTCCGCAGTTCTTCCTGGGCGCCCTCGCCTATACAGTACTCCACACTTCGGCCAGTACAGTATACCGCAAAGACAAATGCTCCAGATGGAAAGAAAATATAACTCGCGTCGCAATAGTGCCAGTAAACTTATCCACACGGGAGATTTGTACAAAAACCTTTAGTGGTGACAGTACCAGTTTTTTTATTTTACTAACCGGTGTTGCCTTGCCACTGAAGTTACTTGGTCGATATACTCACGATATACATATATTGGCGTGAACATTAACTGTAATACTATACTGACTTACATATTTTTTTTTATGCACGACGGTGTCATATTTGACCTCTATCACACCTGATGTTAAGTGAAGATGAGGTCGAAGGTGGAAGCGTACTGACCCGGAAACCCCAACACATTTGGGGAACTGGCTATCTTATCTCCGACAACCGGAAAACAACAACGCTATTAACATTGCTGCTTGGCGGCGATTTAAATAAGATGGTGGTAGCTAGCCCTACCACCAACCAAACCGAATGCTTAAACATGTACCCCGCTGGGGATCGAACCCGCGACCTCCGAATCGTAAACCCAATGTTGTTTACATTGAGCCACAGAGGCGGATAAAATTTAACATATAATTTAAAATAGAACAGAATGAACACATTGATATTAAATTGTGAAATTACGTATTGTTTTAAAATCACACGATTCCACAACAGAAAAATTGCTTTAAAAGTTGAATTTTGATTTACAGTGTTACTTTGAGGAGTATAATTATTAAAATAAGTAATATAATAACAAAATTTACGAATAGGACATCAAATGAAGATAAGGGACTTCTCCACAATACCTAGTACTATATTAATTGTGAGAATACCACAGAATTAATATAGTACAGTCGGCAAGACAATTAAGGTTTAATACACGCATAACACAAATAAGGCTTAACTTTTATGATATTGTTTGGAGGGTCTTAGTTAGATTTTGTTATATTTTAGTTTACATCGTGATCGGTGTATAACTCATGTGATAAATTTCAGTTAAACATAACATATACCTACACACATAACGTTATTCAGATCAGATTGTTAAATCAAATATATTAAAGTAATTACTAAACATACATAATGTCTCGACATCTATCGCAAATGAGGTGGTCAGAGATATTCCAAACAACAGTGTTTGGGTGTTCGAAAGATTAAAAGTTTAATGAATGAAACAACATATATGGTTCACCTTGACTATAGATATTTCTTGCTGGAAAGTCCCTTAGTCCCCTTTAACAACTCCCACGGGAAGAGACGGGTTGGTTTTATTCTATCTTTATTTCCCTTTAGACATTCTCCTACATATATTTATAAATAAAGACCTGCTACAATGATTGTGTTACCGACTGTACTAACGTAACAATATGTAGTTTTTTTACTAGATATCTACAAACAATTTAAAAAACCTTTATTTTTTTATTCTAATTATAATTTAAAATAACCTTTATTATTTGTGTATTAACTATAATGTCACTATAGTAGATACTATTGTAACTAAATAAATTGTTTCCCACAATAAAGATAAAAAAATAAAGAAATAAAATTGTTTTTTACAAAAAACACTCTGGTTTGCGTTTGGTGCGTCTGCGGTTTACTTATGCGTGGGAGAAAAGTAAACTCTTTTTCATAGAATTTTTATAGTGAAGTATTACAGCGCAGTTTCCAGAAAGACTATAATTTGCTAATGTGTGATGTTTCCATTTCCATCACAACATTAATATAGTAAAAAGATTGTAGACGTGCAATTGAAGTTCAGTTTTTCGCAGCATTGCTATCGAATTGCGCTCGTAGGTTCAAACTGTAGATAAAACATCTAAAACTGAATTGTATATTTGCAGTAATACTACTTCAACTTGACCGGTTTTTCCTACAAATTCCTGGTAAGAGCCCGTGGTTGTACACATTGTAGAACAAGTCGGTTAAACTAAATAGCACCTCACTTAAACTGATGATATAAATAACGTATTTCTTGCTTTGAAATATGCCAATTATCCTTTCGATCAAAAGAACAGTTTTAACACTAGAAATCTAGAATGTTACGACATCCACTAGGATATGTTTTGAACCCACATGAAATTCCAATATTAGAGGTTACGATGGCTGGTTCGTTGGCACGTCGGCAATGCTGTCGGGAGTGTATCAAATGTTGGGTGCTATCGAGCGGTGTCGAGTGATGGGGGCATTCCGTAGCGCGGCCGGGGGGGCACGCCAGCAATGTGGCTCCGGCCGCAACGTGATACCGTGCGGCCTGCCGTCACACCAGCGCGGCATTGCCATGACCGCCGTGACCTAGTGTTAAGGCATTTCAGCTGCCGTATACTGTACGTGGGCATTAGACTGTAAAAGTATCACCCACACAGTCCATAGACTCCTAATAAAGCGAGGTGGTCGTCAACACCGACGGTGGCGACCGATTAGTGTTGTGGATAGTGATAGATATATATATCTTATTGATAGATAGATAGTCAGCGAAACCAACGGTTGCGGGTTCGAATCCCTCGACGGGTAAATGTTTGTGTGATGAATATGAACATTTATTCCTGAGTCACGGATGTTTATATAAATATTTATGTATGTTATCCGTGATCTAGTATCCATAGTACAAGCTTTGCTTAATTTGGGACTAGATGATTGGTGTAAGTGTCCGAAAAAAAAGTAAATCCTGTCTCTTCAATTTCAGAGCACTCCCCTTGACGTTAAGCTGAGTATTGGGATTCTCGGAGTGAACGTCTCTAGTAACGTTCAATTCCGCGGTCATCTGGAGGATAAGGCCAAGTTGGCCTCCAACAAGTTAGGTGTCCTCAGTAGAGCGGCTCGTTACTTCACGCCGGCTCACCGCCTCTAACTTTATAAGGCGCAAGTTCGGCCGCACGTGGAGTATTGTTCTCACCTATGGGCTGGGGCACCTCAGTACCAGCTTCTTCCTTTTGACCGCGTTCAACGTCGCGCAGTCCGAATTGTCAGCCAAGAGAGTCTCACTGACCGACTGGATCCCCTGGCGCTGCGAAGAGACGTCGCGTCCCTCTGCATTCTCTATCGCATATTTCATGGGGAGTGTTCTGAAGAACTGTTCGAGCTAATACCCGCTGCTCAATTTAACCGATACACTTCTCGCCGAAAATTAAATTTCCATCCACATCACCTGGATGAGTGGAAGTCTACCACTGTACGTTTCTCAAGAAACTTCTTACCACATACGACCACCCTGTGGAACGGACTTCCGGCAGCGGTATTCCCGAACGAGTACGACATTGGAACCTTCAAGAAACGACACCTTCCTCAAAGGCCGGCAACGCATCTGTGACCCTTTTGGTGTTGTTGTTTTGTGTCCATGGGCGGCGGTGATTGCTTTCCATCAGGTGACCCGCCCTCTCATATAAAAAAAAAAAAAGTAAACACATCAGGATAATATAACCAAACATAGTTTACGTAACACGAAAATGTCAATATGTCAAATGACTAGGGTTAGTTCAGCAACTGTAGTGCCATCTATGTATCTAATGCTTAGTAATAGACGATAAAGTTTCGCCATAGTGAGAGAACCTGTACGCCCGTTGACCATGGGTGCGACATTTACTTTTCACAAGCACTTTGTTCAGGATTTAAAAAGTAATTTTCCTTAACTGCTTCCACTCATTGTGATTCCCTTCTGAAAGGATGCCTCGTTTTTATGACTACCTGTAAACATTATTTACTGATATTATTAACTATTTGAAAAGTGAAGGTTCACTTAAAACAGTGAAAATATGTAAATAATCCACAGACGTCAAAAAGTGGGGTTTGAGCAAATAAGCACTTTAAATGTGGACATAAATTTTTGATTTTATATAACATAGAACTTTCAGGTTTTTAGACGAAAGTACTTGTGGAATATTAGTATTTTGCAGCTCGTGCAATGCATGCACATACTGAGTGAGGGCTGCGTCCGCGCCGGCCGCAAGGTCGGCTACTGCACCGCGCATGCGTGACCTAGACGCTGTAACCGCAGACTGCTACTACTGCTGCATTTGTCTCCATGCGTTACTGACGGGGTAATCCAATCACTCATCCATCAACTATGCTTAACAATTTTTTGGGTTATCTATCCAAACGGTCCAAATGAAGCTAAATCTGTCCGCGTGTTTGTCTAAAAGAAGCCCCCAGCATATAGAAATATACATATTATGACACACCCAATACAAATATTTAGAATAATTAAATATAAAAGTAATATACTTCACTGCAAAGTAAAGGGCTTTCATGTCAATTTATACTATCCCATTCTGATTATTTAGAGGAATAATTGCTTGATTTCAATTTTGGATTTAGTTTAGGAAAGTATCATCAGATAACATCAATGCGATGTAACTAAGTGGCGAGGCTAAATCCTTTTACGAAGACCGTTACAAATGACCTCTTTGGCATGTTTTTGTCCAGCAGTGAATATATATATATATATATATATATATATATGTATCTTTTGTTAATTGTGCAATAAAGAGTATTTGTATTGTATTTTATTGCATTGTATATGCTGTTAATGTGAAGTGCTTTGCAGTAGGACCTGGATTAGAAACAAAATTCATGATGCGCTTTTATGATAGATATGTTAAAGTTGCGCAATGTAGATATAGAGTAATGGTACGGCAGATCCATAAAACTTCAGATTTATTGATTTTTTGTTTTTTACTTTTATATTAAGCGGAGAAACTCGCAAGGGTTATATCAACATCATCTTAAAGATTCTTTAGTCACCGCTGCCATAGCACGATTTGCGTCTTTTTTGACGATTTGCCATAGATAACAACCGTACACGGGATAAAAGTGTCAACTATCGCAGATTGGAAGTTTCGTATCATTGAATTGGCAGCACCTCTGCTGTAGCAGCCAACCGTGCACCGTGCACGTTCCACACAATATATTTTAGAGCAGTAGTTTTCAACCAACGATCCTGTTAGTCCCTGAAAACACCCTGGTCCGCGAAATCATCTTAAAACATCGAAATCATTTCGATGCCAGTAGCGACCAGTGTTTGATTTTGAGTAGCACTGAACCAAAGATTCAGCACTTGGAAAACAGTATTATTTTTTTTTTCAAAACCATCTTCAGCTCACGCGCCGGCCGGAGATTGATATGCGACGGCGGTATTCGTAGGGTTCCTATCACGCGAAATTTATTTGGAACTCATATTTTCTCCATGTTTTCTTTATGTATTTAAATTAATGATGTAATTAAGTGGAATAGGTTACAAACACGACCATTAAATGACATACGACGGTTTATTCGATTATGGTTTTGAAAAAAAATAATTAACTACTTATGCCAATACCTTCTATTTCAATATGCCCTATTTTTTCCTTACGGTAAAAAAACTCATTCGGTATATGTATTTACCTTGCAATATTCATTTGTAGTCTTTTCATGTTTCTACAACACTATCCATATGTTGTTTTGCCGAAGACATAACTAATGTAATAAAAAAGCTAGACCTTTAGCAGTCTCCGAAATGAGTCCTTGTGCGCCTGTATTTCAGCCGTAAGAGCAAGATTTGCTCTTGTAAATACTTGGTTCTAAACCAGTTTCATAAAAGCTAGCTAATTGCAGTATAGTTCTACTACAATATAGTTGTATACATCCGCAAGAAGTATATACATTACATATACACAAATATCTCATCTATATATAATTTATTCGGAGCTTTAAGATTCTAGAACTTTTAAGTCCAGTGTACAGCGTTATTTTAAACACCGAACAATTTTTTTTATATTTTTTTATAATCATCAAATCAATTCTGGAAAATCCCCATCAAAGCTATTTACGCATTTTTATAATTAGCTTTTAGGCTCGAGTGTATTTCAGAGCTATTTATTCTGTATTTTAATTTATCCAATGAGAGCGCCACTGATGGGAATAAATAAATAAATACTCTTAAACCGTGTCGAAGATATTCATCACTCAATATAGCTGATTTTTGATCTGGATGACATCGTCATCATCAGCCCGTAAACATCCCACTGCAGGGATATAGCCCTTCCCTCGTATAATGAGGGAGTATGGACCATAGTCCACCACGCTGGCCCAATGCGGGTTCCTAACCCAAAGATTGCCTGGAAGAGATCGCTTTTAGTGATAAGGCCGCCAAATTGTACTATCCCCTTTTTCTTATTTCTGTTTATGCTTCTTATTGTTATACAATAAAGAATATTTTGTTTGTTTGTTTATTGGGGACTTCACATGCCCTTGAATTTTTATATCTCAGGCATGCAGGTTTCCTCACGATGTTTTCCTTCACCGTTTAAAAGCAGACGGATAAATGCACATAAGTAATTAATTTAAAACTTTTAAACTCATTGGTACATGGCCTGAGTCCGAATCGAACCCGGACCTCCCAAATTGGGAGACCATGTCTTAACCGCTGGACCACCGACGCTGGATGACATTTGGAGGTTTTCTAAATTTCCAATTTATGGTTATGACGGTTTCAAAAACTTTGATCTCGGAAAAATGTTACCAGTTGCTAACGCAACCCACGCTAAGAATGAAAGTCTCAACTAAGATCAGCAAGTACCTACAAATTTTCAAACCTGTAAACATTTCAAAACTCTATTAAAGCTTAAATCGTATTATGAAAACGCTGCAGATATTGCACGGACTTGACATAAACATTGCGAAGATATCTAAAACGTCGATTGTAATTTATTATCCAACACCGTAACGACATACAATTAATTTGCAATGTATTTATTTACTATAGAGTCGTAAATGCTTGTATTAATAAGGAGTGGCGTGTACATACTAACGTTCCATAGTATTGATTGTATTGCAAAATGGAATCGCACCGCGGCGCTCGAGTGTGTTCGTACTGGCCAGGCAATATTTCCTCGAGTCTGCTTATGCAAATGCTGCATAATGACAAACAATATACATGGAAATAACGTATATGAAGTGGACGCGTAAAAGTGACAGCTTGCCTGGCTGCACCATCTTGCGGCTAAGGGTGTGTTTGCACAAGATGTGTACGTACTTAAACTTAAAAGCAATTTGTTGGTAAATTTAAAACTGGGAGTGATAGGTTCTGATTTCTTCTCTTAATTCCATTCAATTAACAAACATAATGAAGCATCAAAGAAGAGAAGAAGAAGAGAAGAAGTTTGTTTAGTTATATAATTGTGTCTTTATCTACTTAAACAGTAAGTACATTTATCTGGATATGATACCTACACATAAATGTAACAGTGTACTTGTTTAAGCGTCCTATAATCTCTTTGAAAAAAGTAATTTTTTGAACAGAACGAAGTACCTACTTGAAAAACATGGCTTACTTTTGGCCCCGGGATAAAAAAAAAACAAGAATAGTTATTATTATAAACGATTCGATGACATGGGAATAATAAGTGATGATAATCGACGACACGAGCATCGCGGCCGTTGGCGCGTGCGCAGACACAGTGTCGGCGTGCCTTATCATGCGCAAAGACCTTTGGCTCCGCCGGGCGGGGCGCGGGTACTCAGCGACTTGACACCTGCGAGCCACGATAATGGCCCTCGTAATGTCCGAGATTTATGTCGATGAATTAAAATGAAATGTCACTTAATTTAATCAACACTCCCCGCAGCGCGGGCGCACATCTGTGCGGGCCACGCAAAATATAACTACGCATGAATCACCTTGTTTTGCAGCTCATTCTCGGAACTGATTAATAATTACAATAATTTATCTCGTCAATAAAGTAATAATTAACAGCGTCGGTAGTCATATGAGACGTCGTATAAATTTCCTAATGTGAAACCTGGTGTAACGTGACACCAGGGCGACAGGTCGCCGGCCCACCTGGTCACCACTGTCTGCACCCGGCACCGGACCACGTCAATTCCACTAATAGAACATTCAAATTCGCAATACTTCGATTTCCATATTTTGCAAAATTTAAATAATTTAAATTACTCTTTTCCTCCAAATCCCAAAAACTAAATTTTTAAGACATAATTTTTCCTTATAATGGAATTAAACTACAGTATATAATTCCTACAAACATTTTCTGTAATAAAAACAGTTGTGCTTGCTCTGCTATAAAGGCTATGTTTTTGCATTGATGCTGCATGCGGCCGCGACATCTCACCAGTGCACTGCAGTGTCGCCTTGCTGACTCCCCAAATAAGGGCAGCATAGCAGGTCATTGCTCCGGCTTTGTTTAAAAAATAACACTTGTCTCACATACGTGTATGGAAAGTCAACTAAGAGTGAGTAATGAATGAGTGAGAACTCTCCGTGTCGTTTAAGTATTTACGTCTGAGGAAAAGAAAGGTCTTTGTGGCTTCAATAACTTCAATACCGCGTTTTGTGTAAGGCACGAGGCTTTGTTGTGGGTGATGTCTAAGCACATTGTTATTAATGATATGTAGAGAAGAAAAATGTCTTTGCCTGAGATTAATAAATAATATCATAATATTGTACTCGTACCTAAGGAAACCTACCTTGGAAACGATATTTTGAGCCAACATTCCTGAAAACAACTATGCAGTAGATTTATTTAACCACTGTTCAAATTGAAACATAACAAGTCCTATACCCTCAAAAGTCCTACCGACAAAGGAATAGTTTAGCTCTAGGACTTCTAGAAATTATCAAAACAACCGACTTCAGTAAGACGCCATCCTTTATCTCCGCAGTGTATCACCGGATCTTCACCTAATTTATATATTTTTTTTTTTATATGAGAGGGCGGCAAACGAGCAGGCGGGTCACCTGATGGAAAGCAATCACCGCCGCCCATGGACACCCGCAACACCAAAAGGGTCACAGATGCGTTGCCGGCCTTTGAGGAAGGCACTGGCACTACCTTGGCGGTATACCACTTCAAATAAAACAGTTATTATTGAAATCAGTTCACATATATCGGGAATATCACGTACCGCATAAAAATTGGATGATGGAAATCGGTTAATAAAGTTCGGTATAACCTATTCGACCAAAACATGGAACAGCAGATTTTTTTCCAATAGTCATATAACAAAAGTTAGTTGCCTTCTTGAGCTCTATAAACGCTTTGAGGGTTTGGGCGTTTTGTAACAATCCGTGTAAGAAAGATATATCTTGCTTTTGAACCCTTTGAAACACGAGTAGATTTACTATTCTCCTTGTAGAAATAAATGGTGAAGAAAATCTGGAAACTGCTTTTCCATTTGTTTCATTAAAACATTTGAATACAAAACCAATCCCACTTGCATCCTTTTTATTTAAGCAATTATTTTCTTCTATACTTGGCATTAATGTTCAAGGGACGGGGAATACTACTAGGCTCACACTCTTCTATGTTCCTAGTTCCAAATGCCCTATTAATTGTTACTAGCTGCTAGTGTATACTTTAAACAGGTCAATATTATTTCAGTATGAACGTTCAGTCATATTTATTATTAAATGGAATGTTCTCTGAATTACATTTATTCAGATTTTACACATTGAAATATTAAATCGAGTTAAATTTCATGGTTCTGGTGATGACATCTGCAAGCGTAGCGCAATAAGTATGAATATTTCGGGTATGCAATGCTTGCTAAGCTCATGCATGTGATTGTATGACCCAGTAAATAGACGAAGGACCATACTCGCTACTGCTCTGCTTAAGTTATTTTCATTATTGTAAACGAAACCCCAACCAGTAGTTTTTAAATCTGTTTCCTATAGATTAAGTTCTTGTTTTAGAATACAATAATTAATTTACATTATTTTATGAATAATGATTTTGTCTATTCAATATCGAGAGAACGTATTTATTGCTTTTATTAATAATTTGCACATAAAATACTGAGATTATGTCAAATTTTCGTGTTAAAATAATACAGTAATGGCATGATGAATATGAAATCTATTTTTTTAAGCCATAAGGTTAGAGGTATCAAGTGTCAGGCCAGCACGGGGTCGCGGCTGCCAGGTGCGTCGGGCATTAATCGTTGATCCACCTCCGTCGTGGAGATCACAATCGGAACCAGTTTTATTATTTTAAAGTTGTAAATGACGCAAGTGCTGGTGGTGCGGCGCACAGGTGGATGCGTGTACGGTAACACAGGGATAGAGGCACACGGCTCTCGGAGGATGCGAGCATTTAGCTATTTCATTGATATATAGATTACAAGAATTAATTTGGACAATATATTTTTAATTTACTTTAAAATAACACGTTGTTTGGAATGAGTTGAACGCAGGAGTTGAATTTAAGACGTTAGTACGTAGAAAACAAATCTCAAAAACAAGTATAAATAATAAAATAAATAAATCGTTTATTATATATTATAGTATACTGCTATCGTATTTCACCTGTTACTATAACTATCGTATTCCTCCGTATAGAATCTTTTGGAAACGGCCCTACTTCATAGTAGATAAATTCTTATCGTAAAACCATTCTGCATGAATCAATTAATAATTGTCATGCGTGCAAATATTATATTAAATGTCAAAATTTTCTTCTAAGTTCAATGAACAAAATACAAAATTCCTTGGTCTGAATGATGGCTGACTATTTTACTTTCAATCTTACTTATGTCGTCATTGAGAATAGTGAATCTCACAAATCTTTTCTTATGACTTTAGTCATATACGTTATGTATCTGAATATCAGGCGGTACAAAGTGATCTGTGTATTGACTGTTGACTTAACCCCGCAACCGTGTGTGTCGTGGGTGTGTAACGCGATACGGTCAGGCCGCGCGGCGTCTCTCGCGGCGCCCTATCGTCTACCGGCCGCCTATCATTATTGTCATCCAAACCGACATATATTTCTACCCTTAACAAATTTCAAATGAATCTGAAGAGAAAGTAACTAACATAACAATTTTATTAAAGTTCCAATTTTCTCAGTTACGTACCAACACTTCTGCTCGTCTTTAACAATACCTTGTCGTTGACTTCGTACTTTATATCATTTTAACCGGTATTCAGTCCTCAGCCAACATCCTAAAAGCTTTCTTCATACAGGAATGTTGTGTTCCGCCCACGTTTCATTCGATATCTGTGAAGTGCATTCCGTGCTGAATTAAAAAAGCAGAATCGATGATAATTTCTTTCTGTCCAACAAGGTAGAAGATAAAGCCAGCTGCGATCAGGATTCCATTTATATCTGTCCCTGTTTTCCTGTTGGTACAAGTACTGGAGAGCGATGCTCCGGGCGGTTGTGCGGGCGCAGGGCGCGGCCTCCCCACCGCCCGCTCGTTTCTCAAACAAGTCGTACTTACAGCAAATCGATTGCATATGTCGACTCTTCGATATCTACCTAACTGTTTCCTTGGTTTCTACAATTTTTTTTATTCAATTTTGTTGATTACTGTATATACTTATTGGCAATTGTGATATAGAAAACTAAATTAACAATTTAATATGTCATAGTTCTTCCTTGTCACACTTTTAGTGCTCTACTTTAACTTTTTAATTGTTCAAACCCCAATCAAGCTCCTATTCTTCATCTTAAGTTCATGGTTGAAACACCAATGAAATGGTTACTACCTATCCATCTTCTCATGTATTTTAGCAACTGATTGCTACTAGTTAAAATTTCTTCAGTGATTACAACATCAATAAATGTTACTTCATTACTTAAGACCTTTACTCCGCAGCTTCACTCCGCAGAGCTAAAATCATCAAACCGGGTACATCGAGCTATACCTTTAATGGCTCCCAATGATACAGGTATAGGTTGCGCGAGCGCATAGCAGGGCAGATTCGCGGAAGCGCGGCGTCCGCGCGTCTGCCGGCAAACCGCACCTGCCCGCGCCGCTGGCTATTTATAAACCAGGCCGTACCACTGCCATAGAGTAAAAGTAATATATTACATTACAAAAATAACTGAACGATTTTCATGATGAAAGCAAAATCTGTGCAATGCCATAGACAAATTAATAGTATTTTCGGGCTTAATAAAATTCACACAGAAAAGGTGTCAAAGACCATGCTCAAGGCATCAAGAGTCGCGTCTTGAAATACGTATTTTTAGTTTATTACGGTTTATAATCATTAGCAAAGAGAATTCCTTGATAATGACTGAACGAACCTTCAAAATATAATAAATATTTTCAAAGTTCGCCTTCATTACTACTAATAGTAATACAATATTGTACTCAGGGCAGCTCAACACAAATTTTTCCTACTTATTAATTCTTAATTTATATTGAAAAAGTTGGGGTAAGACGTCCTTGATTAAACCACACTGAGATAGCTTCTGTACCTTGATAATCTTTGGCACTTAGCCGTGCGGTGGAGTACTTTACTCTCTAACTATAGTAGGTATACAATTCTATAGGGTCACTATACCTAACATACAGATAGTATGTAGATTTATACAGAACTGAGTAATCAGGAGAAAACCAACCTGTGCGTTGTTTATTGCCTTTTTGCGCAGCATCTCTGCTGATAATTTTCCATTAGATGCATTTCATTCTGTATTGTAAAGATTTGCGGCACGCCTGGCTGACAGTTTTCGATGATTCAACAAGCGGTCAGCGGTAGCTGAGCAAATATTATTTCTACCGATCAGTGCAGTGGTGTTTGCGGACAGTGTCCGACATGTTTACGTAACAGTGTCGGCTCGTAGGGCGCGCTTGCCACCGACGGCAAACAGCCGCGACGGGCGGCGCGGCCGCAGCTTCCTTAACCGCTGTTTGCTCACATTCGTTAGTGAACACCGCTCCCCAACGTGTTAGAACATATTAGGTTATAATTAGAAACCGTAGTTTTCTTTGACCTCCTAGTTTAGTTGGATTATTCACTCTTACGATATAAAAGTAAATATGCTTGTTTTCCTTATATAAAAAAAAGTATTTACTAACAAATCAATATTTTTGCTTGTGAGTATTTTATAAATCCAACCAGTACGTAAACTCCACAAGTATAATGATAGGATTTTCAATCTATATAGTTGTATTCCTGTCTCTATAGAATAATACAAAACTACTTTTGGTAGGTAGGTACCAAGTAGGTATCTACCCGGTAGTTGAGAATTTATTTTTGAGAAAAAAATGGAATCCCACAGAATCACTTTGTTGTCCGTCTGTCTGTCCATTCATATATCAATCTGCTGACAACAACTGCTGAAGGTATCAAGAACCCTTATAATATGAGTTCTATACTCGCACCGAACCGTATCTGTTTTAAAAGCGTTTTTTTAATATAGGAATAAAATAACAATATAAAATAGCAATGTTAAAACAGGTTACAGTTATTGCTAAGAATGTCATAGGACTTCTCAAGTGTACTATACTCGCATTGGACCATCGCTTTTCTAAAGCGTTTGTTTTAATATCGGGAAAAAGCAATATTATTATAAATGAAGGAACAGGTTACGGTTATTGCTGAAATAATAATCGGTAAATGTATGAATTGTTGTACTTCATTAATTAAAAGTCGTACAGTATAAAGCAACAACTCCGGTTGATGATGACCTTATTGTTGTAATAAAGAGTACAATAAACAGAAAATTTACAACAATTTAAGCTCCTGAAATTGCCCAAGTGAACTGCAACTAGCATCTTTCTTTACAGCCAAACTGCGGTTAATCATCATCAGCCCGTAAACATTCCACTAACTGCGGCTACTTGAAGCTAAACTCTGTGGACACATTGCTGATAAAAAACAATGGTTGCGAGCTTAACCAAGTAAAATTTACTGCAATAGGATAAATTTAACAAACTTGGAAAACCAGAACAATGGATAAGACTTTGTGATAAGTCAAGTTTTTTGATTTCCTATAATAAATAGGAATGAACGACCTCAAACCTTCTCAAGTCCCTCGAATTCGAGACTATTGAATCAGCTATTGCAACAGCTGCGTCTACCCATCTTTCCACATCTCATCTATATTCCTTCCGTCAACAAGACTGGGTTCAATTTTCTGGCGAAACCTAAGTATTTATGGCTATTTCTTATCTGATGCAAGAGCATTCCTGAAGATGTGGGCAAGGAGATCGATGAATAGGTTAAATGTACGGGTTGATTTAAAGTTTTGGCAGAGAATGCGATATTGTCAGTTTTTTGTTGTAGTCAATGTTAGAATCGTAATAGATGACCATTTAGATACCCCATCAAAACTATTCTGAGCTTGCTGCAATAAAACGACTTGTAAAACAAGCACTGTGTCAAGTTACAAATATAGATTACTTAGATCATTAATATAAATAAGAATGAGCGTTGGACCCAATATAAACCCCTGCGGTACACCATATATGATTAAGAGGCGTCACTAACCTAGTTGTCAATTTTCACACATTATGACAGTTTGGGCAGGTCATCTGTGAATAGTTTGACTAGGACATCTCTAAAACTCACTGATTATAGTTTACAGATCAGAACAGCGACAGACACTGTGTCAAATGCCTTAGCCAGGTCTAGAAATATCATAAATATTTTTTGGTTTTTATTCAAATTAGTGAGAGGAGGCTATGGCCCAATAGAGGGAATGTGTAAAGCTGTTGATTATGATTCAAATTAGTAACTGCTCATGAACAATGTCATCGATGGATTTATTTTATATTAATACCGTTGTCATGGTCACAGTGCCCTGTGAGCTGCAAACTTTGTAGGCATAAATAGATGGTGAACCTACCCACAAGGTGGCAATGATAAGTATACCTACTCAGTCAATTATTTTTCTATTGTAATAAATGTAATAAACTTTTTTATCAAAACTTCGTCACCTAGATTATCTGACTAAAAAACTATAAAAAGAATCGGTCAAGCGGGAGTCGGGCAATGAGTGTTCCGCACTATAAAGAAAACGTTCCCCGCTATATCAGCGTCTAGAGAGTTCAAGCAAGTATACCTAAATCGCAAAACAAAGTCGCCGAAGAGCTTCTTTCCTGAGTTAAAAAAACAATTTAGGATAATGCAAGCCTGATCACTTGCACTGCTTTAACAATGTTCATTATTTTTTAAGAATTTTCTAAGCGGTACTTACTATAATAGGTATAAGGGACAGCAATTTTGAAGTGTTTTCGAAAATATTAACAGAAATTACTAGCTTTCCGCCCGCGAATTCGCCTGCGTGGGATAGCTTTATCGCGGATATGTTTAATTTCTTTATGCCGTGGGAACTACTCACTTTATCGGGATAAAACGTATCCTATGTCTTAATCCATAAGGTGAGATTGTGGTCAAACGCGTATTCAGTTAATCATAAAAAAAATCCAGATATATTCTACTTACATATCAAATTTCATCCAAATCAGTTCACCCAGTTCCCCGTGATTGAGCAACAAACAAACAAACATCAATCTTTCGCATTTATAATATTAGTTAGATAACACACATACTCGTACTAGTATACTAGCATTCCGCCCGCGGCTTCGCCTGTGTGGAATGGCTTAATCGCGGATATGTTTCATTTTTTTATCCCACGGGAGCTACTCACTTTATCGGGATAAAAGTATCCTATATTTTAATCCAGGTTATATTCTACCGATATATGTAGAATATATTATAACATTGGTATACCAAATTTCATCCAAATCCGTTTCGCGTGATTGAGCAACAAATAAACGAACATCCAAACTGTCGCATTTATAATATTAGTTAGATTAGGTTAGATATTTTTTAACTTCAACTTTTATTTTAAATTATTCCATATAGTCTCCTAATATATTATAGATTCTATATTATTATTATTATAATACTAACCCTAACTCTATGCGATAAGTCTGCCATTGTACTCAAACCTATGTAATACTTGTGTATATAATAGATAATGGTGGCTATCTGCAACTAAAACAACAGTGTGCCGTTTTGCCATTTGTAACTTAAAAAGCGTAATACTCGTAAGCGTAATAATCTGAATTGTTTGACGGTTTTGTTCTCATATAATATTTATTACCAATGATCCAATGATCGAATACTGACATAATATTTTTAACAAATAAATTTTATGCATTTGGATATGGTAATAATCTTCAAATTCAGTGGGTAATACTCCTGTTTACCACCTCCATGGCTCAATGTTAACAACAAAGAATTTACGAATCGGGTTTGATCCCCAGCGGGGTACATGTTTAGTAGTGGGTTTGGTTGGTGGGCATTTTAAATGTCCGCCTAGCTACCACCATCTTATCTAAATCAGTCGCCAAACAGCAATGTTAATAGCATTGTTGTGTTCCGGTTGTCAGAGATAAGATAGCCAGTCCCCCAAATAAGATGGGGTTTCCGGATCAGTACGCATCCACCTTCGGCCTCATCTTCACTTAACACCAGGTGTGATTGAGGTCAAGTGCTAACCTGTTGTGCATAAAAAAAATAGCTATAAACATACCCTGTTTTGTAAAATAAATTAAATAATGTAAAGAGTTTCATTTTAGATGGTTTTGGCTGTCGGTGATAATTTGCAACAATCAGTTTCGGAAATAACATGGAAGTACAGGGGTTCAAGTAACCTAAAACAATATGTATTCCTAATAAGTAACCTAACACAATACGTACGTCCAACTTATGTATCTATTTACAAATGTATTGTAAATTTTAAATATTTTGTGTTTATTGTCACATTGCATTGTAGGTGTGCCCGCGAATACCTACCACTGTTGGATCATTCTCTAGAGATTCGTGCATACGCGAATCCGCATTTGGAAAAGCGCTTCGTAAAAACCGGGCAAGGTGAGTCGAGCTGTTAGACAAAGGCTCATCGCACAGTGGGCTAATTAGGCGGGGCGCGGAATGCCCCGCAGGCTAGCGCGGTAATTGCAGGCCGCTCGCGACTGCGCTCGAGCTCGTTGCGAGAAGCTTTTGCGTCTAAGATTTATTTACATCCGGATTCTCTAGCTAATAACCGAGCGTGCTCGTTGCTATGATTGTTGACTGGGGAGGTCGGCGAAGATCACCCCTCCCATAGTCAATACTGCTATGCATCGAATGATTACTACAGGTTTTCATGTAACATCGCTCAACGTTTCCACTGTGTTATACATATCATAATACAAAGATCTGTCTAATTTAAATATATTATATGTTCATTACTTTTGAACCTTAATGCGCAGTTTAAAAGTTAACCAGGCACAGCTTTATTGTAGCCTATAACGTATAATAAAATTGAATATTTATTATACCTACTACCGTACTACCTATCCTGACCCCCTCAGCTTGAAGTAAGTGTAAAATCTCACGTATGTACCCGCTATTAGACTTTTGTAATTTAAAACAACTTACCACACGTAACTCTACCAGTTTTAAATTGATTGGAAACTGATTATTTCTTTTCGCCTATCTGTTTACAGACTGAACATGCTCTCAACAACTCTTCACTCACAGCAATATTGGTGTCAAGTGGAATGCAAGCAAGTTATGGTGATTACAGACGAATAACAGAATATCATTGCATTATTGTTTATATAATTTGTGTAGAATATCTTAAAGCAACGGGTTAGCTTAATTTTTTTTGTAAGTTGTAATGGTTACTTGGTAGAATTTAATAATAACTCGTCACTTCAAATTATGGCAGACAATATCTGATATTTTCCAAAAACTTAGTTACAAAAAAAATCATTTCCCACAACACAGATGTCGTCTCTATGAAAAGTGGTCCAGCGAATACCCGTACCAGGTCATTTAACTTCCAATTAAATATAGGAAATGTTCATTGTATGTGATTATATTTATCCTGAATAACTATTTGAATATGTCAATAATAATAATAAATATATTGTGTTATAACACCACTATTGAACAAATGACCTTATTATTGCGGCTCACTATTACGACCCGCTACAACAGCTGCAGAATTAAGTTTGATTTTGTAAAAACATTAGTATTCTTTATTTAAAGTGGTCCAAAAGTGGACTTTTAGAGAGCATTGAAGTGTTGCTAATTTACTATAAAATCTTTTAAAAGACCTACCTAGTTGGCTAATGTAACTAAAGATAAACTATTACAGCACTTTTATTTAAATGTCACGCTTATTATATAGAACAAGCAGCTATGTCCAATGGTGATGATTACTATCGCCTATGACAGTCCTCTGGTCACCTTGAGGACTCAGAGCAAACGATAATTTCATGGCTCTCGTTTCCTCCACACCACTATACAACAATGCGGGCACCATCAATGGACTTTTTATACTGGATACTTATAGGAATATGAATACTTCGTCATCTAATGATGGAAAGACAGAAAGTTTGAAACCTTTATTGTCATGGCAGTGTTTGAGCAAAATAATAGGTATACTTTGTTACTTTCATTAGTAAAGACCAACAAGACAATACAAATTTCAGAATGGTGGCAGAGCCTGGTTGCTTCTCAGCGCTGCTTTTCAACCAAACCCCTTTTTTAATGAATTTTCTTGCTGGTGTTAGCTCATGTGACATTTACAACGCTTTCTTTAATTGTCAAGTCACGACGTGGAAAGTGATTACCACCGCACTTGTCATCTATCAACCTCCCGAAGACAAGGTCGATTCATTCGCCCTCGAATACTGACGACTTACCAAGACACTGTCTTCCGGCGAAGTTATGAGGAATGTTACCCTACGCCCATAACTTTATGTCCCTCTCCTCCTCTCTTATCCTACACGTCGGAACACAATGCGGATATTGCTGCTTCGCGACTCCTCCCAGCTGTAATATTAGCCATGGGAAAGGGCCAACCACGAAATTTCTTTTTTCTCGGACACTGTCCTATATGAATATGTCCTTATTCGCTTTAAACTTAAACGTCACTGAATATCAGCGTGTAGCTCTACATGAAACGATTTGTTATACTCAGAGTGTAATAATAATTTAATCAAACGATATCGATGGCCTAGTCGCTGTCAGTAGCGCCTCGATCGGAGCAAGGTTGAATATACGGTTAGTAACAGAACACGATCGGATGAACCAATCGCTACTGTTGGTATGTTTGGCCGAATATCGAAGCAAATTGTTAGCAATGAACTTCACCCACTTATTATTTTAGGTACTTGTCTCTATAATATGTTATTTTTATTAATTGACAAACTTATTTACATTAGTTTGCCGTGTATGTATAATAAAATTAATGAATGACGCATGACAGTTAACTGGAATCATTAATATTATCAATTCCAATCTGTATCAATTAACCCGCTGCTGGTAGTCTCTTCTTTATCACGCTATCCTATGTAAAAAAGTTCTTGGATCTTACAAATTCACGAGTCGCACTTGGTGAATACCAGTGTATTTTAAGTATTCACCCAATAGCCCCAAAAAGGAGGGTAATGTTTTTCGAGTGTTATGTATGTAGATTCTATGTTACCTTCTGTAGCCTAAACGGCTCCACCGATTTTGAAGTGCAGGGTGTCGTTCGATTCGTTTTAATCATAGTATACATTTTATAGTAAAAAATCCAACATGTGATTCGCAAAAGACAACATATGCTGTCGGGTTTTTTGGTTTTTAAATACTTAAATAGTTATTTATTAGCATTAAAGCCTGAGGTAATAAAGACCGTCATTTGTCAAAATCGATTCAACAACAAAGTGACGCTACATACAATCTCCTGCAACCTTGTTCCCTAACGCACTAGCTCTTTTGCATTAATTATCAAGACGAAGCATGCATACCATGGATATTAAAATTTCACATTCTGGCAACACCTATGGCTTGTTTTGCCTTGCACGACACAATTAATGTATTGATTAAGTAAATCTAGCGCGCTAGGAAATATGAGGGAAGGTATACATTTTTAGCAGCAGATGACTGTACAATTGAACATTCGTACATATACACACATATTAAAATCGTAACCCTTCCTTTGTTTCGCGTAGTCGGGTAAAATATCCAGCATTTTATTGTCTGTTACGTGCTTGTCAGCGTTATAATTGCAGTGTTGCTCGTGCTCTACTATACATTAGTACAGTCATCAAATACATATAAATAACACCCATTAATATTGACATAGTTGAAACATAATTATTAATCATCTTCGTAATATGTTGCTGACTGTACATGCTGCTATATATATGTACCTGATAGTTATTAGCAGTATTATGTAGTACAAGTTTTCATTGGCACTGAATATAATCGATATAATCGAAGATCGATCTTCGATCTTTTGGATCGATTCTTTGGGACCCAGATCGATCTAGAGATCTTTCCAAAATTAACAGATCAAAGATCATCCATCAAGCTATCTTGAGCCTTGCTTAGCTCGGCTGTTCATGTAAAAGAACTTCAATACCACTTTTACTGAAGAAATACCTGAAGATCTGTCTCTATATCAAATCGATCTTTTTTGATTTTCTCTCAGATTGATCTCATAGCCCACGATTCGGATCAATTCACGCGGTAAAATCCCGGGGGATTTTACCGCGTGAAATGCACCGGGGTTCTTTTCTGTTTAAAAATTTGAATCTATAAATCAATTTGCATCGGATCGATCTTTATATACCCGATTTTTTCTTGGCTCGATATCGAACTTCTCGATTCAAAACGATCCGTACGATCGATCTTTCGGCCGAAATCGGAAACTCTAGCACTGAATTACCGGATGTTTTCACTTTGAATGTTATTTACTATATCGGATTTCGAATAAAATCTGGCCTTCGGCATGTTGAGTAACGACAGAATACAAAGTCAAAAATTCTTTATTCTTCAGGTAAACAGGTATAATTAGAAATAGAATAGTCAGTTTAATATTTTTTAAGGCACTGCTTGTTTAAAAGACACTTTGCCCATGAAAAAACTATAAGAGTGCTCTTCTTAAAGAAAATTTTTAGGCGGGTAATTGTGTAAGTAGTGTTACTTGGGTACAACCTTGGGATCTTCAAGTCTAGAGTGAATAGGCATTTACTGGGTGCGCGTGATACATCTTCGGCTTCATCGTCACTTTCCATCAGGTGAGATTGTAGTCAAACGCGAAACCAGTTTTTAATAAAAAAAAAAAAAAAAAAAAAAAAAAACTTACTTACGTCTTTAATAATATTAGGTACAAAAGAAATAATATATTTAATTATCAATTGAGAAATAGCTTTTCATGCAAATGAGCTGGCAAGGAAGTTTATCATCCAAACAGTCGTTTATTTTATATGATTTCTCTAGAGCAACGTTTGTAGGTAGGATACGGTCATATGAACATGGAAATAGGTAGGTAAGGTAGTTCGTATTTGATAGCCCATTGATCTAGTGGATATATATTGAACTTATCTTCGAAACCAACTCGGTTCGAATCCCGCTAGGGGTAAAAGTTTGTGCGATGAATACGAACGTTTATTTTTGAGCCATAGATGTTATATAAATATTTATATGTGTTTTACCGTTATCTAGTACCTACCCATAGTAATATAGTAGTAGTATACGTGTTTTGCCTAGTTTGGGACTAGATATTGGTGTGCGAAATATTTATTTATAACCCCCGACGCAAAAAGGTGTTACAAACTTACAACCTATATCTGTCTATGGCATTATAGAGCCGAAGCGGTTGAATCGATTTGAAAATGGTTTTTATTTTTAAAAGCTGGTGTTTGTGATATGGTTCCTAGTTGTGTTTGATGGAATTCGGTTAAATCATTTCAAATATATTTAGTTTTTAAAGCAGTGAATATATTTACCTGGATTGTATAATTGTAGTCCCTCGGGAAATTTCTACATTTACAATTTATAGTTATTTGTAACCACTTGTCGTAACCTCAGTTCTTTGATTATATTTTGAAAATATGCTCTGAATTCACTGCAGCCTATCTACGGTATGCTTATCTGCCGTGATTTCATATTTTTATTTTAACCAATCATAACTGAACTGAGCTGGTGTTTTGAGCACACAGCAACTCTCAGCACAATTTTGACCTTATTATTACTATGCAATACAACTTTCTGTAACAAGTTGGTAACATGATGATGTGGCCATCGATAGATTAGTGGAAGCATTTCTTTACGAGGTTTTATGTTAACTGCTTTTGATTATGAAAAATATTTTTGTTGAATGACGGGCGTTGGGGTTAAGGAAGAAAATTTGGAGTTTGTTGAAAGGTTACATAACTTTATAAAAATTAGCTTCAAAAAATAATTATTCATATAAACCAGCTTCTAAATGGAAATAAATCATCACAAAAACCTAAGAAATAATAACATTGTCGTCAAATTGCAGTAAATTTTGTAAACAAAAAGAAATTTTTTTAGTCTATTATGGTGTCTTGGTTTTTACATATTTAGAAGCGATGATTTTAACATCGTATCTTTTCTGTGACAAGTTGTTTGTGCTATTGTATTGTACGCCATTGGTCATGTGATATCGTGTATCCAGGTAATCTACATTGAAATAAACATGTTGAATTTGAGTTTGGTGTGTTTTCGGTGTGGATATTATTTACGTTATCGGGCGCTCGGCTCAGTTGTTGTGGTCGGCCTTCGCCTGCCGACGGCCGCGCTGGCTGCCACTTTCACTCGGCCACCGTTCCGCGCACACACGAATCGACGTGGCATGTGGATGCGGTATTTATCACTCTAGTGACCAATCCAACTGAACCTTCGCTTCGCCTTGGGTCACAATATCTAGACCGAAGGATCGCACGAAACCGAATCTGCCATCCATCGGAATATTCATTTTCAACTTCTTTATTCGGGAAATATAGAGTACAACATAGTATACATAAAAGGTACGAAGTATTATAAATGCAGCGAAGACCAAAAGTGTGTCCATACATTTATAGAAATAATATTATCGCTCTATTTTTGAAATGGTTCTAGTATTAAGGTTGCCATGTAGTTCCCCGGCAGAATAGTATAGACCCATCCTCTCTCTCGTGGACGTCGTAAAAGGAGACTAAAGGATCCTGTTACGATCCTTTATGGATCAGGAAAGGGAAGCAATTCCGTGAAGCTCACAAATATCTGCGATCACCTAGCCGTCTGCCTAGCGTGATGATTAAGGTAAATCTTTCCATAAAATTTTAAGTAATTTCCGATAAAGTTACTCGTATCACACCGGGTGAGGGGAAATAATAATAAAAGTCACAGTTTGTGAATAAAAGTTTACTTCCATTCCTGAATCTACTTCGGTTTCACCTGCCAACTGGAACCTTGGTCGGGCACTATTTATCTATCATCATTAGGTATTGATGAGCAGCTCTGTTGGACGTTGTTCCAGCTCTGTCAGACTTTGTTCGAACATTATTACAGAGTATGCGATGTGTGTTCGAGTCTGGGTCGGTAATTTGAAATTTTACATATTTGATGTATAGGTACTCACTCGCACATTCTCATTCTGAAGGAGGCCCACAGCCTGCATTAGGGTAATACATGTTAGAAGTTATAAAGTTGCAGTATTTGTTCATTACTAAATCCTTAATGCCATGAGGTTTTTCGTGTCCGTCAAGGTAGCGTACACACGAAATTATGAAATTCAATCTTAGTTTTAATGTCCTAAAACAGTGCCTAAATAGTACCTAATTCAATAAATAATATCTTTGTTATTCCGTAATCATTAACTTTGCGAACCGACCATAAATACTCTCCAATTTGTAGTTTAAGAAATACATATCATATTTACTCCTACTGTGGTCCGGTTACAGGTGTCCACCATCCCGTACATTAATCAAACTTAAAAACAGTAGTGATTATGGCAACTACTTTATACAAACATTGTTTGGTAATACCTAGCTGAAATGTGTGTGTACTAATATACAAAACATAGACAAAAAAATTTAAATGTCTGTTTTATGATATTTTTTCTCTTTTATAATAGTTAACAATTCTTGTAAACTACTAGGCAAAATCATCTCAAAGATATGATAAAATAAATAAATAATCGCTTTCATGTTTGTAATTGCTGAGAAAGATCCCTACCGTCTACATGTCCAATGCGTCGTCTTGTAGTAACGATTTTACACTAAATTTTACACAAAATAGTTCCCTAATAGTGCCCTCGCTACGCGAATCGAAAAGGATAATTATTGAGTAACATATTCCACGCTAGCGTCAATACACAACATTCTGTCGTTGGCGCTTAAACGTGCCTACACGCTTCCTAGTTGTTCCGTAAAATTTATTCTATTTTTGTGAGAAAAGTTATTGTTTTCTTATATGCTATACATACTTTTGTAGGGAAAGCCAAGTAGAATACAATAGTGTTTGTGTTACCTCTGGACTCTGCCTAAATCGTGAGTTTGAAGCAAAAATATTATTACAAATATAAAATCCTTCAATACGCTAGCAGTGCATGACCTTGGTTGGACAAGGGCCGGCCGATCGCTTATGCCACCCGCGCAACGTTCTCTCTCCATCTCACTCACATGGTACTGTGCAACTCAGCGCTTTAACCGCTACCTTCATCGCTGTCAAAGATTGAAAGCAAACCAACTCTAGTCGACTCCATTATCTATCCTGCCTGATATATTCATCCTGCTTCGTGATGTCGACTATTGCAAATAATTGTTCGAAATGCAATAATAAATTACCTAAAAAAGACTTTATAACCTGCTTTGTTTGCAAACTAACATATGATATAGCATGCGCTAATATTTCAATAAAGCGGTTTGATTTGATGACCAAAGAAAATAAAAACGCCTGGAAGTGTCAAGCATGCTACCATAAAAAAAAAGATCCCAAACTTGACAACAAAGTTGTATCTACAAACTCAAGGATGCGTTCCATACCCAGTACTCCTAGTGTGTCTTTGCAGAATCATGACGACTTGGAAGAGCGCTGTAACGTTACCGAAAGGAATAGGTTGACTGGACGATGTGATCTTTCAGATGATACTTTTGACGACTACTTAACAGAAAAGAAATTGCGTGATATTTTGAGGGAAGAAAGTCATTATCTAACCGAGGACAAAATGCGTGATATCCTTAAATACGAGATGACTTCGGTAATTCGAAAGAGCCTTCGTGAACTTGTGACAGAGGAGTTGAAAAACATCAATGAACAAATATCTAGTTTTAAAGAAGCCATGTCGTTTTTCAACGACCAATTTGAGTCTCTCAAAAATAGTGTTGAGGAAAAAACAGCTATTATTGATAAATTACAATCGGACAATGAACATCTGAAGATCACCGTTACTGACTTGTCAACTAGACTAAGCCTAGCTGAACAACATATGCGTGAAAATAATGTTGAGCTAAATGGCATTCCAGAACACAGGTCAGAAAACTTACCTATGACCCTGGTAAAATTAGCCGAGACTGTAGGGAATTCACTGGCAGATGACGACATCTTACACATTACTCGTGTTGCGAAATTGGACAAAGATAGTAACAGACCTCGCACTGTTATAGCAAAACTCCGCAGCCCTCGCCATCGGGATGCCTTGATTGCCGCAATTGCTAAATTCAATAAAAAGAATGCTCACGATAAGTTGTGTTCTCATCATCTAGGCATTGGAGGAACACGTTCACCGGTATTCATTGCAGAGCATTTGTCGCCATCGAATAAGTCTCTACATGCTGCAGCTCGAAAAAGAGCTAAAGAAAATAGTTTCAAGTTTGTTTGGATCCGTAACGGGCGTATCTTTGTAAGAAAGGACGTGTCTGATGATGCTCTATTGATTAAAAATATTGATAGCTTAAAACTAATTGCGTAATTGCACACCCATTTTTTATGTATAAATTTGGTCAATGTATTGGGCTAAGCTGTTAATAATGCTTGATATATATTATCAGAACATACGTGGAATTAGAACAAAAACGAATGATGTGCGTCATAAAATACTTCAAAACAATTATAGTGTAATAGTATTTACTGAAACCTGGTTAAACTCAAGCATATCTAATTGTGAATTCATTGATGACAGGTATATAGTTTATCGCAGAGATCGTGTTGCTAGCAATCTTAAACGGGATGGAGGAGGAATTATGGTAGCTGTGTCTCGCAATATTCCATCTTCTCGAGGACATAATTGGGAAAGTGATTGTGAAGATTTGTGGATAACCATGCAAATTAAAATAAACAACTTGGTCAAAAAAATTGCTATTTGTGCAGTGTATCTTCCTCCTCCAGCCAAATTAGAAACATTGTCTAAGTTTATCGAAAGTACCAACAATGTACTTGCTCATACTGAGGATGTTCTCATATTAGGTGATTTTAATCTTGGTTCTATTGCATGGTCCAATACAAATAGTAACAGCTCACAGTTGGTTCCCTCTAATTATAGAAGCACTCTTGGTCATACGCTGGTTGACTTTATGTCTATCAATAACCTTTATCAATCTAATGGCATCCCTAACCTAGAGGGCAAAATGTTAGATCTTGTTCTTAGTACTTTACCAAATATACTAGTTTCCCCACCTTTGGATTTGTTAAGCAAATTGGATACTCATCATCCAAATTTATTATTACGCATACCAAATACTACTGAATTTAACTATTTATCTGTTAAAAGCCGTGTTGACTACAATTACTATAAAGCTAATTATGTCAATATTATTTATGAGCTGGAAAATGTTGATTGGCTTGAGAAGTTTTCCAATTGCAATAATGTTAATGAAATGGTTTCTATATTTTACTCCGTTTTAAGAGTAAATATTGATAAATTTGTTCCTAAAAGAAGATCAAAAAAATCCACCTATCCTATTTGGTTCAGTAAACCTCTTATTAAGATACTCTCACAAAAAGAAAAGCTTCGCATTAAATATCGAAAATTCAGGAACCCCCGAGATGAGCTTGAATATGAGCTACTTCGAAAACGTTGTGATAAATTACTACAGCAATGCTATAGGGATTATATGAAAAAACTTGAAACTGACATTATGAAGAATCCTAAAGCTTTCTGGCGGTTTATTAAAACTAAACGTAACGGTGCTACATCAATTCCTGTTCCAATGTATTTAAATAATTCTGCAGCTCACTCAGGATCAGACATTGCTAATATATTTGCAGATCACTTCTCATCGGTGTACTCCCATGATCAAGTAAATTTCTCTTATGCATTCCCTGCTCCAGTCGACTCTCTTTGCAGGATACAGTTTTCAAAAGATGACATTCTCAAAACGTTAAATAAATTAGATGTTTCCAAAGGTGCCGGCCCTGATAATATTCCTCCTTTTTTTATTAAAACTTGCAAATTTGCATTAGCTTTCCCCTTGGTATTAATTATGAATCACTCTTTAAATGACGGCGTTTTTCCCGACGATTGGAAAAAAGCACGAATTATACCGGTGCATAAAAATGGCGATCATTCTAGTGTTACAAATTACCGTCCAATTTCCATTTTGTCATCATTTTCCAAACTTTTTGAGTCACTGATAGCTCCGATCTTAACTCGTCATGTGGATACCAAAATTTCATTACATCAGCACGGTTTTCGTAGTGGTCGCTCAGTACAAACTAACTTATCAACTTTTGTAGCTGATCTAAGCCTATATATAGATAAAGGTCTTGAAGTTGATGCCATCTATACAGATTTTACTAGCGCCTTTGATAAAGTTAACCATAAATTACTATTATTGAAACTAGAATCATTCGGAATTTTTGGTTCACTTTTAATTTGGTTCAAATCATATTTAGAAAACAGAATTCAATCAGTTGTAGTTAATGGTTTTCAATCACATGTATACATTGCGAAATCTGGCGTACCTCAGGGATCCCATCTGGGCCCAATACTCTTTACAATATTTATTAATGACCTTACAAAACAGATACAAAATTGTGATTATTCATTGTTTGCTGATGATTTAAAAATCTATAAGCCGATATTGTCTTCTAACGATTTTGAACTTATTCAAAGTGATTTAAATAGGGTTAAATCTTGGTGTGTAAATAATGATATGTTACTTAACATTGACAAGTGTCATCATATCAAGTATACCAGAAAATTAAAACCCCAACATTATAATTACCTGCTTGATGGGATCACTCTGCATAAAGTGGATGAGGTTCGAGACTTGGGTGTGATCATTGACAGTAAGCTTAAATTTACTTCGCACATCGATCATATAGTTAAAAAGGCTGCACAAATGTTAGGGTTCATAAAGCGCAATACAAAAGAATTTAGGTGTGCAAAACTTAAAATAATTTTGTACAACGCTCTTGTCCGATCCCATCTAGAATATGCAAGCATTGTTTGGAATCCTACATACAATGTTCATTCTGCACGCATTGAACGCATACAACGAGCTTTTACCCGACACATAGCTTTTATTTCATCAGGTATCTCTCACAGATGTAGTTATGATCGTCGCTTGTCCCATTTTGAACTTACTTCTTTATGTGATCGCCGTTTCATGCATGATTTATTATTCTTATACAAAATTATTAACAACAAAATCGACAGTCTTCATATTTTAAACCGCATACATTTTTCAATTCCATATCAGCTCCCCAGGTATGCTATCAAAAAAACATTCCATGTTGCCCACAGTAAAACGAATCTCGGCCGTTCTTCACCTCTTACAAGAATATGTAGTTCTTACAATTCGGTATGCGAAGCAACGGATGTTGATATCTTCCATGATCCAATCTTGAATTTTAGCAGTAAAATACTGAAACACCTCCAAGCTTCTCTTTCTAATCCATAATTTTCCATAATTTTCAAAATCTTTAATATTTAGTTTATTTGAATTTTGACTACAATATTATTACCATAATAGGTACCTTATTTATAATTAAATAATTAAGTATTTCAAAATAATACATTGTAGGTACTACTTATGTAACTAGTGTAGCTATGTTATCAATGTTGTGTACGCCTGTAATAGGTATTCATATCAGAACAAAACTACTGTATAAGCTTTCATAAGAGTGTGATATGTTATACTGTTGGTGTACCTAATAAAATAAAATAAAATAAAAATAAAAATTTCTGAACAATTTTTACAGAAAATTATTTTGTTTTTTGTAAATAATATGTTAGTAACAGTGGGTGAAATAGTGCCTCTTCCAGTATAATATTTTATGGCATTTCAAGATGAAACACTATAAAACAACGATGTTAATGTTTAGAAGTCACTTGAAAACTATGAAAATTTAGACTTATGTGTAATCCGCTCTCTGTAAGAACTATTATGAAATGTTTTATATATGTATCGCAGTAGTATTATCGTCAATGCGGAATATCTTTTTCAATATCTCTGTTACTGTAATAACAACTATTGGCAAATTTCGTACTCTATTTGGGAATACTTTTTGTGAATAGTTTCAGTAATCTTAGCCGTTTTCGAATTTTTGTTTATTTACTAGAGTTTGTTCGTCAACACAGTGTACACATTGATAATATATTATGTAAACGGGGGTATATATGAAACCACGCATCCCTACAGAAAGGAGTTGTAATCAGTGAAAACTGGAGAAAAGTGCATTTAAAATTATAACTAAATGCGCAAAGTTGTTCTTCACTGCAAATATTAATGACCTTTTAAGTTAACTCACTGTGGCAAATTCATCACAATGTTAACCTTAGTGTTTGATAGATAGTATTGCACGTGCTAAATTAGTCCTAATGAATTAAACGACAAAATAACCTTTCCGTGTTATATAGGTAAATTATTTTGATTTTAATCTATACATATATACATACTTATACTTTTTTGTTTACAATTCTATGAAAATATAATTTAATCATTTCTTTAAATATACGCTGTTTATTAAACTACATGAGTCCTACTTATTTGAGTTAGGTACTATTTAGGCACTATTTAAGAACTATTAAGGGCATTAAAACGAACCCTGTATTCCATGGTGTGTACAATACTTTAATGAAAACCATTTTTTATTTTGAGTTTTCCCATAACTCTTTACTACCGTTCTGTCTAGATCCACAGAAATTAAATCTAAACTAGGTAATACAACACTAAACGTTTCAATATTAAGCTGACATGTTTGATTAATTAATCATAAGCAAATTATAAGTGCTTGGTACAACGAGTATAATATTGTCAACATTCGTCCACCTTTTTAAAGGCCCAGTAGACTATGGTACGCACGGGGACTCTTATAGGCTATCATTTGGCATCTATGCCAAAGGTTCGGGAATCTATGTCTGGTAGGATCAAATTAGAAGAACTAAATAATGTACGATTACTAGTCCACGGTGATTTTACTCGTTTCTACTAATTAGTACCTGCAGTATATTAGGTGATGAAAAATCTTCTACCCTCGAACCTCTCTTACGAGATGATTATTCCAAGCGATAAGACTGCCTTGTACATCTATATAAATTGTTTCTCTGTTTAAATTGTTTTCTTTTATGCTGTGTACAGTAATGAATTTTTCTTCTACTTCTTCCAAGAAATATGATACGGATTTTATGAACCTATTCTATTTTAAATTTTCAAATAGGGTTAGAATTACAACTCTGAGTACCAATTTTCTTAGCTGCATGTTATGCTATATGAGTACTATGTTATGTTTTGTTAATATAAGAATAACTTCAAATCTATACAAAAACAGCTTAAGTACCACACTCTACAATCCATATATAAATCAATTAATCTCTCAATCTCAATACTCTTTATTGCATAATTAACAAGAACTACATCAATTTACATAAAGTAGAGATCTTACTTTTAAACTAAGTGTCATATTATTCGAGAATTTTTTTCCTATCAAATTGAACTCAGTCATATGATATGTAATGAAGCAAGACACAGTCAAGAAGGGAAATAAAGTAGCAGAGCTATTCTTGTTATGTTTTGTGAACAAACCTAATGATAGATGATGCTGAAAGGTGTTATCCAGTATCCAGCTTTAACTTAATCGGCATTCAAGTCTAACTATATAATAGCTTGCTTGTTAAATTTACCATGCACCTAAGGGTATTTTTGCACTCTGTCATACATATTGCCAGAGTTTAACCTCCATCACACCTGATAATAGTGAGATAAGCCTGAAAGTACCTGTCCAGTGTGATTTCTTTGCCTTAGAACCACATGTGTAAGTAATGGAAAAATAGCAAGGTAGGTAGAACAATCAGAGCCGTAGGTGAATGATAAGTAGCAAGATAGTTTGAGCAATCAGAGAAGTAGGGGAACGAAAAATAGCAGGGTTGGTAGAGCAATCACAGGGATGTGTGAGAGAAAGATAGCAGGATAGTTAGAGCAATCAGAGAGGAAGGTGATCGAAAAATAGTAATAGAGCAATCACAAGGGTATGTGAGGTAAAGATAGCAGGGTATGTATATTCAGAGAGATCGATAAATTGCAGAGTAGATACAGCAACAGAAAGGTAGGTCAGGGAAAATATAGCAGCGTAGGTAACGCAATCAGAGAGTAAACATTACTTCTGCTATTGGTAACACATGACACCTGGCACGATCCCAAATGACATATTACGAATCAAAATTTAAAAAATTAGAACTTGATGTTTTTGCCATCGATTCGCTAGAAGAACGTAAGATATATGATAACGGTTATTGAATGTCAATGATAACGGGGCTTATGCATTTGTTCTCAGTCAGTATGTGTAAACTACTACCGCAATAATACAAATTAAAATTTATCTACGAAATTGAAAGCCAATTAAAGTTCTTCTCTAATAGCAATACTATAATATAATATTTCAGTATACACAAACTATTTATGATACTTTGTGCAAATGTAGCGTCAATCGCAGATTACAATAATTTAGGAAATCCCCAAGAGACTATTGAAATATCATCAATCATTGGTTATGTATGTTATATTAAACGACACATATCTTCAAAACGGCTTAACCCATTTCCACCAAACATGGCGTGGAATCATCTCGTAAACACCAGTTTTCGAAAACAAAACACAATGTAGACTTTAAACAGATAACTCGCCTGTTTGCGTTTATTTACTCGTACTACCGTACTTTGGTTCCTTTGAATCGTGTTCTACGTCTTCCAAAATCAGATCAAGTCTCAACACAATAACTCAAACCCAAGCTGATAGGTGTCACAGTAAACAGGCAAAGCATCGCGGTGTGTTGTATGTTGTTGTATGCGGGAAAAGGGAGTTATCATAAAAGATACATCCCCGGAACACATTCCAAGCCTAACTGTGCTACCTTACACCACTTTTACTGTAATTAAGAAGAGCTATTAGCTATACTGTGGCATTAACATAACAATTTACATCGCCTATTTAATTTCAGGAAATTAGATCTTTTGTATAAAAGCCCAACTTATCATCGGCTGTCAAAAGCAACGCTCGCGTACATAGAGCGTGCGTGTGCGCATTTCGAAACCGGTGTTGCGCAATAAGGTCGGCGCCAAGGACGCGGGTTCGTTGCCAGAAATAAATTGATGTTTATGTCTGTCTAGCGTACACTGGCGCGACGCCGCTAACCCGCCCCGCACGCCGCAGCCGCCGCAAAGTGCCTGGCAGAAGGGCGCGGGCGCCTCCTGCCTCCTTTTGGATCCTTCGTGATAGGTAATGGATCATCTCATAACTTCTTATGTGCTTGAAGTTCTGCTTCTAGATTGTTCTGCTTATCCATATACAAACAGTAACTTAGGTGTTATAAATCACTCATGATAGAGCATTATATTATGAACAAATATTTATTTAATTTTAACAAAACAGTCTTTTCTTTAGCACTAATCAATCATAATCAGGTAGCGTATAGCCGTGGTTAACTCACGAATAACTATAGAAAACCGTATCATACAGTTTGTAGAACGTACTAATTGCCTAATAACAAATTTTCTCACGTCTCATAGCAAATGCTTTTTGTATAATTTATACAATACAACTATATTACTTCTTACAATCCAAATTCATATATTTAAATTACAATTTATAGACTAGATAGCAAAAAATAATGGCATGGATAAAAAATAGATCAATTAGATAGCAAAAAAATAAGTTTTTTATATACATTATCAAACGAGCACAGGTGTAAAATATAATGGTTGTGTGATATTGAATTTTTGTATGTAGTAGCCTTATGTAAACAACACCCGACGTGTGTATAAATAGAATTATCTACGTATATATCTACATAACAATAAACTTGAAATTTAAGCTTACATAAATATTCCTTTTGGATAGATTAAAAATATAACATTGGTATTTACTTTACGACGAGAATCAAACCTAAAAAGTTGAATAGATATATTATCAGCTACATCAAATGAAATATGGGAAATTATTACTTCAGTATATTTCAACTACAAAAGAAATCATTTTTAAAAGTTTAGAAGTCAGTAGAAATTACTGCTCTTCTAGCTCTTCTTCTATAAAGCTGACTCCCAAGAGACTGTTAATATTTACAATTTCTGATTCGACAAAACAAAGAATATGTTTCTTTAACTTTATATAAATGCAAATTTTGAATGTCAACTGTATTTTCACTATGAAATCGTGTTAAAACTTTGTGTAAATTTATAATGTCTGTGCATATCACCATTTTTTAAACTATTTTAAACCTATAGATAATTGAACGCAATTGCAGCCCTTTTTAACTCCTCGTATTTTACAAAAACAGTGGTAATTATTAAGTGTCGTCAGCAATTATTATTATCTTATAGTTATCGTCTACAGAATTGAGTAGATCATTAATATAAACGAAAAATGGGATTGGCCCGAGAATTGACCCCTGTGGAATACCTATGCAAACTGCAGGTCCTGACGATATCTTAACATATTGACGTTAACCCTCCGATATCGGTTACAATAAGGTTCGATACGAAAACGTCAAGAGTCCTACCGTCATTACCATTGCGGCATAATTTCTAACTAGACTATTATGATGGATGCATTCAAAAGCTTTACATAGATTACAGAAGATGCTTATCGCATCCTGTCAATCATTCCAAGTTTTAGAAGTAACATCTGCTTTACTTGTTGCGCGACCCCGTGTGAATTCAAATTGTTTTGAAGCCATTAGGTTTATAGGAATATGATAGTTATAGTTCGAAAACGTTCGTTATAGTTCGGCGTCGTATTTGTTGACCTCACTGCAGCATACGATACGGTTAACCTGAAACGCTTTTAGTTAAAGTGATCGATCTGACCGGTGACCAGCGTTTCGTTTCGTTACTCAGCGAACTATTGCATAATCGTCGGTTTCAGGTCCACCTTGCATCCGATAAAAGCAGATGGCGCTCACAGAAAAATGGCCTCCCCCAGGATAGTGTCCTTGCTCCACTGCTTTTTACAAATGACCAACCTTCCACTCCTGGTACAAACCGCTTTCTTTACGCAGATGATCTAGCTCTCGCTTCACAAGCTGATAATTTTGAACAAGTCGAAGAAAACTGTCATGCGCCCTGACAGAGTTATGATGACAACGCGTTAAAACCTAACCCTAATAAAACTCAATCTTGTGCTTTCCACCTGCGTAATCGAGAAGCGAATCGAATCTTACAAATAAAATGGCGTGGAGTCGCAATAGAACATAGTGACTATCCCAAATTCCTCGGTGTCAGCCTAGACCGATCACTGACCTTTAAACGCAACTGCGAAAATATCCGGAGAAAGCTCAATACTCGCAACAATCTTTTATTGCGGCTTACCACTTCCGAATGGGGGGCATCACCGCAAGTCCTGCGGACAACTGGTCTCGCTCTCTCCTTCTCCGCTGGCGAGTACGCATGCCCTGTGTGGAGTCGTTCGGCTCATTCGAAACAGGTGGATATAGCTCTGAACGAAACGTGCCGGATCATAACGGGTCGTCTAAAACCGACTCCGGTACAGAAGCTGTATCCGCTGGCAGGAATTGCACCCCCAGATGTTAGGCGAGAAATAGCTAGCTCCATTGAGAGGGCTAAACTTGAGAGTGATGCTCGTCACCCCATGTTCCAGTATTCAACAGTGCCCCAAAGACTCCAGAGTCGTAATAACTTTTTAAAGTGCGTTACTCCCGTACAAGGTGTGGCTTCGGATGCTCGCTGCAGCCTGTGGCGACAAAGATACTCTCTTGCGTCGTTCCTCCCGCTCAAGGAGTCTCTTCCTCCTGGACACGATTTGCCATGGCCAACATGGAAATCCTTAAATCGGCTTCGAACTCAGGTTGGCCGCAGCAAAGGTAATCTGTGCAGGTGGGGCTTCTCCGATGGCGGGAGTGATGCGATGCGAGTGCGGCGTCTCCCCACAGACAATGGATCACGTATTGTCTTGCCCCGCGTGTCCTGACAGCTGCACCTTTGACGACCTCCTTCACAGACAGTGCTGTTAGAGTGGCTAAGTTTTGGTCCAATAAAGTTTGAAATTTGCCTCGACACGAAAAAAAGAAGAAGTTCGAAAATTTTACATACCGAAAGCTAACAGAATTAATGTCGTCCGAAGTACTATGCTTCGAATTACTTCATCAGGTCAGGACACTATTGTCCACATTATGTATTAATGATACATGTTAAGTCGGGTGCAATGTGGTGTATTAACTATTTTTACGAAAGTTTTTGATTTCTAATAATTTTATAGGACTAATATAATCTAAAAGTCTTTTTCAAGGGATTCGACCACGGTGGGAAATTGAGTGATTTCATGGTTAAAATTGTAATATCTATGATAAAGTTCTTAAAGCCCTGTGTAACTTTTAAATGTGTTTTAAGAACACATTTGTTAAGTTTTAGTTGGATACGTAATTTTTATAACCTGTATACATGCTATTTTCAATTTTTGTTTTTATAAAATTTGCTTATGCTACTGCAATACACGTAGGTATGTATATGCTTGTTGTGAGGCATGAAACGTGGGTACTTTATGCTGCATCATCAATGTGTATCGATGTTTTCTTTTTACATTGCGTTCGTACGAGAGACTTGGAACGGGTTAAGTCTCTGTAACATGGATGCATGGATGCTAATCTTTATAAAACTACATTCTGTTGCAATAAAAGATTGTCTGAAAGAGATATATCAGTGATAGTACGGTCTATTTATATGTAGTGTGCTCTGGTGTTTCCTATTACCCAACAACAAATAAGTGCATTTAATTTTTCGATTTGACCAAAATATTCTTCCAAATATCTAATATATGGCTAGCTTTCGAACAGTAGGTGAACTAAATCTTCAGGATTCTTTCTTTCTTTTACGGGCGGATTGGTGTAGTGGGTAGTGTAGCGACCTTGCCTTCGAAACCAATGGTTGCTGATTCGAATTTTATGGGTAAATGTTAGTGTGATGAATACGAAAAAAAATAATATTTAAAAAAATATTTATGTAGTTTTGTGGTCTGTATAATACAAGTTTTACCTAATTTTGGACTAGATCAAATGGTGTAAATGACAGAAATATGTATTATTATATTTATTATGTATGCGTTACTTACGACAGAGACAGATGACAGACACACAAAGCGTCGTTTGAAAAATTAATGGGGATGGTCACATTTGTGAGCAATCGATCTGTCGGATTTTGCTTGTAAGTAGGAATGCATTTAGCTTAAGGTATTGACGAATTATTGTGTATTACAGGTGACAACCCTAGCTGGAGGAGAGATGCGCAGCGAGGTGCGCTCGAGTCGGTAGCAGGTGGCCGGTAAAATATGTCATCACCGTTATACAGCCACGTGACAAAACTCGACTGGGGCTACCATCCACACTCATTATCTGACCATCAGTATTTATATTTAGAAGCAGTTCACGGATTATAATATTAATGAGGATTTAATAAAATAGACACGAAAAGTCAGGGCGTACCTAGGTTCTTATCCAGAGGGGACAGATCTCCGGCGTTACTGGACTAAGACTTTGGGATGGAAGGGTAGGGAGCAGATGAATGCACTGCTACCTTAGGCCCGTTCTTCACTTAACATCAGGTGTGATCAAGGTTAAGCGCACCCCTTGTATATCAAAAAAATAAATTAAACTATAGATTTGCAATCTCGCTGATCATCTGTTGCCTCTAGCATATATGCACTTGTATATACGCACAGACAATTCATAGTATATAATATATATATTAACTAGTCTCAATAAATGTCCATACCCCTGTTATGCTATATTATTCTATATTATAACTTACTATTTCAGGTTTGCTACTTTGCATAATATAATATTGATCGACGCTAGTTGAAATTTGCAACAAATTTGGAAAACATATCCCATTTATGATCTTTAGCATAATTAGTTAGGTAGTATAAAAATTTATGTTATGATAACAAAAAATCTTGACAATAACACGTGGACATGGTCACGCAGTGCGATAGTGTCCTTTTTCCAATAACAAATGTACAGATTCGCGGAGAGCATCTACATTTGCAATTTCATGTAATTAGACTTTTAGGTCGAATACATTCGGAGTGTACTCGTATATTAAAACAAGACTTCTCTAATATTTATATCTTTGTCCTTTAAAGTATCAAATACCTTAATCTAAATAATAAATACATTAAACTATAAAGCATTATTTATGTTATTTACTGGGGAAAATTGTTTTGAAACTGTGGACATTTTAAATTCCTCTGCGGTAGCTATTGCCTCAATAATCGTTTAGTTGCAATATCTCGGCGCGGTCATGTGACACCGCCCTTACGGTGAAAGTCGATTGTGATTGTCCCGTAAGAGACAAACAAATCGACAAACAAACCGCGGCCCGCGACCACCGCGCCACGCGACTATATTATTTCTTACGTCGACAAAAATGTTAACATTCTTTTCCAATCTTTAACAGAGTGAGGAAAGGTTGGTATTTCATTGATAGCTACTTAACGACGTACTCGAACGTGTGACATCCAAACTAGTAATGCAAACAATGCATAGGAAATGCTGCTCTGCGACATTTTTGTCCATTTCTACCGATATCTACACCAAATGTAAATTTTATCTTACAGTCTTGTGCTACAGATTTAATGTCCAATCATGTATTATGCAAAGTATTGCAAACAAATTAACTGTACAGTACAGTACCTCAGACAAAACTTAGTGCCGTAGTAACACAAAGTCTAAACTTAATAATATTTAGGAAAAATAATTTATAGAACCGACTTGTACTCTGAAAAACCTGTTGTTAATAAAGTTTATTAAAATGGAACCTCAACCTAAACACAATTATAATATTTTTTATTCTCCATCAACAATTACACGTTCTCAGTTTAAGTTTTATTCGAAATAGTAATAATAACAAATTGCTTATTTGTTGGTTATAATTGAATCGGTTAAACCTCATCACGAGACCTTCACGTCGTGTATAAGCAACGAAAAGCTAAATACCGTGAATTCGAATGGAATAAAACAATTTTGAGAATACGTAACGGAATTTAAAACGGAGTGACGTAACGCGATAACCTACCTTCGTGATCGTGTCGAGTGCCGCGAAATTGTTTAGTTTACAATGTTTTTATGCAAAGGTAATAAAGTAATATGAAGAAAAAACCAGTTTAATTTGTGCATGCTTGGAATATTTGAGATCAGGCGCGCGGTGAATGCCCGCCCGCGCCGCGAGCCTGCTCCCGCGCCGCCCGCCTCTGCTCGCCTCTACCTACTGCTACACATACGAGTGACACTCCGGTGTAAATACCCACCTTATCTCAAATATCGCCAATATAATATATCTATTGTATACAATCGCTTCATGTATGTTTCAGTTGTTTGAGATATTTATTTGTTGGTAAGTAAGTATATTCGAAGGTGGACGTAGCAAATAATTTCCACAAGTTTAGTAACATTCCAATAAGAGAAGAAGAGTAGGATTTTCTTCTATTTCTCTCTAGGTATATTCTACTATTAGCAATGGGCAATGAAACCATAAAATCATTTCAGAACCCTATTGTGTGAACGCAGTGGCGTAAATAAATGCTTATCTATCTATCTATCTATCTATTGTTACTATAGTAAATATTATGTAGGTACGTATTAAGGTCAAATCTCTACTCATGATTTACAAAACATGCTGCGTATCGTAATCATAAAAATAATGCACTTCTTTATTATTTGTTTATTCACATCAACCCATTATATCATAATAAGTAAATGAGTTAACGTAATGATGAGATGAGCTCAACAAAAATAATTCATTTCCCACCTGAACTGCCGTGCGAGCGTCGAGTGCACTCGCGCCGATTCATCCATAGCTTTTTGTCTCAAGGGAATGCGAGTCGTCAGACTTTGGTCTGCTCTGTAGGGCCAACAGCGCGGGGGGCCCGTACCTCGCCCTTTTGTTTTTATACTCGTGCAAGAATGCAAAACAATTATAATTCCCTCAGGGATAAGTCGCCGCTCCTTGGGAACCGAGCGCACGTAATCGCGAATGATTCTCGTATCTCATTCTGTTTGCGGTTTAAAAAAAATATTTACTTAATTGGATTAGGTGGGATCAGATTATAAGTATGCTAGGCTGCGCTCATTTAGAGGTGGCAGTGGCGTTAGATAAATAGAGAGTCCCTCCTCTCTATGGAGTGTAGAGTGGAAGTGTGGCGGCGCGCGCGCACTCACAGGCACCGACTCTGGCCAATCCATTTACGTTAATTACGCAGAGATGGGGATAAATCGGCGTCCAGCCGTCCACCGCCGAGTTACGAGCGAGCCGACTATAAAATAAATTATACCCACTTCGTTCGCCTCCACTCAGTTTTTTGTTGCCGTCCACGGGCGAACGGATAAAAAAAACAAAAGCAAAATCTCAAGAGGACGAAATACGAGGCAAAGACAAAGCTTAAATTTATCTACTGATAATATAGACGTAGGGCGGCGGGCGCGGCAGACGCGGAGTTGCCGGGTGGCCGGCCAAATTATACAGGCGGGCATTCCTGCGCCCCGGCAAAAACATGATATATAGCCGCCTTGTGACGAAATATTTGAAATTTGGGGACCTGCCACAATCCAAATGGAGTATACTTAAATGTTATCTCTAGAATTCTTTGACAACTAGTTTATTTTAACGTTATTTGTTACGCAGGTATGCGGCTCGCTATCCAGATTAGAGCTTTGACAAATGTTATAGTGTGAATAGTGTGATATAGGATACGTCGTCAAACATTCATCAAATTCAATAGATACCACACCTAGTACTAATATAATGAATAAGATTATACAGCATTGTCAGTTTTCCCTCGATCTCGCCGCCGCCGCTCCGGTGCACCTATGGTTGATTTGCTGCACGCGGAGTGCTGGCCTCCAGTCCTGACATTCTGACATTGATATAGTGCGTCGCACCTTGCTCTGCCAAAGTACCAGCTATCCTAGATCACGCACTACCCTCAGATGACCGGAAGACCGACGGCATCTTTCTTATTAGAGAGTCGCTATTCCCTGGAGACATAGAAGGCGTCTGGTATGGGATGTGACCTGCGCCGACACTCTGGCCTATTCCCATGCGAGAGCCATCGCCATCCATGCGGTAGCGGCGGCAGAGACTCTGTAGCAGACTAAGCGACGCAAGTTTACAGCTGACAGATATTCTTCCCATTGTGCCTCTACGCTGCCAGTGTCTTAGGCACTTTGCCTCCTTCAGACTTGCTGGATCCTTTATTTATAAAAAGTAGATTTAATTGTAGGTAGATAGTAAGATTTTGAAATGATTTATTATATTTAATTATCTTCTCTTCAATTTTGAAAAAGCTTTCAGTTTAAGCTAAAATGTCGTCTCAATCCACTTTATCGCAGATGTGTTACTTATCTTTTTTCTAGTTTAACACGTTCCGGGACACATCCCGCTTCTCGACGTTATAACAATAAAACTTCTATTGTGTCTGGTGATGTGTCCCGGAACGTATTAATTTAGTTGAGTAAATATCCTCTTCGTATAAGGATTTTTACAAATCCAACAGGTAGGCAGGTGACTTACATGGACGATCTTACTTCAACTTGAACCTTTCGCGATCCGCGTGGGCGTACAACGTACAATAAACGGGCTGGGTTCACATAAACTATATTAACTGTCACATACAACAATGGGCAGGGCTAATAGTTATGAGTTCATTCATCAGGTCTGCGCACCACTGACCTTCTGCGGAGGTCAATGTGACATAGTTGGTGACCCCGGTTACTACCCGAAATGTATTTTGACTAACTCTCAAAGCGACCTTTATATCCGGTGTACCTGTGTAACATTCAAACTGAGATTTGCATAACAAGTACCTATTATTTTGTCGATAATGTTCTGATAGTCGAGCAGATAGAAACTAACGAATATTTTATTATTTGTAAATGTTTAGATCAAGTGTTCTTTGTAGATAACCAAACGGACGAGGACATATCGTCTAACCGATGATACTGTAAAACTTAAACAACTCTTGCATGTTGGTAATACACGAGGAACTGAAGAAAAAGTTTAATGAACATTTTGTGTCCACAATTTAGTTTTTCTGTGTAATATTTGACTTTTCATCAGTTTACAGTAGTTATAACTTGGTAGGCGATCGTTAGGCTGATCACACGTTAACGTTTTAATTTTATGATCTTTCTTACTTTTACCATAGAACTACATGTTAGGTATTTCATTATCTATTCTAGAGGATCTCTAACTATACACTGTTTTTTTCAAACCAGGGACTGATTGTTTTTGTTTATTTTCAACACCTTTCGCGTCATCTTTCATATGACCCTTCCCGAAAACTTGGAAGGTAATTCCACTTAACGAATATTTGGATATGTGGATAACACAGTTGGTTTATCTATGTTTATTGAACCGCCTCCGTGGCTCATTGTAAACGACATAGGGTTTACGAATCGGAGGTTGCGGGTTCGATCCCCAGCGGGGTAGGTACATGTTTAATGTTTGGTTGGTGGGTGGGCATTTTAAATTTCCGTCTGGCTACCACCATCTTATCTAAATCTGCCGCCAAACAGCAATGTTAATAGCATTGTTGTGTTCCGGTTGTCAGAGATAAGATAGCCGGTCCCCCAAATAACATGAGGTTTACACCTTCGGCCTCATCTTCAATTAACGTCAGGTGTGATGAGGTCAAGTGCTAACCCGTTGTACATAAAAAAAAATATGCTTGATATATTTATAGTGATTCGCGCGTTTTTAAATTTTTTATTGATATCAGTTTAGTTACTTCCTAGAAGTCTTTAACTCTTGTGTATATGTAATGCATCTATGTATGTATTTGTATTATACTAGTACCTAGAGGTACAGAGCGGTTGATAAGATGACATAAATACGTCCAATGCAATTCCAGTTCGCTTTACTTCTGGTTGTAGTCTTGACTTAGAATTACCTCATACATACAATTTGCTACGTTTGCTGCTTCAATGTTGAATACTTTAAATCGTTTATTACAATACTTGTAGGTAATGCGAAGACTACTGTCGGTGACTTGAATTTTAATGAAATGATTGCAACATTGATTGATGAATTGATGTCGTTACCTATACCATTCGTATTTTACACTGTTACCTATATGCCTCCGGAATTTTGTAATCTATAGTTAATGAACTTGCACATTCTTCGGTGTTCTCTTTATAAGAGTTTAATTAACCTGCAGGCCGCAGGGAAAAAATTCCACACACAATATATGTTTAAATCTTTTATTATAATTATCATCATTTTAATAAAATAATAATTACACGAATATATACACGATAGAGTATGTACAAATTGTCGAGGCCGCTACAAACTATATTTACACTGGGTCCACGAGTTATCACTAGGTCCGCACTGGCACTGGGTGGTGGTAGGGGGGCGCTCTGTCATCGGCAGCCGCAGCCCTCCACCATCATGTCCTGATAGTTTTTGAGCACCACATTGTTCAATTCGTCCATGTAAAGCATGGATATCGAGGAAAGCTGCGTGGGCACACAGCATGCCTTAGGCACTGCCGCGGGGTTTACGGAGTTGACGAGCGTCTGCACGATCGCGTGGTTGGTGCCGTTGAGATGATCGGCGATGGGAAATGGGCAGTCACCCTGGCAGTAGTATGCGTCGTACCCGTGTGGCGCGACGATCCAGTCGCTCCACCCCACGTCCGCGAAGTCCACGAACAGCGGCCGCCGTTGACAGATCTCTCGCGCCTCCTTGCGTCGGTGGTGGCCGCGGTGGCCGCGCCGCGCGGCCGCGCGCTTGTTGCGCACCAGCCGCGTCTCGCCGCTCTCGCGGGCCGCTCTTGACCGCGCATCCTCCGTGTACAACAGCAGTAGCGGCTGCTGCGTATGCCACTCCTCCTCGCACTCAGTCGCGCGTCTTCGCACTCGCACGTGAGGGAGCCGCGCGTTCGAACTTTGCGCGTCCTCCTCTATCACTCGCACCAATAGTCCATGATTATGCTGCGGCTCGACTAGCCAGCGACGCGCGGCACCGAGCGCGTCCGCCGTGACCGCACCCTCGGCGTGCCGCAGCGGCACCGAGTCGAGCAGTCTGAGGATGGGGCCGGTCTGCCCGCGGCGACCGGGCCGCACCACATCGTACATTAGCAGGCGCTGGTCGCCCGCGGCATCGGGTGCGCGCTGAAAGGTGACATCTGCGCCGCGGGCGATCTCGTCCGCCGGGACGCCGCTCACATTGAAGAAGAGTCGGAACCGATGCTCGCCGGGAAAGCGGTCATCGAGCACGGTGGGCGTATGGTGGTAGGAGCGGGCCGTGTTGGCCGCGGCGGCCGGGATGGCGCTGGCCTCGTAGAGCAGGCGCATGGCGCGCGGCACGGGCGGCTGCGCGGGCGCGTGGCGGCGCGTGGGTCGGCGAGGGAGCCCCAGCAGCGCCAGCAGCTGCCGCTCGGCGGCGGCGCGCGTCGCGTCGTCAAGCCGCGCGGTCGCGCACAGCGCCACCAACGCGCACACCACTGCGCACGCGCACGCCCCACGCATAATTTTCCTCGACCCACCTGAAAGGAAACAAGAGACAGGTATTAGTTCCGATTTGTTACCAAAAACTAAACTTAAATTAGAAATGCTTTTGTTAGAGATTCATTAATAGACTTATGATCCATTGCAGGACACACACAAGAGACTGCGTTTGCGGGATAGATTCACATAATGTGCAACACGCACAATGTTATAGGTACCGGCCTTGGAGTGGCATTTGCTCCGTATGGACCTAGATGCCTAATTGGTATCCGCACGAGGTAATAAATTTAACGTTTTGAATGTTTTAACTTGCAAATTAAATAATCTTCTATAAGCACGTTATTAAAATTAAGTTCGTAAACAGCTCTCACTTCCAATATCACTTTTGAAAACTACATTATATATTATTACTTATTATTACTAATGTATTAGTTAACTAATGTTAACTTCCCTTGGTCAACATTAATACATTGTGAAAGGTCTTGTTCATGTGTGCGTAATTCTGTATCAATAGCGGTAACATTGTGAATGATATTATATTATAAGTACTACCAATATAGCTGAAGGAGTACATTCATTTGTACCATTGTACGAGTATAGTGTAGTGCAAAGAGTTGCAAGTTTACGGTAAATTGGATTTCCAGTGAAGTGGCTACACTCACGCATTTCGAGCGACTGGTTATCCGACAAAGACCAACATTATGCCCAACCGGCAGTGTTTATCTCTGTTTCTAATGAATGCACTACACATTGTAGTATTCTATTTAATTTAGTTGGCAAGTTCTCTTGCACTCACTCTAGATGCATGCAGTTTCATCTGGGTCTCTACTCCACAGTACGACCAGGGGTAATTTTTTGGTAAATTCGAATTATCTACTGATGTTCTAAATATCCATAACTTGTAAAAAATAAAGGAATTGAAATCTAACTAATATTATAAATGCGAAAGTTTGGATGTTTGTTTGTATGTTGCTCAAACACGGCGAAACGGATGAACGGATTTGGATGAAATTTTGTATATAGGTAGAAATACCAGGGTATATTCCTATTATTATAATCCAGGGATACTGTACGGTTTACCGTGCATTAGTTATTTATGTCATTGCTTAGCATGCATTTTCACACCGTTCGCGTCGATATATCAATAGACAATTAATCAGTGAATTACACGCACTCAAGGCAAGCGGTTGTTTTATTATAGCATAGCACACACCGCGCCCTATCACCCTAGCACCTTAGCATCCCTTATCATAAGTGTAGTTTACCCCTACATTTTTTGGTCCTTCGAGCAATTGACCCATCGCGCGGGGAGGTTACAAGCAGGACCACGTGAATCTCGAATTCGGAGATCGTATCGTATTTCACGCGAGTTCAGTACCTTTTCGCTGAGGTTATACAGTGTAGCATATATTAATTAACTTTAACAGTGAGCATAGACATTGAGTAAGTGTACCGTACGATCGCAAATAATAATCAAATAAATTATCATTCGTGAGTGGGGAGTGGAGATTATACAGCTAACTGGTGAAGCACCAGGACCTGGAAAGCAGCGGCAAAACAGCGTGGTAACAGCATCCATCACCTACCAAGTAAGACTGTTCCATTCTTATTAACTTTATTTATCATGGAGACTTTGCTCTCACGTCAAAGTGATCTCCTACGAGAAATTGAGAAGGTTCATGTTAACTTCAGAAAGGACGGGCCTAGCAGAAAAACTCCAGAGTATATTCAGATCCGTCTTGAGGCGCTGGACAAATTTTGGGGAGAATTTGAACAAAACAATTTAAAATTACAAGAGTATGAAGATAAATCTAGCGAGTATTTTACCAATACAATTTATTTACAAACAAATTTACAAACAAAAGAATATTATCATAAGTGTAGTTTACCCCTACAGATACATAGGATACTTTTTATCCCGATAAAGTAAGTAGTTCCCGCGAGATAAACAAATTTCCGCGATAAAATTATTCTACGCAGGCGAAGCTGAGGGCGGAAAGTTAGTATGATATAAAAATAAAATCGATTTTTGAAATTCGAACAAAATTATTGTATCGTAGTAGATTTTTTTTTATATATATAAGAGGGCGGCAAACGAGCATGCGGTTCACCCGATGGAAAGCTATCACCGCCGCCCATGGACACCAGCAACACCAAAAGGGCCACAGATGCATTGCCGGCCTTTGAGGAAGGTGTAGGCTCGTTTCTTGGAGGTTCCAATGTCGTATTCGTTCGGGAATACCGCTGCAGGAAGTCCGTTCCACAGGGTGGTCGTTCGTGGTAGGAAGTTTCTTGAGAAACGTACAGTGGTAGACTTCATCAAGACTCATCCAGGTGATGTGGATGGAATTTTAATTTTCAGCGAGAAGTGTATCGGTTAAATTGAGCAGCGGGTATTAGCTCGAACAGTTCTTCAGAACACTCCCCATGAAATATGCGATAGAGGATGCAGAGGGACGCGACGTCTCTTCGCAATACCAGGGGATCCAGTCGGTCAGTGAGACTCTCTTGGCCGACAATTCGGACTGCGCGACGTTGAACACGGTCAAAAGGAAGAAGCTGGTACTGAGGTGCCCCAGCCCATAGGTGAGAACAATACTCCACGTGCGGCCGAACTTGTGCCTTATAAAGTTGGAGGCGGTGAGTCGGCGTGAAGTTACGAGCCGCTCTACTGAGGACACCTAACTTTTTGGAGGCCAACTTGGCCTTATCCTCCAGACGACCGCGGAATTGAACGTTACTAGAGATGTTAACTCCGAGAATCCCAATACTCAGCTTAACTTAAAAATTAAATATCTTCGAAAGGGCTTAACCGATTTCCATCAAACATGGCTAAGAACCACCGCTACAAGAGCTACGGTGCCACAGACAGACATACACACACACATAGCGGTTAATCCTCTTATTACGTCAGGGGTTAAAAACGAGGCCTGAAACATAACATTCGTTGTAGATTGCGAATTGATTAGGACTTATTAAGTTTTAGTAGAAGGTTTTCATTTTATAGAAGAAATCTTTACTGGATACAACATAAAAGTAAAGGGAAACAATTTACACAGTTATATAAAGGCGACATTTTCGCAATGAAAAAAAAACTATTAACGGAAAATATTATAGATATGTCATCAAAATGTCAATACTATAAATAATAATACATTCAAGTAAGTGGGTTGGATGTGAGATAGATTGATATAAAAATTTTGAACCAACTGTATTAACAGTTAACAATTATTAGACTGTTTCAAATAAAAAACGTCATCCAAATCGGTTCACCCGTTTAAGAGCTACAGTGCCACAGACAGACACACATACACACATAGCTGTCAAACTTATTTTGGATTAATTATTTATTGCGTTAAATAAAATTAATAAATCGAATGCGTCGGGGGTAAAAAAAAATATTTTCCTAATTTACTCGCTCTTTGAGACACTTAAAAATCAAAATGAAAAATATTTTATTCAATGTAAGATACAAAAATATCACTTATTGAAAGTCAACATGTTATTTTTTTTTTAAACTACATCGCTTCGCAAGGTGTTGTGGTTAGGGAGAAGAAGCGACAAGAAACTCCATAAATGTTAGTTACAATTTTAAAGGCATCTAATCACATGACTTATATCTCTCCCTATATATTAAAACTAGCTTTTGCCCGCGACTCTGCTCATGTGGTTTTCGCTTTTTTAATTTACCGGGACCTGTCGGTGATAGAGGTGCCAATATAGTCGCCCATATATTTGTCATGAATTATAATCATATGCTGCGTCAGGAAAACAAATTTAATTTCCTGAGACATTCTTGTTCTAAAGTTGCAATACCGTAAAAGGACTAAGAAACACCATAGAAAACGCGGAAAGAGGTTTGCGACCCCTTAACTAAGTTCAGTTCAAGTATAATTCTATAACGAGATAATAGAAAAATTAACTAACACACTTTCACATTTATAACTCTAATTAAGAAACTAATAAGAAATATTAGCAAGAAACTTTCTATGAAGTATGATATTCTAAAAGTAGATGAAAAATTATTCCCTTACTAGCTTGCTGTCCGCGGCTTCGCCTGCGTGAAATAACTTTATCGCACGTTATGTTTAAATTGTTTATCCCGCGGGAACTACTGAATTTATCGGGATAAAAAATATCCCATGTTTTAATTCAGGGTGTGTTCTAGGTGTATACCAAATTTCATCCGTTTCAACAGCAACAAATGAACAAACTTTCGCATTTATAATATTAGTTAGATTTCCCGGGAGATCTCATATTTTTAAATTTATTATTATTATTATTAGGAGCCCATACTGTCCCACTGCTGGGCAAAGGCCTCCCTCCTCTCTCTCCACGGCTCTCTATTGCAGGCCTCCTCCGACCAGTTTTTAATTTTAAAAACTTTCAATATTGCAATACCACAGTACAGTTCAGTTTTATTAATTACAACTTGTTGTTTTTTACCTTTTTTACTTTTTATTTATTACTAGAACAACGTGAAACGTCCATCCATCACACTTGGGTATACCAACTGGATTCGTCTATAATAGATTTTTTACATTGTTATATTGCTGCAATCATAATTTAATTAAATTGTCACCTACGAAAATTTCATTCTTGTATTATTATAATAAAATAAAATTTATTAACATGCAAATCTATATATTTACAAAGTTTAAATAATATTACCTACTCTGCTGAAGTAAAGCCCGAGCCTAACGAAGGAGGGTAATGTTTTTCGAGTGTATGTATATGGATTTCTATGTTACCTCCTGTAGCCTAACTTGACCGACTTTAAAGTGTACAGTGTTCGTCTTGAATCCTGGAGTATCATATAGGATACATTTTAGGGTAAAAAATCCAACACGGCGCCAGCGAAATGCAAAATATGTTGTCTGGTTTTTTGGTCTTTAAATTTACATTGTTATTTTCTATCCGAATATCCCAAGACTAGCGGCTAGGCTAATGTAATCCATAAAGCACCAACTACACTAATTCATTTTCCTGTATCTATTCTGTAGGTCATTGTACAATGTAGTCCTAAATATATTTCTTTTAGATTTAAAAGTTATTTTTAACATATATCTTGGCCAATAGGTGATCAATACTCACTTTATCTCAAGTTTTCATTGTTTAATTATATCTATTCCAGATGATAACTATCAAAGCGGACGAAAACTATCACAATGCGTTTATTTTTGAATAAAATTCTTATATATCGAAATATTTATTTATTTTATTCGGAACACCAACAGCAGAAATAAAAAGGTATAGGTACATAAAATATTTCAAAAAAGCTATTAAAAGGTATTCGCAGATACAATATACCTCTTGGCATAGAGGAATAACACTACACCGAACTCTTAGTATATAAATAATGTACTTAGTTTATTTTAAATTTTATATTCGAGATGATATATTTCAAAGCGAATAGAAAATTATGGATAATATTTTCATAAAGCAGTAAAGTGCATATTAAGTAGGTAATATCAAATGATACGGACATGTTATATTGTGACTGTAAAGAGATCCTATATGTAGTTTAAAAATAACTGTTAATCTTCCCGTTACATTGCTATCCCTAAATCAATTCGCTGACATGCAAGTCTCTTAAATTTTGGTTTGCCGACAAATCCACTAACATTCCAACACTAACTACTTAAGACTATCATAAAATCATCTCTAGAGTCTTGATTCAAGTAAAGAACCCACAATTTATAGTGAAATGTTCAAAAATCTTACGCCTCTCAATTCCTTACAGAGAGAAAAATATCGGTCATTCAAAGTTGTAGCTTACCTAAAGGTAGTTAAGTAGCATAAAACATGTATCGAATTCTTACGAGAGAAATTGTTGTTTACGATTCATCAATAATGCACAATCTTTATTTAATCAGAATGTGTGTGTGGTAATTTTGCTTTATTGCTATGTTTATTTATAACACACGTAATCAGAAGTTTATTAAAATAAACTGATACACTTAAATGAGTCAATATGTTACACAGATATATTAGTCAAAAACCGTTCACGAATAGGAGTGATTAAGTGAACTATTTTGGAAATAAATAAAATAAAACATTCCTTTAATCTGATATAGTTACAACTTACAATGAGATCAACAATAAACAGCCTTCACTTGACGATTTTAGTAATTCCATACAAAAATAAATTCTGCCGGATTCAGAATCCTGTTATATCTAAACTCAATCGTTACAATCCCAATTAATATTATAAATCCCAATCCCAACTAACATTATAAATGCGAAAGTTTGTGTGTATGTATGTTTATTACCTCTTCACGCCTGTACGGCTAGACGGATTTGGTTGAAATTTAGTTGGTAGACAGATTAGGACCTGGATTAACGTATAGGTTAATTTTTTTGCAGAATCGATTTTGATGAAATCTTCCACGCGGACGAAGCTACGGGCGGAAAGCTAGTATTACCATATTTTTAGATTAGGTTGTGTACTAATTAGCGAATGACGAGTACTCTAATTGTCATATAACATTGGGAATTGTAATTTTAATACATTTTAGACTAGTATTAATGTGTATTAATATATGGTATTGATGTTCCGATAAATTAATTTAAAAATTATGACGCTGTATTAGTACATGGCCGTCCGTATGGATTATTCTTTACACTCAATTCAATTTCATATTACTTCTTGAACTAAATCAAATATCAATTATTTTGACATATATCGTGATACGTGTTTATTTATGGACTAGATAGTAGATACGTCATAATAACATGAATAATTATACATGTGTTGTACGTGATAAATATCTCGACGCAATGTTTCCAGTACTGACTACGCAAATGTTGTTGATTGAGTATTTTATTCACTTAGCGGAGGATGTATGTTGAATTATCTCTACAGTAGTTGTACACACGGTGTAGGTGTTTACTTTACGGTAAATTTTGTACGCAATGATTACAGCATAGATATTTAGAATTTCAGGTCGCGTGGAGGATACTTTTTAGTAAGAAACTCAAATATTTAATAAGGCAAGTCTTATTATAGATGGTGCATGACCTCAGTTGAATGAAATGTGTTACAGTGTTGATTAAGGGCTCACAAAACAAATTACACAAATATGGCAATAAATATTATGATCATGACTATGAAAGATAATTGGAACTCAAAAAATAAATTCACCATTAATCCAACATCCACTATAGTGGATGTTATATATAATAGAAGTCGTTTAATGAAAAATGCAGAATGTATAGATATCCATGAAAATATTTGTCCGAATGAAAGCGTACTCAGAAAACTACAAAGTATGTAATACACATGTGGTAACATAAAACTTAATCTTTAACTTTCTTATTGAACAAAACTCTACATCTCACACTGGTGCAACACTACCGGCTCTGCCACCCAGAGTAGGTACGAGTTTCGTTACACAATTATAATAAAATAAAGTTTTTGTAAAGTTTTAACAAGAGGCAGCCATTAAAAACCCCGTGTTATGTTATGGAGTTACATAAACATGCAATACAAACATCGATTTATCGCCCGAAAACTTTCCAAAAACGCCGAGTAAAAGACATCAACGGGATACGTATGGCGATGCAAATGACTCTCGAGCTGCCTCGAGGAAATAATCGAAAAATTTAAAGAATCTCGTGAAATTTTGAGTAAATATAAATTTAAAATAATATTCAAATATGAACTAATGATATGGGTTTTTATTTACAAAAACCATAGGAAACTATTGCATGAGATTAAGCTCTACCTAGATGGATTTAGCTATACCTACACAAACAGGTCGATGTCGAATGTATATATTTTGTTGTTATAATGTTTTGATCGTTCTAGCACGGCCGACCGGATCATGGCGGTACGTATTTCGAAAATAATGCGGTCAAACCAGCCGCAGGCGCACGGCCGCTCGGCTCTCTCACTCACCCGAAAATTTCAACGCATCCAACGTCGCCGGTGCGTGCACAAAAATCCGCAGATATCTGGTATTCAACTGAGTCAACGCTTGGGGAATAGATGGGGCCGCACTCGTTCACGATGGCACATGACAACAGAGCGGAGCGGTAACATCACTGCGCGTTCGGTGCGCGGTCGGTGCCGGCGTGCGCGCGGCGTGTGCGCATGTCGTGCTCGCGGCGCGGCGCTCGCGGGCGGAGTGCGGCCCAGACGCGGCGGCGTCGCGCCCGCGCCCTGGCCCCGCGCCCCGCCCGCACGAGGCCCCGCCCCGCGCGCCCGCCCTGCGCCCCAACCCTCCGCCCTCCAGGGAGCAAACCCGCATCGTCAAAACCCAATTTCCCAGGAAAGATATTGCAGTAGAGTTAGTTCACCCTTTCAGAAAACGAGCCGGGGCGGCATCATGTCCTAATTCACACTAAGGCGAAATCGTATGATATAATCTGGATAGAGTTCGTCTTCCCTCGTGAGAACGAGCCGGTGTCATGATTCCTCATTTGCCTTAGGCCGAAATCTTACGGTAAAGCCAGGATAGAGATGAGATAACCATCCCAACCATGCTCAAATTCGATTTAGGGCACAATCTTATGATACAGGCAGGTAAGTTTTCGGCGCCGAGCCGAGCCGGCGTTATCGTGTCCTAATTCTAATTAAATTCCAGTAAAGTTAGTCTTCCCTTTCAGCACCGGTATCAGCCCAAACATCCCTTACAGCGTGATTTTATAATTAGAGTAGATGAAAGTAATTTTCCTCTCCACATAACGAGATGGCCGCATCATATCCAAATTCACCTTAAGGCTAGATCTTATGGTACAGTCAGGGTATATTTGATCTACCCCCCAGAGAGGTCTGCGTATAGTCCACCCTTGTAGAGTCGGTTAATATCTATCATTTAAAAACTGGTTTTGCAGCTATTCACTTGTGTCCTTCGGAGGCGAAGGATTCACTTGCATGATGTACAAACGAGAATCATAGAGAGACCATTTCAAACACTCAGTCCGTGCAAGTACAAGAATCATCTTTATCCGAAAAGCAATAAAAAATTCTGATGCCCATGATGCATGGCAACATCAGCTTATTTTGAGAATTCACCCTACATCTGCAGGCGAATTAAGCGCTATTAGTTCATCCCCACTGATGGTGACGGGCTCAGATAAGAGCATTTATGCTGTACAAAATCCCTAAGACACTTTCTTAATTCATAAAACATCAATTGAAACTTTATAATCCAAGTTGAATAGGTACATAAGTCTATGAGGTTAGTTTAAAAAAAACAGTATTGATACAAAATTAGAGCGATTTTCAATTTCCATAGCAACAGAAATGTATTTATCTTATTTAATAAGATGTTTCGAAAATGTTTTTTATTAACTTTTAGACTATGTTTATCAAAAGTATAAGTTTCAATACAATCGGTTGATTTATTTTAAATATTTTGACGTTGAAAGTTTGTATGTAAACGATCTTATGGCAGAGAGTAATTCCTTTCAATGGGTTAAAGCAGAGTAGCTTTATATCACCCAATTAAATTGCCCTCAAATGTAGGACGTGACTTTTAAATGAGAATAGAGACTAGAATCGATAAGGTCACCAACGGAACCGAGGGATTTTTATGTATTAAGCTATATTTGGTTCACAACTCTTCGCTCGTTTAGTAGAGAGCCGGATCTTGCTTGCGGATGTAATCCACATTGAAGTATTTTTTGCTGAACCAAAAATTTCACTCAAATTTTTTTAGTCATCTCAATGAAATGAAAATATTAGAATATTTTACACCCTGCGACGCTGGAGCACTCGTAGCGCAGTTGCATTCGCTATTCGTTTTCGATTAGCGTCGTTAAGCAATGTCTGGTTCGGTCAGTCCTTGGATGGGTGACCACTAGTGGTATTTTAATACGAGTATTTCCATGCTCCAGAAGGCATGTTAAATAGTCGGATCCGGTTGTTTTCAATTGAAGGCTCTCGTTAAAGTCAAGTCGGTGGCTTACAAGGGCGGCTTAAAAACACTGACTTTCAGATGGCCACTAGTCTGACACAAATCCACCAATCCGTACTGGGCCCGCGTACTGGATTATGGCCCTTACCTTCTGCCAGTGAGAGGAGGCTGTGTCCCAAAAGTGAGGATGTGTTAGGCTGTTGATGATGATTAGGTACACCCTGCGAAATCAATACATTCAGGGTCACAACACCAGGCGCAGTAAAAGTGTTATTGTTATAACGTGGAGAAGAGGGTTGTGACATAAATCCCTAAACGTGCTAACTAGTTGTGCATGAGCAAATTAATAATATGAATTTCCTTTATTATTTTGTGTCGCAGAACCCTCAGCGTCCGTCCCGTACTATATGCATGTCATTATCACCATCATATCAGCCTAAACGTCCACTACTGAAAAAGGCCTCCCTGTTAGGTTAGGTTAGAGTGTTAAAGCAGTAGGTGTACAGTAACTATTTACCCGATATAAGTATAAGAAAATATAGCAAACAATACAATACAATACAAATACACTTTATTGTACAAACGTGGCAAGATCTTTTCTATGGTGGCCTATACGTTCTTTTTTCCTCCTCGTTTTCGGTCGGTTAGACTTCAATAAGAAGGAGGTTCTCAATTCGATCGTTTATATGTTTATTTTCTCCGGGATTTGGCGGTTAATTCGCGAATTGTTTTTTGTATATGAAAGGGTATACCGTCAAATTTGGCTTAAATAGCAATTGGTTCAGTAGTTTTTTGTAATCATGGTAAACAGAATAGAATTACATATTTAGACGATTATGTAGTTTTTGCACAGGGAAACTACGAGTAGATGCAGCTTGGGTTTGTGTAGAGAAGGTAGAGAAGGTCGGTGTGATTATCATCTAACGTGTAAGAGCTAGAAGAGTCACCATTGCACAAAAATGATCAAGGAAATTAGCAATCACGCTAAAATATGAAAAATAAATACTTTTTAACAAAACAAACAACCGATTTTACTGAGTCAGCCACTACTTTTTCTACCATATGAAATTGGCACTACTGTTGAAAATAAATTAATCTACATTGTTACACTGTTACCATTGGCGCAGACTTTCGATAGATATTTTTCTTATAGTAGAAATAATAATAATTACGACAGTGAACATAGAAATTGACTGATTGAGTGATACAAGCGTTTCAATAAAATTATTTTTTCCTTTGTAGTGGCTGATTCAGTGAAGAAAAAGTTTTTATGTGGGTAATTGATACTTCTGCCATATTACTAACAAGATTTTGCGAGATGGTATACTTAATTGAAGTGCCGAATACAGTACAAACAGAAACACATTCAGGGTGTAAACCAAACCACAATAAGTTCTTAATAATATCACGCACATGACAGACACGTCATGTTTACCTATCGTAGCACTCGTAGCGTGTAGCCTGGTGTTTGCTCGTAGACATGCGTGAGTGTGAGATTTGGTAGAGCCCTTACAATATTAACCCCTAATCAAATAAAGACAAATAAGTTTTGCTACCATTGTTTTAAAATGCCAATTCGAATGCTTAATTATATTTTTTTATTTGCGATACTTAAACTATTGTTCATAGATTTTAGTTTCGTGCGATAAGTCAGCATCAACTATAGATGACCGTGTACTCGGTAGTGACCCTGGCTTCGAAACCAGCAGTTGTGGGCTCGAATCCCAGGATAAAATCTAAATAAAGGTTTTAGTTTATACCTGCTATTGTATTACTTGTCATGATTCTGGTATGTAGAAATTGACGGTTACTTTAACGTGTACTCAATTATGTCTGGGTACGAAGTACTTACAGGAATCTGATGCTAATATTTCTGTTAGGTAAAGTGGCAGAGTGGGTTATAGACGTGATTACTGGGCAAATTAGGTATTAGCTTGTTTATTGTATGGTTTGGTATTGTGATTAGAAACGCTGACTAAAAGGTTGCGGTTTCGAATCCCGCTAGAGGAATATGTTTGTATAATGTATACGGACATGTATACCCGAGTTATGGATGTTTTTCATTTATAATTTGTATAGTTTTTTTTTTGTAAATTTATATTTACAGAAATAAAGTATTTGACTTGTCTTAATGTTCGGCATGACATGTATCTTTTGATTGTATATATGTTTATCGAGTATGTGGTAGTTGCTTAGTGTGGAACAAGATGGCGCTGTGTGTATGCCCAGTAATATTTATTTACTTATTAATAATTTATTGCAAAAAAAATCAAGAGTCAAAATCTCGTTAAGCTACAACACGCTCAGTAGGTTTTTAAAATAATTAAAAGCATTGGAGAAACGAAGTGAATAAAATTTCATAACATATAAAGAACAAAACATGACAAAGGGAAGGATAGAAAAATTCAAAACAATAGTCAATAAAGGACTCCAGAAAAATTAAAATTGGTACCTTTTTTGACTGTACAATAGAAATAAACATCATATAATCTAACTAATAGTATAAGTTTTATAATACTTGTTATGGGAAATTTGGATGTTTGTTTATTTGTTTGTTACTCAATCACGCCGTAACTGAAGAACAGATTTGGATGAAATTTGGTATATAAATAGATTATATCTTATAGGATATTTTTATGCTTGATAAACAGAACAGTTACTGCGGGATAAACAAAGTAAATTTATTCGCGATAAATCTATTCCACGCAGGTGAAGTTGCAGCGAAAAGCTAATATTTCATAAGCCTTCTTCATATATATACAATAGAATACAGGATTGTGTAGCAACGGATATCATATAGAAAGAAAGAAAGAAGAAAGAAAAGTATTTATTGCCAACAAATACAGAAAATTTCGTAAGGTATAACATTTTCCATAATATAAAAGACGAAAATTTTTTCCATCCGCTAAACCACTTTTGTCATGATTTTTTTGTAATAGATTGCGGGTAGAGTGAACACCTTGGTTGGTTACAATATTTTTTATATTCGTCACTTTGAAAATATTTTCACTTAAGTATTTGCTAAAACACTTAACATTTTAATTATTTTTAAACTATAAGGGATATCAAGAACAAAACAATGGAGACTCGTTGGTATACAAGTCCAGGTTTTAAGTCGAACAAAAGTATGACACTTGAAGTGATAGCGGTTATACCAAAGCGTAGAAATTCGTAATTGCAATCAGTTCCAAGAAGACACTTAAAAATCATTGTGTCCAAAAAACATTACGTTTTAATGTGTCCGTGTATGAAAATCCAAGAACGAATTTCGTTAATTGTAAAATTGAGACATATAATGAACCTACAAATATCAGTCACACGCGAGGGATCACGTGCCGTCAATACCTACTGATTGGCGAACAGTTACCATGCCCCAAAGTACTTGTTTCTCTTCTCATAATGTTTCCAAGATAATGACAAATGATTAATCTTTTTTCCTGTTCCATAATCTGGCGCAAAATCTTCAAGTTCAAGGTCACCTTGAGCTATGGAGAGGACTATAATCTGGATTTAATCAGAAATAGGTACTATAACTAAGAAATAAATAATATAATCAGTATAACCCAGAAGTCCGCCGTTGTACTCAATTTATGTATCAATGCAAAATTAATGTATTGCCTTTTTGTACAATAAAGCGTTTACAAACAAACAAACCCACAGAATTAGCTGAGCTGGTATTGATAAGGTCAATACAATGTCTGAAAAAAGATAGTAGAACGCGTTCAAGTGGTTGAAGATGGCTGGGGTATCCTAATCCATTATGGGAAGGCTATGTCCAATAATGAGCTTTAACAAGATGACAATGACACATCTATCGAAGAAGTTATTTTGGGAACAAAAATTAACCTAATCACTAAAAATGATAAAACATCATCACATCACATATATCAACGGCATAAAAAGTCCACTCCTAGACATGGTCCTCGTATATAGCGAAGTTTGCGTCGCTTTGCTAAGTTGCCCTAATCGCCATGCTTTGGGCTGGCTGGATAGCAAATGTTTTGTGACCTCCGTACCAATTGCGGTGCTATGCTATAATTAATTATGCTTTAGATGCTATAGAAAACACTCTCGTTACTTTATGCCTATTAACATTCTAAATCATCGGTCAGTTTTACAGGGTGAAATTTAATTCGTGTAATTCCTGTTTACTGGAAACTCCACGCTTGATTACGTACAACTTTCCATTAGGACCCATAGCCGAATTCAGCCAAAATTGTTGGATTTCTATACTAAAAGTGGTTTACTGTGTATGGGTAGGTAATCGAAAAATTTTCGATCGAAGTTCCTTCGGGAAAGTTGTTCGTAATCAAGAGTGGCGTCACCAGTTAATGCGAATTACACGAATTCAAATTCACCCTGTGTAGGTTTTGAGGATCAATTTTTTAATCAGTGTGCCAGTTTTCGTTAAGTTTTTTACGTTAAGCTAAAAATTAAAAACAAAATATTATTTCAGCTTGAGGTATCTCTAGCCGTTCCCGAGAAAATAATTATTCAAACAGACTAAAGTGACCCTATAAAGATCCAGTTGATACCATCTGAGATACGGAACTCTAAAAACAGTTATCACTCAATATCTGCAAATTTGATACAAATTTATGCTATTTTACCAACTAATTTACTTACCCTAATCATTGCAAATAAATGTATTCTATTCTATTCTATTCTATTCTATTCTGAGATTTGCGGTAATATAAATAATAATTATTTTTAATTATTTTCTTTTTTGTAAATATGTACAAAATTCTCTGTCCACTTATGTATTGGTTGTAAATAAATATTATTCAATATAAATGAAAAACATAAATGAAAATCTCCTCCACTTCTCATGTCGGTTAAAATGACACATTGTTTATTCAGTATCCTTACAAAACCATTTAGAGGTATTCACTTTCAAATAAAACAAAAAAAAGAAACTATGTGAAACATATTATACAATGAATAGCAGGTTATAAATTCCTCATCCATTCCATAATACTTTTGGATTACTCACTGCAATGCCATCCATCCACAGATCCATCAGGACGACGATAAGAAAACCTAACTGTCTCCGTTATCTCTGCGTACCTTTCTTTTCTTGAGATCTAATGTTTTTGGACTTACATTTTGCGCTTTGAAGATAACAAATATTATAAGAAAAGAGGGCCGATTGGTCTAGCGCGATCCTGCCTTCAAAATCAACGGTTAGGAATTCGATTCCCGCTGGGAAAATGTTTGTGTGATGAATACGATTTTTTTGCATCTACTCGAGTGCATTATATTGATGCTAGCTTTCCGCCCGCGCTTTTGGAAGATTTCATCGAAATCGGTTCAGCAAAATCATTAGCCATTAGTTAGGCGTGAAGAGGTAACAAACATACATACAGACATACATACATAGAAACTTTCGCATTTATAATATTATGGGATGGGATATTAGAGATGGGACAAATAATTCTGTATGTGCCCCCCGTCGTCTAGTATCCATAGTGTTTCACTGTCTAGTTTAGTACTAATTGCATTTTTTATAATTCACATTGAAAACTATATCATTTTTTCTTAAACACAGTAAGGCCCGTATTAATAAACCATTCTCAAGATTGAGAACAGTCTTGTGACCGGTCTCAAGTAAACGTGTAGATTAATAAGCCTAACTTGAGACCTGAAAAGCCCGTGCATACTCAAGCAGTACTCACTTGAGGGGTGCGCGTATTAATAAACGAAACTCAAGACCGCTGAGGCGAATACTTCATCGAATCGACATCAAGATTGGTTTATAAATTAGCACTGAGCTTGAGATATAGCAACTGCTTAAGACGCATCTCGGTTGATACAGCCTCAAGACTTCTATTGAGATTGATTTATTAATACCTATGAAACAATAATGAATTTTAATGAAATGCAGTTGTTCACCAATTATTTAGTACTAAACTAGACAATGAAGCATTATGGATACTAGAATACAGGGAGCACATACATAACATTTATATCAATATAATTAATGGCTTATTTAATGGCTCAACTGATTTTGATGACATTTTGGTATGCTTATTCTAAAGTTTTTTATAAACGCTTCAAGTAGAAACTAGTTTTAGGTACGTAGTATGAAGAGTTCTTAAACTATAGACATAAACAACCTCCCTCCCTCTCTCTCCGCGTGTAACCCAGAACAACTCAATTCGAAATTCTTGAATAATTTGTAAATATAGGTAAACACTTTTTTTTCATATTGCGATGTTCGTTCTCCGCTTTTTACAATTCTCCCTAAGTATATTTGCCGATGTGTGTTTGCGGCATGTAAAAAGAACAGAACCAATCCGTCTCTTCCCATGGGTGTCGTAAAACGTGACTAAGGAACTTTCTACCAAAAAACATCTATAGATTTGCACGTCTTAACAGCGCTGGCTCACCCTCTGTCACGTGTGCATGCAAGGTGGTAAGGTGAACTGTAGAAGTTGTTTAAATCATTAGACTTTTAATGTTTGTAACAACCAAGCACTAATGTTTGGGATATCTCTAACCACCCCATTTGGGATAAATGTTGTGACGTTATGTATGTAATAATTGCAGACTTGCTCGACACTAAACACGTAACAATATTGTCATTCCTCAGTTACGCACCCGCTTAAAAGTTATGATAATGAGATGATAGTAAAGTAAATATTGGCGAGATTGAGCCGACTCACGCGCCGGATGGCTCGGCGTGTGTCGGGAACAATGCTCGAAACTTTCGAGCAGGTGGCGAGAGATTTTATTTTGATAGCTGACATACACGCGCGTACGCAATGTAACAGATGGCTGATCATGTAACTAATGGAGAATAAGAAGGCCTATTTGATTTGAACTGTAACCTCGTTATACTTTCAAGCATTAATTTTGTACATCTGACTCATACTCGTACATACATACAATCGCCTCCGTGGCTCAATGTAAACAACATTGGGTTTACGATTCGGAGGTCGCGGGTTCGATCCCCAGCGGGGTATATATTTAAGTACTCGGTTTGGTTGGTGGTAGGGTATTTTAAATGTCCGCCTGGCTAGCTACCACCATCTTATCTAAATCTGCCGCCAAGCAGCAATGTCAATGGCATTGTTGTGTTCCGGTTGTCGAAGATAAGATAGCCAGTCCCCCAAATGTGTTGGGGTTTCCGGGTCAGTGCGCTTCCACCTTTGACTTCATCTTCACTTAACATCAGGTGTGATTGAAATCAAGCACTAACCCGTTGTGCATAAAAAAAAAAAACATGTGTTATTTTGTAGTTTCTTACATTAGTATAGTTACTGGCAGCTAAAAGTATCTTGTAAATGGCACTAGATCGCTAAGTCCATCGCATTAATTATGTCTTGCAGAGAATATCAAACGTGCGTAGTGCACCCTGCATGAGTAGTGTTGTCAGGACATGAAATTTCGATGTTTATGGCTTGTTTTGCCTTGCGCGACATAGTTAACAGAAGATCTAGCGTGCTGCGGGTATATTTTTAGCTGCAGGTAAGATTACCATACGTTACCTTTCGACCAGATTTTAAGAGATCAGACCGGACTCCGCCCGGATTTTATTCAAGACCGAATTTTACATCATGCTATATAATAAATTACAGCGCGCACACCGGACTTTCCGCCGCAGAAACAAATGCAAGAGCGAGCGGTGCCCGGCTGGTGTGTGCAATTTTCAATTTCAGCCAAAGCCCAGACTTCTTTACAGAGAGATCAGGATTCTGTAATGCAACCGGTTTTTCGATTTTAAGCCCTAGTAACCCTAGCTGCAAATAACTGTAGGTACTATAAGGGAAGAGGTCGCTGAAATATACACCTTTTCAAGAACATTACCTACGAGTACATGCCATTCAATTGATGTATCTTTCATTGAATTAAATGTTTTGGGTTTGACTTTGACCACCATGGTATGAGTACGAGTATATTAATACTTGAAGAATTTGTCCTTCAATTGCCCCAATAACTTTGTTATTTTATAGTTGCCTTGACCTTTGCGTAGATGGCTACCTATTTTGTTCTGTTTAGATGTAATAAAATTTAAGACCAAAAATTTTTATTTAGTAAATTTTTTTTTTGATGTCAGTAATTTTATTCTTCGATGAAAACTTATAATAGTATTGTAGATACCACATACGTATGTGGTAACCCTTATTAATTAAAAATATAAAATCTTTTTTATTTACAATACCATTATTACTAAGATATTACCTACATATAACAGCCTCCCATCAGCGAGTGCTATGTGCGAAGATAAAATCGGATAGTAATTATTTCAAGCTCACATACATCAAGTCGAAATTACAGATCTTGCTACCGTGCGCGGACGCCGAGCTACCGAGGCCGTTACGCGCGAATAAAAAACTGTTCTTGTTTTTTTTTTACTTTTTTTTTGGCGCGTGTCTCTCGCGAGCCGTTATACGCGAGGTGCTCTTGGCAGCGAAAGTTAGAACTCGCTTGGCATTTTATAAGTACCAGTTTTTTTTGGAAGATCTACAGTTTGATGGGTCAGCACTTATTATCTTGCGTGGTAGATCAATTATTCACATGAAACCAAAACACATGTGCAAGAATATAATATACTTAATTATAATATATAATAGTGAAAATTTTAATAGCTTTGCCAGGCTTTCTTCAAACTTTCCCTAAGGTTATAATTTTGTGTCTTTAAGAATATAATTAAGTACACATGACGTAGGTAAGCGAATGCAATACAATTTGCCAAAACACCTTAAACAAGCGAAGTGAATAATTCGTCTTAAAAGCTTTTTTTATCTAGAAGTGATTAACCCGTTGTAGTTTTTTTGTTGGGTTTGGTCATCGTTAATCTAACCTGTAAAGTAATATAAGTAATAAATAAATATTTTGGATACTTACACTTACACCACTTATGCAGTCCCAAACACTTTTGACATTTAAAGACGGAAAGTAATCAATTTGCTAGAATGACCTATTCGTATATGAAAAACCTTACACTAGGAATTTAGCCATACGATATCCTAAATATCCAGCAAAGTATTTCACAATATCACTCTGCGACGTTTTTATGTAGAGTTCTAGCTAAGTTTATAAGTATGTACGAGTAGCACAAAACTGGCAAAATGAAGCCCTGTAATTAAACGATTTCCAATATTGTAAATAAGGTTTTTAGTGACATTCACTGGTCAAAAAAAAATGCAGTGATTTAAGTGCAGTGTGAAGATTTCCGTACACAATTTCTTTAACCTACTTTTGGTTTTGCGTTAGTTTGATTGTAAATGCATTCATCTTATTTAAGAGCCATGCTCTTGTCGGTGGAGATTTTTCCATATTTCTCTGCTTTCCGCCATCCGCTGTAAATGCATTATAAGACGAAAAATATTGGTGTAATTTGACAAAACAAATTTACTTAAATCTATAAGTACAGGGCGACTTGACTTATCTCACTACAACCATAGAGTTAATTGGAGAATAGTAAATTGGGCGTTCATACTTAGCGTTTTTGTGGGAACTTAAACATTTAAGTTCCCACAAAAACGGGACTAGACGGCTAGACAGACATCTGTCTAGCCGTCAGACCCGAAAAGTAACTTTCAGTATTATAGGCATAACATATTGACTGATTAACGGCTAGAATCATACCAAAAATACAAATATTTAAAAAGCCTACCTCAGTAAATATCACTGTGTGTGTAGTCGATGTAATGCCTAATATATTCTATTAAGGAAAGAGCCAAGTCACGTTGATTGAAAGAGCAAAGCCTCATACATTTCATAGTTTTAATACGAGTAGCATCACAATCACCACCAAATCTCCGCCTAACCGCCCCCTTGGCTCAATGTAAACAACAATGGGTTTACGATTCGGTGGTCGCGGGTGCGATCCCAGCGGGGTACATGTTTAGTACTCGGTTTGGTTGGTGGTAGGGCATTTTAAATGTCCGCCTGGCTAGCTACCACCATCTTATCTAAATCTGCCGCCAAACAGCAATGTTAATAGCGTTGTTGTGTTCCGGTTGTCACAGATAAGATAGCCAGTCCCCCAAATGTGTTGGGGTTTCCGGGTCAGTACGCTTCCACCTTCGACCTCATCTTCACTTAACATCAAGTGTGATTAAGGTCAAGTAAGAACCAGTTGTGCATAAAGAAAGAAAAGAAAAGTAATCGTAACCAAATACTTAGGCACATTGCATTAAAATTTGTGAATACATAGATTTCTGAAATTTACATACATATATAACGTCACCACCTTTATGCTAAATGGGGTGGTAAGAGATGTACCTACCCCATATTTAGTATTCGGTTTGGTTGGTAGTAGGGGCATATTAAAATGGCATAACATATTGACTGATTAATGGCTAGAATCATACCAAAAATACAAATATCTGAAAGTCCTACCTCAGTAAATATCAGTATGTGTGTAGTCGATGTAATGCCTAATATATGCCATGCATGACTGGCGCTCACGCCAGCGAGATGTGAGCGCGCGCTCTATGGGCTGCTCATACTTAGCGGAGCTCTGTATATACTGGTTATTAGTGCTTAATGATGAGTTTTGTTTTCTTACCCACGATTTTCCTAACTAAATTGTTTATAATACTCTCGTAATAGTAATTAACAAATATTTTATGTAAATTTTCTCATGTAAGTAAGTAACTTGTAATTATTCTTATGAGAAATAAAATTTTTTTACTCACATATATTCTATTGGGGAAAGAGCCAAGTCACGTTGATTGAAAGAGCAAAGCCTCATACATTTCATAGTTTTAATACGAGTAGCATCACAATCACCACCAGATCGCCTTGTAGCAAATAGCTAGGGCTAGCAGAAGACTACAAATACAAGTAGCAATAGAAGTTGAGACGATTTAGATACTCGCAATGAGTAAACCGACCGGATTAACATCAGGTGTGATTGAGGTCAAGTGGTAACCCGTTGTGCATATAAATTTCGGAATTTAGGTCGTCAAACTCGAGTCATTAACCACACTCCCACAAAATGTACGAGGGTGCAAAGAGAATGCCGTCCAAGGTTATTGTGACGAGTTTTAGTTTATTTTGCAAAGTTTTAATTTAGACACTAACGATTAAAGAATACCATCGAAATAAGACACATTCTGTTTCGTTTTTACTTTTTATTTATCTTTGTTTTACCATTAAAGCAGTCGAACCGATTTAGAAACTTACAGGTCACATTTTTAGCCGGAGGTTTATAATTTCAAATGGACTTCCGGTTTCATTGGAAAAGTACACAACTTAAAAATAATCAATATCGAAATGATCTAACATAAGGAATATCGACTTCCAACTAACACGCATATTATAAATACGAAAGATCTTTATCTTTAATATCTTTATTGTACACAAAATTATTACAGAAATATGCAGTGTATATAAAATGTACAAAGGCGAGCTTAATTCCGATAGAGTTTTCTACCAGCAAACCTTAGAGATACATAGTGTTTATTAGATTGGGCAGAAAATAGTGTACACAACAATTGAAAATTATTTTATAAAAAAAAATATATAAATAAATATACCAACAAAAGATGATATGTTTGTTTTAAATGCGCTATAACGACTGAACGGATTTGATTGAAATTTGGTACAGAGATATACTATGCCCATGAACCGTAGCCTCACTACAACGACATTGTATCGTCACATTTCTAATAAATCTCACAAAACGATAAACTGATTCCGTGCGGATGGAGACGCGGGCCAAGGGTTAGTATGAGTTAAGTGACGAGTAATATTAGAAACATATTTTATCTCTGACAATCACATGGCAATAATCACTATTTTCACCCACCTATATCAAATGTAACTAAACTAATATTATAAATGCGAAAGTTTCAATGTTTGTTTATTTGTTTGATTGTTTCATTGTTGCTCAATCACGGCGAAACGGATGAACGGATTTGGATGAAATTTGGTATATAGGTAGGTAGTATACCCTGGATTGAGACATAGGATATATTTCATCCCTATAAGGTGAGTGGTTCCCGCGGGATAAACAAATTCCGCGATTAAGTAATTCCACAATGGCGATGCCGCGGGCGGAGAGCTAGTAGACAATATTTTATTAGTTGTAACCAAATCCAAAAGTTGAAAAACTATTTAATAGATGTGATAATACTCTGTTATGCACACTTGACCGAACGTCACTATACACAAATAGGTATATATACATGACATAATAGTGCAACAGAGAATTAGTAACGTTACACTTGATGCACGGTCTAGTGTACATTTCGTTGTAATGCAGTTCGTTTATTTTTACAACACAAGGTAATCTGTTTACCCTTACGTTTGGAAATAACAGTTTTTTTTTTTTTTTATATGAGAGGGCGGCAAACGAGCATGCGGGTCACCTGATGGAAAGCAATCACCGCCGCCCATGGGCACCCGCAACACCAAAAGGGTCACAGATGCGTTGCCGGCCTTTGAGGAAGGTGTCCACCCCAGAATAAGTAGGGCAGCCTGAGCGATGAGGGATTCTCCAGCAGTGCTGGTACCCTCCTGGGGTACTAACTCTTTAAATACCGCTACCATTCTGGAGAGAGACTGGAAGGTGGCCCACCAGTTTTACGCAAAATTAATTTATTAGTTCTACCCCATGCATATCTCTAACAGCAACAGTTTCAAAGTCGTTTATTTCACATCCAGTCATGCGAATGTTGGCGCAATTAATTTATTGGTGCGAACTTCAGTAGCATCTCTCTCACGCATTGTTTTCCAAAATACGTAAAGGTGCAGATTGTTTAAAAACAAATCTTCTAAGCAACTATATTTCAAATTCATGGTCAGTTTATGGAGTGCGCAAATGTTAGGAATCGTGCGGTTAAATCACGCTAACTACGGCAAGAGCGGCTCCACGCCGTCTGCCACCCACGGCCGGCGCGTCCTGCCGGCCACCAATTCACGTCTCGTCCGTAATTAGCCCATTAGCACGCACGCACAGTTCAAATGCTCAATTAGAGCAACGACCTACTGGAATAGCCGCCGGTAGGGTTACCGACCCGAATTATTAAGGTACGGTAAGGTACCTTAAGGTAGCTTAAGCAGGACACCTCAGCTGTGAAGATAGTAGTGTCGATTCGCTTGGAATATGCTTAAAACTGAACTTAGGCTGGTCTCTCCTTTTTTCACTACGAGCACAGAAAAGGACATGACATTTTAGGCCTGTCAATTTAGTTTAGTTCTTACAAAATATCACCACCAAATCCTTTGAGGTTATGATTTCTGAACGACATGACAGGACTAAAATGACCAGGATAGACTATCTAAATTTAATTTTAAGCGTGTGTACCAAGCGAATATATACCAGGGCAATCAATAGATCAGTAACAGTTGCAGTGATAATGACCTAAACGGCCACATTTCTGATTGTGTGTGATTACACACAACCACAATTTTTTTCTACGACAACCCTGGTGTGCGTATAAATAGGTAGTTACTGTGAATAATATGCACAACTTTAGTGTTAAATTTTGAGGAGATAGCTTTTTCGAGCTTGGGAATACAATCTCCAAGAGAGAGTGAGCTCTCACTTGGCAAATATGAGCAGAAAATTGATATCAAATTGTTACATGACCATTGTAAATGGTTATTTTAGGAAAAGTCACTTTGTGCAATACATAGATATAAAGCTGAAACGCAACATCAACATAGAGCCAAAACTATTGAAGCCAGAAACACTACCTAAATTTTAATATTTAATGCGAATTATTTTTGAAATACAGGTCCATAAGTGTGTAAATTGGGGAATGAAAGTTTGAACGAGGAATTTTTTTTCTTCTATCGATGAATTTTCGTAAAAAAAACTCTACAATACATACAAGTAATGAAATCTGTTTCAGATTTCTCAAAATTCAGTCTTCAATTAAACTTATTACAATTATTTGGTATTTAAAAAGTAGTGACTAAAGCATTAGCAAAAGATCGAAAAATGTAATTCAGCTAGGCAACCCTAGCTCTGAGGATTACGTCCCTCCTGTTGAATTCAATGAAAAGGATGAAATGTTTGCGGCAATTGACAGATCATGTTCACTAGTTTCAAGGGAGATTGTGCCTAAGTACATCGTTTATTTTTATATGAGTACAGATCACAGGTCAAAGACACGGAATAAAAGTATGTCCAATTATTTAATAACAATAACTTAAGACACGATTTCCTAAATATTATGATAAAATAGTGTCTCTGTCAGTATGTGTAGTGTGAGTTTGTTCCGATTTTAAATAATACTGTTGCGTCTCTAGTCCATGATAAGTGTCACGTTTATACATATAATAAGTAGGTATTACAAAAAAATAGTTTTACTGTCTATAAAGTTATTATGCATTAAAACTAACTCTGACACCATTATGTGTGTATTAGTTTATATACACGGTTTTAGTTGATTAAGATTATCTTTGCTGACATCAGTATTTTTAGTATTTTGGTTATGTCTGGATACCATTTGTTTCCCCCTAACCATATAATATTACAAATTCCGGAAGTCGTCGCTAACAGATCTATTATACCTAATATGGTATAATTCTAAAACTCAAGTCTTTAACAAATGTACCTAATATAATTATCATTATCTCTATTACAATTTTTAAATACTATCAGTATAAAATAAGAACATTGTTAACGCATCTGGTCTACTGTGTCTGAAATAAACAATTTTAATGAATCAATTAAATGAATAACATTTTGATATACAGATCAATCAATAAATATACCTACGTATAGTTGACTTTTAATATAGACTGCTATTTAATATATCTTCTGTTCAATAGCATTTAAACTTCTCGATAATTATAATTGCCATACTCGTACTACTCACATACGAAGCAATACTAGTGAAGAAATAAACAACTAAAGTACTTTTCTATAGCTGTAATGGTACCAAAAAGCTGCCTACATTCCAAAAGTAGTAAAAAAGAAAACAAACAGGTAATCAAATCATTACGAACAAAGCGTAGGTAACAAGTATCTCACGGCGTCACTTGCCAACAGTAACAAGATACAAACAATGAGTTGACACAGACCGATTTTTCTAACAATCTACTAGCACTGTAACGCTAACAACTCGTTTTGTCACAAATTTACTAACAGTCACTATTTCGCACCATAAATGTACAGTCCAATAATTAGGCTAGTTTACTCAATCAATTATAACGACTCTACAAATTGGAGGCAGTAAAGGAAATTAGCGCAGATTGATGGCGGGACGGTTGTTATCGGGCAAAATGGTTAACCTGGTGTCAAGGACGTCACCAGCTCACTGAACCTTGATTCTTTACGGCAGTCATTATATTATATATACTAAGTACCTACTGGAATGTATTGGGCATTTGTAATGATATACTATAGATACAGAGATAATTGATAAAAAAGAATATAATTCGACACGGCATATTTCTACATCGTGCAAATTGTGGAAATTTTAATTCTGTTGTGTTTTGGATAATTCTTAAAATATCCAATTATTAAAATTTATATTAAGATTATTTATTTGCCAGAATACATTTTATAAGGTCTTTGGGATTTGTGACACTTTACATAACATTCCGATAATTTAAATATTCCTTAACGCTTTAAAAACACTTTGCCTGAAGTCATTTATTAATCGAATTTGAAACATATTGTCATTAACTAATTTTATAAGACTATTAATTATTTCCCCTCGGCTTTGGATACAGAACCCTAATAAGTAAGTAGCTGGTTTAAAACTTAATTAATTTTATGACAAAACTCACAACGTGTTACGTACACTTGTTAGGTACAGTCGACGGCACGACGACTGCAACTACCGGGCGGGGCGTAAGCTGACGGCGCACCGACACGCTACCGAAAATGACAACGCAGCGAGACCTTATACTGGAAGTGTTACGGTCATCTTGCGGCCGCGTGTACCTACCCGAGAAGAAATTCGAACGCACAACACGTAACTTGAGATCAATTTTTGAAACGCTTTCTACTGATTTTCTACATACATCAACTACTGCAAATCGATTAAAATGTTGTAAGTTTTTACAACACTAAAAATAGTACGAATGATGCTCTTTACATTAAATACCACAACGCGAAGAAACGTATGTGATATTTTGGACATAGTACAAAGGGAGTGATTTAAAAATTGTCTCCTGCCCGCTGAGTTTCATTAGGATGGGATCTAACTAAGTATGTGATTTGTCCTATAATGGGATGATGCGATATATAACGTATTCAGACTTTAAAAACCAAGCAGAGATATGTAACACTAGGAAGCCACCTATTAGCTTGCACATAACACGAGCGCCTATGCTTCGAATTTCTATAAATTAAGATTCAATTTCACTTCCCTTTAATTAGGCTTGAAATGCAAGAATGTTCTAGACTTTATGCGGAATGATTTAAAGTTGTTATTGGTGTGTTGTGTTGTGTAAGTGCATTTAAAGGCTCCGATTGCATTGGCAGAAGTACGATTGTGCTGATCGCTGTCGATAGTGTCGGATTGAAGGTCGTGAACGCCCCGCCGGGTCAAACCTCGGAAGTTTAATCACGAGGCACCTGTTAGACCGAAAACACTTTTTCCTTTACTAAAACAGACGCGTCACATGGAGTTAGGTACTTAAAATAGTAAACCTTATTCAAAGGAAAAAATCTTATACTTATTGAAAAAATAACTTGTCTGAGCCGAGGATTGATTAGATAAAAATAGCGATAAAATTATTAAATAAATATATTATGTTAGGTGCCAGCCGCCAGTACCGATAGATGGCATTGTCAAGTCATGATGTCGTTTGTAATTGTCAAGGCGCGTCTTCATTTATCTTTGGCTTAAATGGTAATCTTTGTAGAAAAACTCAAGAGAGCTTTGAAAAGAAAGAACATTACTTAGACTTATCACATTGAATGATAAATATTGACAAAAAAAATAACAACCATTAAAACTTCTTAATAAACAACGTATAAAGTAACAAATTCAACAGAATGTGAACAAAATACAAGCGGCCTAAGCATTTGACGACCGATTGGTGTAGTGGATAGTGACCCTGTCAGCGTAACTAACGGTTGCGGGTTCGAATCCCGCGAGGGGTAAATGTTTGTGTGATGAATACGAACATTTATTCCCGAGTCATGGATGTTTATATATTTAAATATGTTTATCGGTTATCTAGTATCCATAGTGCAAGCTTTGCTTAGTTTAGGACTAGATGATTGGTGTAAGTGTCCGAAATATTTTTTATTATTATTAACTCAGTTGATCGACTCACTGGTAAGACTGCTAAGGACTGACAATCAACAACTCTCAAGTTCCTATGCCGTTTCATCACAATCAAATTTTAAGCTAAATTTTTCTTTGTTACTTACGTTGTTAAATTAACTTTGTGGTTGAATGAATAAGTACCTACCTTTTCTTTATTTAAGACAATTGACGTGAGATTTTCTTTAAATAATTAATTGGCCACGACATTTAAAATATTTACTAAATTACTTTTAGTTATTTAACAAAGAAATATTTCAAAACAGATCAGGTCATCAGGTGTGATTGACGCCAAGTACGAACCCGTCGAGCATAAAAAAAAAGATCAATGTAAACAACGTAAGGTCATGGATTAGATTCCCAGGGACATGTTCAGTACGCTTCTAACTTTGACCTCATTTTCATGTGACATCTGTTGTGATCTAGGTCAAGCGCTAACCTGTCAAGTGCAAACAAATTAACTGAAGGATTCAAATATAATTATATTTAATACTTAAATTCAAATAACAAACAAATATATTATTTATTAAAGTGATAAAATGCTTCCTTTGAGTAAACATCTGCAACATTTTTTTAGGTTCTGCCTACATTCGTTTGCCGCTCTCTCATATTAAAAAAAAAAAAAAAAAAAAAAACATAATGTGCCGCTCCTATTTTCCATCATCCAATTAGATAATTTTAAATGCACTCAATGATTTATTATTAATCAAATTAATGACATATTTTTTATTTATTTTAAAGGTCAGCGCTGGGAGTATTACGTAACACTTCCCAATTAAACCAATTATGATTCTAAGAAAAGCATTATGATGATGAGTTACAGGCACTTGACATCGTTTAACGAAGGAAATAATAGAGTTTGAACATTAAGTCTATTACGACGTAAGGCTAATTTGCAACAATTTAACAATACCTTAATCAAAGTTATTTACCTAGTGGACGCATGTGTAAGAAAAATAGGCATTTCACATAGGATGTAGCTCATCAACTCCGAAAATGATGTCGTTTGTGCACGTAATGTTATAGAGTTCTCTTGGTATTACTGGCAGTATAATAGGTCTTTATTTTTCTGTTTTTTTTTTAATTTATTTATTATTATTGGTCATCGCCTATGTGCATGTTACAGAACACAGACAAAATTTGTAACACTAAGGTATTTTGAACACGATTTTTGCTCCTGCTTCTCTTTTCTCATACAGAGTGAAATTTCATTCGTTTAATTTCTGTTTACAGGTGGCTCCTCTCCTGATCACGAATAACTTTCCCCAAGGAACCATAGTCGATCAATAAAAAAAATTTCGATTAAACATACAAAATAATCCATTCTGAAACCACCTTTAGTATGGAAGTCCAACAATTTTCGACTGAATTCGGCTGTAGTTTGTATTGGAGAATTATTCGTAATCAGGAGTGGAGTCACCAGCAGAAAATTGTTAGACTTCCATAAGGTGGTTTCAGAATGGTTTACTTTGTAAGCGTAATCTAAAATTTTTTGATCGGATTCGACTATGATTCCTCTCTTTATTATAATTAAAAGCTCGGTGGCTATACAATGTATTTACGATTTTATACTTGATACTAGAAACTAGCCTTTATTTACCGATAGTACTGATTTCCGATAGGTACGAGCAAGGTCAGTACCTACTTAGAATAATTCATAATCGGGCACTATTGTCATAGAATAAAATGGAATATATAATGTAACCCCAAATATAGGCTAACAAAGAAACAAAGTTGGTAAATCTGACTCCCAAGCTAGTCGGACTGTAACTTTGGGATTCAGAAAAGAAAAAACTAGAGGTAAGTAGGGTCTATCAGAGTGTAATAGAGTATGTATGAGGAATAGTCGATGTTACTGTAATATAAGGCCTGTATTAATAAACCATTCTCAAGATTGAGAACAGTCTTGTGATCGGTCTCAAGTAAACGTGTTGATTAATAAACCTAACTTGAGACCTGAAACGCACGTGAATACTCAAGCAGTACTCACTTGAGAGGTGCGCCGAATTTCACGTATTAATAAACGAAACCCAAGACCATCATTCATTCGCCGCTGAAGCGAATTCTTGAGAAGTGATCTCAGCTGAGTAGACCTCAAAATTGGTTTGTAAATTAGCACGTAGCTTGAGATAGCGTCAACTGCTTAAGACGCATCTCGGGTGATACAGCCTCAACACTTGTATTGAGATTGGTTTATTAATACGGGCCTATGTCTACATTTCCGTAAATTAAGTTAATTAAAAATTGCAAATCTTACCATAATTTAACTAAATACTAAACTACAAAACTTGCAAAATACCAATTTTCAGTGGACGAAGTCCGAGTTTTAATTTAAACATTATCAGTCTCGGCATCGCCGCTAGGGCACTCCTATTCTTACTAGAGAGCATACGAGACATAATCCACGACGTGAGCCCAGTACGGATTTGTTTTTTTTTCAAGCTCCATTCTGTAGGCCACAGACTTGGCTTAATAATTGCCGTCACACATTCAAAGACTGACAGCGCCAGACGTTGCTAATCGATAACAAATAGGAAATGCGATTGTGCCACGAGTGCTTCTGTGCTTTCGGATTCGGTTTAATTTTATTACTATGTATCCATGACGACTTGTATGAAAAAGCGTACAGCGCCCCTAGTGGATAGTTAATTAAACTATTCTTTTCACGAAAACCTGAACGCGATAACAAAGTTAAAGTCGGAGCAAATCTCACAATTCCCCTACACACCTAAGCTCAGTAGATTTGTAATGCATATCAGTTAGATGTCAAGAAAAGAAAACAACACAAAAAATGGAAAACTGGTGAGTGCCCAAATGACAGGGAGGCATCCATGTGCCAGTAGGTAATAATGCGTCTCAACCTTGAAGAACTCGTTATGCTAAAACATAATATCACGACCGAAAATAAAACTTACTCCACCACCACCTCCATATTGTTTGTGAAATTTTAGTCATATTAAATAATCATACTTCATACTGCGAGTAGAATTATAAATGTGAAGTGTGTTTGTGTTTCTCTCTCAGGTTGTTATACAGGGTATCAGAATGACAGATTATTAAAATAAAGATGGGATAGGGTAGAGTCCCAAATGTGTTGGGGTTTCCGGGTCAGTACGCTTCCAACTTCGACCTCATCTTCACTTAACATCAGGTGTGATTGAGGTCAAGTAACAACCCGTTGTGCATAAAAAAAAAAGTCGGAGGTGGTTGGTCGGCTATCACCCGTCATCTTGTCTGGTGCTCATATTAATAAAACAATCTCAATATTAAGATGAATTTAAGCTGACACTTAAACAAGATTGTTTTGAGAATGAGATTTGATCTCAATCTAGAAATCGCTATATTAATACGGCCCCAAGTCAGCCACCAAATAGCAATGTTGCTAGCATTGTTGGGAGTTCCTCTGGTGTTATCTTCACTTAGCATCAGGTGAGACTGAGGTCACATTAAACGGTAGTGGTTAAAAAACAATTTGGCCCTACGAGATTAAACCACACTGTTTAGTATAAATTTTAAACGTGAAATAATAAACCTTTAGTATTATTTGTGAATTTTAACAGAAAGTAACCGCTGCATTAGTAAGTTCCTATACAAATCAACATTGGACCAAGGAGCACCGCTAGTGTTCTTTTAATGAAAATATAGGTATATGCATGTCGTAAAAACTTCTAGTTTTAATTATAATGTGCTCAATGGCTACTCTGGTCCTACACAACCCCTATAGTCCAGATAGCTCAATCAACAAGGATTTTATTTTAATGGCGACCCTGACAATATATTCTCTTTTGGTAAAACTGCAGTGACACGGTGCAGGTGCCTACTGTAAGTAGATCGAAATCGTGACTCGATTGCTACTTTGGAGCCTAGTCTCCGTATTATTAATAACACGATATCAAGATTGAGGTGAACCTAAATTAATACTTGAGATATTCTTACTTATAAACATCATCCAAAAATAGTATTGAGTATTGAGAGTGAGTCTCGATCTCAATCTTAAGTTTGCATAATTAAAGAAAGAAGTAGATTGTGTAAGTAGGGTTGCCAAATTGTTAGGATTTGTCCGGGTCGGGAAATGTGGGATAATACATTTCATAACGTTGTTCGAATGAATATGTATTCTAAATGACTACCGACAAAATCTTAAATCTCAAACTAACAAACTATGACAAACAATTTATCACAAAGTTTAGATTGATGTCACTTATGTTCTCAATTCTTGTGAGCAATGCTTACTGTAAAAGTGTGTTTAGTATGCTGAACACTTTATGTACTACAGAAAAAATCCCGGTATTTTGCAGATTTTTTGCAAACCCTACGTGTAAGTAGGAAAAGTCGGCAAATGGGAGTGTAACTAATGAAATGATAATGGTGTTCAAACAAGACCCTGTCAATATTAATTTAAAAATGTAACATCTCACTCAAGGGCGTGGTGTGTTTCTGCGTCATAGAATATCTTGCCCAGCGTGTGTGAGCAGAGCAGGTTTGCCTACAAAATTTTAACGACCTTTTGTGCCATTGAAATCACGTGTCAGTCTCTCGTGTACTAAATTGAACTTACCTATTTGTCATTCAAATTATATACCAAATACTAGTATTTTTATGGATGTAATAAAAACGTCGTACTCTACATTTCAGCGACATTCCAATTTAATACAGACTCGTTTACACACTTACACCTTTTTATGATAATTACACAAGTCCAAACCTATATTGAATAAAAAGCATATGTTAGCATTTTTAACAATTTAAATAATCGTTTAAACAATCTGTAGCCATAGTTACAATAAGCATCTTTTTTAATTGCACTTGCTGGATGGTGTTCTACAGAGAGAATATAGAGAGGGATTCATTAACCCTATGCCTCTTCAAATTATCTTATGTTGTAATTTGGTATAGTAGCAGTAAGAGAGGCATTTCAGTAATAAGATATCGGACGATACAAACAAAACCCTATGTATTTATTTATTTTATTTCTAGTGACGGTGACGGTTTTTTGGTACTCTCGGCCGCACGATGACCGAATACATTCAGCTTGTATAAGGGTCTCGCTGTGTTTATATCCCGGTAGTACCGCGCGGTCAGCTTACGCAGGTTGTGTTACTGTCGTCGTGTCGTCGACTATACATATCAAGGGCAGCGATGTTCAGAAAAATTAAACAATTCTAATGTACGTTAAGTACACTAGAATTGTTGTTAAAACTATCAGTAATTTTATTATCGGGATTATTACGCGGTATTTTATGTCGGCATCTTCTTCAGAATTGTATTTCATTTTAGCTATAATTTACTACTTCTTTGTTTTTGTATCGTGTTGTGGCGTTCATAATAAACAATTCTTATTCTTCGTATTATTAATTTTGGTGTAATGCTTTGGCGTTTTTCTACAAAATGTAAACTTTGAAACTATTTTGAAATGTCACACAGTGTACCCAAGTTCACTGTTATGTTCCTTACAATGCACTCTGTTAACATTATATACTTTCAGATTGATATTAGTACCGACCTAAAAATTAAGAAGGACCGGTGTAACAGAAGTTATTAATTATTATTTATTTTCATTTATATTATGATATGGTATAAAAAAGAAATGTACCTTACCTATGTAATACTCCAATATAATGTAAACAATCCAATAAAAACGTAGGAAAGTTAAAGACATAGGAGACTTAATGCGAGATGGGCACAGACATAACCCAGCAGTTTTCCAGTAGCACGGGTGTCATAATTAAAACGAAACATGGTGTTCAAGGCAATTGTGACGTTGATGCTGCCGGAAAGTTGAAAATATGTTTATACCCGATTGATTTCAACGAAATGTTGTTCATTGCTTGTCTATTATTTTCACATTTAATTACTTCAACGTGTTCTGAGTGAACAGGAAAGCGCCGTGTGGACTGACACGTCCTGGAAGAGACAGAGGCGGTCGTGAGAGGAATGTGGGGGGCTGTATGTGAAGCACATTGGCCAAGGTCTAAGCCCAGTAGTGGATAGATGCAAGATGATAATAGATTTTATATTTTATTACAACAATAATTATTTTAACTCAACCTGAACAAGACTCACAAAACTTGTTAAGATCTCGTGGCAGATTTCTCTAAGCGGGTAGATGACGCTTTTCACTAGGTGCCTTATTGTCTTGAGAAACTCTTCTGGCTAGTGTTCAACTCAATAGAATATCGCATATAATCATTAAACGCGCAGTGAGCATGCAACTCATACAGAATCATATATTTTAAATGGAAAGTCATACTTTGATGATCCATGCAACGGGCATATAAGAGTTCCAGTCAGTCTGCTCTGGTTGGGTATCTATTTTACATTCGTGAAATAAAGTGTTGTCTAAGACCTGAGAATACGTCACCTCTGTAAAACCAAAAACTCTACTTATAACTGACACCCATGGGGATGTCATCTGTTTTATTTTACAGTTCAAATATCTGTCTTACGCTACCTCGTTGCTTTCTAATTATGTAACGGGCATCGAAAACATAGTGTTCCGTCAGGCTTAACAGTTTTAATTGTGAAACGCAGCATGAGTCTTTATCATTTATTTAAATTACTCGGTTGTATCGAACGGTGGCTGGAGTCTATCGGACCGGTTGGCACACACGACTGCCGCACGCTTACATGCGCACTGCGCACACGCATAGTCGCTACACGACCGAAGTCCGGAATTGCTGAGAACTCGTATTGATGTGTCTTTACCAAGCGACGACAAAGTTCAGCTTCGAAGGGCTCTATTCTATCAAGTTGATGTTGTAAAGAAGCGTGTTTGCTATTTTATAGCTTATATTGAGCACAATGTAGTTTTGGATACTTAAAGGAATTATCCAAGTATGTCCAATTCCTAAGAATCTCATTGCCATCTCTACTGGCGGTTTAGCCTGGCACCGTCCATTTAGATATCTACAGACATTGAGCGTGCCAGTCCGTGCCGTTGCTAGAGCGTATATCTAAAATATTCTAAAAACATTATCTGTGAATTTATTTATGTACATATACATCGTAACATAACCGTAGAAACTGGCTTCAAACTGCAACAAATATTTTCCACTTTGTAACTGGTTACAAAAATCAGTTACATGGTGGACCCAAAGGTGTCCGGGGATCCCTTTCCTGATTTACAAATTATTTCATTACTTGTCTACAGAGTAGGCGTAACTTTATGAGATGAACATTTTCGTTATTGATATCGTCATTTGGTGGATGGTTCGGATGACTAGGGGATCCATTTTTGAGTATTTACATTTGCATAATTCCCTTGCAGTTTAGAAATATTTCTACAAACTCTTTTTAAAGAATGCGCAGCGATTGGTTAGTGACTCACTTGTAACACCCAAACTCGCGGTAATTGGTCAGTGCTGCATCCACCAACCAATCACAAACTAAACACGGTTGTTATAGTTTTACGTGGAAAGGGGAAAAATATATAGGTAGGTAGTAGGCCTCGTATCCAGGGCTGGTACAACTCAAACGAATTATATTTTGTTTTCTCGTAGCACAACTTACTAGATTGAAAATGTTAGTGTCACTTGATTGAGCCGACGCTCTTTCAACGGCTACACATACGTATTTCTATCAAATCAAGATTCTATGTCGCTTGCGCGACTCTTTCTCACTCGTGTTGCGATAAGTTGTGCTAGCCCGTGGGATGCACCCACTTCCAAGTACTCTCCATAAAACCTCTTTAATGATGACCTCTGTCAAGATGTATGCTAATGATTAAATACTCTGATATAGGATGAGGTGAATTCAAGACCTGTTATATGGGCGGACCACTACTGCTGAAGCTGATCATTTACGTGTGAGTGTATTCAGGAATGGCCAAATACGTGTCGGGATTCTCACGGTGGAGTTAAGTTATTTTGCAATTGATTAATTTTTATTGTATGGAATTTCTATGAACTTGCAGACCCAACTACATGTCTTAAATTGGTCGACTTTTCTCTTTGTCTAGTAGAGCCTACTTGGCTGTGATAATTTTCCGTTTAATTTTGTAATTTTAAGATTTTTTAAACTATAGGTTCAGCTGGTAGGGTTAAGTAGACTTATACTTAACTCTAACAAAACGCACCACTTTAAAGCTTAATATTTCATAAACGGAACCCTGTGTCTATAAAGAGTTCACGATGGGGTACATAAGAAAAAAATATATTCCTACGCTTTACATAATCCTGACGTGGCTGAGTGACGTTGGCTATATTTTATTTATTGATCTTTAAAAGAGGTTTTACAGAGCGTTTATGTTTACGAAGCCCTACCAACTAATAATATTTACGTATTTTCTATTTATTCAACTGTAATACGTGGGTTATCTGTAAAATTCACAGTACCTATGATTCAGTTTTTATTAATTTTATGGAACCTCCAAAATATTTTGATTAAACCTAAGTACATAGGTACTCACTACCTTCGTACAGATTTTCGTATCGATACAAATTTCTGTAAGTAGCTACAGAAATAGAATAGTCAGTGGTATAATGGGCGGCGTCAGCAGGGTAGCAGACCATGACAAACGATGGCCTTCCGCCTTCTCGCTCTGGTGATCACCAATCAGATCATGATGGATATACTTTTATGTATTTAAGTTGAAATTGGAATGGTTGCACTGTAGCAATCTACTATACCTGTTAAGTGCACTTTCTGTCACAATTCCGATTTAGAAAATAAACTTTGCTTTATTGTTAAGAGGGTTTATTACGTCCAGTGGCGTCCTCATTGCATAAATTAAGATTTCTTTTTAAATACCGAATAAATCAATAAAATCTGACCTGCACTCGAGAAGCCTAAAAGCTATATATAAATAATACATAAATAGCTTTAATTACGGTTATTTTCGAGAGTTTCAAACTATTTATAAAAACAGCCACTTTTTGTGATCGTGAATTCTGGAAAAGCTATTCAGGTATTATTTATAATTAGCTTTTAGGCTGCTCGAATGCAGGTCAGAGCGATTTTTTTGATTTATTCTGTATTTAAAAATAAATCTTAATTTATCCAATGTACCGAATAAACCCTCTTAAAGATAAAAGTTAATTTTCATTTCAAAAATTCTAACACAATTTATAATCAACTGTCAGTCTGACTACACACATATTAAATTCATTAATTACTTAGATTACTCGTGTGTATATTTTCAAGTAAATACATAGTGTTATATATCAATTTTAAAGATTTAAAGATTAACGTCTCTAAAAAACACAATTGTTCTATTTTATTTAACTGAGTTAGGTACTAGCCAGGTGTACTTATACAGGGTCATTTGTAAATCATCAAAACCTCTTAACACGTTATTCGTATCATTAATTAATAGAAAATTTTAGTTCTAGGTATGACTTATTCAAATTCCGCATATTTTAGCTGTTTCATATTGTCTACAGGGCGCTGGACAAAGGGTACAAGTGTATGGAACAACTTAAAAAATTAAAACTTTTAAAAGCAATAACTTTTATTTGTCATGGTTTCGGCACGTAAAAAGAATTGAACCAACATCTTCCCGTAAGTGTCATACAAGGCGACTAAGGAACTTTCCACCAAAAAAACATCCATGGATTTAAACGGCGATGGGCTCACCCCTTGTCACGTGCGCATTTTTGTATAATTCGTAAGGTGAACCGTGATAGTTTTTTCAAACATTGAACTCTTAATGTTTGGAACATCCAAAAGTTAATATTTGGGATATCTCTGATCACACCATTTGGGATGAAGGTCGTAACATTATTTATGTATGTATGAAATAAGGTGTTAAGAGGGTCGTGGTGATTTAACCGTAACTCCCATATACCTACTTCTGAAAGTCAACCATGATCGAGCAATTTCTTGAACATAATTGCACTCCTAACTTATAAGTAGGTAAGTACTTTTAACCAAACGTTGCGTTGCTAGCCAGCTACAGTTTCCAGTGAAACTCATTTAGTTCTATATCGCGGCCATTGTAATGGCATTATATTTCTAATCAGTTATTTACCTCTTTGCAAATAACATTTACCAGTTAAGTTATAATTAGAGCAGAGGTACATACATATATTTACGTCACTCATGAATACAGTCCGGCAACGACCGACAAGCCGGCAACTCTACTAAAAACGTCATCGGTTTATCGACAACCAGTGATTTAATTGGGACAAGGTGATACATATACTTACTCATTCATATGTATTATACAGGGTGTAACGGTTAAGTGTAGTCATATTTTAAGGGCTTGTTCTACCCATCAATACGAACAACTTTTACTATGGGGGCAACTTCGAAATCGCGAAAAAAAAATCAGCTGTTTCATACATTGCATCGGGAGGTTATTGAAATTTTCTATGGAACAGCTGATTTTTTTTTCGCGATTTCGAAGTTGCCCCCATAGTAAAAGTTGTTCGTATTGATGGGTAGAACAAGCCCTTAAAATATGACTACACTTAACCGTTACACGGTGTATATAAGTATAACATCTACATAGACATAAAATGTAGTTTCACATTATCTGTTATTGTTCGTGGAATTTGTTTGCAATGTTTGCAATAATTATGTGGAATATTATTTTCGCTGCGTTTATGAAAATAAAATAATACGTAACATTAACTAAGAATTGTTAGTCAAGTTAGAAAGTAATTCTTGTCTTTGGGGTTTACGAGATATTTTTATTATCTTTATTTCATGTGTCTGATTATCTGCTACTCTATGTGGCGGACTCTACTAAAATAAATGAAATACTGCATTTATGATTGATTACAAGATTTCGTGGTGTAGGAATCCCTAAATTTACTTTATTTTCAAAACGTACATGCAAGTGGCTTATCATCATCAGTAATAATTATGTTAGCTTAGACAAGGATATTTGTAGCACAAAACGTTTAACTAATTGCGATAGATAAATTGTCTAACAAAAGCTTTAGTCGCAGAAGTTGCAATAGGAACATGCAAAGATTGGCTGCAGATGTATTTAAGGTACCTACATCAACAACTAACCTTTGCATGTGGATTTATAAAAGACTGGTCTTCGTGGATCCCAGACAGTGTTTGAATCAAATTGATGCCAATGTTATATACATACAGGGCTTGACTGGTGTGAATGACTGAAGGTATATAGAGAGAGTGCAGTGACGTACGTTGATCATCGCACGTAGTGCGGGCGGTGGGCGCGCTGGGGCGGCGGCGGCGGCGCGGGCGCGCGCGCAGCCAGCTCGCGGGGCACACCAAAGGCTCGGGCGCGGATCGAAAGTTCGTCGAGAGAACGAGCGCGCATATGTAAATATCGGCACATTTACAAGCGAAAGGGTTCACCAGAGCGGCGCACTAACGCAGCGTTGCGCGGGAACCAGTCCGGTGAGATTCCTACGGCGGCGTCCGATAGAAAAATGTCGAATAAGCTTCAGGTCCATCACTTGCCGCGGGTGTGTTGTGCGCGACGCGGCCGCCGCTCGACTGCCGCCCTCCTCTCGCCACACCACTGCTGGTATATTTATCGCTTAATTATTGAACTCGTCTGTGTAACAATAATTATATGTATGAGGCAGCTCGGCGAGTGTCGGGCGCTGGCGGTGCGCTGGGCGCGGGCGCGGGCGCGGGCGCGGTGCGCGGCACGCGGCGCTGTCGCGTCTGCGCTGGCGCGTTGCGTCACGCGCGGCCGCAGCCAGCCGCACACGCAGCCTTCAGATTTTATCTCATCGCCACCAGCCAATCCACTGCTCACCTGTTATTCATATTCACATTAACCTCCAACTTACATCACTTAGCAATATCTTCCTGTGTTGTGTTTCCGCGTTAAGTCCATCATAGATCGTAGTAGGCCGATCTACTAAATAGGTATATTTATCAAATATGTCGGTACCTAGTTGGATATTTACTTGAGGGAGCAGCAATTATTTCCTTTGATTATTATGACGTAGGCTGTTCGTAAGTATGGGTACATGATGACAGGCCTAGGCTGCGCACATAATTTCGGATTGTTTACGAACATTGTTCCGTGATTTTATTAACGGTCATTGTACCTAACAGCGTGAGACCGTGAGATATCAATATCTGATAATATAAGCAATTCAAAACAATGAAACATTTGATATTCTTTACACTCAGACTAAATCAAAAGAGTGTAAAAATAACCAACTTCAATTATGGTACCTTTCACTATCTTCCGAGTAGGACCCTACATTATCAAATATTCATCGGGGTTAATATCATGCGCTTGTGACGAGGTGTTCAACCTCGACCTTTTTTCGTTTGGATGCTATTTGGTTTTTAGTTTTTGGAATTGGATTCAAAATCGCAATTCTAAATTGTTTTCTGAAACAGGGGGACAGCCGTTTTCTGGGTCAGCTACGAAGAAGACGTTTTCCTTGTGCTCTTTTCTTCTCTTTTAAAAAACCTAAATAAAAGCTTACTACCACTAACCAATAGGCCCAGATTCCACGGCCCTGTCTCACCTCCCACGGCGCCCAACTCGCATCTTCAAACAACCGTTGGCATCCCAGGAGGGACCCGACCACCCGTCGCAAGCTCTATCACCCACCCACCACATCATATAGGTACCTAAAGGATCTATTCCCATTTTCACATTTTTCATCGGTACAATTATAACCGGGGAAAAAGGGACAAATACTGGTATCACCTGCCCGCTGCCCCCGCATTCTAAATGGTTCGATTTGTGATTCGGTATCGGAAAATGCCTTTCGAACATTGACTATCTGACCATAGAATGCGGGCTCTGGATTTGTCTTCATCATAATTATCAGCCAAGTGCATGAACTTCTCTCTATATAAATCTTTTATGCCCCACTTATTGTCTAACTTCTACTGGACTTGTATTCTAGCGAATAGTAAGGCTTTATTACTATGTTTCAGTGGCGTAAAAGTTGGTGATTACATTCATTATCATTGAAGTTTAATATGGGCCTCTCTTTCACGATCGGCTTGCAAAATTATAATACGAGTTATCTCAATGAATTTGTGTACCACTTAAGTAATAATTAAATAACAAATATTATCCGGATTAGATATACCTATACCTATACCTATCTACTAATTACAGCTTATCAATTTTTTTATAAGTATCGAACTTCAAGTACGTTAGTAGGTACTATTACCTATTCTGTGCTTCAAGTCACCGAAAACTATGTTCCACGTGGTTTTTAATTTATACCATTTTGTATAGAGGATATCAGAGTGATTTTGTACAGAGTATCAGGCAAGTGAAGGGGTTATTCAGGGTCGAGATACAGAAAAAATATAAAAAAATTCATTGTAAGTTCTTAGGTAAAAAAATATTTAAAGGAAAAAGTATTCATCAAAAATACACATATATTACGTAAACGCATGATTTCGAAAATTGCACGGCTTCACTACGTTTTAGCTCCCCCGCTACCTCGTCGCGGCAACCGTACTCGCAGCTCTGTCCCCTGTCTGGTTGATGTATATCACATACAACTATACCAATAAATAAAATTCGATGAGTTGATTATGACTACCCGAGCAAATGAATGAGCGATGTAATCAAGTTCGTTAGTATTTTTGTCAATTCTTTTATCACCGATATAGGGACCAATTTTTGTAGGACGTGGGCGGCGTTCAAATATTGCAATCAGTAGGATCCATTTTTCCCCTACAAAAAAGATTGGGCACACATGCACACAACGCGTCAAACACATAACACACATCGTTATTCAAGGGGGATTAATAAAATAAGAAACACGAAATTCTGTTAGGATAATTATAAGATCTCGCATTTAGCCTAATCAAAAGACTAAGAACAAAAAAAAATTTTCAGCCTCATACGCTTAGACCCGTATTTCAGAATGTTGCTCAGTCGTAGATCTGCTCTTGAGCATATATAAAAAGACATGCCGATATACAAGTTACATAAAGCTGTCCCTTTTTATCTGTCCTCAAGCAGAGATGTCTGCTTGAGTACATTCTGAAATACGGGCCTTAATCCCGTATTTCAGAATGTTGCTCAAACGTAGAGCTGCGCTTGAGCATAGTTGGAAAGAGATTCCACTATACAAGTTACATAAAGTTGTCCTTCTTTAACCTCTATGTCCTCTCTTTCCTTTTTATAATACCGCGGGTCAAGTATCTCGGCGCGCCTGTCAAATTTTCGAAAATACCTGCGGTGTTAAAAACGTTTATAGATAGGGGAGATTGGGTAACAGTGAATCAATTTTTTTTTAAAGACGTGTTACTCCGTAGTTTAAGAGAAAATGATACATCTCTGAAATTAAATGATTATGTGAATATCTAATGTCTAAAGTAAAAATCATTTCATGGCGTACCTATGTTATACAAATTTACAAGGTATAGGCACTTTTTAAAAAAATGAGTAATGATCCACTGTAACCCCGGAACGGGTCACTTTGAATCACTGCACGGGTAACAGTGAATCGACTGGGGCACACAGGATCAATTGCTTAAAAAATATTAAAAGACATTAATTTTCATATTATAATATTTTTATTTGTACTACGAGTCAGTCTTTTATGTCAAAATAATCTTATGAAAAATTAACAATCCCATTTTGATGAACATAAAAATAGGTTAAAGTCCATAGAACATTTGACTGCACTTAACAATATAATCGACAATATTACTTTCTTGTTCATCAGTAAATATCTTATGAACTGCATAGTTAGGTGTAAGCCTTATTGGTTTTTCAGGATCAGGATTATTTTTAATTTTCATGTGATACCTATATAACGTTGTAAATGGAATACCAGTCGACCTAGCAACTGCTCTTATTTTTTGGCCATCCGAAATAAGTTTTAGAGCATTACTCATCTGTTCTTCAGTATGGAGTCCGATATTAGTCTTTCTTATTCGATTGCGAGGCATTTTTACCTAAAACAAAAAGTACAAATAAATCTTTGATTAATGGGTTACAATGGCTCAACAGTTCACTGTGACCCAATACAGAACGATTCGCTGTGACCCATTGACCGTTATAGAAAAAGAATAAAAACAAAAAAAAAGCTATCTATCTTGAGGACAAATCAATATGTATTACAACGGATCAAAGATATGACAAGTGTAGAAAAAAGCAAAAACATCAACATTTCTTATTCAATTATTAAATAAACAAATTTAAAAATCTGATAAAAAAATTGGTTAGGGACTTACGCAGGGTTTGGAGTGGGACAGCGCATACACACGCTTCGACACCGCGCCGACGACTAGTGTGACGCAAACAAGTATAGATAAGCGGCAAATACAGGTTTTATTGTGTGCGTGAGTGCAACACATACTATGTTATTGTACATTATCCACTGTGACCCGCGATTCACTGTTACCCAGTCTCCCCTACTCTTCTACTGGGTGTATTTGTAATCTGTGAAAAGCTATAGCTATGGGAATATATTATCTATGGATATAATGAATGAACACTACTACAGCTATAATACAAAAAATCAGAAAAATGTTACGAGTTGTAATATGTAGGTATACCTATATCCACGATATAATTGGTATTTTTACGGAAAGTACAGATTTATTTCATGTTTTTCTTAAAAAAACGGGTAATTCAATAAATTGTTATGAGAATTGGAAGCTCTATGGCCAGGTTCCTAAGCCTGTTCTAATAAAAAACAGTAGTTGGAATTCTATGCCTATACTCCCACCCAAAGAGAAAAAAAATATTTTCGCAAATACAGACTAAATATCATAGCTAACATGACATGGCGCACATTATTGGATGCGGAATTTAATAGAGAACAAGTTCAAACACAGTCCAAAGGAATTGGAACTCTATAATCATTACAATTGAGAGTTGAAAGTCGGGTGTACCGCCGACACCGATCGGTGTTCGCGAGTGTTGAAGGTGTTCGCGTCCGCCTAAAGGTTAACCCTCAAGCGATCTCTGCTTGAGGAACATTCTGTAATACAGGCCTTAGATTATCTCCCAATCTTAGATATTAATCTGTTCGGGGCGGATCCCCTACGGATCCACCGCAGAACTAGAAAAAATCTCATACGTAGAATAGGCGCAGTGAGTAGCCTTATTCTGAAACGCTAAATTCTACAGAAGAGTTGGCTGTATGGGCTGTAGATGCCTTTGCCTATCCAAGTGGACAAAACTTTAAAACAGTTGACTGACTGATAGTGATACTGTGTCAGCGGCTTTTTGGCGGGAACTCAATACAATACAATACAATACAAATACTCTTTATTGCGCAAAATAATTTACAATAATTTTGATGATAACAATAGAACACTAGAACAATAGAATAGGCGGTCTTATCACTAAAAGCGATCTCTTCCTCCTCGGCGGCGGAACTCGGCGAGTGAAGTAGCATTTTTCTTTATAAGTCTTATAATTTGTGCATTCTAACTTTTGAAGCTTAGTAATGGCAGAGTATTGTGCAGCAAACGTTAGTGATAGTGTACAAGTGAAGGGAGGTGTAAATTAAAGTGCGTAACGAAGCTTTCGGGTTCCCACAAGAAGCCGCCAAAATCTTTTGTAAAGCATTCTGCCACTTTACTGAAGAATGACTTGACCGTGACTAGACTCTGTATACGCCAAGTATACGACGAATTACTTGTTTTGACTGAGACTGACTTACAAACTGAATAAATAAGAGAAATAAGACATGGCTGTTATGGGCTAGATCCCTTTGCCTTCTCCTAAAGGAGAGAATGAAACAAAAAAAAAAAAACGGCTTTTTGGCGGGAACTCGGCGAGTGAAGTAGCATTTTTCTTTATAAGTCTTATAATTTGTGCATTCTAACTTTTGAAGCTTAATAATGGCAGAATATTGTGCAGCAAACGTTAGTGATAGTGTACAAGTGAAGGGAAGTGTAAATTAAAGTGCGTAACGGAGCTTTCGGGTTCCCACAAGAAGCCGCCAAAATCTTTTGTAAAGCATTCTGCCTCTTTACTGAAGAATGACTTGACCGTGACTAGACTCTGTATACGCCAAGTATACGACGAATTACTTGTTTTGACTGAGACTGACTTACAAACTGAAGAAATAAGATAAATAAGACATGGCTGTTATGGGCTAGATCCCTTTGCCTTCTCCTAGAGGAGAAAATAAAACTAAAAAAAAAAAAAAAAAAAACTGTGTCAGCCGTAGGCCGTAGGTGTCAGTCAGCTGACAATCACTTTGACACAAAAACAAGGAAGGAAAGGGAACGCCGAAGGTATCGACCTTCAAAAAGTCGACTTGCAAACTCAAAAATGTATTTTCTGATCCAAATCTAATTTGTAAATGTCATAAAACTAGTGGCATGCCCTAATACACATTTATATTCTATTACAAAATGTATTCTCGGGTGAAAGTAAGGTTAGTACAACCCTTTTTTTAGTAAATTTTGCTCTTTCGGCACGTACGTATGGATGTTTTGCTGCACACCTGAGTCTTCAAAACATATTCTTTTAAAACTATCCACGTAGTTTAATTTTCACGGTGGGTTTTAGTTTTAGATTTATGTACCCTTACTCTTTAAAATCCTTCTATGATATTAAAATGTTACTAATACTACTTGAATTCCTCATTCCACTGCTTATGTTTCACCTTGGCGTAGGTGTAGAATAGTAAATTTGTATTATAGGTGCGGGTGTGCTCATGGAGTACTTTGTAGACTCCTGAGTTCAGCCGAGGTGTCTACTGCCCTGAGACCTTTCTACTTTAGTGTACACCCAGATCTTTTTGGAAAGTATCCTGAACAAAGGGTGAGTAATTATATTTGTGTTATCCACTAATTACTATTTCTGGCTATTGGTATAAATAAGAAGTATGAATAAATGTACAAATGTAATATTCCATTAACACACCATCATGAATTCATTGACTCAGTCAGAGTGTACTGCAGTTTCAACTTTTTGATTCTTTTGCTGTCATAAGTAGAGATTGGATGGGCACATACATTGCTTGCAATGATATCTTGTCGCCTTTTATTATAAGAACAAATAGAGGTAATACAGATACAGGTTTAAAATAATGTAAATAATTACGTAAATAAATGTAAGGTGCCTGAGGAAGTGAGATGGGTGCGAAAGTCAGAGCGAGACAGGGTTTCTACCTACTCACCTACTATGTGCCGCTTCATACAAGCAAGATTACTGGGTTTGACCTGCCCCTCTCTTCAGCACCTCATATCAACATAGCTTTCAATACTTCAGTTTCACCCCCTCACAATCCAGCATAGAATCTGTACAGGAAAGCTTTCACTATCCGTACTGTACATTATTTATTAAATTGTTTTATACAAAGGCCCTTTTTTTGCAAGCAATGTTCATGTCCATCCAATCTCTATTCATAACCATGATGCAGTGATATTTATACTGATGACACTTCTACCTAAAACTAATTTCAATTATTGTCCTGCTGCTCTTATTATTCCAGGAAGAAAGAAATGGTGCCACCTTCAAAGCATAGTTTAGTTCGAGTTTAGAGAAGTGTCATCAGACTCACTAATATCCATTTGTTTTATTGCTTATAATATAATATATAATTTAGTAGAGACATAAAGATTACATTTTTCCTGTAAGTAGGTAAATAAAAATATTCGTAATTTTTTAATAGTAACTACTTACATATCTACTACATTATTAATTATGTATATCTGTTTATCTGGTATTTTAATTTTTCATTTGAATTAAGTGAATAAAATAATGGGTGTTGTAACAGTGACGTATAAGGAAGGGGGTAGCAGATCAAGTCAGTTTCATTAAAATTTTTAGTTTCAGCTTTTCTTTTTTATAAATATAGAAATTATAAAGCTATTATTGAACCTAATGCTTACATCTATGTACATATTAAAAACTGTTTGCTATGAAAGACCGAGGATTCTTGTCACAGGTATTTTCATGCTTACTAGGAAGCCTCAACCCTATTATATAATAAATCAGATATTTCTGAACTATATATAAAGTTCTTTGTTTTGTAAACTTAAGCCGTTGCAATAAAATCATTTTTCATTTCATAAAGTATGTTTGAGCAAAGGAAGAGCGAGGCCACCTGATACAAGTATCTTATATATCTTTTGCCTCAAAGTCTGATTTAGATTAATGTTAAAAAAAATCTTTCATTAGTAAACGAATGGTTAACAATATCTAACTGTGAAAGAAAAGTCAACACTTAGACACTGTTTAGACTCTTGTGTACTTGGTATGACGAAGCATCTCCCACCCATCTGAAAGCTGTATGGAATATGATACAGAGAATTTGAATGTTGATAAAGTGGCAGAAAAAATAAGATGTGTTTTTATGTTTGAAATAGATTCCACTCAAAAGGGAATGAAAATAGTTTTGTAAGATTGGTATTATATTATATTTTTCAGAAAACCAATGAGAATTCCCTTCAACAGTTGAGTGCCTTGTTAGAGGCACAACAGTCCAGTCGCACTATGTATACTCCACCTCTTCCATTTTATTTAAGACAAAAAGGCATGCCAGAAGGTACCTGTTTTAGTTTTTTAAATATTCTTTGTTTTATATACAAATCATAACATTTGCATTGGTTTTTATGATGTTTATTATACCTACTGAAAATAACAAATTAACATGTCCCTTTTTATTAATCAATAGGTAAATTCAAATTGGTTAAGATACAACTAAATGGTAATAATGTTAGAGATACAGTTGTAAAAGTGTTGAACGCCTGTGAGATATCAACAAATTTTGTAGACAAAATACCACCAAAAACTTCACCAAAGACAGATTTCAGGTACCTATCCATCTAAATTACTTTATCCTACCCAAGTCCGCCGCTAGATGTAAACGAAATTTCCCTCGCTTTAAGATTGGCGACTGGCCATAAAGCTTAATGGCTCTCACAGATATCCCTCTATCACGCTAAGGCCCGTATTTCAGAATCTTACTCAAGCAGATATTATTATTATTAAAAAAATCGCATAATTTCTGGAAAAAGAAAAGATGGGCAGTGTTTTATTTGAGCATTGTTAGTGTGAAGCTCCCAAGAATCTGCGATCGCCAAACCCCCTAGAAGGTCGCGATTAGGGCGTCCACTGATGATTTGCGTCTTGTGATACAGATTGCATCGTGCGTGAGAGTCTTATATCTAGCAGTGGACTATTATAGGTTATTGGTATTAAATGATGACTCCATACTCATATGACAGATTTCGTGACGAAAAGTACTAAGATTAAATCAAAATTCCACACAGTTAGTTTATATTCTGAAAAGTACTTATTTATAGTGTTTATCTTGATCATACTTTCTATATAAGTTAAGGAAGAGTGGATCTTTCTGGCACAGGCATTTTGATGCTTAAAATAAAGATCCCACAACACATTGATAATTGTATGCTTTAAAAAACAAATAAACTATTTTGTATTTGTATTTTGTATCGTATTTGTAATGTGATACCTATTTTGCAGCAAATCGGATTTTGTCAGAGCCTACAGAGAATACAAAAGCGAATTTGATGCATCGGAAATGAAAAAAAAAGTGGATGAGAAGAAAGCTGTTACTAATATTATGTATGTATTGTTGCTAATTTTATAAATTTACATCCATCTCTAGTGCATAATTTAATGATCAATCACACATGACCGGGAACAACCTCGTTCTCAAGTTAATCTCAAGTTATTTGTGATATTTTTATGTGGTGATACTTTAGAAAAGTTTAAGGCCCAATTTTTTTTTTATTGTAATCATAAAATTCCAGTTTTGCACCAATATACGCACATTACAACCATAATCAGTATATTAGAAGTGCATTTTTTTCAGTGATTGGATCAACATTAACAGTTCAATAGCAAAAGAAAAATACGATATGACCAGTGCAACGAGGCACCAAGTGAAATCTTTAATAGAACACCTTTGCAAAACCTATGGTATTAAAGAAGTTGGTAAAATCCAATATTATATATAAGCATTTAAAACTCGTGCTTTATCACTGTTAGCTGACAATCACAAATCATGGGCCCACATCTGTCCACTGGATAAAAGCCTCCCACATCGCATCTTTTGGCGCTAATCGGCCATTTAGAAGTTAGAAAATGATTATTGATAATCTCAGTTTATTTTAGTTCTATATTCTCGGAAGGGCATGATGTCAAAACTAATTTCGTTGATGAGAGTAATTTCTTTGTGCAGCTTAAATATGATAGTGGATGGAACATTAGTCATATTAGAGGTGCCTTACAGAGTCTCGTCTCCTTAGCTACACAGCATCCAATAATTATGGGCAATCTTGAAGGTAATGAAACATCAATTTATATATTTAAGCTAATAATCCAAGTTTCAACTAATATTATAAATACGTGAATTATACGAATGAAACGATTTGACCGAAATTTCAACGATTTCGACGAAACTTTTTCGGGGAATAATCTAATGAAACGATTTGACCGAAATTTCAACGATTTCCCCCAAGAAGTTTCCTTAAAAGGTTCCCTATGGATAACTTACAAAAATTACTACATTATTGGAGCGAAGCCGTGAGCGGAAAGCTGTTTACAATTTGACCAATTAACAGAGACTGTTGAAATTGAAAAATGTAGTAGTTTAATGAGTTACAATATTATGTTTTTCAGGTAGGACTATAGCACTGGGCCAATTCACTGGAGTTAGCTTAGACGGTCATGTCTTTCTCAACATTATAGATGTCAGAAACGAATGGTTATCGGTGAGTATAAATTAAGTAGTTTGTTAGACAAATTAATCTTTTGGAATCTTGTAAAAACTATTTTTAACCCCTGATGCACAAAAGAAGGATCTTATAAGCTTAAAGCTTTTACCTGTCTGTGTATCTGTATATTTGTATTTGTCAGTGGCATAGAAATAGGTTTTTAATTTCGAATTCGAGATGGTTCTTCGCCATGCTTGATGTAAATCGGTTACACAGTTGATCTGAATTTTTATCATTTGTTTATCTGAATGATATATCATTGTGTCTCGGGGGTTTTATAATGTTATTATTATGTATGTACGAGTATTTAACATTGGCCCACCTACATATTTCACAGAAGTTTCTTATTTCAGCTCATTAAAAAGGTTAGCAAAGAAGATAGTGCTTTGTCTATGATACCGAACTACGAAAGAGCGTTATCAAGCATATTGTTGGATATTCACATTCGCAGAAGGTTAGTTTCCACGGGTTGTTTTTATTAATTGTAATAAAATTCAAAAATTACTAAGAAGATACGCTACATTTCAAATTGCCTGTATTTAAGCTTTTAGAGTACAGTAAACTCGGATAAGAGAGTCTTTGTTTTTGATGATGAATAAGTAATAGTCGGCGTTAAATTCGATGATGTAATGCCGGTATCATAAACCTAGCAGTCTATTTTCTGTTATTCATCTATCATATCGTCACCTATTCATATACTCTGAATCCAAACATTGCTCAGACTCTCGCTTACTGTCTCTCAAGGCCGTGCTTCTTAAGCAGCCTTACCAAAACTCATCTTTCAAAACAATTCATTTCACAATCATATATACTACTAATATATAAATTTTAATATAAATCCAGAAACTTGATCTCTTTAACTATTAATTGAGAAATTGTTTCGGAAGTATTTTTCATGTAAAAAACGTACTTAAAAATTACTTTTAATTGGCTTTGTATCTACTTCTTTTTTGTACACTTTTTTTGAATACTTTTCTTTTGTACTCTTGTTTACAATTTCTGGCTTTAATGCAATGTACTTTACTAGCACTGTACGTGATTTAAGGCATGAAAGTATTTAAATTTACACCCTGTTTACAACTATTTAATAAAAAATTAAAATCAAGACGAAATAATTAAATAGGTGGCCTCTTTCCGGTTCCTCGTAATAGTCGTAGGTGTAATAGTATGGTAATATAAAGTAGAATTGCTTGCGCAACCTCCGCCTCCGTTGCGGCTCCGTTGTACAGCTAAATTTGTTTTTATGCCTAACGGGTTTGCACTTGCTCTCAACACACCTGATGTTAAGTGAAGATGACGCCGAAGGTGGAAGCCTACTGACCCGAAAAACCCATCTTATTTGTGGGACTGGCTATCTTATCTCTGATAACCGGAACATAACAATGCTATTAACATTCCTGTTTGGCAGCTGACTTAGATAAGATGGTGGTAGCTAGCCAGGCGGACATTTTTAAAATGCCCTACCACCAACCAAACCGAGTACTAAACATGTTCCCCGCTGGAGATCGAACCCGCGACCTCCGATTCGTAAACCCTATGTTGTTTACATTGAGCCACAGAGGCGGTTATAATACATATTTGTGACGCGTTTAGGAAATCTTACGTTCTGCGGTAGTTGTCAGCTGTCTGTGGGATGATGAACAAATAAGTATGACTTTTTTGACAACACAATGTACGCGACGATAATGTGAACACAGCGAGACCCGGAGGTTTAATCGCGCTATTTTACAATGGTTTTACCGTTCAAATGGAACGTTTTTGGTTTAGCTGGTGTATGATTTAGCCTATACTGGAAGGGTTACGGTCATTGTGCGGCCAAGTGTACATCAATGATTCTCAGAATTGCTACAGCATATTAATGAAATTAACACATTACATTTGTATAAATTACAGAAAGTTTATGCCAAAAGTGTCTGCTACTCAATATTGCAGCCATCTCAGACAGTTGATCACATCAATCGGCGACTTCTACGGGTCAGGGAAAAAGATCCCAACGTGTATACCAGAATCTCTTAGCAAATATGAAATTGTTGTAGAACCGTAAGTAAACAGATTTACTTTCACCGGTATAGCCAGGACGCTTATCTGAACTTACAAGTTGGCAATGTAATAGATTGACGATTGCATTGACGAAATGTTTGCGCGATCCATGTTGCGAGAAGAAGCAGAAACTATCGAAAGAAAGAAAAAAATCGGCTGACGTGAATCTGATTGAGAGTGTTCGCCGCTTTGCGATATTCTTCCGGAGGAGATTTGAAATGTTGCCAATATACATCCGCAATCAAAAGACATAAAATTAAGCATCCTGCCCTCGTATTCTAAATGGTTCGACATTCAATTCGGTATCGGATAATTTCAAATTTCGAATGCCTTCTTTTGTCATGTACCTATTTCACGGACGTTTAAAATTTGAAACTTTCTAACTTTTCTAATACCTTCAAAAATAGGGGTGAGAGCTAATTTGAAGTCTCCAGGCAGCGAAATATGGAGTGTGGCCCATATTTTCCGAAAATCAGTTTTTCTTGGTATATTTTATGCTATTATGAAGCATCTCCGAGAGAGCTTGTGTTAAAAATACCTACTCTTGGCGTATATAGGGCATAAGATAAGGAGAAAGAGAAACCAGTTAATTACAGTATTTTATGACGATATTTATAGCATTATATTGGAATTGCAAGGGCTTTACCATAAAATTTGCAACGCAGCCTTTCGCTAGATGTAACCGGCCCCAATAGCGGGCGTCAGCCTGAGCAAGACGGTAATTTATTATCATCATATCAGCCACAGGACGTCTACTGCTGAACATAGGACTCCTCATAAGATTTCCAGAGCGAACAATTGGAACTATCGTGCATCCGGCGACTTCCGGCTACTTTCAGCGGCTCCTTGTGGGGTAGACATCCGCTCAGTCCGCTTGCCGGTACGTGGTGTCCATTCGACAACCTTCATACCCCAACGGCCATCGGGTCTTCAAGCTATGTGCCCTGCCCACTGCCATTTCTGCTAATGCGCGGGGCTATATCGGTGGCTTTCCTTCTTCTACAGATTTCCTCATTCGACCTCGTAGTGAAACTCTGAACATCGCACTCGTCATTACTCGTCCCGTCACCTTGAGCTTTCTTATGAGATCCATTAGGCTAATTCGAAAACGAGGCTAATTTCTGCTCGTGTCTAATTATAAAATATTTCTTAATTTTTAGGGAAGCGGGTCCTCTAATGGTGTCGCCAACCGGACAGTTTATTACGCCGTCATCATGCCCCGCAGACGAGCTTATCGCATTTATAGCTAAGAACCTAGACGAAGCCAATTTGCTCATGACGGAATATAGCATGTAAGTTAAATCCACTTCACCAAAGCCTTCCTCAATCCAAACACATCCCTGGACTACGTCGATATACAAAACTCGTTCCAATCTTAAAAAAAATACGCAAGTCCCTAAAAAATTTATCATGTTTAATTTGAGTTGTCGTCTAAACATTTCGCTTCTTCCTACATTCATAAATATAACGCGGGCTGCAACTATCTACCAGACTAGAATGTTGGTATTCCTCGAATCTTAGGATTTTGGTGTCATCGGGACTTTACTGCTTTATTTTATACATAGAATCGATAGCATTATTACAAATTCTTATGCAAAAATAAGAAAATGAACTTCGTATTAACGGAGAGAGTTAGTTTGGGACAAAATTAATTTCCATAGTGCACATTATTGTAGAAAATCACCAAGTATAACGGAGCAGAGTTCATTTTCCATAGTGCACAATCTTGTGTACTCTACACTACACTTGTGTAGTCTTTGGTCTAGGGTGATAGTGTTTACTCAGATCGTGCGCTTTATCTTCGACTACGTCGTCACTTTTCCCCTAAGTGAGATTTTGTTCAAATGCGTCTCCGCAGTCCTTAGTAGATACCTACGTATGGAGTGTCGTATTGGAGCATTTTGTATGGCAAAAAAATTAAAATAATGGAGATGTAATGCATTGAAGGGGTTCCAAGCTGCAATATTGTAAATAAAACATAGCTCACTATCACCGCACTCTATGACGACCTGTTTGATGTAGTGGTTAGAAACTCGGACTGCTATACCAAACGGTCGCGGATTCGAATCCCGCTAGGGGCATATGTTTGTATGATGAATACAGACATGTGTTCCCGAGTTATGGATGTTTTCATTTATACATGTATTTATTTACAAAAAAATAATGTATTTGTGTAGTTTATCAACCATCTGGTAGCCATAATACAAGCCTAGTTGTTTAGCGTGGAACTAGATGGCGCTGTGTGTATGTGCAAAGATATTTACCCTACCTACACCGCCGGAATTAATCAGCCTGTAAATCTTGTTAATATCGTGAAATTTTCACTAATCATGGACTGAACACACATTTAATACTTTTCTACCAATATACTATTCAAGCAAACATACTTTTCTTACTTATAGCAACAAGCACATAGAAAAAGCGCTTTACAAAGAGGTGAAGCAACGGTTTGGACTGTTGGAACTCCACAAGGACGACAGCATCACGCCGGGTCATATGATCATGTGCTGCCAGAGGCTACTCACTCGAATAGATAAACTTAACACGGTAAGCAAAATATATGGTTCGGATACGCCTTTTTTCTTCAGGACCTCTCGTCACAGTCATTTACCGAAAATCGAACGATGTTATACAATCTATTTTCCATTTTTATTTTCAGAAACTCCATGGCAACATTCTGTACATAACGCATTATTACTCAGTCTTATCAGAAGGAGTTTTGTGTATACCATGGGACTTCAAATAGACTTAGAGGAAAATGAAAACAATGAATTTATTAAAACTGTAAATAATTATGTTGTAGATAGATAAAAATAAATTTAAACATTACAACTATGTTAGTAAGTTATTTTTACTGTTGCCTGGCCTAAAACTTTCAATTTAAAATATTGTCAGCAAACCTTGAAGCTTTATTGGGCTCAATTACACAGGGCATCAGGAATTCCTATACCATCCTTAAACTACACAGTGTGATTTAAATGCATTTTATTAATTAGGATAAGGCTGCACGACGAGCGTAACACTTTCAGTGTCGGCTGACCCCGAGATGTTATAGCAAATTGAAGACCAGCTTACACTGGTTGATTAAACGTTTTATTGTATCTCGTTATCAGTTGAAATTAATAACTCATACGCTTTTGCCTTTGGGTTTGGGTTTGGGTAAGTACGCGCAAATTCAGTGAATCAAAAAAAGTCTAGAATAGTGTAGAAATCAATATATTTTATTTACAAAAGCGATTTATTATTACTACTAAACAGTCTTTAAAAATAATTGATTACAAACACGGTCACAACATTGATTCGTAAGTTTTAAAGATTTTTTTAGAATAAATTTCATAATGACTTTTATAAATATTATTTTACACATTTGACTCATTCTCTATATATACCTTATTAGGGCATTCATCATCATATAAACCGACAGGACGTCCATGCTGAACTTAGGCCTAAATTTACAGAGCGTACGTTTGGAAGCGACCGGCATCCAGCGACTGTACTTGGATCATTCGTCAACTTTGTGGGTGCTGCGCGTGCGGGAACTTTTATGCCTTTGTCGCGCTATGTGCCCTGCCCACTGCTTTACTTACGTGTTGAATTACTTATGGCACTAAAAAGTGACCTAATAAGAATTGAAGAGTAATAATTATGATAAATTATTAATTAACTATTTATGAAACATTATTTAGGGAACTACTGCAGTACTACTGCAAGAGATCCTTGTGATGAAAGGGGGCGTAGTAAGCACTTTTAGTATCCTAAACAGATTGTCATGGTCAAAGGTTAAAGCTAAAAAGACAATAGTCAATAATGTTCGATCCACTTCAGCCTTCTAGGATCGAAGCCGTCATGCTTGAGCCCTGAAACCTTTTTTATACACAACGGGTTAGCACTTGACCTCAATCACACCTGATGTTAAGTGAAGATGGGGCCGAAGGTGGAAGCGTACTAACGCGGAAACTTATCTTTGATAACCGGAACAAAACAACGCTATTTACATTGCTGTTTGGCGGCAGACTTAAATAAGATGATGGTAGCTAGCCCGGCAGACATTTAAAATGCCCTACCACCAACCAAAAAAACGAGTACTAAACATGTACCCCCTAGGAATGGAACCCGCGACCTCCGATTCGTAAACCGTAGGTATCGTAATGTTGTTTACATTGAGCCACGGAGACGGTTAAACCCAAGTCTTAAATGCATGTACAACTGCTGTATCAATAGTTACAGAAGTAACAATTATTTTTACCGCCGAGCTCATTTGAGTGCCTTAGTTGTCGATAATAATTATAACGTTGTAATGAATGTGTATCAATGAGAAAAATGTACTCTATCATTTTGAAACTCGTACATATTAAAATTAAATTGAAAACTAACAACAAAAACATGAGCAAATATCAGTGTTTTTTGTTCTGCTGAATGATGACGAGCTTGTTCTTTTCCTTCGTGACTTTCGCAGCGGGCATGTTCGTGGCCGGCATTAGCTGTCGTAAGTTTTGACTAGGTATGACGGGTGCCTGCAACATAAAATTACGTATTTAACTATTCTAAATTTGTATGCAGGTAGATTGGAAGAGACAGTACCTAGATGCAACATAGCTAATGGGTAGGTAGTGACAACCGCATAGCTATTCGTTCTCTGATGGGAAAGAAAAACATTGACGGCTGCGGACGCCTCCTACGCCAAAGAAAAGTGCTTTGATTCTGTCAAGTGGCGCCCTCATTGGATCAATTAAGATATCTTTTTAAATACAGAATTATCATCATCAACCCGTAAACATCCCAATGCACGGATATAGGCCTGAAGAAGAAATTGCTAACCTACATCTAACCTACACCTGCAAAAAAAAAAAAACGCTCTGACCTGTATTTACCTATTTACGTATTATTTATAATTAGCTTTAAGGTTTCTCGAAAACAGGTCAAAGCGATTTTATTTATTCTGTATTTAAAAGGAAATCTTAATTTATCCAATGAGAGCGCCACTAGACGGAATAAATTCTGTTAATGAACTTAATGATAATGATAATTGGAGTAATTACATTATTTTTTCTAACAAGCTAAATTCAATCGTATTTCTCGTACCATAACTATCAAATTTAATCAAAAATTTTATGTGACTTACATCGTTTTCAAACTACAGTAAAAATTTTGCGTTTGACTATCCAATGCCATGTGCTGCATTTTCCCTTATTTGCTCAATTTAAAAAGAATGTAAGTCGCATAAAATTATTATCAACTCCGATTCTAACCACATAATAAATACGGCTGAATTTAGTTTGTAGGGAAAATCGATCTACTTTGGTAATGATACAACAATATGTGTTACCTACTCTTTGTTACGCAGGTTATAGTTTGTTTGTTTTCCTGTACCGAAATAATACATGAGGTACGAGAGGGACGAGATAACGCATTCCAATTGCCCCTACCAAAATTGTTATTTAAATGTCCTTCACAGAGCGAATCAGAGTGTAATAAGCTATCAGGACTAGCAAATAACTGATCCGAAGTTTTTGGGTATTTTTTCGATAATCCTTATGTGTTGACAGATTCCCCTCACCCATTATTAGGTGTGGTCATTGTTTCTGGATGAGGTCCATGTTAACATAACAATAACAGCAGTCAGACCGCCTAACTCAATTGCTTTGGGAATTGTTATCGTTCATGACGTCAAGGCACTGTCCGTCCTTGTCATATCGTAACGCAATGTCAAGGACAGGCAGTGCATTGCTATCGCTAGAGCTTTGAGTAAGGCGGGGTAGAGCCACAGATCCCTTACCGGCGGACACCGTGCGAGCTGCTTCATCCGATCGACGAGACGCATCGCGTCGTCCGACGTCTCAGAGTCTGTGGTCAAACCTAGCGACAGCGCCCTCTCTGGGTTGCCGCCATCCAAGTACCGGTGTACGGACTGGAAGTGTCTGTGAAAATAGATTTTTTTTACTGACTTAGAAAATCATTTCTACATACATTGGTTGTAGTGATGACCTAATTTGGTATTAACAAAGACAATCCATCCATAGTCGACCTCACGTCGCGTGTTTGATCTTCGACCACATCGTCATTTTCCATTAGGTGAGATTGTGGTCAAACGCGTATCCAGTTAATAAAAAAAAGTGTTACATGACGGTAATTTCATTTGTATATTAACTACTTCATAAAATGTAGGTTGGGTAGAAAAGGAGGGTTGGACGGAGAATAGCATTGATGCTTGACAGCAGCAATAAGTATTATGAGGGAGAGTAAGTAAGCTAGGGTTGCCAGATTTGGAGCCGGGACGTTTGGCTCATAAGTATTTTCCTTATATAAGGACCTAATATTTACATTAATTTGAGCCAGTGAAGTAAACAATCATCATATACTTTTCTCATATATTCGCATATCAGTCAATCGCGCGTGTCGATGACGGTTTTGAAAAAAAAAACTACCTTTGCCAATACCTTCTATTTCACTTACCTAAATATGCCCTTTTTTTCCTTCGGGTAAAAAAATTCTTCCGGCATTCGGTAACCATCAAAGTGCGACTTGAATCCTTACTGACGACAACAGTAAAAATTAAGTAATAGACTGATCAATGCAAATACTGCGTTTTATCTTTCTTTCTCTGTTCTCTTTTGAATGACTTTGATCTTAACCACATAATAAATATGGCTGGATTTAACTTGTAAGGGAAATAGCACTACCTACTCCAATCTGTGTGTGCTAATAGCTACCTGGTATGTGCATGCGTACGTCCTCTCTGCGCGTGCCTCCAAGCTGCAGCGGCCCGAGCCCTCCAGGCCGCCGCCTCTTCCGCTGCCGCCGTTGCACCCGCCTCCAATGCGGCGCATGCACCTCGCAAATCCACAACCTGCCAACCAATTAATTATATACAGAAAAATAAGTAGATATGTTACCAACGCCTAAAGTGAAGACGCGAAAATCCTCCAAATGTAGCAATTGGTTTTGTTTCCAAGTAGCTATCTCTTTTACTATGTACTTTCCGTATTTTTGTTCTTATATAATAAAATAAATAGAAATAAATGGGTAATGCAGAACGATTGATAGTGTGAATGACAGGAACAAAGATAGTGAACTAAACCAGAGTCTTGGAAAGCATTGTCCATATCAATATCACTATTCAAGCACTCATCACATTCAGCTTTCAGAAATAACCACTCACTGACCTGATTAACATCAGCTTCAGATAAAGATTTAGACTGCAAAATTTTATTAAACAATCCCTCAGCCTTTGACACTAGTTTTATCCACTGAGTTGTAGCAAATTGTAAGTTAAAGTTATTGTCTGCAGGTTGCAACATCGCTTCGTCATTATAAACAGGGGTATTGTTTATCAGCAAACAAATTAACAGTAACAAAATAACATGTCTAATCACCACCATGTAATAGAATAAATGCTAGTTTTTGCTAGTCCACAATTATCTTCAAACAGAATACAGCTATAGTTATAGAATAAAATACCAGTATTTAAAAACCAAAAATCCCGACAGCATATTTTGTATTTTGTAGGCGCCATGTTAGATTTTTTACCATAAAATGTATCCTATGACACTCTAGAGATCAAGACGAATCGAACGACACCTTACAATTACTTTAAAATCGGTCAAGCCATTTAGGCTACAGGGAGTAACATAGAAATCTATATACATACACTCGAAAAACATTACCATTCTTTTTGGGGTTGTGGTGTAAATATAATAAGTTTCATTAAATTGCTACCAAAACCATATCATAATTATCTTACCTTTTGGAAATACCTATACAATAATGTCTTTATTTCATCATGTGATAACTTTTCTAGCCTCGCCATTAACATCTGTTCTCCTCTGCTTCTGGAGTCCTTGTTATCTTGAGAATCCGACAGAGAGGCCGATGGGGACTTTCCACATATCAAATTGTTCTTATACTCAATGGCAGTGTCTATTGCTTCTATAGCTTCTTCACATTCAAGTAACTTACGTTCCTGTAAATGATAAAAGAAGAGTTCATAATAACTATAACATGGATGGTTCCTAGATTCGTGAATTGCAATTGTTTTATACTTACTTCAGAATCTGAAAGAGATTTGTACATTTTTCTTTTCTGACCTAAACTACAGCGCTGTTCATGCAAACACTCCCTAGTTTTCCTCAAGTTTTTTATTTCCTTCCTTAACATTAATTCCTTTTCTTTCGATAGCTCCAAGTTCTCTAAGTCATTTGTTTTTTCTTTTAATATACTATCTAACTGTGTGATCCTATGAGTAAAATGTTTAAGAGAATTAACTTTTCTATCTTTAACATCTATCGATGTTTCAGAGAGTTCATCCAACTTTAACTTATCCTTCACTAATTCTACATCTAAGGTATTCTTGCGTTTTTCGTCCTTTTTAATTTGCCTTTTAATTTGCTCTATTTGTTTTTTATAAGTTTTTAAGTTAGTCTCATGCCTCCTTATCTCTTTCATTGTGTCTTGATCTACAAGATTGTACTCAACCCTGTCTGAGTAATGTTTATTTTGAGTATTATGGCACATTGCTCTTGAGAGGTCATCTATTAATCTTTCTTTGGCTATACAAAGATTAATCAACTCCTTCAACTGAGACTGACTACTACTGATTTCCTTGGATAGTTTTCTAGCTAAAATTTGCTTTTGAGTATATTTCTCCTTTGTCATTTTATACTTCTTACATATTTCAGTTGATTTTGGAGAATCAATCATTTTAAGTAATTCTCTTTCTATTAACTTCGGTTCTGGATCAAGATCTTTTTTATGAGATTCTATGAGTATTTTCTGAGATTCAGGTGAAATAGCTTTTGCTGCAACTTTTCTCAACAGCTCTAATTCAGCCCCTGACAGACTTTCTCCAGGTTGAATTGTTCTCCTGCGACCAGAATTTGACTGAGATGTCATAATTGGTAATGACTGAGAACCACTTGTTTCTGATATGGTAATATCATCAGAGTCTATATGGTTCATGTATTCTTCACATCTGTCTGCAAATAGCTGATCATTCTTTTCTCTAAAATATTCCATAAACTTTTCAACTTTGTCCTGAAATACAGTGTCTGAATGGCTATCTTCAGAATCTGATTCACCATCTGACTCACTTGGTTCACTAGGTTCTGTATCTTCAGCAATTCTTGGTAAGCCTTGCTTGGGGCCAACATCCTTGTTGTCCATACCAATATCACTATTCAAGCACTCATCACATTCAGCTTTCAGAAATAACCACTCACTGACCTGATTAACATCAGCTTCAGATAAAGATTTAGATTGCAAAATTTTATTAAACAATCCCTCAGCATTTGACACTAGTTTTATCCACTGAGTTGTAGCAAATTGTAAGTTAAAGTTATTGTCTGCAGGTTGCAACATCGCTTTGTCATTATAAACAGGGGTATTGTTATCAGCAAACAAATTAACAGTAACAAAATTCTTTATACCACGACAGCACAAACATAAATTTAATATTTTCAAAGTATCCTGGTAATCTTCAGGTTCAGTACTTATGCAACCTATCACCCAGGTGAAGGCTCTCCCTCCGAATGAATCTCTAAGCATTGCAGTGAGTATACACTGGTCGTAATTAATTTGTTTTGGAGGGTTCCCAGCTAGTAACTCTTTGATAATGTTCTCTAAAGCAAAAAGAGCTGGTTCTGGATATGCAGCAAGGTCACAAAAGCTGGCAGTGGACATTCGGTGATTGAGGACTCCATTGGTGCCAACCCATTTCTGTTCCATGCTCACTGTAAACACTGTATGATTGTTCCCTTGACATCTCTGTCTCCATCCTAACTGCAGATACTGAAAAGCTTCCTCCACATTACAACATCTGACTAAACCTGCTCCAAGCACATCAAATATGTTGTTGTTAACAACTTGCATCCATGTGATGTGCAAAATAAACTCTCGCTCTGGCATTTGAGTCAGTTTATGAAATATTTCAGTGAGAAATCGGGGAATAATGCCTTGGTCACATTCACTATGGATACATTCAAAACCTGAAAGCATACAACAAAAATAAACATGACAGGTATATTATTCATATTTGTGAGTACCTATTTTGTTTTTACCTGGATTCTCAAAAAATTGTCGAAAAAATTACCTACAGTATGTTTAAACCAATAATCTTATACTACATAATATCTTTTTATGACAAGATACTTGATTGATTTGATTTCACTCAAAACTATTAGTATAAACTTCTTCCTCAGATAAAAACAGACTGGAAAGTTGTGAAGGGATATAGAGGGCAGCCATCAGCGTCATTGCAACTACTTGAAATTGTTATTGTATGTGATATTTTACTTGTGCATACACAGATTTTAAAAAATACAGTCGGAAAAATATGATGATACGCCATTTCCAAAAAAAAATTTCATCCTTTTCATTCCTCTTAGTGTTAAAAAATCGAGGTTGAGAGCATTTAAGAGACGCACTCTTAAATGCTCCCTGCACTGCACACTAAGCAACTAGGCTTGTGTTGTGCATACCAGATGGTTGATATACTTAATTAATAATAATACTTATTATAAATGCAAACATCCATAACTCGGGTATGTGTGTCCGTATTCCACATACAAACATATGCCATATACAAAAATAATGCCCATACAGAAAGCAATTTAGAAAAAAGAATTTAAAAAGTGAATGAGTTTGATATATATCTGAGCCACAAATTACAGATACAGATTATTATAGTACTAATTATGCTTGAATAAAACAAACTTTGATATCAGATTATGTAGATGGTGGCACAGGTGTCCCAAAACACAGGGTAGTAGTCTACTGTCTACCAGTAATTAACACAAATTTTGTACACTAATGTAATAAAACTTGTAAGAAATAATTATCAAAATTGTATCTAATTTTGGCAGAATTTATTTATATCAAATTTGGATATATGCCTTTTGTATATTATGTACCTATACCATATCATTATAATTTATTGAATGTTTTCAAACACACATGTCACTTCAATACCATTTGGTTAAAACATAATTTAACTATCTTACCTGGACCAAACAAAGTATATGTTTTCCCAGTCTTAGGTTGTCCAAAAACTACCACAGATGTATCACAACCATCCAAAAAACAGTTTATTTGTGGTATCATAAAGGAATTAAAGAGATGAGCCTGAGTGCAGTCCACAGGCAGAGCTCTATTCACATGGAATGTCTGTCCACTCTCTGTGATCACAATTTGAGTTACTGGGTTGCTAAATATGCACTGAGTGGAGTCAGCAAGACTTGGTGGCTTCAGTCGGACGGCGATTTGTACTGGTATATCCATGTTGGTATTGAGGCCACTTCTCTTCAAATCGAATGTAATATCACGAGACACCTGAAAATACGGAGAAAAAGAGAGAATACAGGATAAGAGTACTTATAGTGAAATCCTAATCACTTATAAAGTTTATTATGTTGTGAAAAGAATAATTAGGTATTGTTTGAAAACATTTTAGAAAGTCGAAAGGGTATAAACTCAAGAGTAGCAATAGCCCTGCATTAATATAAACCTAAGAGTAACACACCTACGTTAATTTAGATAAATAGGTATTGTGTTTATTGAATAAATAGCTCAAAATTTATCAATTTGCTTATTTATTTCGCTTGCTGATATCCACAGACTAAAAAAATTGTTCATCAATTTATATATTTTTTTTAATTATTATTGGACACTGGTCGGAGCCATTGGTCCAGTACATTCAACAAATATAAGGTGAAAACATGAATAAAATATAGGGTGAAAATATGAAAGGAAAGGATGCAGCAAAGAGTGTACCGTTTCCATTCAATTTACATTAAATTATTTACAGATACATACCAACTTACTGAATAATTGAGGAACTCATATCTAAAATTATGTCTGTTTGGTCCGAGTGTCTGTCAAACAAAAGTCATAGAAGCCTTTTTTTGGTTGGGGTAATGTAAAGGAAGGCAAAGAGATCTAAGCCTATACAGTCGAGTCTTCTGTAGTATTCTTGCGTAGTAGTCTCCAGTAAAGTCTCCGTTACGTAATCCGTTATCTGTGTAATCTGTGTTGTATCTTGAATATAAGCTGAATGGGTTAATAATCTCCAAGCTAAAACTAAATAAAAATCAAATCCATCATTCTAACTAATCATTCATTCTACATTCTTACATTCAATCGTCTTGCATGGCTGTTATGGGCTAGATCCCTTTGCCTTCTCCTAAAGGCGAGAATGAAACAAAAAAAAAAGGGGGCTTTTTGGCGGGAACTCGGCGAGTGAAGTAGCATTTTTCTTTATAGTTCTTATAATTTGTGCATTCTGACTTTTGAAGCTTAATAATGGCAGAATATTGTGCAGCAAACGTTAGTGATGGTGTACAAGTGAAGGGAAGTGTAAATTAAAGTGCGTAACGGAGCTTTCGGGTTCCCACAAGAAGCCGCCAAAATCTTTTGTAAAGCATTCTGCCACTTTACTGAAGAATGACTTGACCGTGACTAGACTCTGTATACGCCAAGTATACGACGAATGACTTGTTTTGACTGAGACTGATTTACAAAATGAAGAAATAAGATAAATAAGACTTGGCTGTTATGGGCTAGATCCCTTTGCCTTCTCCTAGAGGAGAAAATAAAACTATAAAAAAAAAAAAACAAAAAAAAAAATTTGCTTGTGGCCAGGTAGAATAGCGTTGATGATTATTTATTTCCAAGTTTATTCGGTCGGTGATAATGATAAGAATGATAATATTTCATTTGAACATGTAACGTAGAAGGTGTTGCTCGTGTTGTGCGTGTCTGTGCAAATTTTACTTGGAAATTCGTCGTAAAAATGGAAATGGAAACAATCGGCGATGGACCGGGGCTTGACGAGCCCTCAAAATTAGGGCTCAAATTACCCTTGAACCATGTATTTCCTTTGCAGAGTAAACAGCTTGTAGTACCAAAACCTAAGCAAGTCTTTGAAATGATGCCTCTCTCAGCAAGGTAAAATTATCCTAAAATACAAAAATTATCAACAACTCGAACATTTCAAAACAATGATTTCGTTTTTTGGCTTGAAGGTATCTAAAGTACTACATCGGGAGAAAAATGCAGAAGAAGCGGCCTATTATGGATTATATTAATATGGTTTCTGCACAAAGAATGTATGGTAAGTACATACATTTTATATCATATTTTAATTTAATTTACATACCTTTTATGTTTGTTTATTCTTCAGAAAAAAATTAATTAACAATTACATCCGCCACCTTCGTGGCTCAATGTAAACAACAAGCGTTTACGATTCAGAGGTCGCGGGTTCGATTCCCAGAGGGGCACATGTTTAGTACTCTGTTTGGTTGGTGGTAGGGCATTTTAAATGTCTGCCTGACTAGCTGCCAGTATATAAATCAGCTGTAAAACAGCAATATTAATAACATTGTTGTGTTCCGGTTGTCAGAGATAAGATAGCCAGTTCCCCCAAATATTTGGGTTTCCAGGTTAGTACACTTTCACCTTCAGCCTCATCTTCACTTAATATCAGTTGTAATTGAAGTCAAGTGCTAACCCATTGTGCATAAAAAAAACATTCTTTACTCTTTTTGTAATATATTTCATCATATATTTACATTATGATTTGAAATGATGGTCAGAGGGTCGATAAAGGGAAGTAAAAAGAAATAACTCCTTTTGCCCCATAACATCACCTCAACCAAAAAGATGTGTTTTAGGATCACTGTGTAAAATGAACTCACACTTGAATGGTTTAGATTCCGAAGAGTCAGAGGGTGTCATTAAGTGGGCCTTGATGCTAAAAAAGAGATATCTTCCTCAACAGGTTGTTGAGAGGAGGTGAACAGTTTTAAAAAAGATGACAAGTGGTTTAAAGAGAACAAATTCCGGAACCATGAGGGCTATTAATCCAAAATTGTGACGTTTTCTATTTTTAACAATACACCAGTTTAAACACGAACACCTCCCAGAGTCTTTATAGTGATTTGGGCGAAATTAAATTATGTTATGGGTCACAAATTTTGGGACTTACCGATATTGTGATATATTTGGATTATGCTTTTAAAATGACAGTCAAGTGTGAGTAGAACTCATTCCCTGAGGATTCCGTGCCTGATATCACCACCGAAAAACTTTTTAACTGACTAACATGTATTTAGTTGTTGATGTTGTGATGATGAGTTAGAAACTCAAAAATAAGTTTGTATACACTTACCATTATAAAAGATTGATTTTCATATTTTTTCCTTTATTTGTGGTATGCAACCTTACATCATGACAAATTTCGCCACCAGTAAACACTATGTGAATAACTCACAAAATAAATAATGAAATCATTTAATGCACTGATAGTACACCTAGCAAGATTTACTTAGTGATTGATTGATGAAGAGTGCACTGAAAGGGCTCTACTTTGGCTCTACTACAGTACAGACAAAGTCCCATATCACAACGTTGATAATTCTGCCAGTACTGTTTGCTGAAAAATGCATGCAACTGTAGCAAAACCAATACAATTATTATAGTATGTAAGTAAAAGCACAAATATTTTTGTGGAGTGATTCTTATGTTTTGTACTTGTACCAAAAAAAAAGATAAAGCTAAATGATACTTTTAAATATTTATAATAACATATCTATTTAAAACATAAACAATAATATAACATATGACTACATGAAATACTCAGTGAGTGATATATAAAATGATACCCTACCTACTCTCCCTCTGTACTCAGAACTAAAAGCTTTCAATTATACTTAAAATAACTTTTCAATGGTGTTGATTCGGATGTAAACCAACTAAACTAAAACCAGTTTTTGCCGTCGCATCATACTGTTCCAGGGAGTAAGAGACAGTACTACTTTAAAACTAGTTTTAGTTTAGTTGGTATGTATCCGAATCGACACCAATATGTAACTTAATTATTACATACTTCAAATTGAAAATTACTTTACCATAACAGTTTGTAGAGAATACAAATTATACGCAGTATATTAGTGTGAAGCATCAAAAACCGAAATTATTTTATGTTTTGCACATGGATCATTTAAGTATTCAACATTTTGTTTGAGGATACAATTTTCGTAAATACTCATTTGTGTTCTGACTTAGGTATATAAGTTTTTTTGTTTATGTGAAACGATAAAAAAAAATTACAACAAAACTTATGTCGTAAAAATGTATATGAAAACAACAAAACAAAATTAAAACAAAACAATATTTTGTTGAGATAATACCCGTAACTTGTTTTTATTAAATAACAATTTTTTATTAAATATGACGTACAATCGTTACCTGCACTATTCAGAAAATTTAGCAATAATTATAAATATGAAATGACAAAAAGTGTGATGTGAATTCTAACATAACCGTTGAATAGTTAAGAACCAGTCAAGTTCGAATCAGCTGGGAGAGGGTTCCGTAATTTTAATAACTTTTTCGTAGAGAATTGATGGCTTAGGGGTTTCATATAGAGTTTTTCCTGTAAACTCTAGGGAAGGCACTATATTTGTAAATTTTATATCTAAAGTATATATGTAGATGTATCTAAGTAATTGATATGTGACGCCAGAATGCTCCCTTAAAATATTGAATAACCTTAAACTATACCGTCACATTTTTTTCTTTGGACACTATTTGGCAATATTTCAGCACAGTTTATTGACATTGTGAATTCCCCTGTGTGAATTCTAGAATCTATCCGTGAAATGGCGATGTTTGTCTTATAATAATAGTAAAGAACAGGTCAAGTGCGAATCACTCCCCACTAAACTCGGGGGAGGCACTATATTTCTAATTATACACTCATGGACAAATCTAAAGTAATTGACATATCTAAATACATTGATTTCTTAATGTAAAAACTTGCATTATTTCTGTAATAATTGGTGAAGGAAATAAAATTGATGATATATCCTTCTTTTAAATTGTAGATGATTAAAATGTAAAAATGTACACATTTTCTTTTTGATTTTGTCTTCAATAAATATGTATCTATAATCATCAGTAAAAACACGTTTTATTTTATGCTCAAAGAGTAAAGAGAGATAAAAGGGAAAGGGTTATTTTGCGAAAGAGGTATTCTAAGTTTTGAGAAATGGATCATTTGCGGCCGGTAGACCTTTACGAAGTGGACGTCCTGTGACTGAGCCGTGTAAACTAATATACAGACATTTCCTATCTTTCACTAATGGAGCACAGCACATTTGCTTTGGTCTACTCATCATATTTACGAGTTAACTTAGTGTCTTAGCCTAAAAGTTTTTGCAAAAACTTACAAGAAATATACTAATATTGAATAATAGGTGACGACATCTTCACTATTGTAATCAATAACCCTGGTTAGAATTGGTTTCGGCAGGTAAAAAAAATAGAACCAACCAGTCTCTTCCCATGGGTGTCGTAAAAGGCAACTATGGGACTTTCCACCAAAAAACACCTGTAGAGTTGCACGTTTCAACGGCCATGAGCTTACATTAGCATGTCACTTGTGCATTTCTGTATATATGTCGAAAGACGAACCGTGGATGTTGTTCCAAGCATTAAACATTTAATGTTTGGATGACCCCAATGTTTACGGTCGGGATATCTCTGACCACACCATTTGCCATAAAGGCCGTGAAGTTATGTACTGGGTTGAATGCTTAAATTTGCATGTTTCTGATATACTCTAAAATAACATTTTAGGATGTCCAATTGGTGGCATTGGTGGAGGCACCATAGGCAGAGGCTTCAAGGGCGAGTTTTGCCGATTCCAACTCTACCCTGGCATCTATGAGTATGTGACTGTACCAGAATGCCAGTTCATTGTTAACATCAGAAATGCGAACAATGAAACAATTTTCCAATCCGTACTATCTACATATGAGTAAGTTCAATGATAATTATCAGATTTAGTACTCCCAATGCTAACACTTTACTTATTAGTATGTCTAATTGCCATCTATGAGATTCATTCATTGAACAAATTTGTCTAATTTTAGCAAGCCAAAAAAATCACCACAGTCATGGGAATGGAATTTGAATGCTGCTGATTGTGAATACACAGGCTTGTATCCACGTGCATGGACCACATATGACTTATCAAAGTATGGTGTTAAGTTGGTTTGCCGCCAGATATCACCCGTGATACCACACAATTACAAGGTTACTCACTAATGCTTTGCTTAAAGAGTGATACTGATGGTTTATGATATTTTGACCACCCCATTTGGGATAAAGGTCCTGAGGTTATGTATGTGTATATTTTAAGTAATTCCATATTATTAATCCGCCTTATCCTAAATCAGCTAGTTAATAAACTGATGATAAATGAATGTTCTAACATAAAAGATTGTATTTTGCATGGTTTGGAAACAATATAGGTATTAACTAAGAACAGCTTGGTACTTTAAATTCAAAATATATTATACAGTTACCTATGTATCTACCATGAGTTTATTTATTTATCATTTATTGCACACAAGAAAAAAAACATACAGATACAACATAATAGAGACGACACAACAGGTTCTGCTTATTTCTACAATGAAATTTCTTCCAGCAGACCTACGAATTTACACGGACGATTCACGTTATTTAAATCTATCGGTATTGCTGCTCGTTACTGATGCGAGTGACAGTGAAAGAACGATAGTTTACTATAACGAGAGCAGTTTTGTGTGAACTCGTGGTAGCCCCAAAGTATAACTGCGTGTACCGTCAGCATCAATTAGTATAATCGGCTAAGGTGACCAGATCGATAACAACGAAGTTTAACGACCTGTTTGGTGTAGTGGTTAGAAACTCGCGGGTTCGATTCCCGCTAGGGGCATATGTTTGTATGATGAATGCAGACATGTGTTCCCGAGTTATGGATGGTTTTCATTTACATATATTTATTTACAAAAAAAATGTATTTAAGTAGTTTATCAACCATCTGGTATCTATAATACAAGCTTAGTTGCTTAGTGTGGAACTAGATGGCGCTGTGTGTAGTTGCAAAGATATATATAATTAAGGATTAATTTCCCAATTTGTTTCTGATATATTTTTGACCTTACTTTACCTTGGTTAGGGAGTAACTTATACAGGGTGAATTTAAATTCGTGTAATTTACTAGCCATAGCCGAATTCAGCCTAAAATTGTTGGACTTCCATACTAAAGATGGTTTCAGATTGGATTACTTTGTATGGGTAATCGAAAATTTTTTGATTGAATTCGACCATGGCTTCTTTGGGAAAGTTGTTCGTAATCAAGAGTGGCGTCACCACTTAGTGGGAATTACATGAATTCAAATTCACCCTGTATAGTAATCTGACTATTGACCTTGGTTTGCATGCATTTAATGCTTGGTGTTGGTGGACTGGTGAGGATCCATAATGAGAAGTAATTACAACCATAATATTCCCTTACAACCCATTTTTATTTAGATGGAGCAATCAAATCAAATCAAAAATGTTTTATTTCGTAAGTTATAACTTATACGAATAACATTTGAAATCGCCATGACATACAGTTATCGCTCATTCACTAGGCAGTCTCCCCAGAGAAGAACGAGCAAGAAACTCAGGGGTTGCTCTTTTTAAATAAGTAATATAAAGTATAAAGCTTTTGCATGTTATATCACTATTATCATCACACCTTATATTACAAAAACGGCCATTGTAGTGAAAAGTATAATATGATTACAGGATAGTAGCTTGCCGTGTGCGGTGTTTGTGTTCACCGCCGAGAACGTGAGCGAGGAGCGCCGCGACGTGAGCATTACCTTCACCTGGACCGAGGTGTTAGGGGGGTCTAAGAAGAAGAAGACTGCGGGTTAGATATATTTATTACTCCTTTATTTTAGTACCAAAGTCTTTATTTCATAAGTTTCAAAGTGATCATTTGAGTTAGTCAAATGTTTAACTTATAACGACCATACATCGAGGTATAAGAATGAAAAAGAAGAATGTTCGAGAATCTCAAGGATTGCTCTTTTTTTCTCAATACATCACTTTAACAAGACAAAGAAAAAAAAATTGACAGAAATCAAGTATGACCTTATCTAATTATGTCCGCTAGATGAATTGATGGAGAAAAACTACCGGTTCGATTGAGCAGAGGTACCTACACGATGGTGTAGAATTAAAAAAAATGCGGGAACATTACAAAATATTGCCGCAGATTGTGTACAATATACGTATATTTCACTATGTATAGCTTTTTATGTTTTTGTTCACCGAAAGGGATTGTGTTGCCCACGAATGTAAAGTTGTATTTGTTATCTCGCAGCTGTTGTTCGTCCTATTAGATAAAATGAGGTACGCATGCATAAGAACTGAATTTGAATTACAACATAGATTACAGCAGTTATTAGTGTGATAATGAGTTACGGTAAAGAATAAAATGCCAAACTTCAATTATGCGCTCATTTCATTCATGACAAGTTTATTTAATAAAGAAATAAGACCATACGAATACATCTAGTGTCAAAGTAGGATACGCTATGCTATATGATATATGAATCTATCCCTTTTGACCGTGCGTGCGCTCTGATTTTTATAGGAAGCCCATAGTTCTTTTGTGTTATAGAACAACTAATAATGACACGTCCTCTCAACGTTGTAAGAGAGACATTGCTATAAAATGTATTCACCGAAATAATTTGGTAGTCCACAAATACAAACTTTCTTACATAGATAGAGTACGAGTAATTCAAACCTTAATTATAAAATAATAATTCAAACCTGCTATTCCTCGTATAGTCGTCCTTCCTTATTTGTCGTCAAATATTCAATTTGTCAGAAAGTAGTTGATTGACGGTAGAATTTATAGGCACGAAAGCATTCCCTAAGACACTGTAAATAATCTAATCCTTATCATTGATACTAACTTGTGGTGCCTCGCACATATTAACGAAGTGAGCTGACGGATTCCATTCTCCTAAATGGCTTCAACATTTTTTACTCGATTATGGTAGCGCAAATTACCAATATGTTTAAGGTGAGGGATTTCCACCGTCCCGTTTTGGACTTTCTACCCAACATTGAGGTTGGAAGAGAGAAAGCTCACCTTTGTACATTATTTATCTGTGCCACACAACTCATAAATCTAATAAATAAATTTTTGGAGACTTACGTTCAATACATAACGTTGAATAAGTAAATGAAATAACGATATATATGTATTTAGTCGTGTTCTGATAAATTTCAGCAAAACTGGACCTGGAAAGATATTCCGAGGAGCATACATGCGGTGTTACTCTAGAGCAGAAGATCGCTGATACGCCATGTACTTTCACTATAGCGAAAACGAAGCAAGACGATGAAACCATCCACGAAGGGTACTGCCTGTTCAACGCGGCGAAAACGTCACAATATGTGTGGGATTGTCTGAAGACACAAGGGAAGCTAGCGCCCGATGTTAGCCTAACCCCCCCTCCTCCTAAAGTGCCGGACAAAAGCGATAATAAGGCGAAAGGGGATCAGAAGAAAGAAAAAGCGAAGAAGATATATAAATGTAATTTCATTTAAGTAAAATCCATTTAAACGTTCAATTTGCGATTGAGATTGTGACGGACGATTTGAAGTTCTGGTGGGGGAATTAAGTGATAGATCTCCTTTCTGGGATTCTGGGCGGGTCTGTACCACACCTTTATATAAGGTATAACAAAATTAACCTGACAAACGTTGCAGAGTATATGTATAGGATGTACCTATTACGAAAAAAATAAAACATTAAAGTTAAAAGATTTTATTCAAAAAATAAAATTTAGAAATGTAAATTTTGTGAGTTGGACCTTAATGGCCGCGCCCGCGTTTACACCGGCGCCGCGATTTGCTGTGATTGGTTACGCCCTGTGCCCCGCCACCCCCTTTGGCGTCCTCCATATGAACGTTGCCTGGTTTTTCTCATTGATAAAATAAGGTACAATCGAAATGAAGTAAGTCTGTTAATTTGTATTTTCATTTGCACTTACATTTATTTTTTTTACTCGGATACAAAATTTTGAGGGCTAGTTTTTTAATGAATATATTATTTTATTGTCATGTACGTGCAATTGCCAAAGTTTGTCGGGTTAATTTTGTTAGACCTTATATACTCAGAACCAAAGAAACGACATCAAATGATTGAATTAAAAATTGTGTTAGATTCTTAATTAGGGATATAGTAATGTGTACTCAGTACGTACCTTCGAGCTCATCTATATTCTTTAAAAAAAAACAAAAGAAAGTGACTTCAATCAGAACGCAAATCTATCTTTAATGCAGTTTATTCATCTTTGGGTGTATAACTGCCGCCAAGCATCAATCGCATTGTTGCGTTTCGGTGCGATAAGACAGCTACTGAAATCAACTCAAGGTGACAGTCTATAGTGTGACCCCTGTTTTATTCTTTTATGTCACAACTGATTACACAAACCCTAGTGGTAAATGTTTTGTATGATGAATACGTACACGTGTATCTGAGTTAGGATGCTATCATTTAAAATATGTGTATTTAGAAAAAACAAATGTATTTGTGTAGTATATCAACCATCTGGAACCCATAATACACACCTAGTTGCTTAGTGGGGAACTAAATGCGATGTGTATGTGACCAAGGATATTTATATTTATTCTTTTTTATGTTCTGGAATCAATAACATTTTGTTCGCATAGTTGTTTCATAAATAAGATCTCTACAATTATATTACATTGACGTCATATTCTTTTATAACAGGTGACTCTATGGGACTCTCCAGTGTAATATCTTTGGACCCTGGTTCGAATGGAAGGACAGAGTTTTGTCTCGCCTGGGACATGCCTGTCATAAAGTATAAGAAGGATAAGAAAGTACATAAAAGGTTAGTGTTCCTTAATTTAGTTACTCACTTTTATTTCTTTAAACATTCTTAGATATAAGAATATATTGACCGCGACTTCGTTCGCGTGGAAGATTTCATCAAGATCGGTTCAGGAAAAAAAAAATGCTTATATGTTAATCCCGGTCGTAATCTGTCTATCTGTCCAAATTTAATCCAATTCCGTCCAACCAGTTAAGCGTGAAGTGGTAATAAACATACATACACACACACAATCTTTCGCATTTATAATATTAGTCAGGATAGTCAGGATGCAACATTGAGCAATGCCAGCCAATGAGCCAAACATCGCTGGGAAGGTTTGGCAGCACAACGTCGAGTAGGGTAGACGCAGGGTAGTGTTAGCACTACCCTGTGTCATTCAGGACTTTGTCATAGGACAACAGTAAGCGATTTCGAGGAGCAGCGTAAAGCTGACCTCAACGCTAAACGTGACGAGCTGAAAACTCGTCCACCCGCTGCAATTCATTATCACAACGCGGAAGGTGTGCTTACGTGCCCACATTGCTCACGGGAGTTTACCGCAAATATCGGCTATGTTATCCATCTTCGAGCGTACCAACGCCAAACCAATTAGGAGTCGAAGTGGTCGCCAAGGCCGAAATCGGTCGGAAGCATAAATATGTGTTTGAGAAAACAGCGTGATTATATTATTTGTTATTTCATTTAATTCTAGTAGTTCCATGTAGTTGATATCATTATTATAACAATAAATGGCATTATCATGGATTTATTATAAGTTCCATGTTTTTTTGTACAGATTTTGATTTGATAAATATACTTTCGTCTCTTTTCATTGCTAACATATTAAAATAATGACTATTATATTTTCAGGTATTACACGAAGTATTTCGGTAGTGACGGCATAGCCGGTGCCAGCATAGCTGCGTACGCGCTTAGAAATTACAAGAACTGGGAGAAGCAACTCGCAGAGTGGCAAGATCCTATCTTGACTAATAGGTAAGTAAATGTGGCAAACATATTCTGTAATGGAGCAGTGGGAAAAGTCCGAACTAATCCCAATTATATACCAAATAGGTTTATCTCTTCGTCAGAAGTTGAAGAAAGTATAGTATTTTTTTTTTTATGAGAGGGCGGCAAACGAGCATGCGAGTCACCTGATGGTAAGCAATCACCGCCGCCCATGGACACCCGCAACACCACAAGGGTCACAGATGCGTTGCCGGCCTTTGAGGAAGGTGTAGGCTCGTTTCTTGAAATATTGAAAGTATAATGAAATAACACTCGCGCCATAAATAGTACCTACTTTCACTTTGAATTTACTCCCGTCTCCGATACACAAGCATTATCTCGATACGAAACATCTATTAAAAAATTATCGTGTAATTAATCAATGAACCTCGTTGCTCTATTGATTATAGTTTATCTCTAGCCACAGGAAAACATATTCATAAATATGATAGCAATAACATTCCGGTTGAATAAACACGTCCTTCTGTGATATAAACAACATAGACTGGATGCTAAGTATAATAACAGTTTAAGTTTTTAAAAACCAAAAACCTGATTGCATATTTTGTAATTTATTGATTGTGAACAAGTAAGCTAATTTCGAGATTAATCAATGAACCTCGTTGCTCTATTGATTATCGTTTATCTCTAGCCACAGGAAAACATATTCGTAATTATATGATAGCAATAACATTCCGGTTGAATAAACACGTCCTTCTATGATATAAACAACATAGACTGGATGCTAAGCATAATAACAGTTTAAGTTTTTAAAAACCAAAAACCTGATTGCATATTTTGTAATTTATTGATTGTGAACAAGTAAGCCAATTTCGAGATTTCCTTTTTACCAATAAAAAATTATAGTTTGTAAAATCAGCAGTTAGCTGTCATGAATACCTATGTGTGTGTGAGTAATATTTATATGTCTCACGACAGGTGTTGCAGATGACAATTACATCACTGTTCTGGTTCCCCTGCTACTACTTTTTCCCACTTATTTTGCATACTATAAATGTGCTATCATAGCATTAAGCATAATGGTTCTCGGTAGTAATGGGGAATGTTTACGCTCTGTTGGATTGCTCCTCGCAACCTAACATTTTAATTTGCAAAAATACAAGTTGCCTTAATTCATTTCAAGATCTACTCTACTTAGAACGAAGATATTATTTCGAACAAGATCTATTATTCTAAGAACGGCATTTATTCCGGAGGTAAATTTAGTAGTCTTTTTTTGGGTGATATAAAATATACAACCAAATGTAAAATATGTTTTTTGTTTCGCTTGAAACCTACGTTCGTTTCAAGTTAGCACCTACGAGACAAATAATTCGTGAAAAATTTTATTTCAATCATACAAACCACTTCGGTTTAGCAGTTTTTTTTTACTTTGGTTTACTTGTCAGATCGTCGAATTATAACATGATCGTTTATTTCCAGCAATATACCAGACTGGTTGAAAAGTGCCTTAATGAACGAGCTTTACTTTGTCGCCGATGGCGGCACAATTTGGTTCGACGTACACGATGAATATCCCGACTCTGATCCTAGGTGACTTTACTTTGCTAATTTATTTACACATAGTATAAATGATCTAATATGTTTTCTTCTATTATGGACCACTTACGAAGCGACCCACCATATATGGCTCTACATGCGATCCGATTTAATACCCAGAATTAATGTATAACCAGAATATCCAGCTGTTGAATACGAATGGAATGCCTTGTGGATTATGGCCCATACCCTCTTCTAGTCAGAGATGATGTACTGTTGAAGTGGCTCTCGTTCGTTGCTGTACACAGCTATTGAAAATGTCAATTGTCAATGCATCGGCAGCTTTTATGGGGCTGTAGATTGAGTGCTAACTTTTCACAATTCAAATATTGCTGCAGTCTGTATGTAGGTGGCGGACGTTACTTGCCTCTATAACATGAACTTCTCAAGGCTTTTGTGAATATCGTGTTTCTCCTTTCAGACATGACTTTGGCGTGTTTGGATACTTGGAAGGTCATGAATATAGAATGTATAATACGTATGACGTCCATTTCTATGCCTCGTTCGCTTTAGCCCAGCTGTGGCCTAATTTACAAGTGAGTATGATAAATAATTACTTACCTTAATTATTGATGGTACCATTAAGATTACATTTTTATATCTTTGCTTATTATAGGTGGTGCTACAATATATGTTCCGCGATTCAATAACAATGGAGACTGACAAGTGTAGGCAGTCATTATATAATGGAAAATCGGTCAAATTTAAAATTAAGAATTCCATCCCGCATGATTTGGGTGATCCAGGTATGATAATTTAATAAAACGTACTTATATTTTGCTATAACCGTTGTAGTATACTTGAAGAAATACAGCCAATGTTTACGAGTATTTCATAGTTTTATTTTTATTATGCTTCGAGATCTTCGAGCATGCATAAGAAAAATATCGACGATCTGTTTGGTGTAGTGGTTAGAAACTCTGACTGCTATACCAAAAGGTCGCGGGTTCGAATCCCGCTAGGGATATTTGTTTGTACTCGTATGATGAATACAGACATGTGTTTCCGAGTTATGGATGTTTTTCATTTATATATGTATCTATTTATAAAAAATATGTATTTGTGTAGTTTATCAACCATCTGACATCCATAATACAAGCCTAGTTGCTTATTGTGGAACTAGATGGCGTTGTGTGTATGTACAAAGACATATATTTATTTATAACTAAGAAATTAAAAGAATGAAATGCCGAATAATCAGAATACACTTTTAAGACATTTCCTCATACGTCAAAACCGTAGCTAATATATTGTATTTACGTTATGTATGTCACTATTTAAAAAAAAAGTTCTTTGAACAGTAAGAGGGTCGCTCTCTCAGTGTACAAAGTGAAAAGGCAAAGCCTACTCGTATAGACTAAAGACGTAATTAAAGTTACACTATTCATGTAATTTGACGCTCATGGCCACATGAACGATTATGTATTGCGCACCACGGTAATGTTAGGCAGTGGACGAGTGCCGTTCTTTAAAAAGTTTGAGCTTGGAGGCAACGCGATACGGGTATAGTGCGCGGGAGAGGGACGAATTATAAATAACGCTCGTAGCTTTGATCAATGATTATATGTATAATGCCCAAAGTTAACGTCTTATGGCTGATACGCATACAATACCTGAATTTAGAGTATCTAATTTTTTTTCCTTGATTGAAGCTTGGAGCCGACTCCAGAACTAAAATTCTTGCATCGCCCCCGCTGTGTGACGCATGATTTTAAATGACAACTTTCTCACTCTAGAGGACGTGCCATTCTCGAACATTAACGCGTACAACATCCATGACGTTAGCGAGTGGCGGGACCTGAACCTCAAGTTCATACTGCAAGTCATGCGCGACTATCGACTACTGAGGGGCCACAGCGCGCCGTTCGGCAACGAAAGGTACCGCTCCATGGCGTATATAGACGACGTCAGAGACGGTACTGAAGACGACCTCTACTCGAGATCGACTGGCCAAGCCGAAGTCGAGGACTCGCCGTTCGAGACGCCCGACTCGAGTGCGCAGTCGACTCCCGTCATCAGTGCCCAAAAGACGAACGGGGTCGGCGATATTTTAGACCTGTTGTACAGGTAGGAGGCTGACACTTTGCAATATGACATGGCAATCACTTAAACGCTAAATTAAAACTAACTGCAAGAGACTGTTCATAAATATATTAATGCTTTCAATGTCGTATAATTAGACGGGATCACATTTAACTAGATGCGTATAACTTAACAAATGCCTGGGGAGAATGGAACATTGTACTATCATTATTACATCACCCATCACTTCTCAGCTTTGCTCTTAATGAAATATGGGAAAGAGAAAAAGTGCAAAATATTAAATAACCGCGGATTTATCATTACTTTGACAGTAATTGCGGAGTGATTTTTCATTCAGTAATAGAAAAAAACATGTAAGAGCTGTTTACAGAAAATTATTTTTTTGTCTGTTATAGTGTATAAATATAATAATTCCTGATACGTTTAAAGTTTTTATTCTAACTTATTAAAATTTTGGAAATTTGCCCTTTTCTTATATGGTATATTTTTACTGAAAGTTTATAATAATTTTTGGGCGAGAAGATACTTTTTTAAATAAATGACGACGATGTTCATAGATTTTTCAAAGGCACAAGTGGAAATAAGCTCTTATGAACAATCACTATTCAATTTATAAATAGAAAAATAAAAAACTGTAGCATTCCAGTTGGGACTTTGTTTGAATCTTTTAAAAAAAGTGGTAATATGTCTTGGTAATCATGGAGAATTTAAGTTGTATATTTGTTATAGACACAAAAACAAATGTCTGTTTTGATGTAGCTGCGAGTATAGCCCTGATGAGGAGCTAAAGGGGTGCTTCTACTAACATTTCTAATGATATGCATTAATATACTCAATCAATCAAGTACACTTTATTGCACAAAATTCTACAATACACTTCTTAAATATAGCTTCAAAAAAAATGATAATTGTACAACCAGGCGGTTATACTTTACAATTAACTAGTGTTTAGCCGCGGCTTTGTCCACGTGGAATTCCTTTATATGCGTAATTTCATATAAAATTGTAATATGTTATTATAAGGAAATATGTTCATCGGAATAAAAGGTATTCTATGTCCTACTCCAGGGCTGTACCTGTACCTGTGTACTTAATAAATTTCACCCAAGTCCTTTATCTCTTTCGCCGTGATTAAGCAGCAAACATCAAAATTTTTGTATTTATATTAGTTGGATTCTGACAAGGCTTTCTATATAATACCATTCTATCCAGAAATGCGGAAGCTGACCCAGAAGAACAAGTCGTGAGAGATGAACCTCGTGAGCAAGCCGCTTCTGTTTGGGACAGTCGGCGTTATCTTGCCGACATGTACCCCTCGTGCGCGGCATTGCTCAGACGAGCCGCTGAGTGCTGGGATAAGGACGGGGATGGACTCATCGAGAACGGCGGCTTCCCCGATCAGACGTATGATGCGTGGGTCATGTCGGGGCCTAGGTGAGACAGCTTTAACTTTGCCGAATAAAGACAGCCGATGTAGATCTTATGTATAGCGTTACACGTACGATAACAATTGTCAAAAATTACAAAAATGTACTTGTTGGTAGTGCATATTGCGGCGGGCTATGGCTGGCAGCGGTTAGCGGAGTCCGCGAGATGGCGCGCTCTCTCTCTCTGGAGGAAGACGAGAGAGAATTTGCCAAGTTGCTGGAACAGGCGCGCAGCTCCTATGAGGAGAAACTATGGACTGGCGCCTATTACCGATTCGACGTCAAACCCAGCAACAGTGACGTCATCATGGCAGACCAACTTGCGGGACATTGGTAAATTCATACTGTCGCTCATTTTCTATCATCATGCGTCAATGCCCACATCATCTCGTGTAATCAGTGCACCTATTGTCTAACTCCAATGGCAATGAACTTGCCATCGTCGTCATTCCAATCATTACTGTCAGTAAAATTTGTCAGTGATTAGGGTTCAGTACTAGATTTAAAGTTTCAGAGTTTAATTATAAATATTACTAGTGTAATATTCATAATTATTGTATGATAATATAAATAGCACCATAGCTCGTAGGATTGACGGCTGTTTCCACCACACACGGACGACCTAATGAAGATCACAGGACAACCGATTGTCCTGGAAATCTATAGGGTAGCAGTAACAGTCTAAACAGTCTTAATCTATATGATATACTCGTATTTCCTTATTATGACTAGGCCATTGATCTGAACAAGGCTACAACGTGATAAAACATCAATAATTTTACCCTTATCTCTTTACAGGTTCCTCCGCGCTTCCGGCTCAACCGACCAAGTGTTCCCCGAGGCGAACGTGAAGAAAGCCCTGTCGACGATATACGAAAACAACGTGCTGAAGTTCCTCGGTGGGCGGATGGGCGCAGTGAATGGTTATGTGAAGGATGGCCGTGGGCGGGTCGACACCACCGCCTTGCAGAGTATGGAGGTGTGGACCGGGGTTACATACGGGCTCGCCGCCTTGATGATATTCGAAGGTAATGAACGTCACACATCAACACTGTACTTATTCGTCGCGTTTTTTGGGGGTAGTCCAGGGGGGAATGTCCGGAGGGACGAAAGTGATAGAGTGAGAGAGAAAGTACGCCCTACTAGTAAAAATAGTATAGTAGTAGTAATAATAAATATATTAAGGCTTTTAACGCCAACGCGGTCACCTGGTGTCCGCAAACAATGGATTTTCAATTGTGTCTGTGTCGCGGCAGTCAATGTGTTAAACTTAAATAACCTCGGCTTTCTGCCCGCGGCTTCGCCTACGTGGAATTACTTACCTAATTAACTACGATTCTAAAAGTTATTTATTTAAGAGGCACACGAACAGGGTTATAGGTAGTCTTGAAAATTTAAAAAGAAGAATTTTGAAGAATAATACACACATGGTAACATATCTTATACGCATGCCAATTAGAGGTGTACACAGCATTGGTAATCGTAATTATTGATGATAACCGCATTATATTGTAACAGCATTGTAAATAACTATTAATACAGCTGTAAAATTAGGCTATTGTAATTATTTCTGCCTAACTCTGTTTTAAACAAATATCCCTACCCTAACCCCTAATATAGGTCAAAAAAGTTTTGACATCTGGACAATTTGTAAATTTGACATTACGCCCTGACATTAAAAAAAACGACATATTATCGTGGTTTGGTTCAAATTGTGTCCTACCACCACTACTAAGTGATATCACGAGATCAAGCTGTTGGCTGGCAGTGAATTCCTACAACTGAACACGCAAAGCAAAACAGCGTATTGCGTACAATAAACTTACGCCGTGAAAGTCATATCTCGTACGTTCCCGGGAACTCTGGGGAAATGTATAAGTAATCTCCAAGTGCCACATGAGTCATTAATTTATCGATTGAATTATAAAACGATTTATGATTATGGCATAATATTGTTATCTAACACCATTTATCTTATCCGTTACTGAAGCGGTCCGTTCCGTAATTTGAAGAGATTTTTTTTTCGTTTACTTTTGTTTAGAATGTGAATGACCTGCCTGCGTAGCATAACATCGTTTGTCGCGCGTGACGTAGGAGTGAGAGTGAGATAGTTAGTTGTATATTTCGTCCAAGCGAATGAGCAGGATAAATATTATCGCGCGCGAAACCCATATCGTTTATATGTAGATTTTTTGTGTTTCGAAGTTATAAAGATTATTTTTCGCTCTATTTACAAGGATTTCGAATATTTGTTCATTTTAAGCAGTTTGAGTAACGCCACACAATGTGATATTGGAAGAGAGAGATCCCTAATTTGCCCTATCCGCTCTTTCGCGGGGGTAAAATGTTAATCGGCTTGGTATTTCCTGGCATGTGAGGTACTGGCTCGCGAGCTTCTAGTATAACTGTCATACTTTACCTACTGGCATATGTATCACCCTTAATATCCTGCCATCAAAGCTCAGTCGAACCGATCGCAAGCCAGCGGTACTCTGTCTCCCTTCAGACGATATCTTGCTGTCGGCACGTAGTTGAAACGCAAAAATGTAATTAAGTTCTCTGTTTTATCCCAGGTATGCACGAGGAGGCTTTCACTACTGCTGGCGGTTTGTATAAGAGGCTCCAAGAGATGGGGCTCTCATTTGAAACTCCTGAAGCCTTGTATGAGAACGGCAACCACCGCTCCATTGCCTATATGCGGCCACTAGCCGTATGGGGCATGTACCAGGCTATCATAGCACGCCCTCCACCGCCAGCGCCCGTCGCCAACGGGATGCCGCATCAAGCCAAAGATAAGTCGCATTTATAGTGTTACGTTAACACCCCTCTATCTAGAGTCAGCGGGTAGATTATCTTATAGATACGCCCAGAAAATAAGGCAAGTTTACATTGAGTAAGCGATGGTTGCCAGGGTCCGCTGAAGCCCACAGCATTGTACTGGCTTATCAAGGAGTTATCTTTTACATATATCGCGATTTCTTTCAAACGTGTCCTTATTTCGTTTGCCATCAGAATTAATATGAAAGTTAAAGATGCAGTTAGTTCGAACATTCGTTCGAAAATTCCGAGTTGTCCCTATACGAACGAATCCAAATTGGCGATCGAATCAAATGTCCAATTCAAAGGTATCGCGTATATGTTGCAGATAAGCTCATAGCAGACTATTCGTGTAAAGTTGTGATCAAACGTCGTATAAGACGGAATTAGGAACCTGTCATACCTGTGGGTAAAAGCTTTTGAAGCTGCAGTTCAGTTTGATACGTCAATGGGCATCTTACTATACGTAATGGCAATATTTAAATAAAATATTTTGATGTAAAACTAGTAGTACTTAAAAGATAATTATTGTGATATTTCGTGTAAACGAAAATGCAAAATTTCATATGTGATTTGTAACCAATTGTTATACCAATGAATGCAACGAGAGTATTGTATTAGTTACTAATATTTATTTTGTTTTATTATAGCACTTAATTAATATAAAATATTGTTCTAACACAAAAAAATGCTAATTTGACTGGACACTGGATGTCTTAAAATTGTTAAATTTTATATTCCATTTAATAAAGTGTAGTAATTTGTAAAAAAGTAAATAAATAAAGGCCAAATGAAACAGCTAAATACTTTTTATTATTTATTTCATATTTGAATTGTAGATAAATGCACTTTGGGATGTTTATAATGTTTTTACTAAATTCAACTGGGGTCGGTATTTTTAAATCTCAAATAATTTACTAGACATGCTTTTACTTAAATAGCAGTGTTTATCTTTTAGGTATTGTTTTACTAAACACAACATGTGTTCATTCATTTTAATACGAGGGCAACACTGAAAGTTCGGTGAACTGGTCACTTTAAAACGATATAATAAAAAAATAAGCTAACACTTCGAAAATTGAACTCTTTGCCAAAAGTGTATGTATTTCATTCATTTGTCATTTCTTTTAAGATTTGGCGGCAAATTGAAAATTGTCTGTGTCTCGTCAGCATGAATTTAACGCGAGAAAAATTTCGTGCAATGATTTTTATGACCATCGATATCATTTAAGTCAACAAGAAAGTTGTGATAGACTTCGATTGGCCTTTCACGATGAAGCTCTTTCTCGTGCCACTGTTTACAACTGGTTTAATGGGTTTAAACGTGGTCGCACTAATCTCACCGATGATCTGCGTGAGGGACGGCCTTCTACGGCAATGACCGAAGATAACATCAGTGTTGGGCGGCGTATGATAGAGACTGACAAAAGAGTGACCCATCAGCAGATTCGGAAGCTTAGGCATCGGTATTAGTCAAGTGCACAAAATCATCCATGAACATTTAGCGGACAGGAAGCTTTGTGCCTGGTGGATACCTCATAATTTGACAGAGGCCCAAAAACTCCGTCGTGGTGATTGGTGCCTTAAAATGTTTCAAAGATTTAACGGAGGTGAAGGAGGTTTAATTTGTTAACGGAGGTGGCTCAAATACTGTGTTCGACATACTACGGGTGACGAAAGCTGGATTTACTGTTATGATCCTGAAACTAAAAGACAGTCAGTGGGTGTTTGTTTCCGAGGAGTTGCCAACTAAAGTGAAGAGCGAAGCGTGGGAAAGAAGATGGTGGCCTCGTTCTTCGGAAGGCGAGGTCATTACGCAACAATTGTTTGAGAGGACCGGAAAACTGTTACTGCAGAGTGATACACTAACGATTGGTTGCCACTTGTCTTGGAAAAACTTCGGGAAAAACGACCTTGCAGTAGGATCCTATTTCACCACGACAACGCCTCGTCGCACATCGCCAAGCAAACGATCGACTATTCGGCGACGTCAGACGTGGAATTATTGGGTCACCCGCCGTATAGCCCCGACCTCGCACCTTGCAATTTTTATTTATTCCCGAAAATAAAAGAAAAACTTCGAGGAAAACGTTTTATGGAAGCCGAGGAAGCAGTGGCTGTGTTTCAAAAGGCCGTCGAAGAGACCCCTATGGACGAGTGGGCATAGTGCTTTTCCCAGTGGTTCCATCGGATGCAGCGATGTATTGATGTGAATGGACGCTATTTTGAAAAGATATAATAAAACTAATAACTTACTAGTTTGTTTAGTTTTTCATTTTCTAAGTTCTTTCAGTGTCGCTCTCGTAAGACAGCTGATTTTTAGCATACTCTAGCGACACGATTGCGATAGTTACGTTAGGAGCTATTAATCAACACAGAATACTTGCGTTGTAGGCCTGTTTCGCCAAATAATTTCATATTATAGCAACAAGAGTATATTTTGTACTATTTTAAAATTAAATACAAATTATTCATTATTCATATACACATACAAAATTAAATCAAATAATATTGAAGATAAAAATAAATAAAAATATCACTAAAACATTACCTCGCTAAATATTTACAATATATTTACAACTTCAGTCTTTCGTTGTCGATGTACTTTTTTGCTATGGAATATTAGTTTTACTTTTTAAATCTACGACAAATATGTTTATGGCATCTACGTATTTGCATATTGTTTCGTTTCAAAATTAGGTATTCAGTATTACGACTGATTGCGAGTAAGTATTAATCAATGAAATTTATAATAAAAATTTCTTAGTTTCAATTATGTATGAGTAGCTGATATATTCATGTACATGTGCGCACCGTCACGGTCATCGCAGCGACTGGCCACAGGCATCCGGTCGCGCGACGTAAAATTTAGTCGCAAGTGTGTATCCGATACGCAGTCAAGCCGCTCTCTAGACGCCGATGCTTCTCGCTCCACAATCGTTGCCATGTGCTGACCTCTGTAAAAATACCATAATCTTAGTTTACAAAGCTGTCGGAGTTAGGTCTGATATAGCACCAATCCGCATATGTGTGTAAGGCAAGGATTTGTGCGAACCAGGAGCCAATAATTCGCCTATCATAACACGGTCGGATGATTGACAAGGGTGGGTCGGGAGCGGGATGTACCGGACAGTGCTAACAATTCTAACCCTTATGCAATTATTTTTGGAAATTTGTATATTTTACTATACCTGTTGTCGTTCTTAGGATGCCCAAATGTAGTAAACTGAGGACACCCATTCAAAGGCCGAGGGGGCGGTGGAATCAAGTAGTCATCCAACCTATTTTCGAGGTCGCACGCAGAATGCATCGTCAGTGTGCTTGAAGATATCTGAGAAAATAAGGAAAATGATTGTATATCAGCTAACACTTTCCAGATTTGCCAACACACTTCGCAAATCCAAGAATTTGTATACTTCTTAAAATTTAGACTAATAATTCTCGCCGCGATAGGTACTCTTATTACCGCCACCGTGTAATCCAATATAGAGTGTGACTCAATATAGAGTTTTCAAAACGGAGTTATTTACCAGCGATGTGCATGTTAGGACTCTGTTTGGTTGCTAGAAATTAGCATTTTTTTGCAATTGAATGATTAGCCACTTTACTAAATCTGCCGCCAAGCAGCAAGTTGATGTGGTTATTATGGATGAGTAATTTCTCATTATATGAACCTTCAAAACCTTGAACACTTTGCCCTGAAATGTCCTTAAATATGTTTTAATATTCTGTTTTGTAAAAGGAAACTAAGCACGGCTAATTTCAAATGACTAGGTAACTTAACTTACGTATCCTGCCTCTCTAGTTTCTTGCACAGAGAAGAACCTTTCTGAGGCAAACCAAAGAGCCATCGACGTTGCTACTTTTTGGGCCAAACTACTGGGTCATTATAATTTTTGCCATGGACTCGAAAAGAAGAATCTTAACTTACGATAGACCTCGCCTTATCATCCATCTCAGATTGGACACTGTTCGTTTCTGCTACGCTACCGCCACTGACGGTACTCAAACGACCTGATGAAGACGAACCTGTGGCAACGAATGAGATTTTAAACATTTTATTGTCGAAATATTAAAGTATCACGTAAACTTCAGTGTCTACAGAACCATACCTAGTACCATTTTCATTTGTAAGATAATAAGCATGAATAAAATTCAAGCCATATGAAATTTTCCATATCAAACTTCAATCTGTATTGCGACCGCGAACGACGATCGTATTGGCTATAGCTTTCACATTGACACGAATGGCAAGGATAGAAAGATAAAGCTATCTCTTTTAGTAACTCTTTATTGTATACAAATGTCATAGGAATGCGTTACTGATTTCTAGTGAATATTCGCAGTCTCCCTACAGGTCTAATTTTTACTATACGATCGTGCATACTAAATTTGACTTCGATTTTATTTGCAAATGAAAATAGTACTACGTTTGTATGGAGGCTCGAGCTTACACTGAACTCTTAAATAGGATAGGATATTCAGGACTTACTGTCGCTCAAACTGCTATTCGGTCTATTACTCCCGTTCCTCTTCTCGATTGTGCCATTATTATCGTGATCTGAAAAACAAAAATATCGTCAATATAATCCATTGATTTTTTAATTACCCTCGACAGCGAACAATCGATGATTTGTGATGAACTCACGCTTATTTTTGTTCTTGGAGAACATTTTCTTCACCCTCTCAAAAGGCGTGGGACGTTTCATGTTGTCTTTGATCTTCTGCTGAATCTTGTCATACTCCTCTCGCATTTTATTCAGCTGTTCCTGCTTTTCTTTCAAGGACTGTTGGGTTTCGTTTCGGTTTCTCCATTCCATCACCAGCTTCTCAACTTCCGATATAGTGAACACATTGTTTTTGAAATCGTTTATAATTTCGACTAACTCCTCCTGTCCCGTTAATGGAAAATTTTCCTTCCCAGACTTCACGCTGCCACAGCTACGTACAATATCTTTGGTATACAAGTTTATTTGGCTTATATCACTAGTCGGTGTATCAATAGTAAAAGTCTTTGATTCTTCGGTGGGCGAATATAGAAAAATGTCAGATTGTTGAGGCATCAGTCGCGAACTGTTGGCGTATAGATTGTTCGGTCGGAATTTTGGGCTTTCTACTTTTATGTTCGAAGGCTGCACCAAGTAATCGTGCTCGATAGCTTGTTGGATTCTGAACTCTGTGTCGTCGGGGATCGAGAAGTCATTTTGATATAGTTGTTCTTTCATTTTAGGCAACTTCAAGGTCGGTCTTGGCTTTTTTTCGACTTCCTCGACCTTTTCCACGGTTTCTTCTAAATGTTGCATGCAAACCTCACTGAAGGGATCAGTCGATGGTTCAGCTCCGTTCGTTTCAGTCTTATCGTGAGTGGGTGAGTCAACCGTGTCGCAAGCTTCCACAATGCGCAAGTCTTCCTGCGGTTTGACCTCATCAGGATTGTCCTCTTTATCGTCCGACATATTTTTCAAATAGTAGTACATGTTGGAGAACTCGTTTATTTTCTGAAACAAGAATAATGTATTCACTACCTGTAGTGACAGGACTAAAATGTGATGTCGTTCTTTTTGTGTGCTCGTAGTCAAAAAGAATGGACCAGCGTAAATTTAGCATTAAGCGTGTGCCAAGCGAATCGGCACCAGTACTCACGAGGTGGTCAGCCAGTACATCCGCTAGACGCGGATGCTTGTGGTCGCGGGCAAGGTCGGCCGGCGTCCGCTGCCGCTGGTTGCGCAGCGCTACGGCTGCACCGCCGCCTGGACACTCGAGCAGCTGCCAGCACAGCCGCTCGAGCCCAAACCGAGCCGCCCAGTGCAGCAGGGTGGGGTATTCCTCACCGCCTACACACGTCACGTTATTTTTTATCATCTCGTTAGTCTATAATCTATGTCGGAGATATTTCTCAATATGGAAATAATCGCCTTAACTCTGTATGGTATTAAGTATATTATTTGTCACATATAATCCAGTAGTGGTCCAGGGTTAACCCTACATTTCTTAATTCGATGTTGGGCCAATCTCGGCATGGCTTTATGATTATTTAACATTTATCTTTACATGAAAAAAAAACTAATTGACCAGTTTCTCTAACACCACTAATACCAAATTATTGTCCAATTAATATCTTGCTGGAGTATCCGCACGGGAATATCCCTTGTGCACTCGAAAACCACACCAAATGTTTCTAGACAGACCTCATCTGTTGTAGAACTATGATAACAGTAATAACGTGTTTCCGAGACCCATCATAACGAGTTGCATGATCTTGGACAAATGAACTAAACTGTGTTTTAAAAGTTATATGAGCTTCAGTTAATACATTACAACATCCTTTTTTAATTAACTTTATCCAGGATGTACAAATTTACAAACAAGCCCAAGTGTTTAACCAAAGGATACCCGCAAGGGTACTCAATTCCCGTCCAACCATAACATTCTATCAAGCCTAATTAAACCCTAAAAATAGGTCACACGGCGGAAGGAACAACTAAACATACAATGTAGGGACTTAATTAATCACAACTCGTTGAGCTTGAGCGCGGTACTCACTCGACACATCGGCTTTGGGGTTGAATTGTTCCGTGGATGCGAGCAGGTTGAAGTGAGGCGGGATGTTCTTCTGGAAGGCATTCAACATCCAGCTGTCTAGCTGCTCTTTGCTGGTTGTTTTGAAGCCCAAGGTCTATAAAATATAATAATAAAAATAAATTGAATGGTACCAATCGCTGTAAGATCGCGACGATACGTCCCGCCCGTTACGCAACTTACGGAGGCGGATTGATTGTGGAATTTGTTTAGTTAGCAGACTACTGCATTTGGTAATCAAGCCGAGATCCGAATAACATAAACTACTTATATGACGTCACAAAACTTTATTTATCCTTTTATCGCAGTGGTGTTTTCCTTATAGTTATTTTTTGATTTTACTTCTATACAATACTATTCGAGGTTTCGTTCGTTTTGAATACCGTTGTTTTTATAGTAGTATAGTATAGTATAGTAGTATAGGATTTCGTAGTATCTTACGTAGGAGGTGCCCGAGTCTAGATGCAGCAATATCGTGAGTTATGCTAGAGCGGCGCGTATCCGCACTAAACTTTCTTTGACCCAGCCTTTATTGTCCATCTGCAACACCTATATACCGTGATACATTTGACATTTCGTAGGGTCACAAACTTCAGACTACGATAATGTACCTATCCAAATTACAAGAAAAGTCAGTTGTTTCTCGCGTATTCCGGACCTGTATGGAATCTTATTTCCTACAGTTTGTTGGAATTACCTGGCACATGAATTCCAGGGGATGGTCAGAGGCTCGTAGCAGTTGGTCTAACTCGCGAAGTCGACTTTCGCACTTGATCTGCCGCCGTCCCAGCGACTGGCCGTTCTTGCTCACGCGCACCCAAATCAGCATTGACACCTCCAGGCAGGACTCTATTTCAATATTCAAAATACATTTAGGTACATACCTATGTATTTGATGTCAAAAGTGAATCCGTTATTACTGGGAGGTTACAGGGGTTTTAAACTATTTGAAGTGTAATTAGCGATATATTTTGCGTTAATATTGTGGTAGTTGATATGCATGACGATCTTATTATTTTTATAAATAAAATAGTTATTTGGAATACTACACAATCACGTGTTCAACGGATTGGGATGATTAAATTAGGGAGCATAAAAAATAGGGGCCTTATATGTATATTGGGTGTTCTTACTGAACTAGGACACATTTTCAGGGTGTTCTAACTTCATTTACGACACACACAATTCACGAACAAAAAATCAGCTGTTCAATACCTGCTTTTCCAAAATTGGTTGATTTTTTTTTTGTGTGAATTCAAAGTTAACATTTTACCTACATATTCACAAGTAAAACATTTTGAATGAAGTCTGTTTAAAAATTCACCCAGTAGGTACCTGGTATATCAAATTGCAAGGTGTAAGGGTTTCTCTTCTTGAATGTCGGTATGTGTATGACGTCGCCCTTCTTATCCACCATTATCTTAATACTATCCTCTTCTCTGATGGGGTCGTTCAGAAGCGCTATCACTCTGCTCTGGCCCTGTCAACAAAGTATCGAGATTAGGAAACTAAATGAACGCTTTGTACTTTGAAAGAGAGCTTGTCTCTGTTAGCTACCTATTCCTGGATAATATAAGGACACGTAATAAGATCAAAAACACGCGCAGCGAACAAATCCAGTAGGTATTCAAATAATGGCGGAAATAAATAAGTAGGAATAATATAGATGATTTTAGAGATTAATGGATGCACTTCAATTACATTATCAATTCGAAGCTAGAAGCCCGCTCAGTCCGAAATTTGCGCCAAGCGATGTAAATAAAATGAGGTTTACAAACGGACGTCACGGGTTCAATACCGAGTAGAGCACTCGGTTTAGTTGATGATAGGACATTTTTAAATGTCCGCCTGGCCAGCTACCACCATCTTATCTAAGTCTGTTGCCAACCAATGTTGATAGCACTGTTGTCTGCTTGATATATAGAAATCTCTCAAATAACTTGGGGGTTTCGGGTGAGCGCGTTTCCACTTTTGGCCGCATCTTTATGTAACATTACGTGTGATTGAGGTCAAACCCTAACCTATTGTGCTTAAAAAATTAAGAAGTGAAGTATGGTATCAGTTAGAAATACCCCACATCTTATCTCATACAGTCCAAGCATAATAGTGCCTTTAAGTAACTGATAATAAATAACATTTCTGTGTCTTCAAAATAATAGTTACCTTCATTTTAAAACTTACAATTTTTACTTTCTTTGGCACTATAGAGAAGCTCGTCCTATCCGTGGCGGTGTCCTTGCAGTCTTTCGTCCTTAGTATGCCTACAGCCGCTGTCAAGAACGTGTCGACGAATGATGTGTCCTTTTCACGCACTGACATCATTTGCCATTGGTCTATGGTAGGGTATTCTGCGAAAATACTTCTAATATAACCTTTGCAAGCAAACAAATTTTGAGTTTCTTGCTCATTCTTTTCTGGGGAGGAAGCCTTGTGAATGTGCGGTTTTCAACTGTTAAATTGCGTTTTCACTGTTCTACAAATTTCTAAGTATTCACCCCTAATTATTCACATTCGAAGGTGTTAAGTAGGTATTATTATTTTCTGTTCTATGCCTATTTAATGTATGTGTGTACTTATATACAACAAAGTGTTAATTTATTAATAATAATCGACAATTTAGTATTTTACGAAATAGAGCCCTATACTTAACTTTTAGACGATTTCCGAAAGGCAAGAAAGTTCACAAAATTATTGCATTATAATACATAACTTTTAACTAACTCTTAATTCGGGAGGAAGGCTGACCGCACGCATAGCAAATCGCACGCAGTCTAATTTTATTGGTTTAGACTTCTATGGACGAGTGTACACGGTATTATGTAATGATGATTCTCACCATCAGAGTTGTTAGCTATAGCTTGATTCTTCTCCACGCCTAGCAGCATGACTAGCACTTTATCGACTTTGAGCAAGTCCTCCGTATTTAGGTCTCTCTTCAGATCTGGCAGTTTGGACATAAGATTTGGGCAGAGGATCACTATTTGCAGCTGCGCCTTCAGTAGTTTGTCCAGTTTCTCTTGCGATTGAGGATCGGTTGATAGTAATTCCTCAACTGTAATTGTGGTCACTCTGAAAGATGTAATATAATTTTGCTAATTAGAATTTCTTGAGTTCCTTGAAGTAGTCTCCAGTTTAGAGTAGTACGTAAATAAGCCCCAGAAATTTCATTGTCCTAAGTACGTAGCTCTAAAATAAAAATAAGTAAGTGTGGTGAATTTACTAATATTGATATAGTTTTACCTGTAATGATGCCTTGCTCTCTGCGACATGATCTTGTCAAAGCTCGCGACGAGATAGTCTGACCACAATGCGCTCTCGGGGGAACCTGAGCTCCACAGGATTGCTATATCTTCCATTTCTGAAACAAAGAAAAACTCTTTAAAAGGGTTGTATCTTTGTAGGGGAAGCATTTGAACAAACGTTGCAAGTGTGATCCTGTCCACTGCAATCAGTTTATCATTTGTATTTGAAATGTCCAGATAGTACCTACTTTGTGTGTATTTATTTGTATCTATGATCACATGCATAATAAATTAATCCTATGAATATTGATATGGTATATCTGTGTGCCAAACTTCAAATCAGTTTTACATGTGATTGAATAATAAACATCCAAACATTTTCAGATTGTTTCACAATTATAATACTAGTGGGAAATATATCCGAACGTGTTCTGAATGTTCTGCACTCGTTCATCGTGTAAATAAGCTAGTTAACATGTAGCGTATGATTATCAAATAACGATTTACATCAAAGCACAATGAAATTATTGATGGGTACCTACCTACTTTGATACCAAGTCATGATCCATCAAAGAAAGCAAGTAATGCATTCAAAGGATGTGTTGTCAAGGGATAATCAAGGCATGAAAGATGTCGTTCACATGATATTACGGGTCATTGCCTGGAGCGAAGTTCACGGATACCCATCATAAAGCAGTGCATCGTGTAAACTTGCACCGTATTAAATGTTTACATTTTATGTTTAATCACAGGCCAGTTGGACTTGAAACGGAAATGTTCGTCGCTGCTATTTCTCACGATACGAAATACAAGGCGAAAAGTAAATACCGATTACTTTTACGCGAAAGGAAATATAACAATACTATCAGTGAGCTGTCAATTAAAGATTCTTACCTACTTATTTTTATTTAAAATTATAGCAGTACGAGCAATATTTTCGAGTATGTGTAATGTAGATTTACGGCTTGACCGATTTTAAAGTGCAATGTGTTGTTCGATTCGTCTTGATTCCTAGAGTGTCATACAATAGATACGAAATAAGTTGTCAAGTTTTTTAGTTTTTAAATACGTATACTGTTATTGGTTGTGTTGTTCCAATTTAAACAGCGTACTTACGAAGTATCAATTACCTAATCACGTTTAAATGTTTACCTACATTTAACAGACTTTAAAAAGCTTCGTTTATAAGAAGGTTTCGTTATCGAAACCATCTTATCTTAAGATAAAAGTTATAACCTAACAAGCTTTCTTGGAAAGTTGGTGCGTAACAAGAAATCTATAACGTTGTCCTAAAAACACACTTACATATTCCCTCCCTAGCCTACAGCGTGAATGAAAACATACGTAGGCTGTTAAAATTTTTATTGCATCCAAGCAGGCGCATACGCATCGTCTGCTTACAAAATATGCTATGCACCACGCGCGCGCCGGAAACACATACGGATTTATACTTACCCACCTCTGCCGCCAAATGAAGACCCGACTAAATGTAATATCCGTTTCCTAAATAGACAAACGTCTATCAGCCTCGCCCCGAATAACTATGGCCGATTAGTTGCAGCAGGCACGCAGCCGCTCGCAATATTATGATGTGCAGTTATAATTCAGCTTAATAATGTTCTTGAAAGTTCGATTGCATTGATTTGGTATTATTTATTAATGCTAAGTTAGTCAACTGCTGTAGAGTTAAATCAAACGTTCAAAATACATCAGGGTACGATTAAGTTATTATTGACAGTACCCGGTCGTTTTCAATTTGAGTAGCATAAATATTTGTATTACATACATTGCTTGTTTTAAAACTTAAATAGAATAAAAACATTACAGGAATGTACACATGGATACAAAGGCGAACTTGGATTGAGGCATTGTCGTGTTTGATAATTTTAAATAAAAAAATTAGTCTCATTACCACAAACTGACAAGAATAAAACAAGGCCTACAGCCTAGCGTTGTTGTGTGTAGACTGTTACAAGTCCCTGTCGGCGATACTTTTGCGATTTGTATCTATGCTAGATGGCAGAGCTAGTATTTCTCTTTTCAGTTTTTGAACAGTCGGTGTTTATTTTTTAAATTATTTTTATTTCTCATTAATAATATTATCTCAACTCATTCTGAACTGAAACATAACGTAAATTCTAACCAAAAATCCTGAGGTAAAATTGATTTTTCTGAAATATTAAATATCCTCTCCTTTAATGAGGAGGACTTTAACGACTCCTCATTTATTAAATTCTTTATATACCCACACACATATATATATCGAATGAGTTTTTCTTTCGATTTTTCCGAATTAAGTTAGAGATACTTCATCATTAGCATGAAACCGTCCACTACAGTATACCTAACGTAATATGCACCACCATCTCCATAACGACTAGTTTATTGATAAATGATAAACAAAAAGAATTGTGGTTTTGGAACCAACAATCAGGAAAAGTACATAAGTAAAGTACCTACTGTGATTTATAACTAGAAATAAGTTATCATAAAACATCCATTGCCACATGTTTACCAGTCCGCCTCTAAGGTATCTGCACCTATTTTTACCATCTCAAGATGTTCGAACCATTACAAAATAGGGTGAAAGTACTTACTACCTTAGTACAAATAGATGTTAGATTTGGGGCAGGGCGTGTTCGGTTCACTGCTTTCAGTTTTCAGCTGAGCGGGCAGCGATGCTTTGATGTGACGAGTGAAATGTTGCAGTTTCCTATAATGATCCACTGACAGGTGGCTTTTTGATCTAATGTTTTATTTACCGAGATTTAAAAGTAGTGTGCTAATATTTTAGAAATACACTTGTAGAAAAAATCATTATCGATACTTCACACACTTTTCGTCGCACATCGTAGAGTAATAGAATAAGTACATTAATTTGAAAAATTAATTAATTTCTTCAATATCCCAAATGATTTTCAAAGACATAAAGACACCTCTATAATTTTCTGGCACTAACTATTAAAGATAACAATGAAGGTGAGTCCCCAACCCGCCTCGGGACAGCGTGGCGGACTATGGCCCATACTCCCTCATATACGAGGGAAGGCCTATATCACTGCAGTGGGATGTTTACGAGCTAATGATGATGACAAAGGTGCATATTGAAAATCCAAAAAAAAAATACCATTTTTGTGTCCTATGACACTCTGGGCATCGAACGACACCTTGCACTTCACTTGATCACGAAGATTAATAAATTTCCTTATTAGGTAGGGGACTTCAATTTACAAACTTTAATAATTTTCTGAAGATTTAATAACGATCCAGTATGTAAAGCATATGAAATTGCTTTTTAAATAGGACGCGTTGAGTAATCTCTTTATGAATAACATTTGCTTTAGAAATGGGGTAAATAAGCTATGAAAGAGTTACTTGTTAAGCTTCGAGTATGGCGACCTGACGAGCGCCAGTCCGCGTGATTCACGATATCAAAATAAACAATAATCTTTTTTTTTTTCTCTGCTTTCTGTCTGTTCAACGCTACTTAATCATTTACGCTGGCATCATGGCCTAATTAACTTATACATATTTCATATGTTTGTAATCAGACTAAGGGAACTGAACTATGGCTATATTATGTAAAATGTTCTTTTTGCGGAGATTCTACCAAGAGTGAACCAAAAAATTTTAATGTTTCATTTTCAATAGACTTCTTTAAATTTTAATGCATTACATTTACTAAGATCATATTATTATTTCAAGACTTACTAAATTTTATGTTAAAGTTGATTACTGTAAGAATACTTATATACAAAGGAAAGGACTACGTTTATAACATCGCTATCATGACTATTGTTTGTTCATCAGTAGATACTAAGAATGGGTACTAATAAATTAAGTAAACATAGTAAATAGCGCATAAGTAAACATAAACTAGCCTTGATTGCGGTCAGAGGCGATAATGTGTCGTCGTTCCTGTCTCGCCGATACCGGCCATAAACAAAGTTATAACTCACATCTGATGGCGATGCGCGCACAATCGAGGACTATAAGACATTAGGGTCCTTAATAGTTTGTGTACTAACCACTAAAGGTCTTAGCATACGTGACGTGTTTATTCTCGTGCCGGACGGAACGGGACGATTTTTTGACATCGTTGCATTTAAAAACATAGCAATAAAATACACGTGGCGAGAAACACGGGCGGAACGGGACGGCAATAGAAAAAACATCGTTATGGCATCTTCTTCATCTAATGCTACGGCAACCATTGCTAGTTCTTCAAAAGTAAAATCGAACATTTTGTGCTGAAATATGGTTGCAGCACTAGCACGACTATCGTTGAACACCGTCACTGTACATATGTTTTAAAACCACTTTCACGTTAGGAACTATACCCGTCCCGTCTCCGTTCCGTCCGAGAAATTACCCGTCACGTATGCTAAGACCTTAAAATTGCGAGAACGCTTTTGTATCGAAATGAGACTATATAGTCTATATAGACGTTCCATTATCTTTAAAAAATTTAAATTTAGAACTAAGTTATGTTTCTTAAGAAATTCTTGTAAACAGCGGATGGCATAATGTTTGAAAACGACAAGGTACATAATTAAGACAAGCAGGTAGACACATTGTGGGAGCGATCTTCAACAGCAGCGGACATAGAATAAATACTCGATGTCTCCGCATTTACATTCCCTATGCGAGTACATTACGGGAGTCACTTCGATGCATGTAAATTACTCGCATGTTTATTCAGCCATGCACGCCACCCTGCATAACTAATAGCGACCTAACGCGACACGACAAAGCTCCTTCCATCTTTATGTCGTAGCCTTTACAGTTTAAGTTCTTTAACGCAATAATATGGCCAACGGTATAACGAATTTGGTAATGTGTACGGTGGTATCTTTGGCATTGATTTTGGATGGGTCTGGACATCTTGCGTAGGTATAACAAAGTGTGACGTAGGCTTAGATGCTGCTGGGCCCGGTACGGTGTGAAGGACACAAATTAACAATAGATTGTTAGCACTTCGTAGGCAACAGAATGAAACATAAAACTTAATCGCTTGAATAACTAAGTATAGACATGGGTACCCTACTTCTTTGTGATATCAGAAAACTTATTCACAAATTAAATGATTTCAGACATTGATAGCCTTATGTCTCCATTGTTGGGTCACAGCCTCTTCTCACTAATGGTAAATAGAATATCAATTAAGCTAAATTCCTTGTTAAAAAGCAAAGTAATTACTCGTGAAAGATACAATGTACGTGAAAGAAACAAGGTAGGTACAATAGGGATAAGATTACATCCAATTACCATTCCAATCAGCGTAAGGAATTTAAATCTAACTGCATTCGGACTAAATAACCATTCAGTATTACTATCACGCGTCTAAGTGGATTTTTGCGAAAGCAATTAAGACAAATCAAAACAGTTGTTAATATAAATTAGCTAAAAAATAACGATCGGTTTGGAAACGACTAAAGGTTATTTTTAATTAATGTTACATTACTTAGTTTAAATTAAGAATTATAAAAAAAATACTTAGTAGTGAAACTCACTTGTTTCTGCCATTATTGTTCGAGTAATACGTGTATTGCAACTGTAAAGAATTTTCTTTCTCACGAAAGCAACTTAAAATTCAGGCATTGCACTTTACTGTGGACACTAGAAAGCGCACGGAGAACAGCAGCCCTCGGAACTGTGACAATGTGAAGTGTCGGTTCGCGATCACATGCGGTGCGCCCGCGGCGGGACCGAGTGTGGCGTCAGGCGGCGCGCGCGCACGCAGTTCGCATACTAAAACCCCGTGGTCGGGACGATAATCGCAATGCCATCCCCGACGCCTAATCTCGCCAAACAAATTTGGGTCCATGTGTAAATATTCCCGATGCGTTTATCGTTGCCCAAATAAGAGGCTGTAAACACTCCAATTGTATTCCGTCCGCGTATCGCTAATGCATGTTGAGGTTTCTGATAATGGCTATTCAAAATGATCTACATGAGAACAGATCGTTTACTGATTTTAGTTCTTTTGACTGCGAGTTGAGCAATTAGGTTTATCGATATCAAATTTAGTACCTAATAATTGGTTGAAATAATGGGTCATATCTTTATCATAAACAAGTATTACGAGTTAATCAAAGTGCCGCTTCTATGCAACTTTGTAGATAACTTAGGTAGCTAGTTATTTTTGACAATGCATCTGTTATCTATCTCTATCCCGCGCGGTATCTGGGCCCGAGGGTCGGAGTTCGAAGCGGGTGCAACGTTCGATATGAATCCTGCGCCTCGAGTCTTTGCCGACATGTTTATGACCATAAATCAATCGATCACGAACCACTGTTGCTTTTAAAATCGTAATTATTAACTAACAATAGATTTTACTGCGGTATCTTATGATAAAAGTTTATCGTAGCCTCGTAAAAACGTCAAATCACTTTCAGTTAAGAATGTTTGCCTCGAAGCTGCTGTAGCTATGATTTAGACACACAGCTTTGTGTTAGTACAATGTTTGAGTTATAGGCAATATATTTTATCGGAAGTAGTGTAACATGGAACATTGACTAGGAGAATTTCATCTTTCCATCATCATCAATTTAATTGGTTTATTTTTACAATATAGTGTAGGTACCTAATAGAAATGATGAGGTTTATATCGAACCTTTACAAAACCTAACTAGAAATTTTATGAACAAGAAGACAAGCGATAAGACGTGGTTTTCGAAAGCAGATCTGTGTTGGTATTTTTTACAATTTATCCTTGTTTACTTTATACACATGGGGCCTCACATAAACTAAATCAAAGGTGAGAATAGAACGCTTATCTCGAACAGCCGAAACAGATATACCATAAAATGGCTATACTTGACAGCCAGGGGGATAATTTTGCTTATAGTCGAACTTGCGACGCTCTAACCCGAAGTCCTAGAACACTAAATGGAATGTTACCTTTAAATGGAAAGTTTTTCGGTCTTCTTCGCTTCACTTCGTCGTCTTTTTGAATGAATCTCGGTGGGTCCATCTTGGGTACTTCGCAGGGTACAGCGGTAACCTCCCCAGCACCCGCGAATCCCGTGGTTAGGTAGCCCCCAACCGAGTGCCTCCTCCGGCCTTGGAGTGGGATAGTGTAGAAGACTTCCTCCCGTTCCTGAGGACCCTCCGGTGTCACCACTGTAGCGCTGATCTTGCCCTTTCTACGTGGAAAATTTATATATTAAAAGTAATTCCAGGAATAATTTTTAGTCGGCATAATAATATATGCGCTGTTGATAACCTTTGATAACCTACAAGTCGGAGCTTTTGATATTTTCAGTATAATTTTGGTAAACATTCGTTTCACAAGTATAACGTAAAAGATAATAAATATAATATAATGTAAAAGATATAACATCGTTTTGATCCCACTATGGAATATGGATAGAATATTGATAACACGTTCGTTCTACAAATAAGTGCCTACCTATATGTTAGCAAAGTAAGGAGAAAGTCAATGGTTAATGTATATGAGTAAAATACTTTTTGAAACTATATCTTACTTTATTCTCGGAGCAGTGAAGGTATGCCTCATGTCACCCGGAGCACAATCCCCAGGTCTAGGCTGGCCTTTCAAAAAGGCCTCGGCTTGTTCTGGTTCCCGTGCTGAGAGCGAACGAAGCAGCGCCCTAAACTCCTTCCGCCTTGGACTCTCTGGTTCCCTCCTCCTTGGTGATCCCAGCGACCTGAAACTCTCCGGCCACGCTCGGCCTGGGGCGGATCTGGAATAGACCTCCCCATGGGATTCGCCGCTGTCCGGAACATCTTTATTCGGCAACGCGAAGTACGAGGGATTATCTGCAACAAATATATGCGAGGTAAGAAATGGTAATTTGGCAAGTAAGGCGAATGCTGTTGGAAACTGTAAATATAAATAAATCATCATAATTTTAAAAAAAAACCCGATTACTTGTTAAATTTAATTTATGCCTGCTCTCAAAATTTATTATAGCAGTTTTTACCAAGGATCATGGCCGGTGACGGTGCTACCGCGAGGCCAGCGCTCTGCGACTGCGGCCCGGGGGAATTATTCAATAAGCCACCGTGCTAACGGCTCTCCATTACGTCCACTGCGTCGAGTGAACCAACCTACTTTTGTAAGCCGGAAAATGCGAATTGAAGACAATCTTCCACGCCCGCCCCAGCTAGGCGAATGGAGAGATAGGTTGTAGTTGAATGAGCTCTAAACAATAAATTTATTGAGTCTAAATAAATCTGGACCTAAACGTCCCACTTTAAACATGTCCCGAGGAGTAGGTACAAAGCACGTGACCACTCTAATAAACCTGCTTATTAAAATCCTTGCGTATTATTCCTGTAGGTAATATGTTATACTGTTTACAACGAACAGATGATGAATTTCAAATCGGGGACTCATTTTTTATAATTCTATATATAATGGCATAGGTAGTTGATTAGTATATCCTTACTGGTATCATAATAGCTGATTGGATACGCATTGTACCTACATATTATATAGAATTGAACTTGTAAATTGTAGTTTTGTGAAATGAGCCCGTTGATCGTAGAACAGAGTAGGTGGGTAATACTCGTAGAAAACTAAAATGTGTTCGTAGAAATTAGGTTCCTATTAGCGACGTATAGATTTATTTAGAATTGATTACTTGCTCTACGTCGACTTTAAGTAGGCCTCATTGATGTAGTGTAGGACTATAGTCGAAATATGCCACAATATTATACAATACAATATTTCGGTCTATCTATATCTATGCATTATAATGTATATTTATCAATAAAACGTATGACCTCTTCCATACCTACTAGCTTATTGTAGGTTTTCACTTCGATTAAAGTGATATCATATATCACACCTAAACTCAATTTCGTGATAAACTCCTATAGGGAAACCGATTTAGAGTTTTAAATTATACCCGGAATGTTAGAAACAACTAATTTTTCTGGAATAAACTGGTATTGATTCTAACTCCGGTTAAATTTACCTGCCTATATTTATATACAATTTCGAAATGGAGGTCGCGGGTTCGATTCTTAACATTTTATATAAGTTTAGTTCCTCGGTTTGGTTGCACTTACCTACTTCTGTTTCAACTCTATGTGATAAGGTAGTAAATTAGTTAGGGAATCCGGGTAAGCGCGCTTTAACCTTCTGTCTCATATTCACTTAAGTCAAGTACTAACTAAACAAAAAAACTGAAATCGAGTTTGGCCGATAAATCCAATTCAAAATCATCACTGACAATTACTTGATAATGGTTACTAAAACAATCTTTTATGTCATTAGTATCCGTTTAAGAGCTCTTAGTTTGAATTCTTTTCCGCCCGCATGTGCGTGACATTGTAGTCCTGGCATACAGTAGGGGCTTTGAGTATAGACTGAGGGCGGTCCATCCCGAATTTCCGACCCTGGGAACATGTGGCCCGACAAAAACAAGTAAACTGACAAACAATGGTAACGACACAGTGTCTAATATCACCGTTATAGTGTTATCTATCACAGGGAGTGATGAAATATGCGACAGTAATTGATGACGATAGAGTAGGTATCATTTTTTTTTCAAGTCACGAATATTAACAATTCTATTTGCAGCTTGGATTTTTTTCACGTAGAAATCCGAGGAGAGATTTTCAATTTTATTTTAACTCTCTGCGTATGATTGACGATGTTGATTCTGCATGACTTTAGTGGCTTCTTGCGTCGATTTTATGAACAATAGACAATTATCCTTACCTACAAACATCCTACCTACGAGTAGATGTAGAATATAGATAGCTATAATTGAAAATTCCCGAAAAATCAAATAATATTATTAACCCATTTCTATCAAAATTAGAGATTTTACTTTGACTATTCAATATTTGACCGTTCAAATGATTTAGATAATTAGAAAGTAACATTTATAAAACAAATTGACATTTAATCGCCGATGTCACCTAAAGAAATTAAAAAGGGGCCAAGCTAGCACGGTAGGGTTCAAAAGTGCATAGTCACAACTCAAACGATTAGGATTTTTAAGAATGGCTTTGAATATGCAACGGAAAATATTTTTATTTTATTTGAAGTCAAACTAAGAATAATAAAATAACTTGCCTTAAAACTCAAGGTGTTCGTTAGAATCTAAATCGTTTGAGCTGGTACTTAATATGCATTTACCGATGTAAATTTCTACTACCTATTCAAAAATCTAACTAATATTATAAATGCGAAAGTTTGGATGTTTGTTTGTTGCTCAATCACGGCGAAACGGATGAACGGATTTGGATGAAATTTGGTATATAGGTTGATAGATTTATTATATATCCCGATAAAGTGAGTAGGTAGTTCCCGCGAGATATACAAATTAAACATCCGCTATAAAGCTATTTCATGCAGGCGAACCGGGCGCGGAAAGTTAGTATTTATATAAATAAAAAATATGTGTTTCAAGTTATATCATTAAAACACATTAGTAAGTACTGTTTTTAGGTAAGTCTTTCTGAACATATTTAGTTGTTAGTTTACTCAATCACGTTATAAGCTGAATCACGAAATAAATGCTCTACATTTTTTTATGAAACTTAGAATTTTCTATCAAATTCACAGCGAGCGCGACCACGGAGCAAAACTAGTAATATTAGAGCAATCAAACAAACATCTGCCAGAGATAAACTCTTGGTCCACTGATGAATCAATGAAATTCTTGGAAAGTGTAAAGTTTTGGAATAATAAAATAAAACGCGTGCAGAAACATTACTTTGAACTAATGACTAATTTAGTCGTTTCTCATAATTCGGTTGATTTTTACGTGTAGGCGTTGTTATATTTAGGTGTTAGCAAATGATGATACGTAGGTAGGTACTTACAATTTGTCGGGTAAACATGAAGGACCCTTTAATGCAGGTAAGTATGGGTACCTACACACATACATTTCATGCACAACGGGTTAGCACTTAACCTCAATCACGCCTAATGTTAAGTGAAGATGAGGCCGAAGGTGGACGCGTACTGACCCGGAAACCCCATCTTATTTGGGGGAATGGCTATCTTATCTCTGAGAACCGCAAGACAATGCTATTAACATGGCTGTTTGGCGGCTGACTTAGATAAGATGGTGGTAGCTAGCCAGGCGGACATTTAAAATGCCCCTAACACCAACCAAACCGAGTACTAAACATGTACTGGGGATCGAACCCGCGACCTCCGATTCGTAAACCCTATATTGTTTACATTGAGCCACGGAGGCGGTTTAAACATGTTTAGTTTGAGCATTATTTTGACAACCTTCTCCGAGATACCTAAATCGAAAATACATGGCCGGAAAAGTGGTAACTACATACAGAAATTCTTATCTGTCGAGTTTAGCGGCCGAATAAATTACTAGAATGAAAAGTCATATCAGCCGTATAATTAAAAAATTGAACTACTTATTCTTTTTACTACAAAACATAGCAACCACGAGAATAACTTATGAAAATTTTATTTTCATTTTGAACTGGCTTGCAATAGAAAGCTGTTTGATAAAAAAAAGATAATATTTTGGCGCGTGAAATTTGATTTTATTTGGAAATAGCTTTCATAGTGGAAGATGGCATCAAAATGAGTTCAGCATATCAGCATATAAATTAGCCTATATGTTAATCCAGGGCCTATCAACCAAATTTCATCCAAATCCGTCCAGCTGTTTAGGCGGGAAGGTGAAACAAACACACAAACTTTCGCATTTATACGAGTTAGGATTTAATAATTGTGTTAATAATTTGACAAAATGAGTTCAAGTGAAGAAAGTGAGTGTGATGATGATAATATATAATTACTTGACGACCGATTGGTGTAGTGGATGTGGCCCTGTCAGCGAAACCAACGGTTGCGGGTTCGAATGCAGGGGTAAATGTTTGTGTGATGAATACTAACATTATTCTCGAGTCATGGATGTTTATATAAATATTTATGTATGTTTATCCATTATCTAGTATCCATAGCACAAGCTTTGCTTAGTTTGGGACTAGATGATTGGTGTACCTAAGTGACCGAAATATTTATTATTATTATTACTTAGTTTGACCGCGCATTGTTTGAGAAAATGTACTGTACAAGCATTGATGCACTCACGTATGTGTGCCTCCACTCCACACTCTTGCACATGCTTACAGCTTATTCCTTACCAAGGTAGTAAAGAGCATGTGAACTGTGGAAATCACGCATTTTACGAAAAACGAAACCTAAGCGTCTGAAAGATTTCTCAAAGTAAAGAGAAATATTAAAAGTTTGAATTCTTCTTCTGGTGACAGCAGATCGGGCTTCTTCCTAGCTCAGAGAATAAGTCTTTCTATTCAGCGCGGGAACGCCGGTTGCCTGTTGGGCACTATGCCGCCTCGAGGAGATGCGGTAAACGCAATTTTTTATCTGTAGATGTTTGTGTTTGTAAATGTTTGTCAAAATATAAATAAATAAAATCTGAATTAATTGAAATAAAGTCCACAGTTCAGCTTTCGATATATAAGTACAGAAAATGCACATGTGACAGGGGATGAGTCCATCGCCGTAAGAAACGACGTGCGTGATGCTAGAATTGACACAGTGGAATTCACGGTGAAGAAAAAGGGCGGTCGATTCTTGTCGACTTCTTAGTCGAACGCGTATCCAGTTAATCATAAAAGAAAAAACATATTCACAAACTTCCGTATTTTTATTATGTTAATAGGAAGCTACTTACGTATTGATTAAGGTTCGGTATCCGATTAATTTAAATAAAAGATAAGCAAGAGCAAACTTTACGAAAATAATTAAATTTTCTATTCACTAACTTCAGTACCATTATCAAGGAAAGTAAATAACTTTCAAAATTCTTTCAACGGACCATCGGCGACGGAAGAAAATTACAAAAGTTTTGTGATGAGAGACGAGAGTTAGGCGGGCGGGCGGGCCGGCTCAACATCTCTATAAGTTAAGTTCATTTAAGTCACTTTACTGCAAATAAACTTGTCTTATGTAAGTGTATAAGTAGATAGGACTCACTGGTAGCGCGTAGGCAGTAATCGAACTGGGGTCCCATGGTGTTGGTGATCACGGCTTGCACTATACACGACACATCCCGTCGAGCGCGCGGCGGGCTCTGCGCCCGCGCTATCTCAAGGCGGGGCGGCCGAACGGCGCGCGCGCAGGTGGACAGACGCAGCTTTGGGCGCACACGTGCGAAGCTTTCACGAGGAAGCGGAGCTTTTTAGGGCCTTTACACACTATGTAAGTTCCTATATTTTTCAGTTAACAAGAAATATTCCTTATAGCATTCATAGGTGTACTTATGTAACAAGATATAAATGTAACCGCAATATAAGTATGCTGTAACGTAATGTAGAACTTTTTAATAAATATCCTAAACGGACAACCGAGAAGATAGCTTCTACAGACACTTGAAACGTATCGTTTAAAAGAGCCCTACACAACATGAGCGGGCAGGAAGCAGCCCGCGTACTGTTCTCCGTGAATGCCCCGTAGAACTCGCGTATACGAAGGGGAGTCTGCGGCTTGCGCAGGCGCACGGATTTAATTTTAAGTGTTTATGCGTGCGCTGCGTCCGTTTTCATGGATGGCGTTGCACGTGGATGTTTGTAAATAAACGGCGTACATTGTTGATGTTGACGTCCATTCATATTGGGATCCGGTGGCTTTCCTTATTGGGTAGAAACTGTTTAGTTATGAATGAAAGCGATGTTTCTATAAATAACAATAAGGGCGTTGGTTAAAAGCACAGTTTAGGAAATCGGTAAACATTACCAAACCAATAGATTCTACTTATATGTATCTAAGAAGAAAGTCAAATGTTTATAGTATGTTGTGTGTCAAAAGGTAGGCAGGTATACAAAAGATTTGTATGCACCGACGTACTTATGTTTCACAAAGTCGGAATTCCAATTTAGTTTAAAAAACGTATCAATTCACTAAAGCTCATATGAACGTTGGTGTGCAATCGTGCACGACAACGGGGGTAGGTAGGTATATGTATTACATTTTCAATCTCGACTTCGCTCGACCCATTTGAAAAATGAGAACTGTGACTCGGATCACTATTACCAAAGTACTCGTAAGATGAATAAAATTGTTATTTTAAAAGTATGAGTATTCGCATTGGGTGTCTGCGTCTTGTTGTTAGATACATAATTTTATATTGTCCTAAAATATGTTAAAATTTGCTGCACTAGGTAATACTTTATTATTAAACGCACTTAAGGTATAGCGTAATTTTTAATTATTAGGCTGTTAGTCCAATTTTCTGTGTTATGAGTAGGTACCTATTTATATTATAGGTACCTATATTAAAAGAATGGGTTAGAAATTATTAGACTTACTATGGGTAGGTATTATACATGTTGGAGATGGGTGGGTGGGCGTTGCGAGCGACCGGGACGGTGCCAGTCGCGTGGTAAAGGGTAGCTCAGGCAATGGCGATATTATTGCAAGCTACTTTAGGCGAATGGAGAACGTATTCACATTCGATTATGATTACTGGTGAATAGTAAACATTTGCACGTCAAGTTCTTATTAACTAACGACTCACCGGATTCTTACACGCGTCGGTGATAGTAGGTTATCAGAATCACTCACAGTTGTTGATGTGTTCAGTGGAGCTCCGACTCCTTTGAAGGCTGGTAGCAAAGTTTCCCTCATTTTCGATGTGCAGACCTAATATAACTGTTAACGTCGTCACCGCGCCATTTCCGTCGACACCAGTGCCACCAGGTTCACTTCCCATTAACCGCGTATGATGATAGTCAGTTAAAAGTTACAGTTGTTGTTTATACGGATTTAAGAATAAAATATGTGTGTGAACAATACCTAATAGTCGGCAATTCACACTATGAGTGCTATGGGCTAGAACTAGCTGATGTGTTTTGCATGTCAGTTCTAATTCACCTCTTAGTTCTGACGGCATCTTTACTTTACCTAACTGGTGGCGCGTGCGAATTTTGACAGATTAGGTAACAGTATCCCATACTTACAATCACACCAGTATAATTTTATACTTACAATTTGTTTTCAAAAACAGTATTTTAGCGGATGTTATATGAAGATAATAATATCATCACATAACACGTTAAAATATAAATGCTAATGAATTTGCTCGATTTCGTGTATTACAAGAATGGACCCTCCATTTAGTGGAAAAAAAAAAATATGCCAGATGTCGGGCCGACCGTGTTTACTTGCATCTGTAGTGAAACAAAGATCTCTTGTACCACCACGGATTAACAAAGGGAGAACAAGCAATGTCAGATACGCTAAATGTCTGGCGTTATTTTCGGAGTTCGGCACGGGCAGATTGATTTTTAGGGTCCATGTTCTATAGGCACATACTTAGCTACCTATAGGTCTTTGCTACCTATCTGCAATAAGTATACTTCATTGTCTTTTATAATTGGATTATACTACCTACACCAAACTAAAAATCCAAAAACGCCTTTTATTGATGTTTAAATGAAGATAAACCGAAGGTAGAAGTGCTACATCTGCATCTGAACACGAAGTAAGTTGCAATAGACTCCTGATATAGGGTAGAAGGGTTTTGAAAGCAAGGTGAATATCCTACTTATGGTCTAATACCGCCATACAGGCGGCCCGCTAGCCTCTTCTACGCGGCCCGAAGCCTAGTAAAGCACTTTTAGGATAACAATAGTATTTTATTGGTAGCGATACAAAAATGGAGTAAAAGTAATATTTGTAAGTAAGACGACCGACTGGTGTAGTGGATAGTAACCATATCAGCGAAACCAATGTTTGTGGGTTCGAATCCCGCGAGAGATAAATGTTTGTGTGTTGAATAGGTACTAACATTTATTCCCGAGTCATGGATGTTTATATAAATATTTATGTATGTTTATCCGTTATCTAGTATCCATAGGATAAGCTTTGCTTAGTTTGGGACTAGTTGATTGATGAAAGTGTCCGAAATCTGCCATTACTATCACTATATCTTTGACAAAAGTTTGCCTCGATGTCAATAATAATCACATTAATTTTTAAATAAATTCTTAATTTCACATGTTGCGTTTTATTGTAGTTTAATATAAGTTATGTTTTTAAACATGACTGTTCTTAAACGGTGAAGGAAAACATCGCGAGGAAACCTGCATGCCTGAGAAATAAAAATTCTAAGGCAGGTGAAGTCCCCAACCCGCAATGGGCCATACTCCCTCATATACGAGTGACGGCCTATATCCCTGCAGTGGGATGTTTACGGGCTGACGATGAAAATAATTTATATTATAGTTACATAGTGTAGGCTAGAGTGCTAGATTATTGCAGCCCGCAAGGTATAGCAGGAGCGCCTATGTGGCCCAGGGAAAAAGATTGATTATGGCTGGTCAACCAAAATATTTTCAACTAAATAGTGCATAGGGGCATTATCTGCGAACCCAACGGTTGCGGCTTCGAAGCCCGCGAGGGGTAAATGTTTATATGATGAATACGAAGAATTTTAGAATTTTATTCAAGAAACATACATAATTATTTATATATTATGTTTATCCGTTATCTAGTATCCATGGTACAAGCTTTGAAAGTTCGGGACTATGATAGGTGTAACTTCTCGTTGTACGGTGGCGATTTTTTTTTTATTTCTATAGAGAAAGAATGTAGCTAATAGCTAGGTACCTATTTGTTTAACAATCCAACTTCCCCTAAAAACTATCACTCTACGTCTACAAGGCTCATAAACTTGTTAAACAAATATTGAGAGGTTAAAATTGATGCATTTACGGAATGCGCTTGTGGTTATTTTTGCGAAGCGCATGCTCGCCATGCTCTTCTGGAAGTCTGCACCATCTGAGTGATTAAGTTCCTTCATTAGTCATCGCTCTCTCCGACTTATGCTAACATTTTGTTATTAAAAACACACTCCGAACGTTATTTACTCAACATGTCATTGGTTAAGAAATGCAATAAAAATACCAAACAAAACCTGGACGAAAATAATCGGTGTTGTGTACAGTGAAAAATGTTTTCATTAGAAAATGTTTATAAATAAAATGTTACCACAGCACAAATTCGAAATAGATTCAGGTCTTGCGAAATCGGGACCTGAATGTAACAAGTTCTTTCAGATGAATAGCCAGCCAGGATTGCAGTAGGTAGGTAGGTACCTATGTAGGTAAATATTGAGATAATTAAGTAGGTGCAAATACGAGTAGGTAAATAAGGAAAAGAACCTTGGGATCTACAAGAGCAGGGTGAATATGCATCTACTGAGATCGCGTGCTTCATCTTCGACCACATCGTCAATTTCCATCAGGTGAGATTGTGGTCAAACGCTAAAAAAAAGGTAGTGGACCAAACAATGTTGTTTATTAGTAATTATACCTATTCAATAACATTTATAATTAAACAACTAGCAAGTTTCCTGCAAGATTAATGACGAAAACCAGTTGCAGAGAATGTAGGTTACCTACGTACCTACAGAAATTGGGACACTAATAAAAGAACTGTCTGTTCATACGTAGGTAAGTAGGTACTTACTTCTATAATACCTGTAACATTTGAAGTAAGATAATGGTGTCGATTCGGATGTACACCAACTGAACTAAACTAAAAACCTGTTTTAAAGTAGTACTGTCTCTTTCTCCCTGGAACAGTACGATGCGACGTTATCACTCCAAAACTGGTTTTAGTTTAGTTGGTGGACATCCGAATCGACACCAATGTCGAGGACTCCTTTCAGGATTCCGTAATAAAATGTTATATATTTTTATAAATAAAAGTTTCGCCATGTCCGTCTGTATGTCAATACAGTACCTATTACTAGAAGATTATCAGTGTTATAAATTTGTCACAGCATAGGTACCTATAAATATTTATATCTCCTATAAAGTTGTGAAAGAAAATCTTTAAAAAATATATTTTAAGGTACCGATTTAGTTTAGAGAGAGAGGGTTTACGAGTTAGTCGCCCAATTTATGACATGTAGTTGGGCCTGTAAAAAGTTATACACCTAAATCTACTGCAATCTGACTTCTGAATATTCTGACGCCTTACTGCGGTCACTGAGATGCTTCCTTCCCAAAATAATGTTGAATTTAGAGGGTGAAACTGAACACTGCAATTTTGCGGAGAAAGGAATCTCTAAAATCATACACTGAAACATGACTGGTACCTTTTCACCCTTACCATGCTATACGAAAGATGAACTTCATTTGTGATTAAAAACAATTGACAAACGAATTTACACCAAAAATTGTTTATATTTTTTAAACATAACCTTCCAAATTCGAATATTTATGATTGCCGGAGAGCAAAAATGTCAGTATGCTCTATTGTAGTATAATAGGTACCTACAGTTGCGTTCAAAATTGCAGTCATAGTCCAAGTTCAAACGATTAAGTAATATTTTTATCTTTTGTAGGTATCTATTTCTAAAGAATAATTGAGCCACCCAAAATTGGCAAAACAACCGACTTCTCTAGCTTCAGAGTGCATCATCATTTAACCAATACAATAAGCGACTCTAACGGTAAACCCTAACAAACATACAAAAAAAAAAAGATCGAATTGAGAACCTCCCTTTTGAAGTCGGTAAAAAAATACCTTTAATTCTTGTGCAGAAGATGATAATGTGGTATGATGATGATACAATGGTACTCGATACTTCTTTTAGGCCCGTATTAATAAACCATTCTCAATATAAGTCTTGAGGCTGTGTATCACACGAGATGCGTCTTAAGCAGTTGACGCTATCTCAAGCTCCGTGCTAATTTATAAACCAATCTTGACGTCTACTCAGCTGAGATCACTTTTCAAGTATTCGCCTCAGCGGCGAATGATTGATAGTCTTGAGTTTCGTTTATTAATACGTGAAACTCCGCGCACATCTCAAGTGAGTACTGCTTGAGTGTTCACGTGCGTTTCAGGTCTCAAGGTAAGTTTATTAATCAACACGTTTACTTGAGACCGGTCACAAGACTGTTCTCAATCTTGAGAATGGTTTATTAATACGGGCCTTAAATTACAAGGGATTTCGAAAAAATCTAAATCGTTTGAGTTGGGTGGGACTATGACTGCAGTTTTGAGGTTGATTGTACTAATCTACCATTAATTTATCTGTTTCTATCGCTATGAACTACAAGAACCGACTTTATTAGTAAATACTTACTATGTCTAGGTACCTACCTACTCGTATATCGCTATGGACCACCCGATTCCGACCGGGCTATACGCACGGCTTAGATACAATTGGCTGCTTCCGTTCCAGTCGAACCAATTTACTGCACACATAAGTACTTATATAAACACAAAGTGTTTGTTTACTTGTCAGCGATGTACATAGAAATTGAAAAAGTTTATTTACATACTAATATTAGTCATACGTGAATCAAATGTGATGCGAAGCTTGAAGCAAAACTAAAAATATATAAGTAGATCGGCTTGTGGTGTAATTTTGTTTACGAGTAGGTATCCTTTACCGTCCCTATACCTATTAATGTCTGAACTTACCTTACCTATGTTGCAATTGGATTTGTACACAACAGCAACTGTATATGTCTACCATAAGTAAACCGAAAAGCGACATAACTGGAATGAAATTAAAGACTCGACTCGAAGCGAGAAATTTCCATCTGGTAATTTATAAACGCGAAATGTATTTTTACGATAAAAAAAACACTGAAAATCCAATCGAGAGATAAGACTCTATTTATCCAGAAATACATATATACATACATACTTACATATCGTCACAACCTTTATCCTAATTACCAACTGTAAATTTCGAAATTGTGGAAATTGTGGATTATTCAGACATTAAACCTACAGAAAATAGCAACCATAATAGAAATTGTCAACGGGCTAGCGGGCTCCATAGATCGTAGGACTCTGCATGCTCAAGCACAGCGATTGCATGGGTTTGTGTTACGAACATACCTTATACCTCCAGTTAATTATGGACGTGAAGGTACCTACATGCATTTTGTGGGTCAAGCAAATCGTGAACAGATGAAGTACAGTATGCGAGAACCTGAAGCTAATAAGTCAGATGGTCAATGAACTTTGGATTTGGCATTAGTGAGATAGTGAAATGCTTCTGGTTTGTGTTTATCATGTAAGCAAGTACCTCGCATATAGCCCACCAAAGATAAACAACGTTAAAGTGCTTACAAAATTCGTTTCCTTGTTTCGATTTCATCTGAAAATTATTAATAAACCATTTGAACACCATCGTTAAATTACAGGTAGGTAGGTACTGAGTATAGACATAATTGATTGATTAGCTATCATCTAAGTACCTACGTAAGGACATTAAAAACCTAACCGCGAAGCTCAAGTGAGTTAATACAAATGTAGAGTTAATAGTAAAGCTTACAAGATAGTTTATTTTGCACCAATAAAATATTTCTGTTCACTTTATAAATTGTAATGTTTCGTAAGACTTGTGTGGTTTCGGCACGTAAAAAGAATAGTACCAACTGGTCTCTTCCCGTGGATGTCATGAAAGGCGGCTAAGGAACTTTCCACCAAAAAATATCTACGGAATGATTTTCAATTCTTGCATGCCGCAGAAAAACCCATAGAGACAGGGAGTGGGCTCTTAGAAAAACTGTAGCTGAAGCTCAAGAAGTAGTACCGGAAAAGAGAAAACGGAAGGCTACCTACAAAAATAAGAAAAGTTCATAAGTCAGAGAGAGGGCTTTAAGAAAATTCGTTGCTGGTAGATATACATATACAGGGCGTCCCAAAGTTATGGGACATGAAGGGGAAGTACCTTAAATATCGTAGATAGTGAATTTTGCTCAAAGAAGACTTTATGTTATTTTTAAAAGTTAGTAATTCTGCATTCATAGATTTTCTAAAAATTACTTGCTTCGGCTGGGAATCGAACCGACTTAAATGTGAAAAAAAAAACACCCTACTTTTATGATGCCAATCGAAAGAATAGCTAAAAAATAATAACTCTGCCTAAGTAACATAGTATTTTAAAAGAAAGGAACAACATAAAATGATTGAGTCAAATTTCAAGAAAGTTATTTATTGCCGACGACGTTCGAAAAGTAGCGATATTATCATTCCAAATAATAGTCGGAGAGCAGCAGATTTTCTAAATGAATGTTTTCCTACATGGATTGGTACAAATGGACCGATTAGATGGCCGGCCAGATCCCCGGACCTCACACCATTAGATTTCTTCTTTTGGGGATACGTGAAAGATATGCTATACAAAAAGCGATACGAGAACGTAGGCGAGTTGCAAACAGAATTGTGCCATATCACATCGAGTGTTCACCATAAAATGATTAGAAAATCAACAGGCAGCGGGCTCATTAAAAGATTGGCGATTTGCGTAAGACAAGAGGGATCACATTTTGAGCATTTAATTAATTAATTTACAAAAAAATACCTACTTAATTGACTACGGCAGTTTCATGTATGTTTTTTATTTGATTAAAATGATTAATTTCACGTTGTTCCTTTCTTTTAAAATACTATGTTACTTAGGCAGAGTTATTATTTTTTAGCTATTCTTTCGATTGGCATCATAAAAGTAGGGTGTTTTTTTTTTCACATTTGAGTCGGTTCGATTCCCAGCCGAAGCAAATAATTTTTAGAAAATCTATGAATGCAGAATTACTAACTTTTAAAAATAACATAAAGTCTTCTTTGAGCAAAATTCACTATCTACGATATTTAAGGTACTTCCCCTTCATGTCCCATAACTTTGGGACGCCCTGTATACAATAAGTAGAAGGTACCGAAAAGGAAAAAAGTAGAACTGTCTACAAAATACAAAAAGAAATGAGATCCCATCAAAAACAATACTTGTCAAAAAAACCAAGTCTCGCAACTCAGTTGTTCTGCGGTAAAAAGTTGTGAGATCCATGTAATACCAAGTCGGTTGTTAATTTATTCAGTCTCTACTTAAGCGACTTTCTGTCTTAATACGTCCAGTCTCTAAGACCACGATCGTGGTCCATAACAATTGAAAATCAATTGTGTCTGGAATCTCCGTACTCGAAGCATTAAGTTGTTACGTAATAATTAACAGCATCTTATAGTGACGCATATCAATATTAAAATTCTTTAATGTTTTATATAAATATATCGAGACTTGGCCATCGCACTAAATAATTGAATTTACATGTGTTTTCAGGCGATTGAATTTACACGTCTTTTCAGGCGATGGCCAAGTCTCAATATATTTATATAAAACATTAAAGAATTTTAATATTGATATGCGTCACTATAAGATGCTGTTAATTATTACGTAACAACTTAATGCTTCGAGTACGGAGATTCCAGACACAATTGATTTTCAATTGTTATGGACCACGATCGTGGTCTTAGAGACTGGACGTATTAAGACAGAAAGTCGCTTAAGTAGAGACTGAATAAATTAACAACCGACTTGGTATTACATGGATCTCACAACTTTTTACCGCAGAACAACTGAGTTGCGAGACTTGGTTTTTTTGACAAGTATTGTTTTTGATGGGATCTCATTTCTTTTTGTATTTTGTAGACAGTTCTACTTTTTTCCTTTTCGGTACCTTCTACTTATTGTATATATGTATATCTACCAGCAACGAATTTTCTTAAAGCCCTCTCTCTGACTTATGAACTTTTCTTATTTTTGTAGGTAGCCTTCCGTTTTCTCTTTTCCGGTACTACTTCTTGAGCTTCAGCTACAGTTTTTCTAAGAGCCCACTCCCTGTCTCTATGGGTTTTTCTGGGAGGCTTTGATGTTACAATTTTTGCCGTAAAATAATAAAACATCGTTACGAATAAAGCCAATATTGAAAAATTTAATTAACTGAAGACTTGGCTGTATGGGCTTAATTTTTTTTGCTGTCTTTTCTAGATTTTTTAGTTTTTCCTTGATTCATACACCAAACACTACTAATATTCCAAATTTGAAGCTTCTAGGTCTGCTAGAAGTGCCTTAGAATTTTGATGATCGGTGAGTCAGTGAGTGACAAAATTAAGAAATTTGACCCGTTATAATTCTTAAAAATACTGGTTCAAATTGAATGAAATTTTAAATATACGTGTCTTTACAATGCCTGCATAGTTACTGAAAATTTCAGTCTTCTATTTTTATCCACAACGAAGTTACAGGGGGTCGAAAATGGTCTGAATTGCTTCGAGAAAAGGATGGTACGGCCGTGACGCTTTTTTGCTCGACTTGGTGGGGGCACGGCCGTGCCCCCAGATTCAATGTTTCACATTTTACCATCATCCGCCGCTATAAACGTCCAACTGCATAGCACAGGCCTACACTTACAATGCCACACACTACTCCCTGCCTAAAAACGGATTTTATCAGGGTATTTTCCTTTACCGTAAACCCAAGGATAATATTATGGTCCCGACCTGAAACTCAAGCGTAACACTTAGTTCACGCTATGGTCATCCTCCTGATTTTCCTCTTCTTTCCATGCCTTGCCTTGGGTTGATTGTAGAGCTGAGGTTATCTATGCTCATCGGGAACTTCGACTTTGCACGGATGTATTTAGAATTTCAAGCCCGCGTTCGTCTACATCTGCACTAGTAGCATGACAGGCGTGATAAACGTTTATGTCGCGTGAGATAACATTTGTCCTGCTCATTCACTTGGACGAAATGACTATCTCACTATCTCACACTCACTCGTACATCGCGCGCGACAAATGATGTCATGCTACGGAGGCTGGTGGTCAGAGCCTAGATTTTCAGCAGGATGAAAGTTGAAGGTTGAAGACGACACGAAATTTAATTGAATGTAAATTCTACGGTTTCCCTGGTATCACCTCATCTTTATACTATCTACAAACTCTTTAGATCCATTTAGTTATAATACACAATGAATATAAATAAAATCTGATAACTATATAATTGGACTAGGTATCTAGGTACCTACTTACTAGGTACTTCGGAATAAAAGATTAGTTAGGTATTCTTACTTTAAGGCTAATTCCACATCTAAATCCGTTTAAACGTTGATTGAATAACAAACTTTCACAGTTCACACTTATAAATTAAGAGCCAGTTTTAAAAATCTACTGAAAATATATTGTAGGTACCTACATTTATTATATGTAGATAGGTACCAACTTTACACGTCCCCAATGTTGGACGTAACGTGATGCTAGAATACACAAAGTGGAATTTAGCTATTTTGATGATGACAAAACTGTGCAAAAATAGTGCCCAAAGGAAAAAAATATAAATACTGTAGCTATACTACTGCTATACCACTGTAGTTATTCAATATTTTTAGTGAGCATTCTGGTGTCCCGTGTAGCTGGAATAATAATTTTCTTACGCAGACACTGCGTTAGGTACCTATGATTCTATTTTATATCCCAAAAAACTGTCTATAAATGTCTTTGAGAAAAGGGGCAGCGCAGTTGAGGGAGGAAAATAAAAATTCAAATTGCGACAATTTTGACCACAAGGATGGAATGTATGGTATTGTACGCAATAACTCACACGGAGTATAAAAAGTACGGCCGATAAAAAGTCCGTCATCTGCGCTCCGATTTCACAAAGACATCTAAATAACTTCATTATTTTTAAAGCATTATTTATTGGGATATAAATTATAATCATAGGTAAAGTAGTCTGCGTAAGAGGATTCCAGCAACACGTGACGAATTTTTACCATACTTTACCATACTCTTAAATTACAGCGGCACTAAATTTTTCCTTTCAGCACTATTCCAGCACAGTTTTTTTACATTATCAAAATAGCTGAATTTCATTGTGTCTATTCCAGCATTACACACGTACTATTGGGGCCTCCTCTCACTAGGAGGAGTTTGCGCCATAATCCTTCAGACGAGCCCAGTGCGGATTGGTGGTGTTTGTGTGGTGGTGGACTAATGGCGACCGTTAAGAAGCGTTTGAGTATTCGAAGTTACATTATATTATACCGTCTTATTCATAAAAATGTACAAACGCTTTATAAGCCTGTTTTAGTTATAGTGTGTTTTGTCTCTGTCGTTCATAAGGAAATGTTGTAATGAAAGAAAGTGACAAAACATACTTTAACTAGTTAATCAGGCTTAGGTATAAAGCGTTTATAATTTTTTTATGAATAAGAGGCTATTACTATTTTCCAGATATAATTGCATTGCAAATCCATAAAACTAAAATGGACTTGAAAACTGTTACAAAAACAGAACATTCTATGACTTAATGAGATAAGAGTTTGGAAAGAGATGGATAACTTATGCTACACATACCTAGGCATGTATATGTTAGCCTTGCTACTGGCCACAACAAACAAGAATAATAAAGTTTTAATTATCGATGGCCTCTTTAAGCCCGCCGTATTACATACCTACCTATTTAGCGCAGCTAACAGTACCTACTGTTTATTGTCAATGTCACGTGCTCAAACTACACTTGAAGACAACTCTACATTACGCTGTTGCTACCCAGACAATCCTGCTGGCACTAAGTGTAGGTTACCAAAAACGTGACAAAGTTCTATCACGAAGTTATTTTACGAAATCTTGAAGTGGAACAAAAAACGACTTAACATCTGGTTTTTGTAAATAGAAAAACAAAAAGTTTCATAGAGAAACGATGGGAATATACAAACGAGAAGGGGCTCATTAGTCTTCGGTCAATCGTTCGGGTTCGGGAATAAAAAGATTCAAGTTTCAAGAAACAATGTTTTCGTATATAATAAGGTACTTGTCACCTATTTAAACATCCAATGTGATCCAGATGCTTGTTCAAGTGGTTTAGATTTAATTGCTAAATGAGGAATTCTGAAATCTGGAAGACATTCCCACAGATCGCGGATGTACATCCGTGAGCGCCAAAAATAAGCCCCGCACTCTCAAAATCCCCTTGGTTAGATTGAGGACATCCGACTTCCTCAAAGACAATCGAAGCACCTGCGTCTAAACGTGTACACATCGAAGTTTTGTTTTTACACAATACACCATAAATTTTATTATCGATTTGGCCTCTGTCCATATTCGTGGATAAGGAATATTAAGGTCTAGGTATAAATAGTATGACATCGAGGGCGTTCGTAGTGGAGTGAAGCCGTGAAAGAATCATTCAATCTGACATTTATGAAAGTCATCACATATTTACGCTAATGTTCTTCTTATTTTTGAAAATAAACACAAGGAATTATCATCATCAATAATACACTAGTTACCCGACGATTTAGTATCCATGCTAGTTTGTCTAATAAATCACTGAGTTTACGACTACCGAAAACGCAATTAGGTAGATACAATACTTATACAAGCACCTATAACTAAACTACCTGATCAATCCAAAAAAAATTAGAGGTTGACAAACTTTTAGAGACACGGGACGAATAGAAAATATGGGGACGAAGCTCGGAGCATTGTTGTTAAGCATTCATGCCACTCCACTCACCCATTGCCGGGACATCCGCCGCTACTTCCGCTGCCAAAGATGGAGGATCTTCGGGCCTTAGTTCGTTGACATACGGCCCCGATACATAACGATAGAAGATTAGATGTGGAACATAAGTAGCTAATAAGCGGAGTTTTGTGTTAATTTGTGCGCGCAACACCGGCGCAGTGGTCGACGGATCGCGTAAACTTGCGTTTAGCGCGTCTTCTAGAGCTATTTTTGATGCAGAAGCGTTGGGACGCCAATGTCGAGAGCATGCATGGAATATGCAATGTCGTCAGCCTTGATGTTTATACCGGGCGACCAGATTTCTTCGACATTATTTTCACTTATCAAAGAAAATGTGGCACAGTTTGGGAAAAGAATTATTCACTTGTAGTCTCGTCTTACATTTTCTAGTTAGGAATTCAAATTTTGATTAATCGAAGAATGGACTGAATTCGAATTGAATATAAGTCGGATGGATACTCACAACAGCAATATTTATGTTCTATGTGTACCTATCTATGAGCAACATAACCAACATTGAAACCAGCGATACCCGCACTTTAGGGTCAAATCTCCATAAATGCCCAGCTATTCCACACAAAAGTCCTACTTAGGTAATACCTACCTGCACGATAAAAATGTCGTCATGTTCATGGGAATTTAGCTGGTTTAAAGGTTTAGTATTCGATAGGTTACAAAGTGTACGTAGTTCGATAGTACAAAGTTAATTTCCTATATATATATTTGGAACCGGGAGGGCAAGAAGATTATAACTTATAATTTTCAGCAGTGGTGTGTTCAGCAGTATCTTGGACCTTATCTTCACTTAACATCAGGTGTGATTGAGGTCAAGGGCTAACCGGCCATGATAAAAAATTTTAAAATTGTTTATTTGGGAAGGTTGGTTGTAAACATGAGAACACGCATATTTTGTTTCGTAGTATTTCGTAGGCGTCTTATAGTGAAGATTGTTCAAATAATGTTCTAAGGATAAATAAACCAAAAATATATATATCTTTTGGTATCAAGAACTAATTAAAATGGGTGTAGGTAATGTTTAGTTAGTGTTGAATGCCAAACATATAATTTATTTAAAAAGGCCATGATCATAATTTATCAATCAAACGTCCACTGCTGAACATAGGCCTCCTCCATACATTTCCAAAGCTACCGGTTTGAAGCGGCCTGGATCATGCGACTTCCCCTCGAACTTCATGAAGTCGTCCGTCCACCTTGTGAGTGGACAGCTTACGCTGCGCTTGCCGGTGTGAGGTCTTCGAGCTGTGTATTATAGCATAGCAATACACAAATTGCACTATTTTTTTTCTTTCGGCACTATTTGACAATATTAATACACTTTTTTGACATTATCAAAATAGCTGAATTCCACTTTGTGTATATCAGCACCACGTACACACTTCAACCTGCTAATCTACTGGACTATGTCGGTGACTTTCATAGTAGGTGTGTGGATTATACAATTATAAAATCTTAATCTATTTTTATTTTATATTAACAGTTGACATGTGTAAAGAGCACTCAACATAAGCGTTAACAGGCTAGGGACAATTGTTATCGATTGTTATTCGATTAAACCGAAACATAAAATAATCGTAAGCCGAACTCATCCCTAAACATTTTCATATTATACCGGACGACATTATTTCCGTAAAGAAAAAAAGGGCATAATGAAATGGAAGTTATTAGCATAGGTAGTTTCTTTTTATGCGACTGGCGGGACTCGTAGGGATCCTATCATGCGAAATTTATTTGGAACTCATATTTTCTCTGAGTTTTGTTTATTTATTTAATTTAATGGTGTAATTGTGTGGAATAGGCCACAAACGCGGCCGTCAATTGACACAATTAAAGTATTTTTCTATGTTTGTTTTGAAAAACAAAAAAAATTTACACCTATGACAATACCTTCTATTTCACTTATCTACCTATGCCTTATTTTTTTCCTTGCGGTAAAAAAAATCATTCGGTATAATAATCGACCGTGTGCAACAATTCTTGTTACTTCGGCTCGGAGCCGGTACGTAATTAGGTAAGTACCTAGTTCTTTCTTTACCAAAAAAAAACTTATAGTAGGTACAGTCGACACCACGATAACCATAACATTACCAGTGTAAGCTGGCCGCGCGACGCTATCGGAGATGTGAACATCGCAAGACCCGCTTACACAGGGTGAAATTTAATTCGTGTAATTCTTATTTACTCCACTCCTGATTACGAATAACTTTCCACTAGGAACAATAACCGAATTCAGCCGAAAATTATTGTTCTTCCATACAGGGTTTCAGAATGGTTTACTTTGTATGGGTAATCGATAATTTTTAATCGAATTCTTCTATGGTTCCATTGGGAAAGTTGTTTGTAATTAAGAGTGGCGTCACCAATTAATGGCATTTAGACGAATTAAAATTCACCCTGTATTGGAAGTGTTACGGTGGTCGTGCGGCTGCCTGTGCCTATCTACTTTCTATTTTCTGTTTATCTAATCGTCAATCATAGGAATATCGAATATACATACCTATAATAGTAAATATAGGAAATCTGGGGTAATAAAAGTTTTATTAAATACTTCTCTCTGCTCTTGTCTCTATTAAATACGTAGGCACTTAGATTTTGTACAATTATTTTTTGTTAAAACATAATGTCAACCTAATGGCTAAATTTTGTTGCGGAAACCCTTTGCACCTACATAGAAGAACAAATTGAGAGTGATGAACCCCTTAGTTTTTTCACAGACTTCAAAATTTGAAACGACACCGAATCAACTATCGAACCATACTCCAGAATTTAAACTAAGCGCGTTTTATTCGCGCTAATTTAATTGGTTACATTCAGAAGCTACACCGTGGCTCTGAATATTTTAACAATGAAATCTTGCATTTATCAATGCTGAACGTTACTGTTTCTCATACCTATAGCTGTAGAAATAAAAATAAGTGCTGTAATCTCTTATTAACCGAGTAATCATTTTTTCGCTTGACCTCGATAGCTAAATTTTGCGCAACAATTTAAATCAAGAAATTATACTTTATCTGGATTCTGAACGTATCCGTGGACGGCGCCACAGACTTGAGGAATAAGCCACATACGCATTACGAGTTCATTGCTGTCCTACCTCATTTTCTAAACATTGTTTTGCCATATACCCGACCAAGGCGCGCAATGTATTGCGCAAACCCTCTAGAAATCGAGTTCGAAGAGTGTTCAAAATGCCCTTCTGTATTGATTAGCGTTGCTGCGCAAGAAAATTCATTCACTACGTACTGTCCGATTTATTTACGCACACATATACCAGCGTACTGTATCCACATACAATGCGCGTTTTAAATCAATGATTTTGTAATGTAGGAACACGACTGGCAATGTAGTGTTCAATTAAGCTCAGCCACGAGTCGTCAGACCCGTTATAGTGTGCGAGCATTTCGCTTAGTAGTGTAGTCTGGTTGGTATCGTCGCTGTGTGCGGTTCTGTGAAACTGTGATTTGCTATTGTTTTTGTTGTAATGAAAGTGTAGGTGAGAATTTGTGTATGAGTGAAGGGCAAAAAGTAGAGTAGCACACATAGGAAGGTTCCCAACACAAGCAAGAATCGCCAGTATCCGCAGCGGTTTTGTAAGGGAGGGTCGTGAAAATGACTGGGGTGGATGAGATATTGAATTATAAAAAGAATCCCGACGACGATTTTTATGCGCTACTGGGCTGCGACGAGAACTCTACCGTAAGTACCTAGATATAAAGCATATTAAATTCTTTCAATCATATCACTATTGATTCTGATTTACCCAATGACCTGTGGAGTGGAGGCTCTGAGAGTTGACCTAGATGCGGAGATGAGTGGTAGGTATAGTTAGGTGATTTTTATCATTTCTTTATAGGTACTTGAATAACTGTCTGTTATAGTGTGTATACGCGCATTCGCTAATGCGTCATCATTTTTAAGCGGGTTTCCCTGTTTCCCAAATGTGTTTGTTCATTATTTTGAGTATATAGGTTTGTACATTTGACTGAAAATTATAAATACGAATTAATAAGTAGAATCATTATGGATTTTACCCATGTTTAAGTGATAATTAAAATGTATTACTTTCATAAAACTTTAGTACTTAAGCATATAATGTTTCATCACACACATCACACAATTATTTTGATCACAAATCTCACCAATACCGATTATTCTGCCTATAGGTTGTATCGGCAAATTTTATAAAATCTAATTTATATCGAATTAAGTAAGGTAGATTCGGGTTATTCTGACACAGTTTTAGAGTTTACAAGATTTTTTAAATTGGTACCCACCAAAATTCATGAGTGTAATGGATTTATTACCTATTCCAGGTTGAGCAAATAACTGCTGAGTACAAGATCCTTGCTCTCCAGTACCATCCCGACAAAAACAACGGCGACAAGAATGCTGAGGCAAAGTTTCAACAACTGAAGGTACATTTTTTAAACTAAAAACATAAACCTAGGTAGGTACTCCTATAGGGGAAACAGGCGTCATATGTAATAATATGTAAAAATATTCCTTGTTTATACAATACAGCATTAATTAATCAATTGATTTATTGAATATTACAATTTTCAGCAGTGAATTACAATATAAGTATCTATACATATATAATAACCAAAAAACCCGATAGCATATTTCGTATTTTGCGGCGCCATGTTGGATTTTAAATCATATAATGTATCGACACTCTGGGCATCAACACGAATCTTGCACTATCAAATCGGTCAAGCCTACAGGAAATAACATAGAAATCTACATACATATAACCGAAAAACATTACTCTCCTTCGTGAGCCAGTCGAGTAAAAACAATTATCTATTCGCATCATCTGCCCGATTTCTGAGGCACAAACAATGCGTAGCTAACAAACATTTCAAATTCCATTCAACTAAATACTCGTATAGTAATAAATAATATAGGTACTACGCCGCTATTTCGAATATACAAATACATCAGTAATTAGGTAGTATAAAACTTAGACAAATCAACATTCGAATTGCCAAAGAATCAGTAAAATGTTTTAAACCCAAAAAAAAAACTGAACAGAAAACAGGAGGTTGTTATCTATTAAAACTTTACTCAAAGCCGCTTTGAATTTATAAAACGGTTTATTTATTTTCTTCTTTATTGCTCAAAACTAAGATATCTGTGGTTTAATGGCAACAAAAAATATTGAACCAGCTCCTTATGTCGCATTTGTTTCATTGTGGTATAAAGGTAAGGCAATGCCTACTTACCTACATTGAAAAACATTGTACCTATTCTTCTTCTTCAATTTAAGAGCTATGCTCTTGTCGGTGGAGTAACGACCATGTCTCCCTACTTTCCGTTCTCGTTTTGACCTCTTAATTAATTATGACATAATAATAGGTACAATGCTCTCCCTATTTAATTCATCCTTGTATTAAATAAATAATAATACATCAATATTTCGAACACTCACATACATTATCTAGTCCCAAACTAGGCAAAGCCTGTACTGTGGATACTAGATCAAGTATAAATATTTAATAACGCTACCTACACACCAATCGATCTTCAAATCGCCATTCCGATGCACATAGTTTTTTATACTTTCATTCGGTTAAGGTATTTGTTTTAGAAAAAGTAATTTCCATTATGTCACAATTTCTCAATTTGAAGTATAATAAGCCGATATGTTTATTTCATGCCAGAACAATGCAATGGCACAGAATAAATATGGTACAAACTTAATGGCAATGGCTCAGCGGATTAGCAGGTTGAAGTGCTGTGGGCAGGCACATAGCTCGAAGACCAGGAGTTCTATTACATAATTATTGATTGGTTGATTCATCGTTCGCTCGGGAATTTGACGGCTTCTCATTGGTCAACGTAATCAATGACGATACCGATTAAGTTACATAATCTAAGACCTGATGGCCTGTGGGGCATTAAAGTTCTCGAGTGGAGAACACGGATCGGCGAGTGCAGCTTGCACCGTCACTCAGGTGGACAGCCGACCTGAAATCGCTGGGTGAAGGCCGCTTCCAACCGGTCGCTCTGAAATTTTATGGGGGAGGCATATGTTCAGCAGTGGACGTCCTGTGGCTGATATGATGATGATGATATTGCAATAATATTTTGCAGTGCAATAAAATGTATCTGAACCTTATTATGTTGATGAATACATATTTTTGATGATTTGACCAACTCTATGTCATATTATAATAACTATAAATTGAAAATTAATATAAATTACTATGTAGGTATTTGTTTTAATTTGAATTTCCTGTAATTTGTATACGCCCAACCAACTGTTTTCTAACTAACCCTATGGTTCACTGGAAGAAATCCCTCTATGGGATAAATCCGCCGTTGTACTCAAATTCTGTATCAATGCAAAATTAATGTATTGCCTTTTTGTACAATAAAGCGGTTACAAAAAAACAAACAAACAAAATTTTTACAAGCCCCAACACTGTCAAATCATCTACCAAACAAACTGTTTTAAAAATTTTAACAGGTATCTTGGGGCCATGTCTGTCGCATGCCAGATGACTTGTGGGCATTATGACCATCACCTGGGGTTCAACGTTATAAAGAAGACGTCGTTGCAGATCTAAAAGGAGATGGCGGGACGAGCAGGATAAGTTCTTCAACAACTAGTCAGAGGAAGCCCTGGACAGAGAGACCTTTGCCCAGCAGTGTGACAGTGGGCTCCTAATAATAATAATAAATAATCTTGGAAACGACTGACCCAACTTCCATCAAACATAGCTAAGAACCATCGCGCAAACACCAGCTTTCGAATAGGTTCAGCCGATTTGGGGCTACATGTCATAGACCGACATGGGCTTCAAACTTATAACACCTCTCTTATTATATTAAGTGTTAAAATAGATAGATATTATATAATCAAATTCCTCATAATAAAATTTATAAACATTGGTACGCAGGACGCCAAGGAGACTCTGTGCGATCCGTCGAAGCGCGCTCTCTACGATAAGTGGAGGCAGAGCGGAATCGCCATGGGCTACAAGCAGTGGCTTGGTATGAAGGACCACGTGCAGCAGTCCATGCATTGGTCCAAGCCGAACACCAAGGATCGCATGCTGGAAGGCGAGGCAGGACGCGCCTCCGGGCCGTCCAGCCTAGGCCCCAGCAATGCGGCTGCAAGGCGTGCCTCTGAGGGCGGCGCTGCGCTCTGGGGCCGTTGGGGAGGCACCCAGGACCCACCATCAGAGGTCATCTCTAAATTCCGCAACTACGAGATCTAAGCAGTTGCGATTCTTACATCTATCCAAAAATTACTTTTGTTTCCTGAATGTTGCTAACTGGGGCTCTATTTATTATTATGTTTATTTATTATATTAAAATGAGGTTATATGTGCCGTAATCTCTATTTAATTTCGGCGGCACAGCGTAGGTACTGTGTGATACGATACGACCAGGCGTATCACTTGCCATTCAATTTCATTGGTGTTGTAGTTGATTATAAATTAGTAGATACTTAAATTAGCATTAAGGTTAATTAGTTTTAAAGGCACAATATTCATCACGTCAGCTCAATCAATAACGTTACTCGAATGTGGCTCGATATCTTTTATCTAAGTAGTTAATTATATGTTTGGTGTGATAAATGTTTCTGTGTTTCGTTGTAAGTAGTATGATTGTAGTAGAAGCCCCGACCCCTAGAGTGAAACGTAGGTGTTAAACACATTAAATGTACCCTTAGCATAATATATGCACATTCCTGGTAAAAAATCGTGAGTCTGATTATGAACATTTCTGCTGTAGAACAATATATTTTAGCGTCTACAAAAATCTCTAATGATATTTTGAAGAGTTATATTTTTGACCCTCTTTTACGACTATTTATCTTACTATAAGTATTGTATGATTTTATTGCGAGAAGGAGAAATGAAATGTATCGGTAACTGTTGTGAGATATTTGTACAGGGTATTGTTGACGGGGATTATCGCTTCTGTTTCTGTCTACTGAGTTCACGAACAACCTTGACGATAGACTCTCTATTTTGTCCCGACGATGTTAGTTAAACTCGTTCCAAACTTGGTGTTGTGTTCCCCGAAGTAGTGTTACCTAATTAGAATATTATTATGTGTTAAATGTTGAACAGTATTTACTTTGGATGTTTAAAACTATCAATGTTATAAATGGAGTAGTGAAAATTTAAATTTTAAATGTATTAACTCGATGAGAATCTCATAAATGTGTGTAATGCCAAATGTGTTAAGATGTATTAACTTTTGATGTAATGTCATCTTTGAAACAATAAAAATTTACCACCACAACGGCGTTTGTCTTACCGATTTTATACATAACTAAGCCAGCGTGATCAAGTAGGCGACCTTGACATTGTATTGTAAATAAGTTAGAAGGTTTTATATAAGCAGGTACAAGTTAGTGAATGAGACAAATACGCTAATTAATTCAAGGTTTTGTTAGATCAAATGTAAGAAGAAAAACCCCCTTTCTTGAAACAATACTTATAGTGCATAGACCACGGACATCCCCAGCTCAAAGTGTTTAAATTTTCTCGAACGTCTTGGTTTTTAATGCAATGGACTTATAGGTACTCAAACCATCAATGTTTGAAATTAAAAGTAATATAAAGAAAGAAAACCATTAAAGTAAACATTATTATGCAGGTATATTGAAAGCATTAGCATGCATTTATGGTAGAGTTTTAAGAGTATGTAGGTTGAGTGAGACGATTGATTTCATATTTATTTCAAAAATTCATTTATGTTAAGGTGTCGGTAAAGAAAATACATGATAACACATACCCTTTGCCGAACAGAAGAATCAGTTTCATAGGTCAAACTAGAGCTAGAGTTTGGCAAAACTTTTTTTTGGCAATAGGGAACCGTCTAGTACCAATCCTTATAATGCAATCGGATACAACGTAATCTCTTGTTTTAGGGTTGCAAAAGATAAGAGGAGATAAGCCAAATGGCTTTGCTGGGACTTTATATCGCGTGTAGATGAGTAAATCTTGCAAAATATGCGCCTTCACTGCCTGGGACTAGCTGCGAACTAGTACGGGATGATCTTGTGATGAAACGAAGGACAAGATACTTTACCTATAGATACATTAAGAGATTACATTGGACAATGTAAGTTTAAAAGAATCTTGCAATAGGAATTTTAAAATTTTTATGCCAGAACTTATTCAGGTAGGTAGATTAGTCGCCTAATATGAGTAGCCTGCATAATATAAGCTTATATAGTGAATTGTGGTTGTATATTTCTAGTTGGAACTTGTTGAAATTCATAGCATTGACCAAGTGGACGTAAACAATCTAGGGAAGAAATATAATGTGGAATCATTGTCAGTAAAAGAATAAATAAAATAATGTACCCATTAGAACGATATTAATTTCTTTATATGTGACTGAAGAAAGCTACATCCCTATACGATTGGAGACGGTTGGTCATGTCTTGAGGTGTAACCGTTACAATAAAAAAAAATATAGAGTGACTTCGTAGACATGTTGTTTTACATCCAGGGCCAAGTATGGCCGCGCGCTCCAAGTACTTTGTCCAGGGTCCAAACATCTTTCTCTACTTGGAAGACTAAGAGAGACAAAGAGATAAATTCCTCTTATATATTTCATAACCTTTGCACGGGTAATTACCTACGTTTGTGGGTACCTTACCCACAAAGTTATTTGAAATTCGACATATCCCCTCCAGAATTTAAAGGAATAGCCAAAATGCAACAATTTAAACCTCCCATAGTTATGTGTGGCCAAAATTCAATGGCTTTCGAGATATTAATGGATTTTCAGATTAAAAACAAACACAAATGATAAAAATTTAACTAAAACTAGAGGGGTGAATGTTTGTGTGATGAATACGAATATTTATTCCCGTGTCATGGATGTTTATATAAATATTTATATTTGTTTATCCGTTATCTAGTATCCATAGTACAAGCTTTGCTTAGTTTGGGACTAGATGATTGGTGTACTTAAGTGTCCGAAATATTTATTATTATTATGATTGATTCTACTATACCTGCAGATATGCGTAGTCTTTAAGTATCGTCCAAGTCGATATTCGTAGGCTAGTGGATGGGTATAGGTACATGAAGAACAAAAAAATATATCCTGTAGATTTCTTGCACACCCTAAGGCTTACAGGCACTGCTGAACATTGGACACTACACAGCACGAATTAGTTCTATGAGTAGTAGTAGTAGTAACTAAGTATGTGCAGGTTCGCGAACTCATATTTTTCGGCCTAATACTTCTAATACGTAAGAAATTAAATAAAAATCGACTGTTTAAGATTTCGCTTATCCTTGAACAGACAATACCTTCTTTCTTAACAACTGCGACAGTACAACACATTTTTCAGGGAAAATATTTTGTAAACACGACGCGTGACATCCCACAGTGGAAAGAAACAACATCGTTTCCAAGCAGCCGTCCTGTTTGGTAATTCCGAGGATTCTTCAAATGAAAAACAACTTGGCGCGTGCTCTAGATACACATACCTGGCATCGGAACTACAGATAATATTTAATAAGAAGATAATTTGATGACCGATTGGTGTAGTGGATAGTGACCCTATCAGCGAAACCAACAGTTGCGAGTTCGAATCCCGCGAGGGGTAAATGTTTGTGTGATGAATACGAACATTTATTCCCGAGTCTTGGATGTTTATATAAATATTTATGTATATTTATCCGTTATCTAGTATCCATAGCACAAGCTTTGCTTACTTTGGGACTAGATGATTGGTGTAAGTGTCCTAAATATTAATTTATATTTTAACAAAAAAAAATAAAAAATTAGAAGACATTTTTTAAACTCTAAATGACAGCTTTCGGTGTCTCCGTACGTATGTCACACCTGGGTAGGTATATTTGTTACCTTTTCTGAGCATTGTTAAATAGCGGGACTACTTAGTAAGTCTGGGCGATCGCACTGACCACCGATTGGCATAAATAAAAGCATAAGCAATCATACATATTCAGGCTTACCTGACTCACTGATTTATTTGATGCATAAAGGTGCATTGCGGGCCCAAGCCAGGTAAAGTATAAAAAAACATTTAAAAATATTTTAGAAGTACAAGTAAAAGGGGTGAAAAAAAAACTTTTTACCCGAACGTGTGTTATTGATTAGAGCTTGTTATTTTTTGTTCCAAAAATATTAGAAAACAAAGGCATTAAAAACCGTCAAAGTCAGCTTTTTTCCAAAATTTTGTACCGAAATATTTTTAACTTCCCATTGATTATGAATCTGAAATTTAGTTATAATGTTTAATATTACCTACCATATTTTACCAACAAGTACCAATATATTTATAAATCTGTCCTCATTTTCCTATTACAAACCTACTTAATGTTGCGGTCAAATGCGTAGCACAGATAAGCCCCGCCCCTTAGCCGGAACCCTAAAGCGTGCGTAGTCCAACACGCACTTGGCCTGTTTTACGACAAAGACCGCAGAAATTAGTATTCGATATTAATTTCAAATATAGACACCTGAATTCGTTTCTGAGGAAAAGCCATCAAAAGTTTGTCAATTGCACGTAAATCGTAGCCTAATACCAGCCTAACAAATTGGGTCTTTACCTATGAAATTGGAGTATTTTTCCTTAGTTAATCATATGTACCAATTCCTGCGATTTTCAAAGCTATATCCAAATTTGTTTTTTATTTGGAAAATGGAATATTATTTCAAGGTTTCACATGAAATATTTTTTAATTTCTGGGCTAAATCACTTAATAAAAAAAGAATAGAGCTCTTTTCATGTGCTTCCCATAATCATTTCTTAGATTCGCTGAAACTTTTTTAAAGCGGTTACTTTTAAAAATTAACGCTGCCTATACTTAACTTAATGTTATCCGATAATACACACAAAGTTTAGCTAAATTTGGATTTGCCGTTCCCAAAAAATAAATCAAAAATGTTTGTATGGAGAAAACAGTCTTAATGAAATAAATAAATAAATAAATAAATAAATGTCTTTGCACAAACACACAGCGCCATCTAGGTCCACAGTAAGCATCTAGGCTTGTATTATGGATACCAGATGGTTGATAAACTACACAAATATTTTTTTTTGTAAATAAATACATGTATAAATGAAAAACATCCATAACTCGGGAACACATGTCTGTATACATCATACAAACATATGCCCCTAGCGGGATTCGAACCCGCGACCATTTGATATAGGTAGTAGCAGAGTTTCTAACCACTACACCAAACACAAACCAAATTCTTCATACAAAACGCCAATTTCATAGGTAAGGACCTAATATTTTATATAATAGCATAACATATTTTGTTTCAACTCTGTAACATTTTCTAAATAAACATTATTCTTATTTTTAAAAACCAAAAGACCCTAGCGCCAACCAAGATCAATAGGTGTGCATTTGACTAATATAATATATATGTAGCACAGATTAGTGATATGTAGTTAGGTAGCTGTGTGGTTCCCGGCAGAATAGAACAGGATCAACTAGTCTCATCCACGGTTGTCGTAAAAGGCACCCAAAAAAAAATCTGGGATCGCTAACCTGCCTCCGCAGCGTGATGACTAGGGCAAATCCTCCCATGGAAAGTGATGCAAATCGCGCCGTGAGTGAGGCTTATGTCTAGTAGTGGACTGCTATAGATATGTGTAGGTAGTTACTTGGTTACCAATCTAGATTATTCTAATTTATTTTGTGTGCTTATGATACCCAAATTTTTACGCAAAAACCTGTAACTTTAACCATGTTGTATGTACTGTAAACTGAGTACTGAGAGAGGGTTGGTCGACCACCCTAGATTCGACCCAATGACGCTGCTAGTCGTCGATAGAATCTTTGCTTTTGACTCAGTAAAAGAAAGATGAAAAACATTTATCAACTGCATCCCTTAGTCACCTTATGTGCAGACAATCACGAGAAGATATGCAGGCTATTCCTATTTGCACACGGCACAGCGCTTTATTATGAAGCTGTTAAGTAACCAGCTACAATTTGCTACAATTTGTGGGTCAAAACCCTTGCGAATCATCACCACGGTGGTCACGGCGTTATCTTTACGAGGCATTTAGTGGTCATTATGGATACGGCGCGAGCAGAGCGTCAGCTGTAGCGAAGTAGGGCTGCCTACTTTAACTTGACATTCCTTATCACTGATCTATCACAATACAAGTCCATTCTACTACTTATATGAAGAAGTCATCGGATATATCGGAATTAACCGCAACTGAATTTAACAAAGTTACAGGACAAAAAAGATATATTTAATGCAGATTGCAGGCAGTCTCTCTTTTCATACGCGTTTCCTTTATCGGAGCGACCCTTGATTTGCAGATAGGAGCGACATTTGTAGGTGACAACCCTATGGATGAGGATTCCAGCCAGTGGATGTTTACAGTCGGGGGCTCCGGTGTCATCGTTAGCCATCGGCGACGAGCCCCGAACACCACCAGTTTGTTGTCAGCTGCTGGCTGACGCGAAAGTGATTTCAGTGATAAGTATCTATTGTGTAACCATTTAAACATCAATATATTTTAATCACTTCAATTATTGATACCGTGTTTTTTGGAATCGTATTACAGCATCAGTAGAAAACTTGTAAACTATCATCACGCCGACGCTATATGAACATGATCCGCAGAGACCCTCGATTCCAACATTAAACTTGAAGGATACACTGAGCACTATAAAGATGTTTCTAACCGATAAGATTTAGTGACTTTGATTTTGAAACGATGCTGGAAGACTGAAGACTTCAAGAATGTGGGAAAATGTAAGTGGTTAATTTACACACACGTCTAGGTATTCTATATACATTAGAGCGCGATGGATGGACACAAATTATTTAGCACTGTAGATCTTGCGCAGATAAGATGTCGAATTTATAGTCAATGGCGTTTAATTGACTTTCCCGGATAATGTTTATCGATTTGCTGAACTGTAAACACAGCGATTCGCATCGTCGATTGAATAATTTAACAATACTCGGAACTCACTGAAAGGTACCGATCAGGTACATCGACCCATTTGCTCGAGGCAGATGAAGTTTGTAACAAACTTTTCCAATTAATAGCCACCCTCCCACACTGTTCTAACTTTATAATTAAAGCTTCCAGAAGGAAATTCTTCTATATGAAAGTTAATGCTCATTGCTGCGTCCACTGCATCAGAAACTTCTAATTCTTGTGGGCGACAGGGTCCATGATGATAATTTTTTTATATGTCCACCTAAGCAATAAAGAATTGAATTGAAACATGGAACATAAGAAACAATAGCCAACGGCTAGAAAAAATAGTTATTTAAGCACCAAATTGTTCGCGCATTGTCACCTAATAATATAAAGACTTAGATAGGAAAACCTGAGTTATAATTACGTACTCTACTATTAAAGAAAAAACAAGAACTTTATTCAAACCGTAGTCGGAGGCCTCTATGCGGTTCCTCATAGACAAATATCAGGGGTAGATTTGCTGACGTAACCTCCTACTCAGGTCTAAATTATTTCGTCTTGTTTTTGCTTTTCTAATAGGTAGTAGGTACGTATTTAAATCTGTAGTCGGATTTTTATAACTTTAGTTTTTATTTAGATTTTTTTTAGAAACAACCTATTTTTGAATTGTTTTCGTCGGAACCTATAATTTGATATCCATTTCGATAGACTGTTGGAATTATTTGATGTTAAGTGGGACAAAATGTCCGCCATATTAGGTTTGTATACCTTAAACACATCTGGGACCAGGTTCGAACCTATAACGACACCTCATTTGTCGAAACAGATTTAGGTTGTAGGTGGTAACATACATACACATACGCGTTAAATTATCCTCCTTTTGCCTAAGTTGGATAAAATAGAGATTTATAAAAGCGTATCCCGAAAGATATCTGCGAATACAAGTGTCTATGCCATCTTAGTGTCTTGCTTCACTGTCTGTCATATATGTTTTTCGGGTATACATACACCCGAAAAACATTACCTTGCTTCCTGGGGCAGTAACTTAGGGAAATAACTTAGGTATGTGATTTATATTTATGTATGTGTCTGTCATATATGTGATATATGACAGACAATGAAGCAAGACACTAAGATGGCATAGACACTTGTATTCGCAGATATCTTTCGCGATACGCTGCATGTACATTTCTATGTTACCTCCCGTAGCCTAAATTGCTTGACCGATTTTGAAGTGCAACGAGTCGTTAGATTGGTCTTGCCCCAGAATGTCATTGGATATATTTTATGGTAAAAAATCCGACAACAAATCCGAAAATATGCAGTCGGATTTTTTGTTTCTATGTGTGCAATAAGTTAACTCGAGCATAGAATAACTAATTTAAATAACTTGATACATAATTTGACATGATTGACGCAGTTGGCGCATTATGTATGACATACATCCATACATAATGTCACGCCTGTTTCCCGTAGACCACAGACTTCCACTTGCTACGCATTTCTTTTGCTTCATTCACTCTCATAAGGTTGTTCATACATGCTCGTCGGTTTAGGGTACTCTTGACTTGGCTTTTCTTTAAGACGTCCCCTATTTCATCATATGGTACGTTCGCCGTGGTCTTCCCCTATCAACACTACCAGCCACCTTCGCTTCGTATATCTCTTTCGTAAGTATCCTCTCCACATGTCCAAACCATCTTAGCATACCTTTTTCAATCTTTGTCACTACGTCTTCATTCACATTGCCTAACTCCTTAATCACACTATTCCTGATTCTATCTTTCAAAGTCACCCCACTCATACTTCTCAATGATCTCATTTACTTTCGTAAATCAGTGTTGGAACCAGCGCCCCGCCATGAATAGCCATTTGGACTCATTCCGGCTCCTCATAAATGCATGCAGTGCTCTATTCACCTGATTTTCGGCATTTACTCTTCTTTCGATGTCCTTCTCACACTTTCCATCTCTTGCAAACAATGAACCCAAATATACAAACTCACGCACTTGCTCCACTTTTTCTCCATCTATCGAAATACTGCAATCCGCAATACATACACCTCTCTCAAATATCATAAATTTAGTTTTACTTAACATTGACTTTCATTTCTTTTTCTTTGTCACTCCACATTCATCTTTCAATACTTGCAGACAACTGTCCATGAATAGGTTAAACAGCCAAGGGGATGCAACGCAACCCTGTCTAATACCTTTCTCGATGTTAAACCATTTATATACTCAGCCCCATTAATCCTAACACAAGCACTGGAATCTTCATAAAGTGATTTCAGTGCTCGTATCAAAATGCTGTCTACCCCATACATATACAATGCTGACCCATTCCTCATCACTTTTCATAGGCCTTTTCCAAATCTACGAAAGCGCAATAGACTTTTTGGTCTTTGCCAAGAATTTTTCGGCTAAGCACCGCAAGGAAAAGACCTGTTTTATACATCCCATTCCTCTTCTAAATTCTCTGCTTGTACGTCCCACATCTCTTCATCCCTCTCTGCCATTACCCTTTCAATTAACATTTCGCATACAATTTGCCGACAATGCCAAGAAAGCTGATTCCTCTGTAATTTTTGAAGTCTTGTTGTGACCCTTTCCACCCACCAGTCCAATGGAACTTGGCCGCTTCTTCAACATAAATTAAAAAGGCGGTACAGCTGACTAGCCACTATGACCTGTCCAGCCTTCAGTGATACTCTGTTATACCCGACAGCCTTACCTGACTTCATACCTTTCAACGCTTTCAGAATCTCGTCCATTATGTATAAACACATTAAAAAATATATATTTCGGGCACACACGAATTAAGTACCTAAAGGCAAAGCATGCATGGGTGGATACTAGATAACGGACAAATTAGGGGCACGGCAAGATGAAGCAAAAGATGAGAGGCCACTGCAGTAGCTTTTCTCGAAGCGAACCAACTATAATTCGGAAATAAATGCACATAAGCTTTGCACAAACATTTACCTCTAGCGAGATTCAAAACTGCAACCGTTGCATTCGAAGGCACGGTCACTGACTACACTAATCGACTGTCATATGCCTCATTGTTAAAATCCAGAATAACTCACATTTGATTTGATTTTTTTCCCTATACGAAATTGGACATTCCAAGGTCACTATTATATACACTAACTGCAAATTAACGTAATCGCATCTAGAAACGTCAACTTGCCGTACGAGAAATGAGTCAACTAATCACATGTCAGAACGTAATCGATAGAGAATCACAAAGTTATACTTAATAAATAACCCACTAAAGTGGACTACCTATTTTCCAATAAGCAGTTCTCGCAACTATCGGAAGTCGGAACCCTGGGTATTAGGACTTTGCAGTCCGTTTGTTTGTCAATCAAGACTCTTTTTTTAGGTACGGTTATTGATTATATTTTTATGGTTACGCGTTTGACCACAATTTCTTCTAATGGGAAGTGATGATGTGGCCGAAGATGAAGCACGCGATCGCAGTAGGTGATTATTCACCCTGCTCTTGAAGATCACAAGGTTGTAGGATTCAAGAAATACTAACGCCGGAAGGGAGTTCCATTATGAATGAAGAGTTCAATTCATACGTCATAGTTATTCCTAATTACGTATCTGGTATACCTACATGATTAATGGTAGCGTAATGCCCAATCAAACTATATCAAGCGCAGTTCTCTAAAATACCTCTCTCGTCTAGCCTGTCATTTTAGTCCCGTATTAATAAATCAATCTCAATAGAAGTCTTGAGGCTATATCAACCGAGATGCGTCTTAACTATCTCAAGCTCCGTGCTAATTTATAAACCAATCTCGAGGTCTACTCAGCTGAGATCACTACTCAAGTATTCGCCTCAGCGGCGAATTAATGATAGTCTTGAGTTTCATTTATTAATAAGCGCATCTCTCAAGTGAGTACTGCTTGGGTATGCACGTGCTTTTCAGGTCTCAAGTTAGGTTTATTAATCAACACGTTTACTTGAGACCGGTCACAAGACTGTTCTCAATCTTGAGAATGGTTTATTAATACGGGCCCTAGAGAGCTTCGAATGTTACAGCTTCAATTTGTAGTATGACACCATAAATAATACAAAATGGCCGTTTGATTAATTATGGAGCCGACTGTACATTATAATCACCGGGTATTTATTCATACGAACTGTTCTACCTCAACGTTCCTTCATATTGTTTTCAGATTGAGCTTCTGCGAAGAGTACAGTAGGCCAAAACATAACACGCCACGACGACTTCGAGCAGTTAATACCATTCCGTAAGAGGCAAATTCTGTTAACTGGTATCTCACAACACGCGATCGAGAACTTCGAACAAATGTTTCCGTGAATCTGGAAACCATTGACGACATCCGAGAAACTCCAGCCGTCATACGATTGACCTTAAGACAAAGAGCTATTCTTTGGTTGTGTGAAATGCAACGCCGAAGGTTAGTCTGGTATTCGAGATATGAACATCGGTATTGCGTAGTTACAGTTTGATTACGTAACAAATATAATTGGATAAAAAAAACGTTGAAATTGCGAATATCTTAAAACAAAATCTCAAGTAATGAAAGATATAAATAGATACGCGCGATTGAGAACTTCCTTTAGTGAAAAATATTTCGATACGGAAGTCGTCGGAATCCAGGCATGGCTGTATTTACTTAATTCATCATGGACTTCCCAATCATTTTAGGTGACCCTATATGTCGCTAGTATTCACTTTATCAAGAGCCTTACGTTGTTTACCCCGGGTTCAGAGCGTGTTGGTGAAAAGTGTCTAACTAATGGTCATCAGCCAGTCATTGTTTTCAAGCTATGTTTTCAATTGAAAACAAGCGGGATTAACTGTTTAAAGTGTTTAACCTCTGAAACATGGAAACACTTTTTCATATTTTGACTGCACTACTACATATGTATAATGTCTTATACATTCATCAATCCATCTCTTCTTCGTTATTTATCTGTCTCAATACCGCTCTACATTTATATTCCAATATTTTAGTAGCATGATCATCCACTCTTCTAAAGATATGTCCAATTATCCAGTCCACATGATTCTGTGAACTTTTGTTTAGAAATAGCAACAATATAATGTACTATATGTATATGAACTTCAAGCAGAAGATAGAAAATGAACAGAAAAAAAGAGTGTTTCATAGCAAACACAGTAGTGTGCAATGCTAAGTTACAACATGCATGTACTTACTTTGTTTGTTCTGTAATACCCTAACTAACATCTCATCCCCATCACCGCCATAATCACCAGTTGAATGGAAACAAGAAGCTTTAGGGTAATGTATAAACAACAGGAATGTTATGTACAGTATACGTCTAATTCTATATGTAACGTTTTTGTTGTCTTAAATTGCTCTCCTCACTATAGTGCCTCAAGAGTGAAGACAGAAAACATTGAAAACGGCAATAATGTCAGCAAAATGGAAGTACGTAAATTCAAAATTTTTAACTATATAAAGTTCTTTTAATATAGTATAGTTCACGCAAATCGCTATTTTATGATCACTAAATGAACAGATAAAACAAATAGGTCAAATATGGCGATGAAGGCTTTACCAATTTGTTGAATTGATTCCTTAGCCAACGACACGATCTTGGTGATCGATAAGGATAATTGACTGGCGAGGAAAACTTCAAACCCATATCAATTCTACCGACTTTTAGTAAAATTTTACAAAATCTCATTATGACGACCTGTCACTAATGATTTAAATAAAATGCTGTTCTATTTTTGTGCCAATGACTTCTATTGAATTTAGACAGGGTCGCTCATTGAACTCATCTTTGAGGTTGGAAGATTCACCGAATGCGATAGAAAGCTTTTGCGTACATCATGATAGTTTGGTCATGAAATTACGCCACTATGGTATTGCTGGTGATGCCCTCGACCATTTAGAATTGTAATCGAGTTCAGAGCGTTTACGTGAATGGTAAGAAATCGTCAGGGTCTCCAGTGTGCATTCCACAGGGCTCCATTCTCGGGCCGTTCCTGTTTCTTGTCTATATTAATGATTTATCGAATAGCATAATTTCCAATATATGTGAATTCAGCCTATGAGTCAAAAATCAAAATATTTATTTCTTTTTATATTATATATTAAATATTTATTAAAATGGTACAATGCAATTCATGTACATGACCTAGTATTAAGTGTAGTACACCTGTATCAAAAGGACATATCCTCCACTGAGTACGTTTAAGATTTAAGTAACATTTAGTAAAAACCGAGAGCCCTAATTCAACGAAATGAAATAAAATTTATATTCCATTCATTGTTTATTATTGTTCTAAAAACTTTTCGCTTATAAAAGATTACTTGTACATATTCGTTTGATGAATTCAGTATTAATATAAAAGATTTGGCCTAAGCGCGAATACTAAATTAAATGTATCCCAAAAAAAATATTCTTACATCAATTATTTCATTAAAGTGCAATATAGTAAAATGTGTGTTGTTTCCTAGATTTTGCTATCAATAATAAACAGCTGTTCTTCATCGCCCTATATTCAGGCTAAGGTACGGGACCATGAAGTCTCGTCATCAATGGTTCTTTTCTCTTTGTTCAAGTTATTCTAAAACATAACATTTTATATTCTAGTTTCTTTATCTCGTATTATTGCCCTTTTGTTTCTTATTCTGACATACAGAGATACATTTTGAGTTTAAGTTCGAACTCACAAACGCCAAATCGCATGGAAAATTGGCATTTGCGAGTTTGAGTCAACGCGTAGTTGCGTCTCTGAATTCAAGTTTTTTTAGTCAATCATTATTATAGTGTTGCCAGTATGGGCATTATTATTTATCATATATATAAATGCCAACGACCTGCTTTTAAACGTAAAAAGATGTCATGTACACAGTCTCTAATGCCTCACTGACTTCCTTACTCTTGAAACGAAACGGCAAATAATTTTAGAGTAACTGGCAACTCTACAATAATGACTTTTTTTATGCACGACGGGTTCGTACTTGACCTCAATCACACTTGATGTTAAGTGAAGATGAGGTCGAAGGTGGAAGCGTACTGATCCGGAAACCCCAACAACACAAACACACCGAGTACTTAAACATGGGGATCGAACCCGCGACCTCCGAATCGTAAACCCACTCTCACTTGACTGGCTCAAAAGAATTGCTTCCAGAGGCGTAACATTTTTTTTTTTAATTTTGGAAATAGTTTATCCACACAATATAATTCCTTTTATTATTTTGAATAGCATAATAATAACTGTCGGCGCGTAAGAAAAAAAATTGATGTAAGGAAATATGATATTTTTTTGATATTCCTTGTATGCAGTCTGAGCCGTGTCCTTTACAAATTATTTCTAGACCCAAATATAGATTGGGCCAGGGTTTGGCAGATTAAAATGTATGAACTTAATTACAGTACCTAGTATAATAAATTATTATTATACTTACATACATATACTAAAATAAAATTTCAAACTAAAAATAGGATTGTAATATCATGACTATTCATCTGTAATTGCACTGGAGTTTGTACATTATTGAACTTAAAATAAGTACCTATACTACATGATAAATAACAACGTTATGTAAATAAAATTTTCTAAATAACGTATATCTATAAATAAATGCAAATAATGGCCGTTACGCATAGATTTAAATCGATAGATATTGGGAGGCATACTTTGAAAGTTATATTCAATTTCACATCTTAGCATTATGAATGATACAACTACTAGACTACTAAAGATTTAAATCTATGGCCGTATTGTTAATACTTATAATAAGTAAGTGTATAATATACCTACTCGTAGATATAATAATAGGTGTTTAGTTGGTTTACGTATTAAGTTGTTTTTATATAAAAAAAAACATAGCGCATAATTTTCATTTGAATTCAAGTGCACATCATACAAAACGTGGAGCCTTATTTGTAGTAGGAATTTAATAGGAGTTATTTACTGTAGTTCGTAATCAAGTCGCAGTAACATTAAGCCTTCACTTAGTGCATTTTTGAAGGAAAATGAAAAGTTTTGTAAGGCTCATTTATACACAATCAATGGTATTTGTTGCTTCACACTCTCACACATCTAAACTTAACGTATACTTACAAAATAAATATTGACAAAAATGCAATGCCACTTACCTAATTTCCGTCACAAAACCTCGACCAGTTTTTCTCCGGCTACGTAGAGCAGGTAAGCACAAATAGTTTCAATTCATCAAAATAAAAAACAAGTAACTAAATCAAACTACGATATTAGTCTGTATTCGGAAGCGTAATACATAAGCTTCAAGATAATATTTGGTATTCTCTATAATTCCATTACTCATACTAAAAAATTGTCATTTTGTTCAGGCAAGAATATATTCCTTATTTTTGTTCAATCCTCTTCTAGTCCTACTCTTAAAGCATATTATGTAACTATTATTACAAAAGCACTGGTAGACGTTGATAAAATTTCACAAATCAACTAAAAATCTATGGTTTAGAACACTTAGGTCGGCATTTCACTGTAAATATACTACTTAAATGCTATTACAAATTCAGATATGTTGGGCACCTGCAAACATCCGATCTCTACATTTTCAACACAATTTCATTTGTAAATAGCCACCGTTACCAATGTTATGTGACTGAAATCATCTTATCTACTGAGATTCAGAATTGATAACTCACAAGTGTTGGTACTTCGGTCTTATGTAGGCCTATCTGAACGACTTGGGCACCGGCCGTGGAATCTTCCTGTACATCCCTTCCTCTTGATATTCGAGATTGCAGGGCTTCAAAAGTTCCTGTCCTCCTTGGTGGATCCACTTGTTTGATACTGTAACAGAAAGGTAATGTTGCTTTCATATTTCTACGTAGCATGTAAGTTCCTGTCTATAACTCTTCATTCATAATGCGAACAGCCAAGGCAATAAACACCCATCCGGCGCCAGTCTTTCCTGAATCCTACAACCTCGGGATCTTCAAGGGCAGGGTAATCTCGCCAAGCAGGCATCTACGCAGATCGCGTGCTTTATCTAATAATAACAGATATGATAATGATAGTTCGACTGGGGGCTCGAATGCTGAATCAACTGATCCTGGCAGGGTCGCCATGCGATGTGCCGTAGTGACAGGAGGTGAGGTAGCAGTCGGTGGCCATAATAAATAAATAAATATTTCGGACACTTACACCGATCATCTAGTCCCAAACTAAGCAAAGCTTGTGCTATGGATTCTAGTTAACGGATAAACATACTTAAATATTTATATAAACATCCATGACTCGGGAATAAATGTTCGTATTCATCACACAAACATTTACCCCTCGTGGGATTCGAACCCACAACCGTTGGTTTCGCTGACAAGGTCACTATCCACTACACCAATCGGTCGTCCGTGAAACAGCACACACTTTTACATTTGTATATTCGTCAGGAGACACGTACCAAAGAGAGGGCGACAACGAACTGACAATTAGTTTTATTAAAATAATTGCTTGCCTAAGCTTAACCAACGTTTACGCATTTTACCGCGTAAACACACACAAGTATACATATTACATACCCCACTTAGAACCACGCAGTACGGGGCATGCGGCATGCCTTGTTGCCATGTCGCCTTCCCCTGAGGGGTGCAGGTTGAGCCAGTACAGGGCGGCGCGTTTGATCGGGAACACGCTTAGACCCAGCTCCGTGAACACTGTGGCACCGCCTTGGGCGACGTCTGACATCTGTGCAAGCAAGGTAACAAGTGTTATTTAAAACGTTGAATTTCATAATTTCTAACAATTGAGATTAGAAGAATTTTTCATGATATGTCCGTCGTCTCATCCATCACAAAAAATAAGGGGCCGCCACAATGACTACACCAATCTCCGAAGCATATATGTGAACCCCCTTACGTCATACACATTTAGATTGTTTTTATTAAATTAATTTCTGTGTAATAATTAAATTACTTACGTAGAAAAGTACTGTAGCTATACGGTTGCCATTTAATTTGGAAAACGCATTCTCTGTTTTCTGTAACAAAAATTATAAATGAGCGTGAAAATATTGTTAGCCAGGATTAACAGGCGTACTCTGCAAGGCACGTGCCTAGAGAAGGTGCCCTGTGTGACTGTTAGGATGCTACCCTCCAACCAAAGAAGACTTCTATTAATTTCACATTTTATCTGCCCCGAGTCCAAAGTAGCAATAGAGTCACGTACAGCAACAGCACCTCTACCTTTAGTAGGCGCCGTTCAGAGTACTATTGATCCTGGTTTACAGGAGTAACTATGGGAGAAATCTAGAGGTGTGCTTTGGTTCTTCTTATACAAAAGTAGAGTTGTCAGTTGTCGAATTGCGACCCTGATGCTAGTCAAGAACCTATGGTCCAAGCCAAAGTCAAGAGCATAGCACAGCGTCACTATTGTATTATTCATACAGTGGAAAGACTTCATAGACAAATTTCTGGTATTGGCAGCCGGATCTAGGGTTGTCAAATTTCACATTACCAAAATACACCTGAGGTACATCATGACTGAGATAAAACGCGGCAATGGAAACCATGACGGTGATTGAGAATCTTATCAGCCTGCTTGTGGGACGAATTTGTAAATGCCATAATAATTTTTTTATCGACTTGTTTCAGCATCAGCATATATAGCGAGGGTTCAAAAAAACATGTAACTCACGCGTGCAAAATCAAAGTGGGGCTCATAGTGTCCCCCGATGCCATAGTTGACGACCTGCAACTCCTCGGCAGACACCATGTTCAAGCCCGTAAAGTCGGAGACGCGCTGCGACACGCGCGCTATGACGTCAGACTCCTCGTCTCGGAGCCACGCCGATTTGCTGATACGGTAGTTGGCTGGCACCAGCTCGCCAGTCTTCGGGTCGTGAACTACTGCGCGTTTGAACTGAAACCAAAACGATCGTATTTTCATCATCCGCTCAAATTATGGAGCATGTACTAATCGAGCGGCTGCTTGTGTTTGAAGGTTGTGATTTGCTCAGTAATCGGTAATAAAACGAAACCGATCCACCGGTGACCTACTGATAGTAATAGATCGCCGGTGATCGGCTATACATACTAGTCACTGCTAGGGTGAAGCCATAGAGAAGCATGGCGAGGCTCTTAAGGAGATAATTAAGTATGATGGTGTTTCAAGAAACAGAAAGTCATGCGAGGGTCTCCATGTTCCGACTACACACTCACCCTAGGCTTGGCCACATCCTTGATGAACTCAATTTCCTCGTCGCTTATCACCTCATGGAACACATAGACATCGGGGTCGATGTAGCGTTGCTCCATCTTTATCGGCGCCAGGCGGAGAAATGGGTCGTTTTCACTCAGGTAGCGGCATGTTAATCTGGGAAAGATATTTTGTGCTTAACACTTATACAAGTACGACTTTACGGTCAAATCAAAGTGAGGGGACCAATTGAAAGCTGGCAGAAAAGCAACAAACTCAGCAAAGTAAAGCAACGCTAATTGATAAGTGACGCTCCCTATATCTGCTGCCAGTAAAAGGGGCACAAACTATCTAGCAACTGCATGTGCTGCATGAATATTAATCAGTCCTAATGGAATCCTAATAATGACTTTATTAAAACTTTAAATCATCATATTCTTGTCCTGGTCCCAATTTATTTGGAGTCGGCGCAGTACGTCTTTTTCTTACAATCTCCTGTGTCAACCGTTTACAAAAAAAAACATAACAGAAATATACTCTCGTTCGCAAGCCAGGCTACTTCACAATTGTTCTGCAAATAGTGAAATGTAAAACGTGTTTGTAACATAAGAACCTGTTAAAGAACAACCCCTTGAGTTTCTTGTTTATTCTTCTCAGGGGAAAATTGCATTTTGAACAAGCAGTAGCTTAAAAAATGTAAAATTTACCATTTTAAGTGAACCCTGTGTAACTACAAAACAAAGCATTTTTGACTTGAGTTTGTTTTGTTAGTAAACGCTTTATTGTGCTTTATTGTACTTCATATGATAAATATACATTGATAAATTAAATGTAACTTAAAATTAAGTACAAAGGCAGACTTATCCCATAAAGGGATCTCTTCCATTCAACCTACCAAGGTTGAATGGAACAAACTCTATTGTAGTATAGTAGGTATATAAATGTACAATCATAGTTTTAATGAAAATGTTTAACTTTTTGTACGTCCAGTCAATGTGTTCTTTTATATTTTGGTAAATATATTTAATTGTACATATTATATACCTACTATACTACAATAGAGTTTGTTACTATGGAGAACTTAAAGTCGTTCTAATTTGGATTCAATATTATTTTTTTCAATACAGCTTCATAATACCTGGCCGAAATTTAATAATTACACAAAAAATTGGCGCCCAGTCTGTGCCACATTTTTAAAATTTATTGCTAATCCTATACTTTTCAAATTACGAGCGCAACAAAGAGGACGATGGGATTTTTTTTCAGTCGTTTTAATTAAAATCATTTAGAAATCATAACTTCAAAGGAATTTACTCTAAAAATTAAAATTAATTAATATTAGGAAATTTACATCAAACTTCAATTAAATTAAAATGACAGGACTAAAATATTATGTAGTACTCCACGTCATCTCCAATTAATTTAATGTATGTGGTACGGAATCGACAACATTGCAGCGAACTGTAAACAATGATAGAGAAGGACCAAAATCGTCATGCCTTCTGTGTACTCCATACATTTGCAGTAATGCCACACGCATCACCTCACGTCACAGGGTCACAGATGCGTTACCGGCCTTTGAGGAAGGTGTAGGCTCGTTTCTTGAAGGTTCCAATCAAAAATCAAAATCAAAAAATGCTTTATTTTGTAGGTACACAGGGTACACTTAAAATAGTCAGATTTTACATTTTTAAGGCAATTTTCCCCTGAGAAGAACAAGCAAGAAACTCGAGGTCGCTCTTTTTTAAAAAAATATTGTTTTACAAAATTATTATTTTATATTATAATATTTCATTATTAATTGTGAAATAGCCTGGTTATGCGAACGGGCTGGTTGTCCATGATTGTTTATCATCTAAATAATCTGATATTTTATAATATGCTTTCTTAATAAGTTTCTGTTTTATAGTATCTTAAAATTTATTGAAAGGAAGATTTTGTATATCAACAGGAACTTTATTGAAAAAGCGTATACATAACCATTTGAATGAATTACTGACTTTGTGGAGGCGACTTATGTGACCTGCAAGTTTGTCTTTATTTCTTGTATTGACAATGTCGTACTCGTTCGGGAATATGGTCAATATTACAATTAATTAAGTAATTGTTCTAAATAAAATAGGCAATTTCATAGGCATACACCTATTATTCGAGTATAAAGTACTAGCGTGATGCTGCAACATTGGATCGGGATATCGCAACATTATTCCAGCAGATCAGTCAGACTTGGTAAAACAAATATTGTGAAGGTACGTACTTCTTTGCCATATCGCTAGGTATGTCCATTTCGCCTCGGCAGAGAGCTTCGTAATTCGATCTTTCTTTCTCATTCTTTGACTTTAGAGCCGCTTTTTCAACTTGTTTAATGTCACCAGTGTCCTGTTCAGAAACAAAATTAATGTTATTAAAATTGTCAGAGCATGCGTAAACAATATAACGGTGAGTTTTTTTACCGTAAGGAAAAAAATAGGGCATATTAGGTAAGTGAAATAAAAGTTATTGGCATAGGTAGTTTAATTTTTTTTTTCAAAAACGTACACGCGTGATTACATACCCCTCTTCGCTGTTTTCTTAAAAAGGCTTCTTCTTCAGCTATCATCTTCTGGTAATGCGGGATATTGCTACGCGCGCGGACATGCCTAGGGTCCAAAGCTAATAGCTTCTTAGTCCACTCCAGTGCATTTCTTACGTCCTCTGGAAAACATATTTAGCTGATTCAATAATAATTTTACCCGATAGAGATGGGATATCTGTGCGGTACGTGTATTTATGAATATTATGAATAAACTGGATGTAATAAATAGTATCCTAAATAAGTGTTTTCGCATACATATAACTTCCATGTGCTATTTTTCTTTCGCAGTACTTTACTCAGAGGATTATTTTTTCTACAAGTTCCTATAGTCTTATAAAAAACAGGTATAATCTAATCTAAACTACACCAAATATGTCATTCTCGATTTCATATAAATATTATATGTATGGGACAGAAACTGATACTGAATACAGCTATTAAAGTCTAACTTTAGAACTGGATTTGTAACGTGATACTTCACTATCAGCGTTATATCTAAATTATGTCCAATGGCAAATAGAGCTTCCGAATAAATTATGATCATAGACAGTGATATTTATTATCCAACTCTTTAAGTAGGTGAAAATTCATGGCTACATTTACGTAATAAACACACCTAGAAGATTGTATTACAAATATTGTGCTTACAAATGCCTTGAGGTTTGTTTGACATTGCGATATTTGCTGAAGCATTATGATCATCCTTATCAAGGCCGAAGTCAATCGAAATTTGTCGCTGGATCCATTAGACTTAAAACTAATTGAAAAGGGATAGATAAATTCATATTGACGACCGATTGGTGTAGTGGATAGTGACCCTATCAGCGAAACCAACGGTTGCGGATTCGAATCCCGCGAGGGGTAATGTTTGTATGATGAATACGAACACTTATTCCCGAGTCTTGGATGTTTATATAAATATTTATATTTGTTTATCCGTTATCTAGTATCCATAGTACAAGCTTTGCTTAGTTTGGGACTAGATGATTGGTGTACTTAAGTGTCCGAAATATTTATTATTATTATGATTGATTCTACTATACCTGCAGATATGCGTAGTCTTTAAGTATCGTCCAAGTCGATATTCGTAGGCTAGTGGATGGGTATAGGTACATGAAGAACAAAAAAATATATCCTGTAGATTTCTTGCACACCCTAAGGCTTACAGGCACTGCTGAACATTGGACACTACACAGCACGAATTAGTTCTATGAGTAGTAGTAGTAACTAAGTATGTGCAGGTTCGCGAACTCATATTTTTCGGCCTAATACTTCTAATACGTAAGAAATTAAATAAAAATCGAGCTTTGCTTAGTTTGGGCCTAGATGATTTGTGTAAGTGTCCGAAATATTTATTTATTTATTTATTAAAAAAAAAATTAAAAAAGAAATATTTTTCCGGCGAGAGGCAATAATCTAAGCCTAATCTAATACGGGACTTTGTGTACACTTTAAAGGGCAAACTCGTATACCCAAGATGGAAAATAACAGCCTTAGAACATGTACATATACTTAGGCTACCCCTTGGGCGAATTCAACAACATCCAAGTAGAATGGAGAATTGCATTTCAATGATTATGATTATCAAATATCACTACAGGACACAAATCCACTAATCTGTACTGCGCACGTGTGGTAGATTACATCCCATAGCCTCTCCGAGATCCGTGGCACCGCAGCTTTGGACGTAAAATTTCTATGATGAAACTGCTGTCCATCAATAGTCTATCTACAGACGAATTTGTAATGACAATAAAGTTTTTATCTATCAAATTTGCGTCTTCAATCACTTCTTGTGCTTACCTCACGTGATATAATAATAAATAAATAATATGTAAGTACTAACCTAATAAATAGTGTGAGAAGCTGATGTACTCCAATATGTCAATCTCAGTGAACTGATACGAGTCGTTCTCTTCTTCGTTAAACTTGTATAGAGCCACCAACATCCAATCAAGTGCATTTCTGAAATCTTTCTCGTTGTATAGCGCTCGTCCCAACTCGTAACAGTCCCCTGCCGACATTGTCGTACTGGAAACAGAAGATATAATAATTAAAAATAATTTGATGAAAAAAACCTAATACAAATTGAGAGATCGAGCGCATGACGACCGATTGGTGTAGTGGATAGTGACCTAGTCAGCGAAACCAACGGTTGCGGGTTCGAATCCCGCGAGGGGTAAATGGTTGTGTGATGAATACGAACATTTATTCCCGTAGTCTTGGATGTTTATATAAATATTTATGTATGTTTATCCGTTGTCTAGCACAAGCTTTGCTTAGTTTGGGACTAGATAATTGGTGTAACTGTCCGAAATATTTATTATTTATTTTATTAATGCAACACTGCCGTAACATCTTTATTGGAAGCATTTCAGCCAATTTTCGCGATTAATTCTACAGCTAGAAATAACTGAAAATTCACAAAACAATGAATATTTTACGTTTGACCGCAAGATAGAATACGTAAATCTTTGTTATAAGGGTCAGTGTTCCTCTGTGTCGTTATTACATGTTTTTTGATAAGGTTATGTAAGCTAAGCCCATTATAATAATACTAGTCTTTAAGCCATAACTCCGCCTGCGTAGAGTCGATTTAGCCTGAGATATATCTGAATTTTCGGGATAAAGTACGTACTAATTAGATAGGTCATTTGGAATACCTGTTGTATGTAGTAGTTAGTAACTCTGACAAATGACCCTGTAAAATGGGCCCGGATCTATGAAAGTAATAAATTTCTGAAGTAAATAATAATGTACTACCGTGTGTGTTATACCATTTGAAAGAATTGGAGATGTTTTTAAAGAAATAGGAGATATTGAATATTTTTGGATTTTTTTTAAAGCCTAAGTGGCTTTAAATTTTTTTTTAAGTGAACCCTTCTTGTGACTTTCATGGCTTTTAATTAATTTTCTGTGGATTATCGACACAAAATAATAATTTTACTAGAGTGCTACGACAGTAAGGATTGAAACACCATCCCAATCTGGCTGATCTACCCATAACTATTTGATTTATCTTAGTTTAAGCGATTAATTTCGGTCATTTTTCGAAAAATCCACAAAAAAAAATTTTTTGGGACAATGGGGCCAAGTCCAGAAAATTTGGGCCAGGTGAGTAGCAAATGACCTCCCCTTGCTGCTGACTCCGTTATATATGTATTATACGTAAGTATTTATTATTATGTATCTTAGTATATTGGTTTTTTATTATGTATTTATTGTGTGTAATATCTATATATTTTTGGTCTTATAAAATTATTCCGCTATATTATAAGCTAGTCCTATAATTAAACCATTGCTATAAATCTTAATCTTTTGTCTTTGTCAATTGCGTTCCTATATCAGTGATGTTTTGTTAATGTATTGTTCTATATTTTAAGTATCGCTGTTTGTCTGCAATAAAAAAATTTCAATTGATTTTTCCTTCCGAGGATTTGATAGAAGAAATCTCTTACAGAGATAAGCTCGCCTTTTGTGTATTGTAATTTCCGTCCAATGTTTGTTCAATGTATGTTTGTATACTTATATGCAATAAAGTGTTAAATAAATAAACGATCCGATCTTTCCCCTTTATAGTGATACAAGTGGAAATTACAATTTATAAAACGTAAAATGTGTATATGTGTGTATGTGTATATGCGAGGGTGATGTGGGCGTGGTGCGGCATACAGCATGTGAGATAATTAGTCATTTAAAAACATATAATCTGAGAACGCTGTATCCTCCTAGTTGAATGCCCAGGCTGTGAGTTTACTTCTTATTATTACCCACCATGGAATAGAAAGGTATGCGTTTGGGGTTGTTTATGTTAGAATGTATGCCTGTTTATAATTTTTTTGATTTTTTTTATAACTGTATTCGTAATTATGTTTACTTTATCCATTCTATTTTAAAAACACAAATTATTTCTGAGAGCCAGAGAAAATATGATGTTCCCTAAAAGCGATATTGTGTGAAACTAGTAATATTATATTGTCTGTAAAAAAGTTTAAGGCTGATAATTTCTCTAGTACGGTTTCATTCAAATACCACCAAAGTACCACTGAAACTCACCTGTATCTCACCCCATTCAAAACTCCCTCGGCGAGTTCCCTAACGTTGAGATGGTAGGTGGCCTGCAGCCGAGTCAGCGCATGCGCCGCACCCGCCAAGTCCTCAAGAGCAGGATACTTCACGTCATCATAGTTCATGGTGATGTTTTTTATGTATTCTGTTATAAAAGAATAATAGTTATTTCTTCAACAGGAAAGTAATGAGTTTGATTGCGAGTACGGATAACAAGTGAAGAACTTAACGATATATTTAGTATGAACGTATTGTTCTATAATTAAATAACTTGTTTTAGAGTTAAATTTTAGACAGAAAATTAAAATATTCCAAAAGCGTCACAATTAATTTCCGAACGTCTCCTTGACTGGTTTTTTACGTCGGGATAAATCGTCGATTTCGAAATTCAAGTCACTTTTTCTAACTGATAGCAAAAAGAGTGGGAAAAACAGGGACTTTTCCGAGCTGGTAAGGTTACATATAATTTTTTTTTAGCTAAAACCGTTTTCTCATTCTATGCAATCGTACCCTGGTGAAGGTTACGTCCAGCAGTGGGTTTATATGTAGGTAATGGTTTTGTATGCAGTCTTATAAAAATACATTCTAAAAACTTAGCAAAGAAAAATATTCTTATGAAAAGCTTACCTGTGCCTATCTTGATACTTTGTTCTATGTGATCCAAGTCGGTAGTCAGTCTTTTTATAAGAGTAAAGGCGTTGATTGGATTCCCTAGATAATTTGGGATATCTTCCATTGCTATCTCATGCTCCCTTCTGTATATATTCAAATGCCTGATAAAAAAACATGAGTTTCAGTACTTATAACAAAATACTAGTAGTCAAACTTGGCAACCCTTATAGTTTCGCCATTGTTTTTCTCGCAGACAACTATGCAATTATACATATCTATAGACCACCAATAAAGTTCTGACATAAAATATTCAAAACAAAAAAAATGGGGTTGGGAATGTTAGATGTTAAGAGGGGTGATTTGACTTTATAGATTTTATACAAATCAGGTAGGGTATCGTTGAATAGGTTGTTTTAATCCATTTACGAAATATTAATAAAGTGGCTATTTTTGTTACAGGTACTTGTCATCGAAGATAAACAGCAATTTTTGAAAATAACTGTAATGTATTCGCAGTAGTCGATAGTATACATATATGCATAACGAATTTGAAAGGAAAAGTATCGCAGCTAAATGGGCTCAAGTTTACCTAACAGTCGACCAACTTATGATATGTAAAAACTTTACTGATCAAAGCTCAATTAACTAAATTAACTGACAAAGAAATTGTTTTAAATGTGAATTATATTGCACACTGGGCAGACATTGTTCAAATGACAAATAGTCCAAATTCGTTAATGAACAGATGATGACGAGATGACGTTGAAAGAAAAGTTTGTATTTCATTTTAGTGACATTTTCATGTAAAGTGAACCTTGGTTTGCGACAGTCAAGTGGAGTCTGGCATATTTAGAGTCTTTTAGACGTTTTCCGGTTCAGATATTTTGTTCGCAGGTATTTTGCAATTGATTGATCAGTTTCGATAGCATTTTTAACTTTTCAAGTCCAAAAACAGTTCGATTAACTTTATTTAAACATGCTTACATATCCAAAGTTGATATATTATACCTATACACCGGTTTTCATCTTCTATATGTCTCTTCTTTGAGAAATCGCATTCCATAAAATAACATTTCCCCTTTCTAAAAAATCTGGTCACTGTGCTTAGAGGGATTTATATTTGTAATTTTACCTTTTTAAAACATTCAGCCTTTTCTCCTCTTTCTGTACATAATCGTCCAGGTCATCTATTATTCTCTTGTGTGTTTCCAGCAACGGCTCCACCTCAGAAATGGCAGTGAAGAGTTCGGCATGGGTCCATGACCAGATATCGAATAAGAGGAAGCAAACTATATGTACAATGTTTATTTTAGGAACCATGTTTATGACTCGGCTACACCTGAAACAAGGAAATAATAAAATATATTTAGATATCGACAGCTGTGAGAATGAAGTTTCGTTAGAATCCAAAACCAAACTAACTTAATTTGCGGTCGTCCCAATTGAAATGGACTTTTTGGAATTAGAATGGGTTTTTTAATTAAATATATTTCTATAGTATTGTTGTTTTACTAGGTATCTGGTTGAAGCGTGCTAAGTGAGTTTTTAACTTTTTTAAATCCTTTTAAAATTTAGTAAAAATGGGACCTTAAGGCAGCATAAACTAAGATAAGGCATTTTTTTTCAATTTAAAAGCAATTATCAATACGTAATTTTGAGAGGTGTCAGATAATTACTTCGCCAGAATCGTGGCATTTGAATGGCGTTTGTAACGTGTCAAAGCCTAAGCAGTAATATTTAACACATTCAGGGACTTAATATCACCAGACACATAAGTCTTATAACGTCGAGAGAAGGGCTGCAGTAATTACGATATCGTCTGTAAGTAATTTTTAACCTTTGAAAACCCGCTGGCACCCCCTGTTGCCAGTTCACCTTGTGAATTGAATCATTGGGTATTGAACGATGATATCATTATTAGGATCGAGACGTAATTTTTGTTGCATTTCATTGTTATCCAGGGCTTGATTGAACGTTTATTTTTGGGAATATTTATTGTCTTTGTATTTTCATTTATGGAATCAGTTATCTTATTTATTAATAGTTCAGTTACTAGGTTAGGGTCATTATATGAGAATAAATCAGGGAGATTTTTTTGCGTTAGACTCTATAGTGCATTATTAAAGTTTGTGACAGTTTTTGTTTTTTGACTGCGGTGTTTGGCTGAAATGGGGAAGATAGCAAGAAAGATCATATTGTCATCGGTTACAGCAGTGTCTAAAACGGCTGCAAAGGCTGATCCTTTCTTTCTATTTAGTTTTAAAATAAAATGGTCAATACAACTTTCTCCTCTGGTAGGTAAAGAATTAGCAGCCATCAAGCCATACGAGGCCAATGTGTTTAAATAGTTGAGTCTATTATTGCGCTCGTAGGTGGTTTCATTTTGTTTATTTGGAATAATATTTATATTAATGTCACCAGCCAAGATGATATTTTCACTGGATTTGACATTTTCTATCAGTTTGCTTATGGAATTTATAAAGTTGTCTGCTTTGATGTTAGAGGGAGATCGGTAGATCCCAAAGATTACATGATTAAGTAAGTTAATTTGTAGGCAAGACGCTTCGTTAAGTATAACTTCTTTAACAGAGAATTTGTGTGAGTTCTTGATGTAGACTAGACCCCGTCATTTTGATTTAAATGATTCGACGTATAGAAAGAGATGTAGTTGGCAATCTGTGGGATAGGTTTATTTGAATCGATTCTGCACTCAGTAAGAATCATAACATCAACTTCGAAGTTTAACAAGGTACGGTAAATAATTTACAGTCATACCAATCATGAAACTTTAATTAGATAATATGATCTAGTGCTTTTAAAAATATACATTACTTTCGGAATAAAAAGGAAATATCTAAGCATTAGCGTGCGGGAGAAGCGGAATAACCGGAATAGAATTCAAACACTCACGAGATAGAGCAGAATGGACCTGACGACCAATTGACTCTTAATATTTAGTACCTAAATTACTATATCAGATTTATTTACCGAGTACTTTGAACTATTATGCATTGTTGTATAACATAAATGATTTCCTACATTGTGTTGACCACAATAAAAATACCTAATAATAACATACCTGTGTAGGTAAATACATACATATTAAAAACTGCAATAGCATTGTCATGAGTCCAAACCCGGGCAATGACTGGTTACGGTACCATGTCATTGTTCTGTACAAAGTATGAAATCGGTGGGAAATATTAAGCTCACAGTATATGAGGAGTTTTAGGATTCAAACTTATCCACTTCCTAAATAGATTTTTAGTAATAATAAGTATTATATTTTATTGGATTACATAAGTTTACTAAATATAATACAGTTTAAATTAGCACTGTGCTATAAATTGAAAATTTAAAAAAAACTTGCGAAAGACTACCCACTATTTACTAAAATAATAAACCGTTTTCAATCGGTTCAGTCGTTTTGGCGCTACAATGTCATAGACAGACACAGGCTTTAAAGTACCTAATGCGTAAAATAAACGTAGAATGATTATCTAACCACGCGGTATTAAAAGATGTTATAAGTACAGTCAGCTGGAGAGAAACATGACTCTCGTAATTATAGTCTGGGATATTTCTCTGCAGCTGACTGTACCATCTACTATCTTATAACGGTGACATGTGTTACATTACACCACGCCTTCAAGTAGTAAGTTGCTTGTTCTTATAACCCTATAAATACTTATTCTTTTTTTGGCATTGAAGTTTACCACATGGGAAGTATCAATTCATTCTAATATAACTTCTTATTGAAGCTTTGTGACTCAAAATCGCTATGGTTCCGTCGGAGTCAATGTGTTTACCTGTCGACGTCAATAGCAGCGCGGGTGTCAATGATCGCCGACAAACTTGTCTGGCTCGAACGAGATGTCATAATGTCACAGCAGTGAAACCACTTCGACTTGACTTAATTTATAAATAACATCACATAGCGAATGTTAAGAGATACTTACTTTTTGTGGGGAATAGAACATATTTATTCACACACAACCCACGCACATGTAACATGCGAAAAATCATTACACCAAAAGCCTATAGCAGTCCACTACTGGACATAAGCCTCTCCCAAGGAGGAATTTGTATCGATTTCTATTTAAGAATTTGTCCTAATCGCCACGCTGCGCTGGGCAGGTTTTTCAGGAGCTCCTCACTAATGACGTTACTGCTGGCATCACTGGCTTATAGGAGTACTGTCGCGTACGTGCACCGAATACCGGACTGAATACCACCGGACACTACTAATTAGCCTAACAAAGAATAATATGTCTACAACTACACTTACTTATTTAGTTATAAACACATAAGTATACATAGATACTTCGAATCATACCCATTATATACCGGCCTTTCCAGCGCGAGCGATCAGAGCAAAACCTTTCGCGAAATGCGATGCTAAAAGGTTGTGGATGTAAGGCCTGTGTAATAGCTAGAACTAAATAAACATCCAACGGTTGCGGGTTCGAATCCCGCTAGGGGTAAATGTTTGTAAAAGTAAATTGTAGGGTAAATGAATACGAACATTTACGAGCTCGCCTTTTGTATATTTTTAATATTGTCCTGGTTTTATGTTTAATTTAATGTGTATGCTTATAAATGGATGGATGTTTATAATGTATGTTTATCCGTTTATATTTGCTTTGCTTAATTTGGAGCTAGATGATTGGTGAATGACCGATATATTTATTATTATATTATTATTATGTGAGCATTATTCTAATTCTCATATCTTTTTCTACTGTTAAAAACGGTAGATAGACGTTTTGGTAATAGTAATAATCAATAGATAACTTTCTTTGAAGAAGTCTGGCTGGTGAATTTAACGCATTCAATCTCGCGTGCGTATAGGTAACTTGTGTGAAATTTAAAGCGTTTAGAAACTTCAGAGTAATAAATAGAAAGTGTTAGTAATTTTATACCATAAGAACCAAGGGCACATTGCACTTGTTGCTTTATTTCAACGGAGTATCTATACCTATTTACTAGTATTCCCACGTATGGAATGAGTTTATTGTCTCACGACTTTTATACAATTCAGGATAAAACGTACCCTGGACGTACCTACTTAGTTCAACTCTGTATCAAATTTTTGGTAGAACAAACATCTATAGTTTCGCATTTATAATATTCTATTAGTTGTAGGTATATTGTTTTTATGTAATTAGACTTATATATCTATATTATACATATAAACCTTCCGGAAGAAATTCTCTAAATGATATTTTTTATACCCCTTTCAAAATACATTGCGTTGTTTAGAATAACTATTATGTTTAATAGGTACTATTATTTAGAAAAGAAATTTTAACAAACTCCTGAGTCTGAAAGCTAATCAATATTTTGTGCCTAATATCGTCTGTGTTCCAATGTGTTCAGAGCAAGTGTAGTCTGTATATTGCGGACGTGCGATATGTCAGGGAGCGTGACACGTGGCGAGTAGTCCCCAACCGGCTGCTTTATCAATCAGTGGTTATAGTCAGTCGGCCTTCGAAACTGTTACACATTCATTATCAACGCTCCTCTCGAAACCGCAAACTCGTCAACATCTAGAGCAATCCACATAATAAAAAATTATGTTCTGGATATCCGGGTTAAAAATGGTAACTACTTGTGTAGTAACCTATTAGTTATACTCGGGCGAACCTCCTCTTTTTAAATTCTTGCTCTGTATAGCTACCAATAATGTCAAATATAATAAATATTCGGTATTTTAACCCTCTGTGCGACTCTACAAACACTTTCTCTTTTAGTTGTTAAATGTAATCCCTTCCTGGTCTTCCCCTTCTGGAACAGGAATAAATTACACACCGATATATAATAATATTATAGCTAAAGAAAATAATTTATCGACGTTCTGTACAGCAAATTTGAATTACAAGGATTTTGATAAGAAAATTATTGGGAGTTATAGTATTGAAGATCTGTGTACTAATCATTTTCCTACTACCCATTGTCATATTATGTCGTTGCAACTTTAACACACGAGAATTTAGGGTGACAATCGAAAGCTCTGAAGACGGACTTATCAATAACATTATTCAGTTAATATCATAAACAAGAATGAAAGGCATACCTACACTTTTCTGAAGATTATTCTGGAACTGTCAAGCAATTAACGAATGCCCCTAAAATAATTCCAGGAAGCAGGAGAGCATCCAAGCACGGCGGAACCAATGCACTAGTTTTTTAAGTACGTAACCTAGATCGTACACAAATCGAGATCAGTAAGATAACACTGTTCGAGACTTCATGACCGATTTTAGACCATAAGCGAATGGCACGTACCTACTTACGCCTGCGCAGGCGTCGCGGTCGGGTCAACGAACAAACTTCTACTGCCGCGCGACGCTGCCCCAGTACGTCGCAGTGCCGATGTCGATCAGAAGCTAGCAGCAAGTCGCTGACCTTATCTATCGGTGCTTAATGTGCCCATTGATTTATTATAAATAATAGCAATAAATATGAATAAGTTACTTCATTTAATACTGACGAATTCGTCACATTGCTGACGTGAAAGTGTACTTACGTACACTTTGTTTACCCACACAAGAGATAGGTCAGCGTTTGGACTAAATATACTCTGGTGTATCTTAGTAAATTTAGTTCATGTAGGCAATTAAGCTTCAGAAGATACCTGAATAGTAACTATCTTTCTCTAAAAATTAAAAATTTTATAAAGCAACATGCACAACTCTATCTAGAGTGATGTGCATCACGAAATTCACGATTCGAGATCGTTCAATCACAGGACCATCGAGAAATTGTGAGAAATAAACTTACGATCACGACTTTTTGTTGGTATATCAATTACCTACTTTAAATGGTGTCGAAATGGAACTATGCAAATGCTTAGTAGGTACTTATTTATGTAAGCACAACGTGATCTTTGCGTTTGTCGTAATACATTATTCAACATCAGCCGCTGCGGAATCAGATCCTATTTGTACGTATTACTATTTCATTGCCAAAACTTTCTAATGCCGATACCTTATTGTCGCATGTTAGACCTGAATTTGACATATCCCAATCAAAGAGCCCTCACAAATGAAATCTACGAAACCCTTTACTGGAACCTTGTTGTCAAGATTGGAAAAGCAACTTTACGTTTTGTGGCCCATTTTATTGCATTTAGTGCATGCACCCCTCCTTGTTTTACGTGAATTTATTCGTAAACTAGCAGAGCCTACCTTCTTAGCTGTGATAGTTTTTGTATCAATTTCATTTGTATTTTGTTTTAATCCATGATTATGAACAGAGAATCCCATTAAGATGGGTCAATATGGGAAAGTCTAAAGTAAAAGTAGAAACATTTTGATCGACGAAACCATGTCATCGCTATCAGAGTTAAAAACTAGTGCAGTTTTTAACTCTGAGAGCGACGACATAGTTTCGTTTAGAGATTTTTTTAATTCTTACATGACCCGATTAATTTTCCAATAAAGTATGGTATGATACGTATTTTATTACAAAAATTTGAATATTCAAATAAAACGTAGGTATGCTATTTTATTACAAAAAACGATTGTGTATATTTCTTGAAATATAACATACATTTTATTTTTGGGAAAATGACCGGGTTTGATTCCAGACTCGTGTATGAGTTTTTTTTTTATATTTGAATGCCGATTGTCTTATCTGTAAAAACAACAACATGGTTCCTTACAACAAATTTATTTATTTATTTATTATTTATTACACACAAGAAAAAATTTACATTTATCTAGATTTACGTATCTCTTTTACTTTCTGATTTATACATACTGACCCATTTCTCTATGGATCTTTCGTACTATTGTGAATACTTTCGAATGTTTGAAACCAGCTATTAGCTAGTAGGAGGTGAGGATACGTAACTAAAGGTTACCTATCGGAAGCATTCAAGAAAATGTTCAATATTTTTATAATAACAATGACAATCAATATGACCCATGCGGATAAAAATTCACCTACATGTACAGTCGGCAACACAATTAAGGTTGCAGGTTTCATTTTAATTAAACCATTTATTTCCACACACATAGAAAAAAAAAGCCTTTTAACAACATACAAGAAACCAAAACAGAGGTGAATAGAAACTAAGCAAAGGACCTATCTAGGTAATACAATAAGTACGTGTGATGAGTCAAGACAGACAGTCAAGACAAGACAGTCAGGAGTACTCTACACAGAGTAGACAGTAAATCGCTCAGCACTGGTTTTCAGTCGGGTCTCAACATATTATGTCGCATCTATATATTTGCATTGCGGACTTCTTACGCAAGCTACGTAAGCAATTACCACAGGATTGTAGATGTTAAGACTGTTTTTTTGTTATAAAGAAGTATATGGATTATTTATATGAAATTATTTAAAATTGTTGTGAAATTTATCTATTATGTGGAAAAGTTTGTGCTTTATCTGTCCTTGTCCTATTTAAAATTGTGATAATTATTATTTAAACCCTGTAGGTATGTTTTGCATATGCATCTTACTACTAAAAAGTTGACTTCACTCTTAAAACCATTTTATACAAAAAACTTAATTAACATTTTCGTCACTATAATGTATATAGTATAGACAGACAGACGGATGGACAGCATGGCGAAACTATATCTAAGGTTTATTATGGAGCTATAGAGAAAGATGTGGAATAAAATCATCACAAACAGGCAAAGAGAAATTCTGGAAAAATTCTGCAACTGATTTATTTTTATTTTATTTTGTTTTAATTGCTTGGAAAACTTAGAGATTGAACTAAGTGAAATTAATTTCAGAAAGTCATTAATTAGTTTCACATATAATATATTTCTAAATGATAAGAAACACAAATTTTAATTAACTTAATCAAATAAATGTGAGTAAGACTATAATTAAACTACTGTAACTGAATATCAATTTTTTTTAAATTAATACTCACTTTTAAGCTGTATGAACCTAAGATTTTTTTTTTGATGTTCTTTTATTTGTTTCAATGATGGATCTTCATGTAGTTAGATATAATTATTCAATTTCAAATTCAAAATTCAAATCAGTAAATATTTACTTTGTAGGCCAAAATAATCACTTGAAAACGTCATGTTTCTTAACTTATTAAAGTTTTTGAAATTACTGCTGAATCACAAAGCCCAGAGCTCACAAGCTCAGAGAGAACGAGGGTGGCTCTTTTTAACTTGGTGTTGGGTTACAATGTGCAATATTATAATGTATAATTAGACTCAATGTCCATGCTTGCTAATCATCCATATAGTCAAAAATTTAATTTACGACAACTTAAGACATTTTTTATTTAATTAAAACAATGAGGTGTATTTATAAAATCTGTTTAGTGGAATCAGTCAACCCTGTTGATAAATCACATATTATGGTCATCCAGAACTTAATCTAGGCATGACCTTTCTATTTATTGTATTTGTAAAACTTAAGTTGATACTTAAATGATAATATTGAATATCAGGATATCACTCACGGTTCAAGCAGCAATGAAAAACACGGTGTATTCGTAAACTAGGAACAGAAAGGTGAGCAGACCTGAATTAAATAAAATATTTATATTTAGCTTTCAAGACTTCGAAATTGACACTCTTACCAAAACTCTTACAATAAGCTTTATTTTCAAATTCAAAACATCAAATCAATGAATTCAGCAGCAGCTGTCAGTGTCAACTGTCAATTTTTTTTTGTTTAATTTTCGGAGAAGGCAATGGGATCAAGGAACCATTTATGTTTTATCAACTCATATTGACTAAAAATTTGCCGTGTCTTATTTTTGTAATTTCTTCAGTTTAGTGAAGTCTCAGTCAAAACAAATCATTCGTCGTAAAGGCAAGACTCTAGTCACGGTCAAGTCATCCTTCCGTAAAGTGGCAGAATGCTTTACGAACTTTAGTGTTCCCACAAGAACCCGCTAAAATAGTAAGTTTCGTTTCGCACTTTAATTTGGACTTCCCTTCACTTGCACACCATCACTGACTTTCGCTGCACAATATTCTGCCATTGAAATAAAATCAAAAATGCAACATCACTCGTTGAGTTCCCACCAAAAAGCCTCTGTTTTTTTTGGTTTATTTTAGAGTACTAGTCGCCGTCAAGTCATTCTTCACTAAAGTGGCAGAATGCTTTACAAAAGACCATGGCGGCTTCATGTAGGAACCCGAAACCTTAGTTACCTATTCCCTTCAAGTGATAGGAGGTGTACAAGTGTACACCATCAAATCACTGACTTTTGGTGCTGCGCTGCACGGCATGAAAGCGGTCCGTGTTCCAAGCGGCGAAAATTCCCGAGCCACTGCAGTTCAAAGGCAGTCCCATCAATCCCCTGAATGCGTAATTATACTGAACGCGCAGAGCACTGAAGGTTTGTTAGGTTTGTTTGTTATTATTAAGCTTTAAAACTCAGAATGCACAAACTATAAGAAATAAAAACAAAAAAGCAACAGTATATGTACGACGTAAGACTTGTTTTGACTGAGACTGACTACAATAAACTGAAGAAATAAGACATGGCTATATGGGCTTAGATCCCTTTGCCTTCTCCGAGAAGTGAATAAAAAAACAAACATTTAAGGTTATATTGGCGCGAAACTTTGACTTGGAAAAAGCGCGGGAAAACTTGAAAAGGGCGGTCCTGTTTTTTTATTTTCAAATTTATTAATTTAATTTTTCTTAGAAAAGGGATCAGTTTTGTATATAATTTGTAGATATTATCTAATTTATTTGTGTATTCTATAACTTTGTACTATAGTAGCTGATATATTGGTAAGTTTTTAATTTACATAAGTATATGGACCCTCCTGAAGACCCTGGGGGGACAAACCCCCAGGTGTCTCACTATATTACAGTAGAAAATGAATCCAGTATGGACACAGACGGTTCAGCGGTGAACATTACCAATGCACGTAAGCGCGTCTCGGCAAGTCGCCGTGTTTGCAAACATTGCAACAAAAAAAGGCGGAAACATCCTTCAAACAAACAACTCGGTGATAAAGATTGCCAGTGCATTGAAAATGAGCCACCTACAATAAAAGAAAAAGATACAAATATGACAAAATGTATTGAAATAAAAGAAGTTGACAATAATAAAAATGTAGAATCTGTGCGTACGCCTGTAGGAAGAATACAGTATTCTCCATCAGATGCGGCCCCCTATGTCGTACATGTTCAGAGAGAACAGTTATCACCAGACAGTAACACAACTCTTCATCCGATTGCTTTTGGTAGGTTTCTGAAACAAAACCAGGGCATTTTTAAAAATATTCTAAATGGAAGCCTTAAGCGTATTGGCAGAAACAGACTTTCCTTATCATTTTCCAACCATGCAGATGCTAACTCCTTTTTAGTCCATAAAAGCTTAACATCGCAAAAGTACAAAGCATTTATCCCATCTTTTAACATTACTCGAATGGGCCTAGTAAGAGGAGTGCCTTCTGACTGGTCTTCAGATGAAGTAATAGCAAATGTTTCTGTACCTATAGGTTGTGGTCAAATATTAAAAGTCAGACGTTTGCAGAAAAAGACGATAGTGGACAGCAAACCACAGTATAGCAATACAGAAACTATTGTGCTGACCTTCGATGGCCAAGTGCTTCCCAAACGTGTGTTCATATGTTACAATTCATTGCCGGTTGATCTCTACATTTATCCAACAATCCAGTGCTATAACTGTTGCCGGTATGGACATGTCAAAGCTCAGTGTAGGTCTAAGCCTCGGTGTTACAAGTGTGGCCAGGGACATACTGGTGATACTTGTGCGGTTGAGGAGGAATTGATTACTTGTTGTATGTGTAATGGGCTTCACTCAGCCATTAACAGAAAGTGTCCTGAGTATGAACGTCAAAAAGGAATTAAACAAACAATGGCTCAGAGTTGTATATCATATGCTGAAGCAACAAAATTCCATCCCGCCATTTCTAAATCATATGCTGATGTTTTAGTTTCAACCCCTAATATACAACAACAGGAAAAATCATTTTTAAAGAGTCCTACCAGTACTTCCTATAGGAAAACAATAACTTTAAAACCTCGTGCCCCTCCAAAGTCTGTTAAAAGCTATGACCGTGCAGCACATGATGCATTAGTAAAGGATTATAACATCCCAGCCCCTTCTAATGGCTGTGCACTAAATAAAGACATTAATTCTTGTAACCTGTCAATTTCTGATTTAATTATTGCCCTTATAAACTTATTGACCCAGGGTCAAACCAATCAAAATCATTTACCGTCCAACGCTGCTTTACTTTTAGACACTCTCTCACCCAAACTCCATAATGGACCAGTTGATCCAGTGGAATTGCCGTAGTGTAATTAATAAAAAAAGTGAACTAATATTCATATTGAACAAATATGAACCATTTATTGTTGCCCTCCAGGAGACATGGCTAAAACCGGAATCCTTGCTCAAGGTTCCCGGTTATTCATGTCTCAGGGAGGACAGATCAGATGGGTATGGCGGTGTAGCTATGCTCATCAAACACCCTCTTTCTTTTTCTCATTTTCCTCTTCCTACTCATAATCAGGATTTTTCTATTATTGCCGCGACTGTTAATGGTATATGTATTGTTTCTGTATATATTCCTCATCCTTCTTCTGTTATCTTAAATGAGGTTAACAACATTTTCGCTATTCTCCCTAAACCATTTTTGGTATTGGGAGATTTTAATGCCCAACATCCCTCATGGGGTAGCTCTACTCCTAATTCGTATGGAACTGATGTTGTGGAAATTATGGACTCCCACAATTTATGTCTTTTGAACACCGGTGAACCAACGCGTCGTACTGCTCCTCACGAAGGAGCAAGTGCCCCAGATTTGTCAATATGCTCTCCATCTCTTGCTTCCTCCTTAACGTGGAATACATTGTCCTCCACGTATGGCAGTGATCACTATCCAATAGTAATTTCTTTCCCGTATCCTAAAAAGAAACCAAAACAAAGGACACCTCGAATGAAAGGGAGGCAATAATGCACAGCCATGATAAAGCCCAACCCGATAATGAACGACCAATAATGTACAGCCAATAATCCATGTACATGGTCGCCGATTATCGGGGCGTACATTATCTGGGTGCGCATTCCGCTTCTGTTCTAAAATTGTCCATAGCGATAAAGCACAGCCAATAATGCACAGCCAATAATTCAAGTACATGGTCGCCGATTATTGGCTGTACAATATCAGGGTGTGCATTACTGGTTGTGCGTTATCGGTCCGTGCAAATAATGTACAGCCAATAATCGGCAGCCACTTGTCACGGGCTATTGGCTGTGCATTATGGGTCGCGCATTATTGGGTGTACATTATTTGACCGGGCTGATAATGCGCAACCAGTAAGGTACGACCCGTTAATTGGGATCCACTTTTTTTTTTTTTACTGTCAAAACTGTCAAATTTCTTTTGTAGGTTTTCATAATAGGAGACCAACCATAAACATTTTTTTTTGTTTTTCACAGAATAAATATGAAAAACAGAGTGAATTCATACTTTACTTCACTTGTTGGAGCTTGTTGGGGAGTTCTATCGTGTTTTGTGTATTACTGTATTATGTGTAGCAACATCGCCTTGATGCATAGAGCCTTAAATGAAGGCCAAGGGCTTCTATACAAGGAAGGAACAAGGATTGGCCTAGGCAGAGCTTTCGTCATCACATCACGTAATCCACACCAACTGGCAGCTCAAAGAGTATAGTAACTGTCCAAAAGGAAGGTTGTGGTATCAAAGAAATGCAAATAGTCAGTGAAATGCAAATTGGCCTCTTTACATTTCGTTGTCGTCTATGTAACCAAAAATTTGTGATTGAGAATGACGAATGAGGAGAAAACTACGTAGACGTAAATAGATTTGCTGTTGCAGGAACTGTTTCTATAGAATGTGAGCATTCACAATTTAAAAGAGTTTCTGTCGTCACTGAATTTACCGTGGATATCTGTCGATACCTATATGAAGAGCCACGAATCTTGCAGTAAGCATTGGGACAAATTATTGAGTGGTAAGAATGGCTGTTTGTTACAATAAGTATACTTAGGGGTGTTTAATCCAAATAGCATCTCTTACAACTTCAAAATACAAAATCTATCAGACGTATTAGCCCGATAACTAATGTAATTTTATATATTATTCTTCTTCTTCTATATATTATTTAATAAATTTTGATTCAAATGTTTGCCTTTGTTCACAGAATCCATGCTAGAAGCTGCAGAGGAAAAGAAGCATTGGGCAGTAAAAGAAGGCAGTGTAAAAAATGGATTCCCAATTATAGATGTTATTGCTGATGGTTGTTGGTGCAAACGCTCATATAAGAAGAATTATTCAGCATTATCTGGCGTAGCAGCGATCATAGGGGAAAAAAACGGCAAAATATTATTTTTGGGAGTTAAAAACAAGTAGTACAACAAATAGTACCTGCAGTTTTGCAGCAAAGGAATTGAAGTTAAACTCCATTGCTTTAAAAATTTTGAAGGAGCGTCTAATAATATGGAAAGCGAAATAATTGTCGAGGGTTTAAAAAAATCCATCAAAATGTATGGCATTATTTATACGGTCGACTTATCTCCAATGGAGACTAGTATATATTGGAAAATATTTCAGGCTCGTCCATATTCAGATGTTACAGTTGAAACAGTGGAATGTGGAAACCACATCCTCATCCTCCGCAATTTCTGTAATAAATTAGTGTCACTAGCTACTCATACGAATTACAATGTCAAATCACAAAGAAAGCCATGTGTGCAAGGGTAAGGTAATGTAGGATATGGTAAAACTAAATAATAACCCGTAACTTCAAATTATTTATTTTTACCTATTCATAATCAATTAATTATTATTATTGTTTTGAATTTAAATTATAGATAATAAACATTTGTAATCTTATTTCGTATGTAGACACGATGTAAATTGTATAATTGTTTGATTTATTTGAAATTTAATTGTAACTAGAAAATTGTATTGTATGTGTAGTTAAAGACCTATTATACATATCTAATTCGTTGCCTATTATGTATCTATGTACATGACTGTGTGTGTCTATGTACGTATAAGGTGCATATAAAATGGTATGGTTTGGGGTCGCTATTTACTGGGTTTTCTTTGCTACTATTGTAATGGTTTGACAATTTTTGTAAATAAAATACTAAATATTTACAAAATTATTTATTTCAAATACCTTTACATCATCATACATACTAAATAGTATTATAGTAAATAGAGCTGTATTACTGATAAATAATATACCTAATTTATTGGTAATACAGCTCTATTTACTTTTCAAACAACATAATAAATACACCTTCGTATCGTTCCATAATTCACATATAGGTAACTAGCTTTCCGCCCGCAGCTTCGCCTGCATTCGATGACTATCACGGAAATTTGTTTTTCCCGCGGGAACTACTCACTTTATCGGGATAAAAAATATCCTATGTTTCAATCCAGGGTATGTTTTGCGTATATACCAAATTTCATCCAAATCCGTTCATCCGTTGCGCCGTGATTGAGCAACATAAACAAACTTTCACATTTATAATATTAGTAAGATTAGTAAATGATATAGCGATAACACAAGATCGATGCACCTCTAGTCTTCAACATGGTGGTGCCACAAGCGCTAGCAGATTTGGTTCGGCGCCTCCCACTCAGGTATAGGATATATAAACCGAGAGGTTTAAAAAGTTTAAACAATTACAAAGCATTAGTGATGCAGATTATGGTACTCAAACAGGACGTTTTACAACTGGTGTAGTCTGCGGGCTATAAGACAGGCATCCGTGGCGATAACAACCACAGAGGCTGAAATAGTCGCGGCAAGTGGAGCTGCTACATTAGGACAGTTACTATACTCTTTGCCACATCCCAAGGACCCGTTGTTTTGCTGTTGTAGTAAATTTGTTGGAGTCTAGAAAAAATTGAGTGACTGACACTATTTTGTCCAAAAAATTTTATGTGGTCACATTTTCACGTTCCGTTTTGGAGCTGTAAAGAAAATCAGAATATGAATTAAGAGATATACATATTTGTCATGGAATTTGTAGAAAAATATTACCTAACCTCGCTCTCATAACTATTTCTCCATGCGCTTTATATGCCTACAGCAGAATTTGTTTTAAATTAAATAAGTAGCATGCCTCTTTTATAAAAATAAATTTCATAATCCTGACAGAAATAAAAATAGGTACCTAAGTATTGTTGTGCCGTCCTCCTTTCTACGGGCTTATGACCGACACATTCCATTGTCCAACTTGTAGTATAAGTATAACACAGCACATCATGTGAATGGGTGGGTGTATTGGGTTTGGTATCCAGGTTGAAATGGGATGATGATGAGACAAGGGCTTGTGCCGCGACCCAAATATTTCTCTTTGACTCGTTTCGGTGGCAGAGGTGCTACTCTATTTCAGGCTTTGTACCGTGAGCCATAAAGTATGATGTGTTGTATTACATAGAATGTGGCGGAGTTACACAACTATACCAACCACCTTGTATTCACATGCAACATGTAAAATTGTTTAAAGGAATATTATCCTCGCTCTTACTTCCCTTTTTTCACATGCAATAAAACGTACATATATAAAAAAATATCATGTACACATCTATTTCTTTCGCATGCAACTAAATAAAAAAAAAGCTACGCGTCATAATTGAATGTACCCACACATGCATACTTCTATTATAAAAAAAATTATGAAACTCAAGCACACATTGATTTCTTTCGCATGCAACTAAATAAAAAAAACTAAAAAAAAACTAAATGCATAAAATTTACTAATTACTTTACCAAATGTTAAACAACTGCTTTTTTTTTTTTTTTTTTTTTTTTTTTTTTTTTTAATTAGAATGGCTACTGCCTACTGACATATTTGTACCTACGAGGTGATAAATTGGACCTTGTATACACTACTGTCTTTTTAGGACTGACATTGGATGCTAAGCTTCAGTGGGGGCCTCATATTGAGAAACTAGCGAAAAAGCTCGCTTCTGCAGCGTATGCAGTCCAAAAAATCAGAAATTTAACAGACAATCATACCGCAAGACTGGTTTACTTTATGACTTCTCAATACATTTATGAGAATTTGTTAAAAATATAACCTTATTCGCTAAAAATAGTGATAGGTACAATGTTAATACAAGGAATAAGAACCAGTTATCAGTTTATGCTAGCCGACTTCATAAAGTTAGTAAATCGTTCAAAGGGCAATGTATACGCTTTTATAATAAGGTTCCAAAATTTGCCTTTAAATAAATTTAAAGCAATCATAAAACAGAAATTATTAGCAAAAGGCTATTATAAAATCACTGACTATTTGAATGATAAGCAAGCATGGACATAGCTGTCTTATTATATTATTCATATAATTATGAAATCACAAATTGTAACCCATAATCTGTTTAAAAGAGCAACCCGAGAGTTTCTTGCTCGTCCTTCTCTGGGGAGTCAGCTTTGTGAATGAGCCGTAAATTTAAATGTAATATTAATAGTGACGTTTTCAAGTGATAATTTTATCCTATGAAGTAAAATATTTTGATTGGATTTGATTTGATTTGAATCAACGACGTTATAAGACCTCGGTGGCTCCACAAGTGTCCAAGTTTTATTTTTTCCGAGAGCCTCAAGTTCCTCATCAATTGCGACTTTCCATTTAGCTCCAGCATCTCTGGATAGTGCATCTTTAACTGTCAAAGGATCTTGTGACACAGTAGCAGCTTGGTAAGTCACATAATCTGGAAACGGTTTTGCTTTCCTTTCACGCAATGGGTACCTCCTGCCCGACGTCTCATTGTCGTAATCTCGCAGTGTATCTTCATCACACTATATGTATATTGATATGCCCACACGTCTTCATCAACCTCAATAACATCAGGAGCTGTTTCTCTCTGCATAACATGACTCTCATCTTGTTCCTGTATGACATTCATATCTGGAACTACTTCCTTTTGAATTGTTTCTGGAACTTCATCCAGTTCCATGACAGCTTCTGTCAACGGAACAGTTTGCTCTACGTCTTTCTTGCTCACGTAATTTTGGTTCTCGAGGAACGCAACATCCCTGCCCTTGTGCAGGTCACCTGTCGCTGGGTTAATTAAGCGGTAGCCTTTCGTTTCTTCGCAGTATCCAACATGTATCAACTCTTTGCTCTTTGGATCCCCCATCCCTTGCACCCAAAAGCTTTGAGGTAGCTCAGGTCTACCTTTCTTCTAGTCCACGCCTCTTCTGGCGTCATGTTTTTCACAGCTACGGTAGGGGATCTATTTTTCAAATAGACAGCAGTATTGACTGCCTCAGCCCATACCCGTCTGCATAAACCTGCCTCTTCCAGCATTGTTCTAGCTTTTTCAGTGATAGTTCTGTTAGCTCGTTCTGTCACCTCATTTTGTTCGGGTGTATATTCCACTGTCAGTTGATGACGAATTTCCCTTGTCTTGCAGAACTCATCCATCTGCCTGTTAACAAACTCCTTGCCATGCATTGTCGGATCTGATAATTTTCAGCTTATTTCCAGTTTGACGTTCCGTCATATTCACGAACTCTACAAACTTCTCAAACACCTCTCCCTTGCTTTTCAAGAAGAAAACAAATGTTTTTCTTGTGAGATCATCAATAAATGTGAGAAAATATCGGTAGCCTCCATACGACTTCTCACTAATAGGATCACACACATCAGTTGCAGCTAACGCCACTTCCTGTGAACAGTGTTGTAGCTTATAAACAACATTATCTACAGTACCTGCATGCGAAACTTCACCAGTAACCTTATATCCATCTGCTCTCATTATCTTAAAGCCGGATTTGTCAAACACAACAACTAGATTTCTACGTACGATTGTACTCACACTCAGTAGATTAGATGCTAATCTGGGTACATATAGGTAATACATGTCTTATTGAAATATCCATTTCCTCATTAACCACATTCCCAACAGCCTCACCAAATACCATTCCACCATTTGCACAAGCTACCTCAACTTGTTTATCTAAAGTTCTTGAAGTCCGTTAACCACTCTCTTCTATTAGTCATATGGTTAGATGCTCCTGAGTCAAGAATCCATTCTCCAGATCCTTGATTGCCTGCAGTTGCCATCGCCAAAGATGTCAAAGCATTCTTCTTTAGTTTCGGGTTCTTTGGACAATCGTTCGCTTTATGAGGGCCATCACAGATGAAACATTTTATTCGACATGATTTGTTCGTGCTTCTCTGCAGTCGCTTGTCGTTGTGACTTTTAAAATTAGCTTGCAGTGCATTCGTCGCTGTACTAGGACTTGCTTGATACGCATCTGGATATGATCATCATCTACATAGATACTCCATACTTTTTATTACCTACGCATTAATAAATAAATATTCTATTATAAATCTTATAATTTAGATATAAATATCTTATACTTAACCACTTGTGCACCCGTCTGTACAAAACACGTATTATTCTGTAATTTTTAGAAGGTTAGTATAATGTATTGCGCGGCCGCTTTTTTATAACATTTTACATACCTTGGTATAAAAACATTATTTTTTTAAATGTCGGCCCTAAGAAACATATGTAACAGCTGTCAGGCACATAACTGTAAAGTTGAGTTTGTAGGGGTATGTGAATTTAGACAGCTGTCACTTTGCTAGAGAATCTTCTCACCCTAATCTCCGAAATATTCCCATCTTCTATTCTATCGTCTATTAATTAAAAAGTTTTACACTATATTTTTAGAATGATGGATATATACTGATATTTATTCACCTTGTGGATTGTTAAACCCACCCTGTACATGTATGTTGTGGTATTTAGATAATTGAATACAAGTATAAGTAGGCAAAGTTTTAATTATAAGTACATATAAGGATCCATCGTAGCTTATTTCAGGTGAAGATATACTATATATATTTTACACTATGTGAGTGTCGAACTTAAGTATAGACATTGAGTACTTGTCTCATGTGAAATAATGATGCTTCAAGGATCACAAGGTCAGGAAAAAAAGCACCATAAGAAAACCTGACCTTTTTCAAGAACATAAAATCAAATACACAGCCTAAAAAACATATGTACATTTATTTAAGAAAATACAAATGATATGATATTTACAAATTAAGAAATACTTATATTAAATCAATCATAACACTTATTAAAATCAAATAATACAAATATCTTAAAACTAATTAAAAAAGTAGATGGCCTCGTCAGCACTGCCCCTGCAAATCAAAAGTGGATTATTAGTAATCACCAAAACCATGCACAACGATGTAATCTCTCTTTGATAGCATCAACGGCTTTTTAGAGATGATCTACCCCAGTCTCACACTGGTGCCGCTTTATAGCTGAATATTACATCTTCAAATTTCATTTCAAATCATTGTAATACAGAAAAGATATAATAAACTTTAAAACTATTTACAATTGGGGATTCAGAAGTTAACTGAGGGGGATGGGAGGAATGCTATCATTAAAGAGAAGTCAACCTCTTTCTCATACATACATAGGTTTGCTACATTTATCTCAAATGTGAGATAATCCCTATACATAAGGGTTAGTGTGTTATAAACATATTGCTTGTATCCAAATAATAAACTCATGTGGTATTAGATATAGACAAAATAGTAATCTAATAAACCAGACAAAATAACCAATTTCTTGATGTAGGTCAAGTCTAAATGCAGCTTATTACTTTGTATGAAAAGTGGTCATACTATTTAAGTATTATGTTCGGTCTGCTCTAATATTCTGAGTTTGTTTATAATCTATAAAAGTTTTTGGTATAAAGTATTATCCTTTAGAGGTTGGTTCAATTCTTATCACGCGTCGGTAACCACATGCCCTAACCCTTTACGTTCTACTTACTCTCTTCCCGTTTTCATTCATCTTCTTAGAGAGTCGATGGCAAAAAACATCACTGTCCCATCATGGGCATTCATCACGCTTCCTAAGTCTTCCCAGAGTTATTGGGTGCGCCGGCGACCAAGTCGGGGTGTTAATGTAAGACGGGAGTAACGTCTCCCCGTCTGAGCAGCGTACACTCGTGTCCTAGGGCCTCAAGGAAAACGGGGTACATGGAGCGTAGCTGAAAAATAAATGTTTAACTATTTAGTATTTTGTTGTTTGGTTTATGTCGATGATTCTTTAAACACTCTTACTTACCCATTGCAAACGCCAAATGTAAGTTTATATGTATATATATGTATAAACAAAGTCCAAAGTAAGCAAAAATGTTTTTTTTTTTTTTTTTTTTTTTTATGGCAATTTGTCCCACTTGGACATTTCTGCCAGTATCACGTCAATAAGCAAAAATGTACTAAATTATCAAACGCTCCAAAAACTGCAACAAACAATAATATTTTTTTTTTTTTAGTTTAATTTTCTCCTCTAGGAGAAGGCAAAGGGATCTAGCCCATAACAGCCATGTCTTATTTATCTTATTTCTTCAGTTTGTAAGTCAGTCTCAGTCAAAACAAGTAATTCGTCGTATACTTGGCGTATACAGAGTCTAGTCACGGTCAAGTCATTCTTCAGTAAAGTGGCAGAATGCTTTACAAAAGATTTTGGCGGCTTCTTGTGGGAACCCGAAAGCTCCGTTACGCACTTTAATTTACACTTCCCTTCACCTGTACACCAACACTAACGTTTGCTGCACAATATTCTGCCATTATTAAGCTTCAAAAGTTAGAATGCACAAATTTTAAGACTTATAAAGAAAAATGCTACTTCACTCGCCGAGTTCCCGCCAAAAAGCCCAAACTATAATAATAATATTATCCGTTTTTTTTTTTCGTTTCATTCTCTCCTCTAGGAGAAGGCAAAGGGATCTAGCCCATAACAGCCATGTCTTATTTCTCTTATTTCTTCAGTTTGTAAGTCAGTCTCAGTCAAAACAAGTAATACGCATGGACTTTTGAATAATAAGTCCATGGTAATACGTCGTATACTTGGCGTATACAGAGTCTAGTCACGGTCAAGTCATTCTTCAGTAAAGTGTCAGAATGCTTTACAAAAGATTTTGGCGGCTTCTTGTGGGAACCCGAAAGCTCCGTTACGCACTTTAATTTACACTTCCCTTCACTTGTACACCATCACTAACGTTTGCTGCACAATATTCTGCCATTATTAAGCTTCAAAAGTCAGAATGCACAAATTATAAGAATTATAAAGAAAAATGCTACTTCACTACGACATTTTCAATTACAACTTAGGAAATGTCGAAATCTAACAATTAGCTTTTTTAATTCAATTGATAAATAAAATATAAATTAAGTATCTCCACACTATTGCGTAAAAAGGAACAATTGTGAGTATTGAATATGTGAGTGTTGCTAGTTAAGGATTTTTTTTTTACTTTAACGTATTTCATGGTTTATTAATGTTAACATAATACTTTTGGGAAGAAGTATATATGTTTGGATTATCAATGTACTTGTATACAGTCGTTTATAAATAATACACTTATTGTTACGTCGTTTAGAAGTTGGTTCGTTTGTATTTTTTTCGAATGGTAACTCGATATACATTATCCCCTCCTAAATTTACTTCTAGGAGCTTACTTGGTACCAAATTTGCGGTCGACCGCAAGCGAGCTAAACGTTAAACTTTAAGGTTGAACCTTAAACATTTCTTACGTGGTACGCCTGAGCCTGCAGCCGCGATGCGGTCACAGCGAACTTCTGCGCCACGACATCTATAATCAAAATAATACTGTACTTGACTGTGCCTTACTTCGATTAACAATTTACAACTCGAAGGCGCATTAATTCCATGTTTTTGTAACCAACTTATCAGCCGCACGTATAATATATTCACCAGGCCTAGCATAAGCAAATTCAATATAATTTATCGTGCATGGCAAAGCTCTTCTGCCAATAGCAATGCTGGTTTTGTCTACCGTGGACATAACCGAGCCACGCTAATGACAGACACGCCTTGTAGCGCGCGAGAAATTATGTCGAGTTTAATTATGCTAGATATATGCTAGAGAGGACTGGTTAAATGAACGAATTACTTGGAAACCCGGGAGAATAAAATGGTACACCGACGGCTCTAAGTCAGGTTGTGACGTTGGCTGTGGAGTATATGGAGAGCAGCCTAGATTCAAAACTAGGGTACTAAGTAAAAAAATAAAAAAGTACTAGGTAAAAACAAAGTACTAATCTTGGCAAATACGCCTCCATATTCCAAGCAGAAGTATACTCCATAATAGACTGTGCGGAAATCCTCATAAACGCTACGTCAACCATACCATCTATATCCGCTCGGATAGCCAGGCGGCTCTTTTAGCTCAAGCCTCAGACAAAACTGTCTCAAGGCTGGTTGAAAACTGCAGGCTTACTTTAAACACCCTGTGCGGAACAAACAGGGTCATTCTTCGTTGGGTCCCGGGGCACGCAGGCATCGAAGGCAATGAAAAAGCAGACGAACTAGGGACTGAGCCTTTGTGTGGTATCTCAAAAAGCCTAATTCGCTTTACCCTAAGGAACCGGTGCACCCAAGCATCTCTCAAACTCTGGACGAACACGCCAGGTTTAACATACTCCAAAACACTTATCAAAGCCTTCAACAAGAAGGCAGCCGGGGAAGCGCTGGCACCTAGTAGGAACAAATTACGCATTTTCACAAGGGCACTAACGGGACACTGCTGTCTGAGCAAATACATGCTCAACATAGGGCTCTGAGAAACAGGGATGTGCAGACTTAGCCTCCTCGCAGAGGAAACACCTGCACATCTGCTGTGTGAATGTGGCCCGCTAATGCGTAAACGTAATACCTGGGCAGCCACCTATTACACCCGGATGAGATAAAAACCATCGGTGCCAGGAAAATAATCCAATTCCTCAGAGAGGCAAACCTGAGCAACGAACTGTAGGTTAGTGGTGATCACAATAGATCGGCAACGGTCGCAGTGATACAGGTCTCCGATGACCTGCAACAGCCACACATACAACCAATACCAATTACACAATTCTTTAATCTATCGTTCGAAGTCACACGTATTACGCAAAGAAAGCATTTCTACTACGTTGATTCTGCTTTTATGCTTCTGCCATACCCAACATTCGCTCCCATACATCAGCGTAGGTAGCAACACGTCATTGTCGATCGCTTTTGAATGACAGCACGCAACAGATGCACCAAATGGTTGCTTTTTTTGCAAACAAAAAGATTTTGCATACTCTTCAAGCGGAAACGGCGGCGACGCGGCGCAGGGATCAGCAGGCTAAAGACCATGAGACTCGGATAGACTTACACTCGATGATCCTGTCGCCCTACGCACATCGCTGTGGGCGATGTCGGTACGACTACACTACATACCCTTGCACTCATCATCATTCTTATGATACCAATTGTCTCACGATTGCTTCGTGTACAGACGGGCGAGGATTGCCTTTATCAGATACTTACATTATTACATCACTTAATATTAAATATTGAACTAAAGTTACATACCTACTTCTTACAAACTTTTATGTACACTCACCACAAAGTGATAATCAAAGATGACGCCAAGAAGCTACAACACAGTGTTGCCAATTATTGAGTTGGCATTTCTTCATATTATTTACAATTTATTTACAGGACAACCGACAACCGTATTTATTCCTTCATTACTATCGTATTCGCCATTATTAGAATTTATAAATTTGAGCGGTATGATTGGTTAAAGACATCAGCATTTTTGGGTCAGTGTTTTGTAACTTAATAGAAGGTACACCTAAAAAAAGAATACAGAACCTCCTCGTTTTTTGAAGTCGGTTAAAAAGATTGTAGTAAAGACTATCGATTTGGCGATTCAAAAGAATTTTTGGATCAATAATGTAGCAATAAGAAATATTTGAAAATATCGCAGTAAGAAGACATTTTGGTTTACGAACGGGTCCAAAAAAAAATACTTTGACAAATGACATGTGACAACTGACATTTTTAACTGCGAGGTTATTTGAAGAAGGATTTATCCTTAAACATTTAAACGGTATTTGTAAACATAAGAACGAACAGGTCACATGAAATGCATTCTCGTAAGACGAGCTACACGAAATGACAGCGAAATTGATAGCAGAGAGAAAAAAAACATTATTTTCTCTGGACTAGCATCTCTTCCCCATGCGTGAGAATGGTCAAATCTCTAGTCAAAGGGTCTCAAAGAGAAATATTTGGTCTGTTACTGTTGATAAAATCTGATCAGTTTGTACTCTATACCACAGAAGTATGTGTATGTGTGCTCACTGGTATACTCATATTACCAACGTTCGTTCTTAGTAGAACAAGTGGCCTAAGTATATTTTATTTTTAAGCTTTTCTTACGAAACTATTGTGTATTGGTCTAAATAAAAATTCGAAAATTATAAAACTTGTTTTAATCCTAAATCCTTAGATCTTTATTAGCTGCTACCTATTCTTAGTTTTACTCACAATTGGCTTAGTTTGCAAACATTTCTAAATATCCATTTACTTACATTTATAAGAAAAGATTGGATATGTTTGCAAACTGAGTCATCTGTGAGAAGAAAGGTTTTATTTTTCACTATAGAATACTCTAATGCATCCTAAGTACATATAGCACAATTAGTACCACCCGCCTAATACCAGAGGGCCGATCGAGTCCATTTTGACCTCTGACACAGAATAGGTAATAGTGCCTCTGAGGAGAGATTTTCACAGTAGAGACGGGCCTTCTTTTCCGGATGTATTATTCTACTCTTTGGACGAAAATATGGTAGTCAGTGTTGCCAGCATATTATTTCATAGGCCCCCAAACCATATTTCAAACCAGGTTTTGTTCTTTTCTAAAGTCCTAAATATGTGTGTTACACGTCTGTTAAAATAAGAGTTCAAGACTATATTTATTAATTTCAGTGACAACAAACTGGTACACAGATGTATGGATCTGTGCGGTTGTCTTTTGACAGTTATGATACTGCCGCATTTATTGGTAATAATTGATTTCCATTATCAAAACATTAAAACAACAATGAATTAAAGTAATGCATTGCTTTACAGCGAAAAATTGGATGCTATCATCTACATAAATATTCTTGCGTCTTTTCACGTTGTCTAGTGAGATTTTTTCAATCATTTATTTTTTCTTCTGGAAAACGCCTCATTGGATAACGAAAATTTAAGTAATTAAACCATTAGCAAGTTTATTATTATACATTTACTTCTCTGAGACATTTATATACACCGCTTTTTATAAGTTGTGGGTTGGTTGTTTGGGGTATATATTAGAATCGACCCCTATATTCCAAGCCAAAAAAGTCATAGACTAAGGTGAATAGGAGGAATAAAATTCCGCCAATGGGAATAAGAGGTGAAACATTTAACAGCCAATAGGAAGAGGTCACGTGATAGTGGTCTTGGATTATCGGGTCGTACATTATCGGGCTGTACAATATCGACACGGGCAATAATCCACGACCATGTACTTCAAGTATTGGTTGCGCATTATTGGCTGTACATTATCGCCCCGAACAAAAAATGCTCAGCCAGGAATGCACAGCCCAATAATGTACGACCCGATAATTCGAGTCAGTGACTGGTCGCGAATTATTGGGTCGTACATTATTTGGCTTCCAATTATTGGCTGTACATTCCCGGGCCGGGCATTCCCGGTACGGGGTGATAAACCGAAGCCAGTGAGGAATGTCCGACCCGATAATTCAAGTACATGGTCGCCGATTATTGGCTGTACAATATCAGGCTGTGCATTACTGGTTGTGCGTTCCTTGGTCGTGCATTATACGGACTCTAACA